>CM062221.1:36761597-37961597 GCA_031216235.1 Syzygium jambos | reverse complement strand
CGTTAAAAAAAAATCGTGCAGAACTTAGAAACTACAAGGCTCACCATGTTGGCAGTAGCTGGCGTAGACTGCATTGTTCACCACACCATACTGATCCAATTCATAGTCACGGACCTTGAGCTCTACATCAATGAACCGCCTCATTCTGCAAAAACGAAAAAAATTGCGAACCTCATCAGTCATCACCACCACTTGATCAGTCTCTCTAATCTTTCTCCTTCATTTTTTGCAGGTAATTCTCTTGCTCAGATTTTACAGGTAACTCTTTCTAATCTCTATCCGCCCTCGAATCAATAGCTTCAAGCAAAGTTAGCTAAGCCACTACAGTAGATCAATGCAAGCACGGAAAAGGAAAATTCTAGCAAACCCAATTAACGCAAGCAAGATATCATCATCGCAATGCCCCAGAAAAATGCGTTCGACAAAAAGTGGGCTAGTACCCTGTGCCACCTTTGAGATCAAGAAATGCCGACGGCACGCACCGGCCCCTCGCGGCGGACAACGGCCGGAGGAGGGGCGCCGGCGCCGGCCGGGAGACCGGGAAAGCCGGCGGAGGGCGACGAAGAGGGAGCGAGGCAGCGGCGGCACGGGGCAGATGGAGGGTCACGTGCGCGGGCGAAGCCGAGGCGAGAGCTTGCAGCAACATCTTCGACAAGTGGCGGCCGGCCCGACCGATTCGGCAAGTTGCGAAAAGACGGGAACCGCGGACGAGGAACGATGGATGTGTCCGAAGCAAATCGCCCTTTTCAAAGGGCGATGTCGATACGATCCATGCAGCAAAGACGGACCAAAATCGCACGGTGACGAGAGGCGCACCAGATGCACGCAGGCTCTAATTTGACGAGGACGACTTGGAAGGAATTGAGCAATTTGGATTGGACTTGGGCCAGGCCTCAACCAGGTATAGCCCCAGTATCCAATGGGCCACAAGTCAGGCCCGACGGGGCTGCTGGCCGACGGCAGGTCAGATTAACTTGTGTTCTTGACCCGCCCAAACCCTCGGTAACTATTTGGGAAAATGACATAAATGATCCATGATCTTTGGTCTAATATGCAGTGTAATCCATGAACTTTTAATTTGTTCAATGTGAATCCTGAACTTTAACCTAATATGCAATGATCCCTAAATTTTTTATTACATATTCAATTTAGTTATTTTCGACCAAAAAAAATAATCCTTAAACTTTATGAAAATGTTCAATATTATCCTTTTATTAATTCAAGTTCAGAGATAACATTGAATTATTTCATGCCAAAATTTTTGAAACTATATTGAACAAATTAAAAGTTCAGGGACTACATTGCACAATTAGCTAAACTTCGGATATCACATTGAATAAATTAAAGGTTTAGGGATCATTTGTGCCATTATTCCCGAATATTTCAATTGGTGTTTGGGGAAAACTTTCAGGTGAACTCGAGAAGTGCCGCTCTGGAGTGTCCTACTCATTGATGCGCCATTTAACACCCCATGTCACGTGTTCATCTAATAGCAATGAGCCCACTCAGATTTAGGAGCTCTTGATGCGCAACGTTCGCGTCCATCCATGCCAATATTCACGCGTGTACTATAATTGTCTTCTTCTTTTTTTTAACGGAAAATAAGAGAATTCATGATGCTTGACACATAGTGATCGATTCTTCAAATAGTTGGAATGTGGTAATTGACTCTTTATCGGGAATATTGTCCTTGATAGAGAAAGTAATAGTTTCTCGGGCTCAAGAAGTTGGTTCCTCCAACGCGGTCAACTATTCTACCACCACCAATCACACCAAACCATTTGTCGTCCCTTTTGTATCTATAATGCACAATCTAATTATGGCATTAGAAATATTAGAAAAAAATTATCAAAAAAAAGTCATAAACCTATTGATATATGCCGATTTAATCCTAAACTTTTCAATTTGACCAATTTAGTCTTGAACATCTTGACGATTTGTCAATGTAATTCTTCCAATCAATTTTTGACGAAAATTACTGATGTAGACGTTGGCCGACTTATGTGACACGATCGGCGCTAACATACAATAGCTTTAGACCTTCTTCGGTAATTATCTTGAAATATTAAACATATCTTAATTTATCTTTAAGATGATTCACTATTAAGATGGATGGATCAAATTGTATGTATCTATAAGGTTAATTAAACTCACTCGGTGGGACTAAAATCAAGTGCACTAGTACTTTCTCTTATTTCAAAAGGACACATCAATCACTGGGTATTTGTCCAAAAAGCCATAAATTTATTGTACGGCGATCAATTAAGTTCTAAATCTTTCAATTATGAAAATTTAGTCCTAAACATTTTGGCCAACTTAGTCATAAACCTTTTAATTGTGTTAATTTAGTTTTAAACATTTCAACGATTTATCAATTTAGTCCTAAACTTTTGACGATTTGCCAATGTAAATTTTCCAGCCAATTTTAGCTGAAAATTGCTGACGTGAATAACAACTACCCTATGTGGCACGACCAGCGTTGATATAGAAAATTTTTGTAATTTTTTTTCTTTTTTTTACATTTTTTCTTTTCTTTATATTTTCCTCTTTTTTTTCATTTTTCCCTTGGCTTGCGGCTGCCGACCACAAGTGAGGGCCGCCCTCACTTAGGCGATACTTGCCTGCTACCGACAAACGCGGCTGTAACGTATGGAAATTCCTACATCAATTAATAATATGTAGGATATAGATATGGTAAATGCCATCAGTAGAAATTTCAGTTGAATTATTAACTTTGTAGTGCGAGGGAAATCCGAAAGGTATTTTTGTGTCTGTGGCTTCTTGAATGCAATTCTGTTAAAAATTTAATTGGCAGGTTTCGTGTAGGTTGAGTATATAGGCTGGCGGCCAAAAACATATCGCCGTCGTAAATGTTGTCGGGGATTGATATGCTTTAAATTGTGTATCTAATAATTTTCAAGTTAGGAACTTACTGAGTTATAATTCCCATATTGTCCGATATTTTTCGCTTAACATTTTAGTGAGTTCAAGATGTTTTTATGTAATATCAGTGTTTAAAACGGACACCGGTTCCCTTATTTATGTACTGAAATGCAAGATATCTTAGTAATTTATCATAATATCTACTTTGGAGCCGTAGAGTTAAGTCATCTGTCGCATTCTGATTTGAACACCTCCCTATTCATTCTCCACTTAGTGTTTTTAACTCAATGTCAACATTATTTTCACCTAAGTTAATCGTTATTGTCCCTTTGTGACTCTTGTATAGTCTTCCTAGTACAATTCCCTTTTCTTGATCGCATAAGATCACTGCAAGTTTTGAGCTTTAAAAAGGATTCCAGCTTGTTCTTGCTAGAAAGAAAGAAGTCTCACGTCACGTTCTTCTTCGATTTTTACCTTATAACCTTTTGAGCAAAAGCGAAGGTCCCACTTTTGTATTACCAAAGTTTCTGATTCCATATTTCAAGTGTTCACAAGGTGAATCATTGGACTTCGTCTTCTTAATATCAAAAAGATTGGGAGTTGTTATTTTCAATCTCTGGTTATTTTGCTTTGAAGTAATTAACCTTTCATTCAAGATAAGTGAAACTCTAGAGGCTAATTTAGATTGATCTACTTAATACTCTTGACTTGATTAGTTGATGTTTGTTTATTTAGTTAGAGTTTTGATGTTAAGTGCAAGTGAGCCTCCGCCGGCTACATGGGAAAAGGAAAAGATAGTAAAATAAATTAAATTTAAAAATTACAAAAATTGCCTACATCAATGCCGGTCGCTCTACTAAGATGGCTGACGTCCACGTCAACGATTTTCGGTCAAAATTGGTTGGAGGGACTATATTAACAAATCGTCAAAAGGTTTGCAACTAAATTGACAAAATTGAAAATTTTAGAATTGAATTGCAGCTTTACAATAGATTTAAAACTTTTTGAACAATTTTCCCCGTCCAACACATACAATTACATCATGGACCAAGAAACACGTGAACTTACATCCAAAATTAAAAGGGCCCAATCCAAGCAGCAATTACTTCGACGAACAAAACAAAATAGCAGTCAACCTGCGTGTATGTCCATATCATAGAAAATTCAAAATCAAATTCCGAGTCAAAACTTTTAAGTCACGCGAACTGATCGTCTAGATAGACATAACCTACGAGGTTCGTGCATCACTGGGTCACCTATCAAACTTGGGGCTATCATCAGTCGAGAGCCGAGATGAAAGGAAGAAAAAAGAGATATCTCGTAGAATGGTGCACGAGCCTAAACATCTAGTACAGTCAGTCGGTACCAATAAAAAGAAATATGCGAAATCTCTTAAATACATCTTGATAACTCCATAAAAATAGAGTTATTTTATTTATTTTAAGCAATAAATAACGCAATATTTGTGAAAAATATTTGGATTCCCTTCTATTTACTGAAAGTTTCTTTCTTTATGCAGCGTAATGAGACATGGAAAAAATAAAGAAAATATCGCAAAAAGAAGGAAAGGAATATACTACCTAGAAAAGAGTTAGATGATGAGTATCACTTTGGTAATTCTACGATTTATGTGAAAAAGAAGCAATTGCCTCGTAAAAAGAGTCTTGGATGTTACCATATAAATAGGATAATTTGGAGGGACAGCTAGTTTTCTTTAGATCGTTCTTTTTATTGTTCTAAGAGTTTTTCAAGTATTTTGAAGAGAAGATAAAAGTGGTGATAGAATTCTTGTTCTTTGAATTCAAGATGTTTGGTTTAATTTATATTTTCGTTTCTTCTTCTATTATGTTATAATTTTCTTTGTTAAAGTTACGATGTAGCCTAATTATGATGATATGAATTTCATGCTTTTTATGTTTTGCAAGTGATTTCATTCATGTGAGTTATATATTATTGTGCTTAATGCCTTTAAGTGACTGGCCATCACTTAAATAATCTGATGTGCATGTTTGAGATAGAAAAGTGATAATATGCAATTGCTCCTTATAACATATAACCATGAATTAAATTTACGTAGCCTTCGGTGATAAGATGATCCAAAAGATTCATTGTAAATTGAGAATATTCACAGATTTTAATGCACTTATGTTTATTTAAATTCACATAGAAATTTAGTGAATTGATAAGCTGAATAGGTTTGCTATACCTAGAGATGGGATAGCAAATAGACTAGGAAATTCCTTTATCATATATTTAATATTATTTTTGTATGCATAATGATCTGAAATTCATATTTAGTGGTTATGCTGAAATCGGATACTCTAACATACTTTATCTGATTGATTATTCGCCTTTAGTTTCTAAAATTTCGCTTTTAAAATTGTCAATGTCCATTTATTCTCGATTATATTTTGATATGCTGGATAAATTTTAGAATTAATATTTTTTGATATTTAATTGATTTATTAATCATCAGTTTCCGTGGGACGATACTCTTCTCGTCTTTATATTATTTGTTCAGCACGTTCGTTAAGACGTGTAGAATTTTACGTTCGTTGAGACGTGCAGAATTTGACGAACACGTGTCAAACACGGACGAGGGATCAACAGGGAGGGCGCCCAAGACAAGGGGCCCCCGACCGGCCGGTGGCTTTTCACTCGCCATTCATCGAGCAAGATCCTCGTCGTCTCCCCCGTACCTTCCCTACCCCACACGCGCGACGGCACGCGTTACATATGTCGCATGTTATCCACACACACGCACACACGCACACGCACGCACGGCACTACTTCTATCACGAATTATAATTGCGCAAGGAACGGGGGCCTCTCCTTGGCCTTGCTTTCACATGACAAGCCATCTTCTCCGACTGCACAAATTGGGAAAAAGGACAAGCCCGTCACCTACCTCGATTTCGAAAACACGGGGGAGAGTTTGAAATGCGCACGCCCCCAATCACCACGAGCGACAATTATTGGCCACCGCGCAATGCACCTGCCCTTCCATTTGAGGTCCGCGCGTACAGTGAATCGAGCCCCCACCATTCCCCTCGAAGATGGGGGCAAAGTCTTCACATCGTACCAGATCGCACGCGCGGGCGCAACACGACACCTCGTGGGGCTTTTGGATGAGCTCTGATCTCATCCGTGTCGAAACTGTGTCGGCAGGCTCGTGTTTGGTTGATCCGACTTCATTATTTGTAGCGACCTTAGTCGATCATGAGCTCGCGCAATTATACGTGGCTTGGACTATAGTTAATCGGGAAAAAAAAAACCGAAAAAGTTCCAAGTCTATTGCGACCGTGCCGAATCAGTCATAAATATTCTTTTTTGTCAATTAAGTCCTAAAATTTTTGCGTTTGTGCCGATTCAATTCATTTGGAATTTTGGCCGGAAATCGCTGATATGGACGCCGACCGTCCTATGTGGTGCAGCGTGGCCGACGTTGATATGGATAATTTTTAATAATAACTTAATATTTTTTCGAACTATTTATCTATTTTTCTTTTTCCTTTTTTTCTTTTCTTCCATTTTTCCTCTAGCTAGTTGCCGGACCTTGGCGACCGGCCAGAGGCGAGGGTCAACGAGGTCGACCAGACCTTGGCACCATGCTAGGCCTCGTCGACGCGCCAGAGGAAGAAGGGAAGGAAAAAAAAAGGAAGAGAAAGAAAAAAAAGGAAAAAGAAAAATAAATGAATATAAAAATTAGAAAGAAAATGTTAAAATATTGTTAAATATCGTCTTCGCCAGTGCCGGTTCCACCACGTAGGATAATTTCCGTCCATGTCGGTAGTTCCCGGCCAAAATTGGTTAGATGAATTGAATCGACACAAATGCAAAAGTTTTATGATTTAACGGGCCAAAAAAAAAATTTTAGGACCGATTGACAGAATTACAATAGGTTTATGGCTTTTTTGGTAATTCTCCTGTAGTTAACCTATTTGGTTTTAGAAAGTTGATTCATCCTATTTTTAGGTTACCTACGAAGACTCCACGCCTTTTGTCGTCACAAGAAGGCCGAGTATCGTCTGTCAAAGCAGCATACTCCATTCGGTACGATAGCGCTTGAAGATTAGAGCTCCGAGGAACTTCCGTGAAAATTCTTATTGGGTGTTTAACCATGCATGATGTAGGCAAACCTCACCAAGATACTAGCGATCAGCAAATCTCCCCACCTAACTTAAATTAGATGCTCCAATGGCTTCTTATTGGGTAATCAAATTGATGGTAGCACCTTCCGTTTTGGGCTTAACATTAGCATCTTGGCTGAGTTTTGGTTAATTATAAGCCGACAAAAGAAAAGTCAAAACAATCAAAACTTGAACCATTTGTGCCATCCATCCAACTCAACTTAAATTGGATGCTCCAATGGCTTCTCGTTTTCAAGGCACTGTTGCTGCACAAGGGGAAGTTCGCGACTTCGTCTGGATAGGTCAATAGGCGCTTCCCCCCCTCGCCCTACAACACAACGCTCGCACTCGTACAGTCAAATTTAGCTGCTCCAAATTAGAAAAAATTTGGAAATCCCAAAATCCCATGTCCCGGCCAGTTTCGTCGCGTTCGCTCCCCAATACCCAGATACGTACTGATCGAGTTTGATGCTGAAAAATACTTGACTGGCGAAAGCCCTAACCCTGCTTGACGTAAACTACGTGAGAGAAACTTTGGCCTCTTCCTTTTACTTTTCCAAATATTCCAGGATGGCAGCTCAATGCCGCCCCTGCTGTGCCCGCCCCTACAGTTCCACGTTTGCTCATATATTTATTGATTTTCGTGAGTGAGTTGTATCTTTGTTCAGTCAACCACGTTTCTCACCCAGAATCTAGAACCACTAGAAGGGCAATATGGAATAAATCATGCCTCAGAAGAAACACGCGCGATCCCATCCCCTCAATGGTTCTTTTCACCAAGAAGACCCACCAAGGTCTCAGTCCCGTTCCCTGTTCCACCTCTCTCTCTCTCTCTCTCTCTCTCTCTCTCTCTCTCTCTCTCTCTCTCTGCTGCCCTTGATTTTTCGGTTTATGAATCCATCACTTCGTCGAGAGCACATGCATCAGAATCAAACTGAGAGCTCGTGATATGATGGCATAAATTTGATTTGAACTGCTGTTGGCATGTGATATGCAAGCTTCACACGGAAGAGTTTGATCAACCGCCTTTCCAAAGAGGGAGAAAGCTTTTGTTTACGCTACCGGATCCATCGGATCCACCGCGTGAAGCGGGGAAATTGTAATATGAGTGTAGTACGTATACTAAATTGAATTGTCGTTGATGATGACGGTCCCACATGAATGTTATGTGAGCCTTATCAGATCTGACTGTTCGTATTAAGTTCGTTGTAAATATCGAATGGAGCATATTATTCCATGAAATCATAATGAGATAAGAGAGTATATGTATGATTCCATGAGTTCTCTACGTGCCAGAAGAATAATTCTCAAGCCTATCAGTATGAACCTCATAAAATAAGGATTCATAACAAGATATTGTAACATGTAACTAAAGCTCTATCGATAAAATTTTCTTGAATCCATTAATTATTCCACAAACCTGCTGACATGCATTTCTAAAGGAAAACGTCACCAAAATTACAGGAAAAGATTCATTCTTGCCCTCCCTGAGCACAAGAATAAAGGGTCTAAACATTGTTTTCCAGATTTGCCGCCTCCTAGGGGGTAAGAACTTGTTGGCCAAATACATGTTCCGACCCCAAAGAAAAATTTTGTTCGATATGACTTTGTATTTAAAGGCAACGAACATGTGGAAAAAGCTCAAAAAAAACAAGGGTTTACTTTACTATTCTGAGTCTTCAACTTCTACTTTAGAATCATTAAATTCTCGGACTCACTTTCGCTTCGTCCATCGCTCGTGAGTTCTCAGAAACTTCACATCCGTCCTCTGCTCTACACCAACCGTTGTATGCCTGGTTTTGCTTGGACTAGGAGGATGAGCATGTCCGGAGAAGAAGAGGCCGACCTGCGGAGAGGGCCGTGGACTCGCGAAGAAGACAATTTGCTCATTCACTCGATCACGTGCCACGGCGAGGGGCGCTGGAATATGTTGGCGAAAAGCGCAGGTAAAAGAGACGAACCAGAGTATGATAATTTGACAGTTATTTGCGTTGGCAATTAAAATGTCCGGATGTTGCCAAAAAAGAAAGGCTTGATGTATAGAGAATGATGACTCTGTTTTTCATGGTTTTAGGATTGAAGAGAACTGGCAAAAGTTGCAGATTGAGGTGGCTGAATTACCTGAGACCCGACATCAAGCGTGGGAATCTCACCCCGCAAGAACAGCTTCTGATCCTTGAACTTCACCACAAATGGGGCAACAGGTGAACATTCAATTGACATTTTCCTAAGTAATTTCGTGACATAGGTTGTAAAAGAAACTCTGTTCCTATGATCCTAACCAATAGTATGTAACATGCGTCTTTGTATCCGTCTCTCTACATTCGATGACAACATATCAGTTTTCAAGTAATTTCATTGTTCATCACATGTCAAAGTCATTTGATTTTTGGGCGGATTCTCAGGTGGTCGAAAATCGCGCAGTATTTACCAGGAAGGACTGACAACGAGATCAAGAACTATTGGAGGACCCGGGTGCAGAAGCAAGCGCGCCAGCTCAACATCGAATCCGACAGCGAGAGGTTCCTCGACGCAGTCCGCCGTTTCTGGATGCCCCGGCTGCTCCAGAAAATGGAGCAAGCTTCATCCTCTGATCAAACAAGGACTTCTGATATGAGCATGAACTGTTCTGTTTCTGCGTCTCCATTACATCATCCCCCCTCCACATCCCCACCCAGCAAATTGACCCAGAACTCGAATTCTTCGATCGAAGTCTCGAGTTATCCGATGAACGATGCAGATATTTCTCCGAATTTCCTGAAAACGGGACAGATACCCAAAATTCCTGAAGAATTCTCGAAGGCAGATGTAGTTGGCGTTGGCAACAGTACTGTGCACAACCCAGTACTTGCGGATGACTGTTACTTCGGGGATGGCACATGCTATGACGTGATCAACTATGCCGCCATGTCAGCGCTGGGCGCTTGCAACGGGTTGCCGTCACAGGGCCACACGGAAGGAAGCAACTGGGCGGTCGATGACGCGGCGGATGCATATTGGACGGTTGATGACATATGGAAGTTTAGAGACTAATGCAGAGCTGGACGATAGTCTAGTTGTTTATGCATAGACCCACCACAAGGATCTTTTCAATTGGGTTACAATTTCTACTTAGGAATTCATCATAAGCTTCTTCCATGACACGCTAGAAGTGGGTTCGATTTTCTATGCAGATGATGTTAATAGTTCCTATCTTGTGAAAATTTATGGCACGACCTTAACACTTATTCAAGCAGTGCCCTAACGTAGGGGTCTAGCGTAAAACACTTACTTCAAGTCAAAGCATCGTATGAAAATGGTAGATAACTTCTTCATTGATCAGCCAAAAGATGGTAGATGATTGTTCTTATGGTATATCACACTGTGTCATGTCTTGCCATCTTTTATGCAAATAAATTATTCCCCTATTCCGACCATTTTATATTTCTATTCCGACAAGGAAAAAGAGTATTTTGGACACTGATTTCACTCCGTATATCACGATTACCCCTGAATTTATTCGGCTTCCTTCCACCCCCACATACTATCATAGCCTACCCTTCATTCTCCATTGTATTTTGGGCAATTTGATACTGTTGCAAGTTTAAAGTAGGTAAAGTATATACTATTGACATTGTGGAAAGATTGGTCCATGTTTGGTCTACAGGCCAACAACATTTTTCTCTGGATAAGTTGGTCTAAGTGAACATCAATTATTGATTTGCTGACCGACTGAATGAGATCAGAGGTCATGTCTTTTCGAGGAAATTATGGAGAGGAATTTCAATTTTTACACGTTGAGCTGAGGTGGAGTCACATCGACGTTGGAGACAGAGAATGCTTAGGCCAATGCATGTGTGTTGTTCCGAGTGTGCATCTTATGTTGTGGTAGGAGCACTCAATGCAGACCCACGCCTGCACATGTTGCATGAGTCATGAAAGAGATCAATTGAACTTGGCATGGCATCCTCTCATTTTTATTTTGCCTCTTTTTGTAATTTTTGTGCAGTTTGTGGCTGGAAAAACCGAGTTTATAACAACCCGAGCCGTTCCAGGCCGACCAAACTGCTTTCGATCGGTAACGACCCAATCCAATTCATGGTGAGTCAAGTCTCAACAATATATACTCAAGTAGCCACACGAGACGGTAATCGTTTGAAAAAGTCTCACTTATGAATTGTTTAAGAATACTTTTCTCATCCGACACGTGACTTGAGGGTCACAATATATATTTCTGATATGTGATGATATGAAATTAGTGATGATGCATTCTCGTATTCAACTTTACCGGATGTTCTCCACTTAATAATAAATCGCACACAAACTGCTAAACCAAACTCCCCAAAAACCCTAAATATCAAGAACGACAATAGATAAAGTTACCGTCATCGTTGATGCATAACAGTCGTTTCAACTTAGAAAAAGTGAAAAAACTAATAAAGGTCATCGATCTTAGTTCAGCTATCCCTTAAGGCCAAATTTCAAATTCAGTAGGTCAAATCAAAGGCGCAATGCAATATGTTTTCGTCATTATTGCGAGTGCCATTTGTTCTCAAGATTCAGGCCACAATTCAAAATTTCACCGCCAATCATCATAAGTACATCTAGGTAGCTTGTACCGGACATATTGATGGGTCCAATCCACAATTTGCAACTAATAGTTTTGACAACCACCGTTTCTAATGAGATGACACTAAACGAAATGTCCACATCATGATCCCTTTGTCCAATCAATCAGTCGCATGAAATCCGGCAAAGCTAAGCTCCAGAAGAGTTTCCTCTCTTCGTTATGAAGTTGAACTGTGTGGCTGCGTAGATATGCTCCTCCCGTGTTGGCCGTCATTCACTTCCCCCACGCGATGGGCAGATCAACCGCTCTGACTTAATTTGCAGAGGATTTCACCAATCAACGAATTGACGGAGCGCAGCCGAGAAAGTTCAAAGTAATCAAGAACGTCTGCAGCCGCGAATAATAGTCATTAGTCAGGTTGGACAAAATCACAAGTGACTAATATAAAATCCGTCAATCGTCGATACTTGTCTTGGCGACAATCAAGCCAAAAACTACAGCCCAACGACCCAAATGATCTGAACCACCCTGTTGATTCTGGCTCGAAGTTAAATCTCCGTCGATTTAAATTCCAACCCGTAATTACGTCGTAAGGAAACTCGGACCATATCAGGCAAGTCTAAATTGGACCATTGCCGATGGCGTCATGGGTGACGCAGAAGTAAAAATTAGGTTCCCCCTGAGACCTTTTCTTCTCTGTTGAAGTCGAAGTTTGTGTTGATCTTCGAGAAAGACTCATTGTCTTTTGCATATATATTCTGATGTGAAGTTTGGTCTCTAGTGCATAGTGAGTATGCTAAATATGTGTAAAGATTCGAGAGGGACAATCAGAATCGAGAGTCATCATCAAAGTTGAGAATTTGAGAGAATTCCTTTCTTGTGATTAATTCTTGTGGGCTCGGTTTTGATCTGCAGGGAGTGGGAAACCCTTACGAGCGAGTGTGATTGAGCGATTGCAATTTTATTTTTGTCGATTATAGTAGAACCATCTCGTCAATATCTCCCCATGGAGTAGGCAACCCACCGAACCACGTGCATCCTTTATGCTCAGATTGTGTTCTGCAAAACAAATTTCTCATTCAAACCATTTGCCCGCTCACGCTTTCACGTCGGTCATGGCACATCTAATTCGGAGCCGCCGTCAAAGATCATCGGAGCACGATATTGCGAATGAACATAACATGTTCACACATAACCATAAAGATGTTCCTTTTCTCCTTTCCTTTTCGTTTTCGCGGCTTGATTTTCGGAGGAAACAGAAAAGTCGCCATCGGCGTGACAGAGGCACAAATTCAAAGGTAGATTATTCCAGTTGAAAATTCACATATGCCATAGTTGCCAAAAGAATCAACAACAGGCCAGCACCAAAAGAAAGAAGAAGAATAAACGAGAGCTCAAGGCAGTTTCTTCCAGAAGAGAGACAGAAAAGGAGGGTAGAGCAAGGAGACGCAGTACGAGAATCGACTGTAACAAGCAAGAATAATCACCAAATGTGCCCTTGCACGAGCATAGAATAATATGTCATACGACACATTGGCAAGGAAATTAAGAAAAAGCATGAAAACGACAAACTGGGCATGAGAGATGGCTCTTACTATTCCTTGGGTGACTCGAATGCCAATATAATTCTGCAAAGAAAGGGAAAAAATGATGGGAAAATTGTCCAAAAAGTCCTAAACCAATTGCACTTTTACTAATTCGGTCCTAAACCTTTCAATTTTGTCAATTTAGTCCTAAATCTTTTCACTTCTTGCCAATTAAGTCCATCCGACCAAGTTTGTTAGATCGGCGCTAATGTGGCCGCCGGTCGTCCGGTCAACACCAACATGGCAATTTTTTAATTTTTTTAATTTTTTAATATTTTTTTTCATTTTTTTCTTTTCTTTCTTTTCTTTTCTACCCTTCTTCCCTCTAGCCGGTCGCCATTGGCGAGGGCGAGCCTCGCCCGCTATTGCCTGGGCAAAATCAAGGCCAACCTCGTCTAGCCAAGGCGAGGCCAGCTAGTGCCGTTGCTGGGTTCCACCTCACCTAGCGTCGACGAGGTCGGCCTCAATCTCGCCCAAGCAGCAACCGACGAGGCTCAGCCTTGCCCATGGCCAACAAGGGCGAGCTTCGCCAGAGGTCGATGGGGGCGGGCTTCGCTAGAGGTCGGCAAGGTCGACCTCACTGGCTCGCACCTCTAGCCGATTGCCAGTCGCCGGTTGCCGGATCGACCAGAGGAAAGAAGGGCAGAAAAATAAAAGAAAGAAAAGAAAAAAAGGAAAAAAATATTTAAAAATTCGAAAAAAATTTAAAAATTATCACATCAACATTGACCGGACGGCCGGTAGCCACGTCAGCGCCGGCCAGCCAAAATTGGCCAGATGGACTCAGGTGGCAAGAAGTAAAAATGTTAGGACTGAATTGACAAAATTACAATAGGTTTATAACTTTTTGGACAATTTTCCCAGAAAATGATTATGCTACATACAACTCACTTTCTCTTCTCTCCATTCTTCGAGAAAACATTGTCGAAATTGAAGCTTTGATTTTGTTATAACGAAAGATATGTGACAACGAAGATACAGTAAAATTAAATAGAAAAAAAAATGTAAGTTTTCAATGTCGGGTATCTTTTGTTGGATTGTGCTTTAGCATCGTTCAAGCCGATTTTGCAGCATCACTATGTGTAAAGACAAGCTTAGTACTCAACCATCGAGTATGAGTTAATAGTATTGAGAATTGAAATCCTCCAAAGCTATCCTGTATCTGATTGTTTGGATATTAATTCAAAAGAAAGAAAATCACCATCAAGGTTGATGTTTGATGAGGTTGAGTAATAGCATATTCGGAGTACAATTTACTCCTTGATCTTTCAATCCGAATAGAGGACAAAGTTCTTTTTTTTTTAGGAAAAAACAAATGAACGAACAAGAATAAGCAAGCTTAGACTCCATTATCTTTGAAGAATAATATTATGGAGGGTAAAATGTACATCATAAATTTACCTCCTTAAGGGGAGTACGCATCAACACCTTAAATATTCAAAAAGACCAACGTTTCTTATTCTATTTTCATTTTTTCTTTTTTCATGTTCGTTTTTCTTTTCTTTTCTTTTCTTTTCTTTTTGCTTTTTTCATCTTCCTTCAATTGAGTTGTGTGATTTCCAAGAGGGCATTTGAGTAAAGTCTGGGTGTTTTTTGTGACGTGAGTTAATCTAAACCTTCAGTTGAGTTGTCATAACTTATATCACTCATCGAATTAAGGGGGTAATTTAGTAAGTAAATCAACTCCTTTAAATGTAGAGGATCTCAATACCATTCTTTTACAAGACATGAAAACTTTGCGTTTGGTTCAACTTTGAAAATGCTACTTGGGGAAATGCAAATACCTTTGGGTGAAAGTCCATTGGAGAAAGGCAAATGGTGTTTGGTAAAAATATTTTGTAAAGCTACTTTGGGCAAAATATAGCGTTTGGTGAATTTTTTTTGCAAATGAACTTTGAAAATTACCTTATTTATTAAAAAAAAAAATAAAACATACCCATCGCCGGAGCCGGCCGCCGGAGCCCGAGGTCAGGCGACCCCGGCGAGCCAAATCCGCCGCCGCCGGCGGTTGCCCAAGGCTAAGCGACGACCGCCTGGGTCGCGCGACCCAGGCGGCCGTGCGACCACCGCCGAGGGTCGCCTGGCCTCGAGCGACCGCCGGCGGCGGCGGATCTGGCTCGCCGAGGGTCGCCCGAACCCAGGCGACCTCACCGGCCACCCTCGCCGGCCGCCATCGCCTGCCCGAAGAAGATGACAGCTTCAAACCCTTAAAAAAAAAAAAAAGGATGAACAGTAGCATTCGTGGAATGCTGAAAGCCCAATGCTGGTCTAGACCAGCCTTGAGCTTTCAGCATTTGGGCTACGTTTGGTTCAGCTTTGAAAAGGGGCTTTAGGCCTCAAAAGCTCCTTCCCAAAATGCTGAAGTGTTTGGTTTAGCATTTGACCTAGCATTGGCCAAATGCTAGCATTCCACGAATGCTACTGTTCATCCTTTTTTTTAAGGGTTTGAAGCTGTCATCTTCTTCGGGCAGGCGACGGCGGCCGGCGAGGGTGGCCGGCGAGGTCGCCTGGGTTCGGGCGACCCTCGGCGAGCCAGATCCGCCGCCGCCGGCGGTCGCCCGAGGCCAGGCGACCCTCGGCGGTGGTCGCACGGCCGCCTGGGGTCGCGCGACCCAGGCGGCCGCCGCTTGGGGTCGCGCGACCCAGGCGGCCGTCGCCTGGCCTTGGGCGACCGCCGGCGGCGGCGGATTTGGCTCGCAGGGGTCGCCTGACCTCGGGCTCCGGCGGCTGGCGGCCGGCTCCGGCGATGGGTATGTTTTGTTTTTTTTTTAATAAATAAGGTAATTTTCAAAGTCCATTTGCAAAAAAAATTCAACAAACGCTATATTTTGCCCAAAGTAGCTTTACAAAATATTTTTACCAAACACCATTTGCCTTTCCCCAATGGGCTTTCACCTAAAGGTATTTGCATTTCCCCAAGTAGCATTTTCAAAGTTGAACCAAACGCAACCTTGGAATGCTAGCATTTGGCCAATGCTAGGCCAAATGCTAAACCAAACACTTCAGCATTTTGGGAATGGGCTTTCGAGGCCCAAAGCCCCTTTTCAAAGCTGAACCAAACGCAGCCTAAATCCTCAACCGATCACAACGGATCTCAAATATAACAAATTGTTAATTACAATTGCTGGGCTATATTCTGCCAATTAAACTTTGATGAGAAAAGTCGATTTGTGAACTATCTTTCCTTAATCAAATTACTGTAGCTTCCTATGTGGACCTAAAAAGGTCCTTAAAAGGCTCCATTTCAGTTTTCAGGATTACTAGAACGTAAAATTTTCAAAGAGTATTCTCTTTCTTTAGAAAAGAAAAATATTTAGGAAGAATTAAGAGTGCGAGACATGTCAAAATAGATAACTTAATTGTAAAATCCGCCCCACAAGATGGGAACAGGCAGTAGAGATCCTCGAAAGATCCCTTTCTTTAGTGAGATTGCCTCTTAATAAATTATCAAGGTTCCTTTACACCAAAAAAAAAAATATCAAGGTTCCAAGATTTTCCTTAATCAAACTGCTGTAGCATCCTGTGTATTTACTCCACTGTCTTATGATTGCAATCAACAACCCCACGAGAAACCCAGAGATTCCAACGCTTGCCCAGTAGGAAAACAAAATCAATGAAAGTTTGATGTGAACGACCTCGGGATGCCTCTCTAGACCAGCACATGGCAAAAGATGGGTAAGCCTGAACCCCGAAAGGTGCTCACCCCACTATTCCGATGATCTTTTTAAGTTGGCGTGCAGTGCAATCGAGTCAGATCGATTTAGCTCCATTGGAAAAAGTTCTAAATATCTGAGCATGTGACCAACTGATGTGACTAATTGTGTATGAGTTTCGAGCTTAGAAGCATGAAGGCAAGTCTCGCTCACGTTTCTCATCACCATCTTTTTCCAAAATTTTCAATCAAATCAAAACCTCTTTCTTTGTCGAAGATATTGGCGTGAAGAAACTGGACTCTCTTTTAACTTTTTAGGAAACAGCTTATTGGTGTTTTTCCATTGGATGCTTATAACGCCAGGGAGTTTAGGGCCAGCTTTGGACGACAACGACATGGTTCAAAGTGATGATCGCAAGGGTCATTTCCCATGGCAAGAGGGAGTGAAACGAGTTATAGATGACACGGGACGTGAATCGCATAACTTTCGCAAATCATAGGTCATCATATAAGAGACTCTGCAAGTCACAACAATATTTTTTCATGTGATACATGTTCTTTCAAAGAAATTGCATTCAATCCTTTCAAGGATATTTTACCTCTCTTTTTTAGAACAGCTCGTGTAAAAAAACTTGTTAAACGGACAATAAATTAATTCAAGGATCACGGTCCAAAAAGTTCTAAACCTATTATATGGCAACTAATTCAGTCTTGAATCTTTCATTATTCCAATTTAGTTCTAAACCTTTCAATTATGTCGATTTAATCATAAACCTTTTGAAAATTTGTCAACATTTGACGGGATGAATTACATTGACAAATCATTAAAAAATTTAAGACTGAATTGCCTTCCGTACAATGAACAATATTCCCCATTAATTCAATTATTATGTATGGACAATATAATTGGCGATAGGCGGAAGCGCAAATACAGCCTTCGACTCCACGAAGAATCATCTATTGCGTTTAGGACATAGGCGATGTGGCCCAATCGTAGTTGGCATCTGCTGTCCAGGAAAAGCATGTTCATGAAACAAAATAGGAACTTATTGGAGCATTCCAATCAGTTATTACCCGTTTTGTTTTGCTCTCATGGCTTAGACCTTCATAAATTTGAGGGAATCTCCAATTCTCTAAAACTTAGTTGCGTGTGACAGCACAAAACATAGCTCTTCATTTCCATTGGACTCCTCCCTCAACTTCTAAATCTTCAAAGCAATTTAATTCCTACTATTCATGTCAGTTCTACCTCTATTCGCCCATTCTAGATTCTATGGTAGAATTCTAAAATTTGCGAGTTCTCCTATGGCAGAATTCTAAAATTTAGGGAGAAACGTGGCTGCGACCAATAATAACACGATGCAATGTTCAGAATGATTTTCAATCAATCCACCATCTACAACTGGTACTCTATCCCTCAACCACAGGAACCAAAATCATAGTCCGCCAGAGGGCACTTGACGGTGTCCCGTAATGCCATTGAATCAATGTAATAATCTCTCCAATCAATGTCCCGTAGCACACCTCAGAAAACTGTTGTTCACAACGTTTGCTTAATATTGCTCACCGAGTCGAGTTTGGTGAGACTCAGTTACAAGTGACATTACATGCAAAGACAAAAACAATGTGTCGTCCGTTAGCATCTACATAAGTTTCCCATGGGAAACGAACACTGAGCTCAATCAACTAATTGTCCTGATATTGAATAGTAGAAACTTGTGTAAGTTCTTAGTCATTCAAAGAATTGCAACCATAGTTGACAAGTATGCAAGGGGCTTGCAGTAAGATTATTCGCAAGATTTACTTATCAATCATCAATAAAAAAAACCCAAGAATGTAGCGTGCATGTAATATCACTTAAGAGGACCTGTGATGCAAACGTGCGAACAGGCTTGGTCTGTTTGATATTATGGTCAGACTGCTATCCACAACATTTAAGTCATTCACGTGAACTATGCAATTGCAAGCTTCAACATGCCCGAGCACCATCCCTTTCCTTAGTGACTCCATAAAGGGTGTTTATTGTTAAATGAAACGAAAGGAGTAAATGAGCACGACAAAATCACCTCACTCTCCAGGACATTACATCAGAATCGGATCAAACAAGGCATGATTTACGGGGCCAAAAAAACAGGTATTTCCGGTATCTGAGTGTCCAGAGAAAGACAGAATATTAAGTTGGCTATAGTGATTCTTTGAACTTTCTGGCAGTCAAAGGGCATAATCAGGAATTAATCCTGTTGAGTTGAAGAGGTTGTGCTGGTGATGCTAATTAACAATCTTGGGGGCAGCAGCGATGGTCACAGTCTCACAAGGGTGATGCGCGGCTGAGCAGGTGGTGAAGAGGTGGTGGTGAAGGTTAGCATGCCTCAGAGGAAGCCATGGCCGACAATGGTGGAGGTCAAAGTGGCGATCAAGGGAAGCAGCAGGAGAGTAGAGATAGTGGAGCTAACACTAGAAATGGTGGCTGGGGAAGTAGGTAAAGGATTAAAGAAGTGGAGGAGACCAAAAAGTAGAGATGATGGTGACCAGATGCAAACTTATACCAAGTGAACAATGCTTCTGACGAACTTGAAAGCAATATTTCTCCTTCAAACCCATGCACCCAAAACTTAATAAGTAATAGGAACCAAATACTCTCTCTTCTGGTCACTTACCAAAAAAAAAAAATACTCTCTCTTCTGGTCTCGCCCCTAAGAACTCGTGCACAGAGTTTTCTCTTCCACAAGTATAGAGCAGTTTAACTTATCAAAGAGGTAAAGGAGTATTCCATTTTTTACGATACTCATCGCACATAACTTCCCCGACCGCATTGCTTGCTACAAGCAAAGCAGCAAACACCAGAACTTTCCTCTGAAGACAACAGATTTAAATCAAAAAATGAACAAAATAGGTATGTCATGATGAATTCAAAGATATACGTAGTAGTCCTGTGGATAATGATTAATAGCCTGTGGTTAATAATCAATGTAACTGTTTATACATCTGCAAAGTATTCAGAACCTGTGCATCTCTAGTTGCATCTCGTGGCCTGGCCAGTGTCCTATCATGACGACCTACTTTCCACCTTTACTGTAGCTGTCTCGCAGTGTAACTGTCCGGTTGAAGACAAGTTTCTCAGATGTAGTAGAGTCCTCGTCAACCACAAAATACCCTGCAATTGCAGATTATCAATACAACAATGATCAGACAATAATGTGAATGGATTTTCAGCCCTATTGAACAAGGAGAACATCCTCCAAAGGTATATGAGCAGAACAATATTCAAATAGAATGTAACTACCTTAACAAAGCTTAGATGGATGCCATGCGGCTGTCAGACTAATCAAGAATAAACAGGAAGTTTCATCTTTTCTTAGAGAACAACCTAACTTAGAGAATAACCTAACCTCTGTACTAGAATTCGTAAATAAGTACTTCATGATTGCTCTTCATTATAACAGCAATTCAAAGACTTTTTCTTGCCTAATGCTTCTCTATTAAACTTTTCACAAGGCATCATCTATGCAACAGCTGTCTGTGTGGATGTAGAGCACAGAAAAGAAGAGGAAACGATCTTCCCAAGAAATTTAACACAAAGACTTAAAGAGAATCCTATCAAAATGGCAGAAAAGAAGGATACCACTGAAAGCTAGTATAGCAGAAGAAAGCACAAAGGACAAAATCTAATTAACTTGTGGCCCCACTTTGCTAGATTGGGAAGAGATTTAGTGACAGAACAAATGTGGAAAACTACACTGGTTCTTGGGAAGCTGAATTGTGGCTCTCCATCCATCATGAAGCTGTTCAATATACCATTTTAGTGATATCTACATATCCTATGACAAGACTTGCAACTGCTCTACCAGCACCTAGCCAATCACCAGAAGCAATGTACTTGGATGAGCAAAAACAAAAATATCAAAGGAGTTTCCACTCATCAAAGATGTGCTACTTCTAAAGAAAACTTAAGAATAGTTGAAATAGATGATCATATGCATGGATTGCGATAACAATTGCAGTATCTCCTCAGAAAAGCCCTATTCCCGGCTTCAAATGCATAATTCGCATCCTTCACTGATGCCGAAAAGTTCATATGCCTGTATATCAATGCCACTAATAAGTCTCAGTACATACCAAGCCTTTCAAACTGAAATCTATCTCCCACTTTAGCTTCTCGAAGTGATGGTACAGCATATGCACGAGGGACCACAACTTTTGAATGTGGGTTGAGATCATCAAGCCAATCTTTACCAAGCTCAGCCGGACTCTAATTCAGCAAAAGTTCCAACAACTATTAATTATTCACATAAAACAGTTAATGCAAGAAGAAGAATACACAATTCCCAAGACTAATTTCCAACCTCTGACAAAAATAGCCTGTCAAACAATCTGACTTCCACCTGAAGTGGGTCAACACCATAGGAAGGTTCAGCAACCCAGTGAAGCACCCCCTTAAGATACATTTTGAGGGAAACAAAAAAAAAAAGAGAGGGAGAGAATGAGAGTCAGCACTACAAAGTACCAAGAATAATTATTTTTCCCAAAGCAATTTAAAAGTAACAGGAAATGAACAACATTACACATATGAACCTTAGGTTTTGTTTTCTTGGAGGAATCATACTCAGCGTGAATCTCAACAACTGTTTCCTTATCATCAGCTAAGACAACATTGGTGCACTTTATGGGGAATGCATATCTACCATCACAGAAAAGATTTGAGCATCAAGCACACATTTTGGTAAAGTTGAAACTTCAAAAGAAACAATCTAATGGGTAGATACCTTAGCATCACTGTTTTACCAGGAGCAAGACCATAGTAATCTTTTGAATCCTTCATCCGAAAATCTGACTGTTCTATGTACACCGTCTTCGAAAAGGGGACCTGGGGAAAATATAAAACAGTAATATTCACTTCACAAATCCATCTCCAAACAATTTTAGCAAAATTATGGATGTATACAAATATCAAACAGATTACCAAGTTCAAATGTCCAAAAGAAGTATTAAAGACCTGACTACAATACTTCTCAAGTCACCACACAACGTAAGTTAGACCAGAAAATCCAGGCATATTTTACCTCATAAAAAGCCTATGGCTGCATTCAATGTTAATTACAAATTCCCATGTAGTTGACATGTAAAAAGTTTAGATTTTATTAATGAAAGTCTAAAACCATCTGTGCCTAGTATGGTGTGGCCATTACCTGGTAGATGGCAGATGTATCAGTTTGAGCGTCAGGCCATTTCTTTGCTTCCAGATCCATCACACTGCCAGCATCTAAGTTGGTAATAACAACCTTAAGAGAAAAATATTAACCAGTTAATGAAACAGCGAAAACAATCATTGGTCCATATAAAGAACAAATCCAGCGCACCTTAAGTGGATATAGAACCACCATGGTTCGAGGCGCTGTTTTGTTCAGTTCTTCTCTAATGTGATACTCAAGGCGATCCAACCGTATTGTGCTACCATCACTGTTGAGAATATAGAAACTTTAAAGTAAGAGACTACCAATTTGCAATTTTTTTCCTCAGGTTGGCTTGATATTTAACAAACTCAACCTTCTAGTGATTCCGATTCCTCGAACAAAAGCATTGATGGAAGTTGAAGTTACACCTCTTCTTCTCAAACCAGCTAGGGTCATCAAACGTGGGTCATCCCAACCATCAACAAATTTCTTGGTCACTAAATAATTTAACTGCAACAGAACAAGAACACACTTCATATGTGGAAAGGGGATTGACAGCTTTACGCTAATCAAATACTGCTCATGGTTCAAATTTCTGCCTCACCTTCCGCTTTGACATTACAGTATTAGTGACATTGAGCCGAGAGTACTCCCATACATAAGGTTGGTATAGGTCTAGAGCATGCAATAGCCAATAGTAGGAAGCACGCCGCGTCTCAAATTCAAGAGTACAGAGCTGTTGACAACACAAGCAGAAGACAAGAAAATTAACAGGCATGAAGCCCAGAGGGAAAGACAAGACTAAATGACCAAAGACCACATTAGCGAAAGGAAATCATTCACATATCATTACTGCTTGGAGCATCATGAAAATGTGCAATCTATACAAGTCTAGCAACCAACATACAAATATAACAAGCATGAATTAATCTAGTACGAACCCACCCTTGAGGACATTCATATATTACATTTCCTATAAGACAAAGTAATGATTGTCCAAACCAGCAAATTAAAAATGTATATCTGCAAGGTTAAAATTAATAGAACTATTGCATAATTTTAGGCCATCAAGCGAAAACCTGCTTCAAGAACAACTGGAAGATGCCATTTTCAAAACAAGCAAAAATGGTCTACTCTCTAGATGGAGTTCCAGTAACTACAAGCAACTGCCCGAGCAAGGGATATTGATAGAGTCGAGTCATTGAATAAAGAACCTCAGAAGTGAGCCATCAATCAAGAAAGATCCCACTTCCCTTTAATTAAAAAGATACTGCACCTTATCTCATCCCTGAATATATATAAAATCAGTAGCTTTAGCCTCAAACATAATGACAAAAATCCAATTTAACTATCTTGACTCTACAGGCTATTCTTCGTTCGTTCTTGATCATATTCAATTGGAAGAGTTCGTGCTATTAAAATGTCTGTGCATAGTTGTTCATTAATTAGCTGAAAATAAAGCAAAGAGCAATAAAGTATCTAACATGTCACAAAATCCAGAGCCACATCCCATATCCCATAGTTCATTTGCTTATCACTTCTAATGCTGCCTTAAATGGTATTCACATGAAATCCTATATTTTACTTAAGTAGGGCACAGGAGGTTTTCATCAATCCGTATTAGGCATATCACTATCATCAGATAGAGGAGCAAAGGAAATACAACTACCATAATGAAAGTGCCCCTAAACAAAGCCTCAGCTTCACATCAACTAGCAAACTTAGGTCTTTCTCTTTACGGTTGCCCATCCTTACCTTTCCATCTCATTAATATGCATCACTTCCTTAAAAGCTCCAACACCCAAACTAATTGCTGACGTTTACACTTAGAATGATGCCATGGTTGCCGTTTGACATCCTAACTCCACATAGAGGTCTTTCCCCAAAACCTGTGCCTCTATTATTCTCTTATCAACAGTAGTACTAATATATGTTCAGGAATCATTTAGCAAATGAGAACACCATAGATTTGATGCACTGTGATACAATAAAAAAGAAAGAGAAAGAGACATACCGAATGGGTGATATTTTCAAGGGAATCGACAATGCAATGAGCATAATCATAGCTTGGATAGACGCACCATTTATCTCCAGCATGAGGATGAGGAGTAAACTACAGATGGTAAAACCAAAATGTAAATCACCAAGAACAAAATAAGATCGAGATATTAAAGAGAAATTAAGTAAAAAGGCATACCTTTATACGATATGCAATGAGATCATACATATTAAAGTTATCACTCTGCATATCCTGCTTCATTCTAAGTGTTGCTTTCCCTTCCTCGATCAGACCCCTTCTCATATCCTCAAAGAGTTTTAATGACTCTGCAATAGGTCTGTCCCTCCATGGACTATTCATCTTCTTTTCCCTATACTCCTTTATTTCATCGGGTGTCTACCAACATAATTCAAGCATTGAAAGAAACTGAGATTACATCAACAACAGATAAAGCACAATGAGAAGTGCCCAACACCAGAAAATTCTCCAACATTCCCATAACATAAACACTACAAGATAGAGAAATTTCTTAAAATCTTTGTAGGAAAAAGGTTAGTGACCGGTGCATGAAATCAAGAAGTGAGACTGTCGCACAAAATCAAGAATTGCTCGCATGAGTGCATCCACATGGCAAAATATCTAACTTGCCTGCTTCGAAAAGCTATGTTAGACTAAAGATTGAGCATACATTTGCGAGAAAATATAACTAAATTGCAGGGAGAAGCATATGCTGGGCAACATATTAGCAGAGCTGCAATAGAAATAGAACCTCACTGCACATGGTTTTCTTCCTAAGCTACCTAAATTACAAGGGCTCAGCCTAAAGCAGCAATAATTTTAGTCGGGAAAAAGAATGCATCACAAAGTGAAATGAGTACACTAGTAATTACCTTAGTCATATCCAATTTACAGCTATAAGAGCCATGCCATTCACTTTCTGGTAAGTATTTGACACTCATTGCACATGGTTTCTCTCTTAGTAAGGGGGAAAACAGAATTGTCTCTACCCAAAGCAGCATGAAGATTTAAGCCAAAGGGAAATCGAACGGCTCACCTGATGGTCAACATAAGCATGACCCCTTTTTATAAGCTCCACCGCCAGATCATACAACTCTTGGAAGTAATCGCTGGCATAAGTGATCTACCAAAAATTCAAGTTATCTCAGATTTTTCTCCCAGAAAAAAGGCTCAAAGCACAAACCAAGTCAATGAATGCAGAAAATTTCACCTTGAAAGGTTTCCAACCCATCCAATCAACAATTTCTTGGATATGATCAATGTACTCTTTCTTTTCAGCTTCCGGATTTGTGTCATCAAACCTACAAATGCCATGAGAACATAAATGAAGGCTAATGAACAGGAAAACCTTTTCAGAAGAATACAAAGGAACGATTACATAATCCATAACAGAGTCTAGGGGAAAATCAAACTAGAACACCAGCGCAACCACTAGTAGCTATAAATATGCATCTTAAAGCTAAAGTTTAAAGAATTCATGGAGTATAAATCAACAGCTAGAACTTCACTGGATGACCGAAAGGCAGTATGGACCCTTTCTATTGGAAGCCATATATGTAAAAGGCGGGTCATGTAGAAAGCAGAACATCGATGCCCTAAGATTCACAAAGAGTGCTCCTCATATGTCTTTTAGGATGACACTTACTGCACATTTCAAACGTTAGATGTTATTTCTTTTGTAGTTACTTCTTTTTCATTCAAGTGTTTTAACACTAAAATCCTTTCTCCTCTCCAAGAGGACCATCTTCAATCTTCAAAAGAATTTCACTTACATTAGATAGACTTGAGAACACTGGGGCAAGCAAAGGCTATAACTTCCTGAGCCCACATAAACTTTTAAGTCGGAGAAATTAATTAGGTATACCTCCGGTTAGAATCTCCAACAAATCAAAAATTGAGTCTTCAATCTTCAAAAGGATTTCACTTACGGTATATCAAGTAGAGAACATTGGAGGAAGCAAAGGCTATTAACTTCTCGAGCCCGAAGAAAAAAAATTTAAGTCGGAGAAGTTAGTTAGGTATACCTCCGGTGCAAGTCCCCAACGCATCAAAACTTGAGTTAAGTATTTAGTTTCCTCAAGCGGCTAAGAATGGTTTTCACTACTTTGGAGCTAGAACACTCTTAGTTATCATCAAAAGCAGACACATCTAGATTGGCATAAGGTAGAAAAACATGACCATTCTACGCCAAAACCTCATTTAACTTACTTTTTTAGCTGTAAGCCCGCCTCCCTTAATTCCTAAGAAAGTTTTGGATAGAAAATCATAATAATCACAATCTAAGGCTCCGTTCGTTTGCCGGAAAATATTCTCCTTTTGAAAAATATTTTCCCAGAAGTCATTTTCCTGAAAAATGTTTTCCTGGAACACAATTTTATGGTATTCGGCTAAAATTTGAAAAAGTTTCGGAAAATATTTTCTGGTGTTCGGCGAGCGCCGATCCGGCAACGGCCGACGGCCGGTGGCGGCGGCAGCCGGCGACCGGCGTGCGATGGCGTGACCAGCGATCAACTTCCTCTCCCACGGAAAACATTTTCCCTCCCATGGGCAATTTTGCCTTGACTTTGGGGAAAAATGATTTCCTCTTTGTAAAAAGAGGAAATCATTTTCCTCAAAATAATGAAGGATTTGGGGGTGGGGAAGGAAAATGTTTTCCCACGGAAAACATTTTCCGCCCCCGAACGCTGGAAAACGCGGAAAATATTTTCCGGAAAAATATTTTTCCGGAAACGAGCGAAGCCTAAGTATATCTAAACTCACTCCACCTGGCGATAAGATTTGACAATCCAAGGAATTAGAGCTGCAGCAACAGTTAACCACTAAGCAAACAAAGCTCCCCAATAGTTTTTTTTTCTTTTTGGTCAGAAGCTCCCCAATAGTTGCTCAAGGAGCTTTTTGCCCATTAAAATGGTAAACAATTTATAAGAATCTTACATTTAGTTCAATGAAAATGGACCATCTATGTAAGATGAATATCCACCATTTTCACTGCTAAAGCCTGATAAGCTAATTTACCAAGTGTTAAAAGAACGTGTATAAAGCAGTCCATGCTTAGACTGAAGTACTCGTCATTTGTCATTCAACAGTCTGGAAAATGAAATACTTTCCATACATTAGGTATTCTAAAAATTTAACTCACGTGGATGGTCTAATTATATCCGCTCATGCACGCACTACGTATATTATAGGGGGATAGTGGAGTGAATGTATTTTTCCTTACCTCAAATAGCAGCACCCAGATCTCTCTTTAGCCAGACCAAAGCTAACAAACATGGCCTGTAGTCATCAAGATCACAAATGGCAGCCATAAGCAAAACTAAGTGAACATAAGTATGATTCAACAATAATTCAGTATTACCTTTGCATGACCAATATGCAGATACCCATTTGGTTCAGGGGGAAATCGAGTGAAAACTTTTCCGCCTGTCACAGTTAAGTGCTTATTGAGCATTTCTTTTGAATTGCAGCATCTCAACACACGATCGTCACTGAAAAAAACCTCAGTATGCACCTGATAATTGGAGGCATACAGTGTGTTAAGAAGACGTTTGTCTGATCAGACAATATCAAAGAATGAAAAAGCAATTAAGAATATGCTTGCGCATGATTTAATTGGAAAGCAAGCTTCCAAATATGCCCAGTACTCAAAATAAGTCTATTGCAAGAAAGGAAAATAGAGTGAAAAGGCAAAATCTTACCTGGAAATTATCCTCTGGCTGTGGAAAATCCTTAAATGGATTAAGTTCTTCCTCAGAGGGCTGTGGTGCAGCAACCACTGCAACTTTCTTCTCCTACAACTCAACACCAGAGAGGGAATGAAAATAATGCCCTCTTACTTAAAACCAAAAGGCAAACTCTACATCCTGGTGTAAACCCACCTCAAATTTCACAGGCTTTTCCTTCTTCTTTGCAGGCTTTTCATCATCTGCAGCAGTCCTTTCACCCAGCAACTCATGCATTTTTGCATCTATGATTTGCTATAAGAAGACACGGGTACATCAACAATGAAAATAAAATAGTGAGAAGAGAAAAAAAAAAAAGGGGAAAAGAATAACATCACAAGTTTGAACAACTAGGAATCCAAAATCTAAGACGGTACCTTAACAATCTTTTGGTCAGCCCATGGCAGCTTTTTTCGAACATGTCCAAATAATTCACCCACTATAGGCAAAGGGGAAACGATTAGATACTGTAATCAAAGAGTGCATTTTCTTTCCATGATGAGTAACCGAAATCAGCAACACTAGAAAAGGATATGCCATGAAATATACTATGTATGAATTAGCATAATAGGTTGGTTAACACGCTGAACTGTGCGACAAGAATAATCCCAGCATTAAAATTCCATATAAATTTTACTAGCTAATAGGATCTATAAAGACATCCATCGATTCCTATTTATGGGAGAACCCACCCCACCCCCGGAGAGGAAGTTGACAATAAAGGACCTTTCTGCAACCGACACATAAAAATGTGATGCTTAGCTCTCATAAAGTAGTCAGGGCCAAAAAATGCTTGTAAAGGGGGAGAAAAGCACATCAGATACTTTAGGACAATGTTTTACAACAAGAAATCAAAAGGTCGAAATCAAAGTGCTGAGCCATCAAAGTATGATAGAATTCGGCCTTTTGATAATAGTAATAATAAATCATCTCTTACCATTTGTTCGATAACGCTGCTCCAAGATTGAGCTCTTTCTCTCTTCAAAAATCTCACCAACAGTTTGTGTAATATCTTCCACGGACACCTCCACTCCTGCTTGCACAAAAATCAGCAATATGATGAAACAATGCACGAGAGAACCATCATAAAGGTTAAAATTGTTTTACATCAAACATAAGCATAATCATGTGATGACGGCATGGTGTTTTGCAGCCCGAATGAAACTGCCCAAAACACGCAGACATCACAAGAGGCGTGCCAAAACAGCATATGAACAAATTGAAAATCTTAATATTCAATTGGAATTCACAACAGATAGCAGTGCTTTGCATACCAACACCACACGCTTCTTCAAACTCATGAAGCTTAAAGCTCTCTGAACCAGTGTTGGAGAAAAATGAAAATGCAGCATCTAGCTGAGCTGTAGTTTTAATCTGCATACAATCAAGCAGCAATGAACAAGAGGTAAATTATTTACCTGAAATTTTGCCGAGTCCGCAATTATTCTATCTAACATCTTGCCAGCTAATCATAGTTGAGACATGAGATAAAATCTGATGGTGCAAAAATAGTCGAAATAGATACCCACAAAATACAGAGAAATGACAGAGTCCACCACAAAGTTCTATATTTTGTCCTCACCTTTGCTGACACGATGTGCTCGAGCAATGTGGGCCGGTGCACGAGAGCACTGGCAGGGTACTTTGTAGCAACCTGCAGCATATCCATCACAGACGAAAACAACAATTAAGCTCATAAACCACTTCCCACCCGCTAAACACCAGAATCAACTAATTTGCGATCGAACTCTCTCGAAACAAATGCATCATTTCCATAAATTGTTCCCCGATGAACTTAAATTCTGTCACGAGCTGAATCAATGAAATGCAAACTCACCGTGTAGAGAAGATTCCCGATGCTCTTGTCGCATCCATCCGTCACAGAAGCCTTGAGACCAAAAAAAGAAAAAAAGGAAGGACAACAAACAAAAGTTCAGCGAATCGATCAATTCACAGCTAACTTTCACAGCTTCACGAACTCGCGAATCGTTTTCCAGCCATCCGCCTACTCATGCAACTCCGATTTCTCATCGTGCAAACAGAAAAAGCAAAAGCAAAAGCAGCGCTCGCTCGCTCGCTCGCTCCTATCTTCCTCGAACCGAAGCACGGCGAGATTCGAGCCTCATCGCGGTTACCTCGTGAATCACGGCCGTCAGATTCGCGGTGACCTTGCCGTTGGCGACGGTGTTCTTGGCGGTGCGCTCGTCGAGGCCGATCTTCAGGAACAGCTCCAGCGCCCTGTCCCTGGACTCGTCCTCCTTCACCATGTCCGGCGTCCGAGCGACGGCAGGCGATTCCCGCTCTGCGGCGCTTCGCTATACCGCGTCCGGCGAGGAGGAGGAGGAGGCTCGTAGACGGAGGAGACGGAGACGAAGCCGCTGAGAAAAGAAATGCGATAAGCCCTCCAAAAAACCTAGCAAAAATTTGTTGGGGGCGGGCGGGAGGGTAGCAGGAAGAAATTAGAGAGAATCTGGAGGGGCATTTTGGGAAGGAGATAAAATTGAGAGATTCCAGATTCCTTTCCGTGTCTGCCAAGATTTTTAAGGTGGGAAAAGAGAGAGGAGAATCGGTCAGCCCGTTGTTTGTTCGTTCTCGCAACAACCCGTGGGCCTCAAGCTTAAAAGCAAACGGGTATATCCGAAACCGTCGACTTGAATCGTGACCCGCACGCCTAGCGCCTTTGCGATTTCCAAAGTTCAAGTTGCTATTTGCAATCGTGTCCACGGCTTCTTATTTCAATGGATGGTTTTTATATCTCTACTATCAATGCTATGTAATTATAGTAGTTCGATCAATGTTCCGGCAGGATGTTGATGTGGCACTTGACTTGACATCGTATCAACTTAACTTGGAAAGTAGGAATAAAGAAAGACGTTCAATGGTTAGAAAGACCGAAAAGATTGAAATGGGGAAATAGGGCCAAAGGGTTGGAACTTGTTCGATTTTTCTCCTAGTAGTAACTCAAGGTCAAGAACTATTCATCACTGACACAACGTGACCCTCCAAAATAATTATAAATCATGGTATTTATCACGATTTAAGAAGGGCCGTCACCTCCTTCCACGGCTATGGCTAAGAGTCCTACAACCCTTACAAATGGTTTCGTTGTGTTGTTGCAAATAGAGGGTCACATGACCCTCAGTTGTCGTGGCAAATGGTACCGCGACCCTTTAAATCTCACTTCCCCTACCGTCGTTTGGGGAGGGGTTGCGACCCCTTGCCCTTCGCTTTTGACTTTTTGACTTCTTTTTTTTCGAAGTTTTTTTAAGGAAATATTTACGGATGCTCTAGTGCTTGTGTAACCATTTAGCCAAAAAAAATAGAGGGATAAGTGTGTCGGAAGCTCTAGAACTTATCAAAAAAATGCAATTAAATATTGAAACTTTCAAAAAGTACGATCGAGTCATAGAACTTGTCAAATTGAAGTAATCAACTCCCTCCGCTAATTTTTATTATATTTTTCAAGAGATAGGACCTAATGGCTGATGCAGCATTTTCTTCTTCTTTGGTCGGCATTTTTTTCGATGAAACGAATAAATTCGAACAAGAAATTCAATATCCACATCACGATCCACCCGAATCGGACCCAAGAGTCGGTTTTGGTTGCTTCAAAGAAGAATTAACAGCCAGATGTCGGATCGCAACGTTGGCTGATGCATCCAAAGTTCTAGCACATCTCTCTCTTGCCAAATGGAATTTGTCCACTTGGAAGACAGGCAAAAAATATTTTACGCACAATAAGATGCTTCGTATCATCTCTATGTCGAAACTACATAACTGTGTTCCTTAGTCACCGGATTACATTCTAATAATGCAAAATGAGGCTCCTAAAAGAAAATGAATCTAGGGTCAATTCACCTAGCTTAGTAACTAAGCTTGAAACTGAATTATAGAGTGCATTTATTTTGCGAAGAATAAATGATATGAAAAACATCCCTCTTAAAAATGACTGTTTATATCGCCTGTGGAAATGAACGAAATTAAATATTTTTACTGTTTACGACAATGTTTAGATATATATTGCTGTCAATGATGAAAAAAAATTTCATTGGCTGATTTATTTCAAGCAATCATGTTTAGAAAGTTATTTCCTAAATCATTCATTTCCCTTGAAACGAACATAGTGATAGTATCAAAGCACTTGAATTTTCGTTTCTTTTCATGTATTTGACCAAAACAACGGACAAAGTCCTTGCCAAAGTAAACTCTTGTGCCAATTCTTTTTCCCCACTTGCATGCTGCGATTTCACTTGAAGAGGACATCCTTGGCTCTCTTTAGGCTTGATCGTGGACCCGAAATCTCACGGGCCAGTGTAGGCCCGGCCCGAGATATATGGGCCAGAGGGCTTTTTTAGACGGGTTTGGACGGAGACATTTAGGCCCCGTTTGGTTCAGCATTTGGAATCCTCATTTAGGCTCTAAAGTCCCTTGGCCAAATGCAAATGGTATTTGGCAATTTTTTTAACTCATTTTGGGAAGATGCAATTGCATTTTCAATGCTCCCCAAGGGACTTTTGGCCAATGCAAGATGGAAGATGCTTTGGGAAGTTGCATTCTCGGAATGATGATCCCTGGTTTAATGAAAATTTTGAAACTTCCCATTTTACCCTCATTTATCAAGTTTATTTCCATTTTTACTCCTTTTTAAAACAAACCATAAAGACCACTCTTCTCTTTCACATCTATTCTGTCTTGCTATTTCATTCTCCACAGATCATCTTCGCTATGACGCCGCTCACCTCTCTTCACTCACGCCGCTCGGCGCTTCGTCACTGCCGCTCTTCCCTCAGGCCACTCGTCACTTCGCCGCTAGCCTTTCTTCCACGCTCTTGAGACCGCTCACCTCTCTTCCCCGCTCGCGACGCCGCTTGCCTCAATGCCACTCGCCTCTCTTCCCCACTCGCGACGCCGCTCGCCACTTCGCCACTCGCCTCTCTTCCCTAAAGGTATGGTAGTTTCTCTGATTTTTGGATAACTTCGTGTTGAGCATAACTTGTAAAAGCTTGATTTTGATTCCGTTGCCTACTGTTGTTGTTCTTGATGAAGTTCTTGAGTGACGGATTGAGAGTGTATTGTTATCAGACGTATTGTTGCTTATTCGCTTTGCTCAAATCGATTTTATATGTTCGATTACTTATGTGCTTTGCTTGGTATTCTTTGTATTGGTAAGAAAGGATGATCCAAAAACTAACGCAAATTCTGGGGAAGTTCGTCTTTTTCAGTGGGTTTTTGGTGCATGAGTAGTTGTGGGGAAGTTCGATTGCTTCTTCTACTATCCAACATATGATAGTCATATCCACACTTACATTCCGCTTTTCAAGAAACTCTTCGTTAGGCATTTCTTGAAGAGAAAATGAGCTTTCTGTTTTGACATCAAGCCCTGCAGTACAATAAAAAAGAGCACAGTTCTCAGAAGAAAATCAGTAAGCTACATTAGAGTAAACAAAGATCTCACTTCGATAATGTCTTTCCATTTTGTCCTCAATCACCACAATTTTATGTTTGTGTAAAGTTTGTAAATTGGCATATTGATGTGTTGTAGCTGGTGGATTTTGTGCTATTGTTGTCTTCATGATACAAACTATCACAAAAGGTAAGTATCTTTATTTATGTAGATAGTCTGTTTTGGTTAGACTACCAAAAGAGTTATTTTGTTCTGTCAAATTGCTATAATTGCCCTTAGTTCGCGACAATTTACATCATACTTAATGTTTTTCATTCTACTCTAGAAAGTATACTTTTTTCCCTTGCAATACTCACTTCCTTTTCTTTTAAAATACTTAGATTCTATTTGTGTGAATTAGTCATCTATCTCAACTAAATAAAACTATTCATTTATTTTCTAGACCTTCCGGCGTGACAAAAGACAATGGATGTAGCAAATGTGCTTCATTGAGCTATTATACTCCCTGCATATATGATTTGAGGCATCCGTGGTTAACGAAGGCAACTCGTCTAGGAATATCGAGCAGCAAGAAAACAAGCAGTTGAAGCGGCCATCAACAGGCCTGAAAGAACCCTTAAAAGTTAGCACTCTCCAACTCGCAATAGCTTATATAGGCCCTATAGAACCTTGGAGAAATAGTAACTTTTCTTGTACTGGAGATATATGAACTTGATGAACTGGAAATGATACATGCTTGAGATTGAGACAAGAAAATTTGCTTCATTGTATGTCTCAGTAGAGTTGATGAGGCAGATGTTCGTATGCTTTTGTTAAAGTTGACTGCTTTTCATTCTGCTTTGTTGTTATCCACTCCTTTCCAAGGAGGGAAGTTAGAAAAATCAGAATTTACACGTTGAGGGGGAGTTAGAAAAATTAGCTGTTATGTTCTGTACATGAATTGCTTTAAGCGTGTCTGAGATGTAACGAAACAAAGCAATTTTTCACAAATACCTTCACTTTTATTCACTAACAGATCCACTGATGTTGCTACACGATGCCTACATTACAGAGGTCTCTGTGTGCATTTTTAAGCTCCTGAAAAGTTCTTGCATGCATTGACATTTATACTGATTAAATAGAGATAGCGAGCACCCGCACATTACGTTTCTTCCCTAGCTATTACAAGAAGCACAAGTTGACTGCTAGGAAACAGACTAAAACTCTCTTCTAATTAAATTTGTATGAGATGAGATATCATAATAGTTGCGTGTAGACATGGCCACGGTTCAAGAACCGCCGGTTCTGGTTCGGAACCGGCGGTTCCGGTTCGTGGCCACGAATGAACCGGAACCGGAACCGCAAGGGACGGTTCCGGTTCCGGGCCGATTCCGATTCCGGCCGGTTCCTTATTTAAAAATTAATAAAATATTTATAAAATAAAAATCGTCGCTCGGGCTTCGCGGCTTTGGCCATGGTGGTGGAGGCGGGATTCAAGGTGGCGAGGAGATGAAGTGGGAGACGGGGGCGGCGGCGAGGGGGAGAAGGAGGGGGCCGGGAGGGGGACGGGCACGAGGACGGGGACAGGGAGGAGGAGCGGGGGGTCCTCCTCCTCCGGGGTCGGGAGCAGGGGAGGAGAAGGGGGCGTCGGCGTCAGCAGTTGCGGCCATGGGGGGCGGCGGCGGCGGCGGCGAGGGTCAGATCTGGGGAGACCGGGGGCGGGCGGAGGAGAAAAGGGAAGGAGGAGTAGGGTAGCGAGGGGGAAGGAGGAGTGGGCGTCGGCGGCTGCGGCCATGGGCGGGGGCGACGGCGGCGAAGGCGGCGGGGGTTAAATCTGGGAAGACGGGGGCCAGGGGGTGGGCGGAGGAGAAGAAGAAGAGGAAAAGGAGAAAGGAGAAGGAGAAGATGCAGCGCGAGAGAGAGAGAGAGAGAGAGAGAGAGAGAAGAAGAGGAAAAGGAGAAAGGAGAAAGGAGAAGGAGAAGATGCAGCGAGAGAGAGAGAGAGAGGGGGAGGGGGGGAGGGGACCCCTGCAGGCTGCTGCTGCTGCTGCTGCAGCTTCTTCATTATCTTTTTTTTTTTTTCAAAGAACCGGCCCGGAACCGCCGGTTCCGGGCCGGTTCAAATTTTTCTGGAACCGGAACCGGGCCCGTATGCCATGGGCCGGTTCCGGTTCTGAACCGCGGGCCCGGTCAACGGGCCGGGCCCGGGTTTGACCGGGCCGGTTCCGGGCCAAAACCGGCCCGTGGCCACCACTAGTTGCGTGCAAGCTACGATCGAATTTGTAGGATGTGATTTTTTTTCTATAAATGTTAATATGTATCTTTTACATTGCTCTCAACGCGAAAATATAAAAGTTACGATCATTGTTTCTTTTTTTCAATTTTTAAAATTTAAAAATTAAAAAACTTAATTTGGTTACACCAAAGAGCTTTGCAAATATATGTTTACCAAACAGTCCAGCATTTCCCCAAAGCCCTTTTCAGTTATAGTTTACCAAATAGTCTAGCATTTTCCCAAAGTCTTTTAGGCTAAAGACCTTTGCATTTGGCCAAAGGCTTTTCCCAAAATGCTGAATCAAGCGGGGATTTAATGGAAAAATCCGGTATGGTCCAAAAATTGATCTATGAAAAATCTTTTAACGAGCGCGTTCAAATACAGATTTGGGCCCGGCCCAACCCAATCTGGGCCTACTCGGTGATCACCTCCGGAATCTCTCCATGAAAGACCGTTAAAAGGATGCCAGTTTTTTTCTCAATTTTCTCACCCCGGTATCCACGGCTATTCCGTGGCTTAAAATAGTTAAGAAACAACTGTTTGTTTACTGTTCATTTTTTTGGCTATATGGTGTTATTCCTCTCCGTTCATAGATTTTGCTAATTTATATAAAATACAACGGGTTACGCGGGAAAATAGATTAATGTTTGTTTAATCTCGAGCTTTTACTCGAAAATTTCCATAAAAGGCTTACGCATAATGTTACATCGTATGATCATGACACATTTCTGTAAAAATTGCAATATGTACTTCAAGAGAAAAATCTTCTATGTAATCCACTAAATATTTCAGGTTTCAATTTAAGCTTCGGTCTTTCATATTTAAGATATTGTAATTTCTCTTTCCGAGACAAATGAAGATTCTCTACCTCGTATCTGCTCATATTCGGAGCTTATTCATTTGCGAAGACAAAAATATAAGTGCTGAAAATTTATGTATTGAATATTAAGTGCTGGGGTCTTTCTACCTAGAAAATGAAAAGAAAAATGCTGTTTGATAACAAATGAAATAAGCTATCGATTTGATTTTTGACTCAAACCAGTTAATTAAGTTGCGTGTGGTTAATGATTATCAAACGCGCCTAATCACAATAAATACCGGAATTGCAACACGTGATGTGGTTATCAAACACACATCTCAGCCGTTAATGCCGCTGAGTGATAAATTTCAAGAGAGCTTCTTTCCCATGGATCAATGATTAAGAAGATTGAGACACTGAATGTGAGTACCGACCGAGTAAGACATCTATGTCCCATCCAAGACAATCTCTCTCCTCCGGTTTTGAACACCCACCAATATCAACCAACATCCTAATCTTAATCCGGAGCTTTGCCACCGCAGCATCCTCCCCACCGTGGCTCTCGAGCCACTCGCCATCGGGGACAGACCCTGCCGCCGCATCGATTTCTTTTTTTTGGTCAGAGCCGCCATATCGATTGATATGGCCATCCGTGGGTGACTTTAAGGTTATAGCCGTTTTGGCTTCCATTTTTCAAGAAAGGGTATATTCAATCGTTTCAATTATACATAGCGTAAAGATACACATCGAGAAAGCGTGAATTTTTATATTTAATTTGAAACTCTCTTCTTTCCAAAATGCTCTCTTTAGAGAAAATTTAAAATAAGAAGCTGAAATGTTCTCATTTTCTTAAATAAGGGCCTAAAGCTAATCGTGTGTTAAATAAGGACCTGAAGTGCCATCATTTTCTTAAATAAAGACATGAAATGAATCTTGCCTCAAATAAGGATATGAAGTAGTCATCTTCGTATCAAAAGAGGGTCTGATCTCACTAGAGTCAAGGGGGCGGCGACCCTCCCATTGTTGAGACATTGGCAACCCTGCTGGCCATCGTCGCAGCCCCACCGGCGATGGGGCAGTGGCCATAAGAGGGGAGGACTAGCTGGCCAGCCCCCTGTTTTTCTTTTTCTTTTAAAAAACCTTTTTTAATTTTTTTTATCTAATTTAACTAAAATTTATATTAAAATTATTTTTAGACGAAAATGTCCTTGGTCGGTCGGAAAATTTGGCCGGCCAGCCAACGAGCCGGCGAGGTGAGACATTTATTTGAAACTATTATAACCACTTCGGGCCCTTATTTGTGAAAATAAAGGTATTTTAGTCATTTATTTGACACAAAATTTACTTCAAATTCTTATTTGAGAAAATAAGAGCACTCAGAATCCTTATTTGGAATTTTTTCCTCTCTTTATTATAGTTATGCTGATGTTAAGATAAAAGGAAAAGGGGATGCAATCGTTAGGGACTTGGGAAAATTCTCATTTTGACAGAAAAAGACTTTCCCTCGAGCCGACTGAACCTCAGCCCAAACAAAAGAGAAGATTCCTTCTCACGTAGAGGGGGGGAGGGGGGCGGGTAGGGGCCGTGGCATATGATTGAACGCGTGGCCTCCACCGGCGGGAGGAATTGGGGAATGCGGTCAGCATGCTGACCGAGCAATCCACGTGGCAGCTCCCGATTGAGGGGAATAAACTAATGCCCAGAAATGGCCATCAAAGCACTCCACAATTCAAAGGTCAAATCGTGATGGAGAGTCGCCACCTTACCCCCTCCTACGAACTCAGAATCAAATATAGCGCAGGCGCATAAAAAAGGTTTTTTTCTTCTTCTTTTTTGGGGTTGCTTTTTTTTAACCTTTTTGGTTTTTATGGGAGAAAGCCGTAGATTCTATTACGCGGCGAAGACCCGCGATTGTCATTCCCGGTCGAGAATGTAATGGGTAGAGGATGTCTAGAGAAACACAAAACATATCTCTCAACCGAGAATGTTACAAAGCGGACAGCAAGGATTCATTGCATCGCCTTTGGTCCCCAGATGGCCCTGAACTGAGGAGCCACTTGTCTTCATTCTCTCAGCTATATATCTGTACACGGAACTCCACCGCGTGGACTGCCTGAAACCCCCGCCCCATGTCAAGTTAAAGTTCGATCGGTGCAAGACATATAAAGAGATGGAAACAGAGTCGTGGCGCGAGAAGCAAGGAGAGGAGCAAACAGACCATCCATCCTCCACCTTTAGCAGCACTTTCTGTTATATACATATATATATATATATATATATATATATATATATCAGTCTGACTTTGATTTGATGTTTCCTTATGCAATCCTCGTTCCCCCAATAGAGAGTTAAAGACGACGGACGAATCCCAAAAAAGGCTACATTTACTTCACCTTCAAAGTCCACATCGGATTCCTTTAACTGAAATTTTGGGTACAGGAAAGTAGGGGGAACCTTTTCAAGAAGACGTGATAGCGGCCACTGAAAGGTTCAAAATCAATCGGACAAAGGGAGTTGCTGAAACATACCGGAAGTAATACGCCCTGGTGTTTGCCGCCGAGCCAGAAAGATGAGGCCAGAGATTGGATACCCAGGTTCCGACAGAAATATACGTCGAATGCTCGAAACCGACTCAGAGACCAAGCGGGCGGAAAATGGAAACAGTTCGATGAAGCTTTATGAAATGAACCAGCATGCATGATCAGAGAGTTGCAATAAACTGACCAGCTGTACCACGTCAAGACTCATGGCTTGTTGCCATGAAAGAAAGATTAGATGAAACCAAAGTTCTCCCGGGAGGGGGGGGGAACAAATATCGAGCAAAATTGAACTCTGTACCACGTCAAGACTCGTGGCAACTTGTTGCCATAAAAGAAAGATTAGATGAAACCAAAGTTCTCCAGGGGGGAACAAATATCGAGCAAAAATCGAACTCTGGTGCGTTACGTTAGTCTCGCGAACAACATGCAGTGTTCCAGGTTTTGCACTCAATTCGTATAAACTGAAGGCACGGGAATGATATTCAAAAGCAGCAGCAAACAACATGGAATCATGAGGCTCAGATACCCTTTTTAAATGATGCTTGTATTTAGTTTCCCAACAAGAAGTTACTGGAAAGAGAAACGAGAGCCAGTGCATTGCAGCCAATGCCTCTTGATCAGCAACAGTAACAATTCATTTCTCAAAGGTTCTTTCTGGATTAACAACATTCAACGGTGTTCCCACTTTGTAGAAGCTTATTGTGATAAATGGATAGAGATATAAATAGAACCTGCCTACCTCATCAAAATTAGCTATTTCAGAAAGAACAAGAAGGAAAAAGAAAAAAGGAGGAAAAGACTGATCTAAAAAAGCAGGGAAGCTCCATATCTTTTTTACATTTCAAATTCAGAGAGGTAGTCTGAACCAATACGCAGGGAGCCCCCGAATGTCACGAGCAGTCAGCAAGCACAGACCTTTGAACATCAAGTTTTCCGATTCGAAAGGTCAACCCTGTATTACCTCTGCAGAGAAAAAGAACCGAACGTTGATGTAATTCGAAGCTCACGATCAATGTATACGACTAGGCATCAATCACACGATGATGAAGAACAGAAACTGAGAAGACCAAACTGCTTTCTTTCAAGCAGATAAATATGAGATATTGAGTTAATGAGCGGCGTGTATCCAACAAAAGCTATGTTTTTTTCGATCCCCGATGAGATCTTTTTGCAGAAACGAAGTAATCAGAAGATCCGCTCGCTAATCAAATGAATGGGCATGGGTGGTGGGGGGGTCAATATTACCTTGCCGTTTTCAGGATTCTCGTCGACCTTGTAAGTGTCCACCGAGATCTCCGTCAACCACAGCCCCGGGAAGAGCAGCTGCGAGAAAGCAACGCAAGACAACCGGAGAAGATCAGAACCCAGAAGTCAAACCAACGCGACGTTCGATGATTTTCAGAAGGAAAATACTCGGAGAATTACGCGTTCGCTTACATCCAATTGCTTCTGTACATTTTTGGGCCGCTTCTTGAACCGGCGGGGTGGTCGGTGCCCCACCATCGCCATGAAGTCCTCATCAATCTCCTTCCGCTTCAGCGCCACCGCGAACTTCGCTCTCTCCTCCGTCTTCTGCGTCGCGCTGCCGCCGCCGTTACCTCTCAGGACCCTGGGCGACGACTTCGGGTCGTTTCCGCCGGCGCCGGCGGCGTCTTCGGTCTTCGACGGAGAGCTGTTAACTCTCCCCCCGCCGGCGCCGGCGCCGACGATCGGAGCCTTGCACGCCGCCCTCCTCGTCCTCAGATTCCATGGCCTCGACTCCTCCGCCGCCACTTCTGCAGCAGCCCCGGACTCAGCCTCGGCCTCCTCTGCCGCAGCGGCGGCCGCGGCGGCCACCGATTCCACCTCCTCCCTCAGCAGCTCGTCCTTCATCTTGTCCGTCTCGGCTCGCAGATCAAACATCAGCTTCTGCCTCACCGCCTCGATCCCGCAGTCGCCGCCGCCGCCGCCGCCGCCCTCGTCGTCCTCCTCGTCGTCGTCGTCGGCGGCACCGACGATCCCGCCGCCCCTCCTCCCCCGGTCCGATTCCCGCGCGAACGACCTCCGCCGCTCGAAGTCCGGCTCCCTCCGCCGGAAGGGAGGGTGAGATCTGGCGGCCGGGGATCGGCGATCGTCGGCGGCGGCGGCCGCCACCTTCATACACCGCATGTAGCGCTGGCCGCCCCAGCGGAGGCGCGGGAGGGTGAAATTGTGGAGCGGCTTCGATCTCTCGGAGCCCATCGCCATGGGAGCACGGGCTCGTTCTCTCTCGCCGGCGAACTCGCCGCCCCTGCACACCATCACCGTGCGGGGGCCGACTCGCGGGGAAGCCGGAGCGATGGACAGCTCCGATCGGAGGGCGGGGCAATCTCCGGCCTCGGATTTTCTCGGGAAAATCGTGTCTTTTTTCCTCTCTCGCGAAGAAGGATTAGGTCTCCCTCTCCTCTCTCTCTCTCGTCGCTCTCGCGTCTCGGAGCGTCGCCGGGAAACGGGAGTTTATATACGAAGTGAGGAGAAGCGGTTCTAACGTTCGGGATGGGCGTCTTTTTTCTTCTCTTTTTTACCTTTTTTTTTTCACCTTCCTATTTTTTTCTTTTCGAATTTCTTTTTCTTTTTTTGTGGTCACTGGGGGTTGCGGCCGGTGCTAAGCTGCGCCGGGCGGGGGGGTGGTGTGGCGCGAGCAGCGTTTGCTGTGTTTCTTTTTCCTCTTTTTTTTTAATTTCCTTTTTTTTGGGGATTTCCCGGGGTGATAAAACGTCGCTGTTTTCCGAAGAGAGGGTTGGCATAACCACCGTCGGATGGGAGAGCGGACCGTGGAGATGCCCTTTGAGAGCCGTCCAATTTTCACTTAAATCATTTTTCCCTTTTTCCCCCCCCCAAGAGACTCAATCCTTTTCCAGTTTTTCTTTTTCTTTTCCCGGCCATTTATTGAATCCTTTCCCGATTCTTCTTTTTGGCCAACGTAATTGAGATCATCCAGAATTTCTTGTGCGACGTTGTTACTTCGCCGTTTCGAGTTTCGTTTTTTTGGGAAATCCACTCGTGGCAACTGAAATTTCGTGAATTTTTGTAATCAATTGATTTTAATCGCTTAATCTGCTATTCTTTTAGTTCGATCGGAATTCAATCGATTTTTTCTACGAACTACCTAACACGGGCAAAGTGGCGGCTACTTTCAACATACCGGCTTATTGCCCGATCGACAAATGGGCCCAATGTCGGTATTTTCACGAGAAATTTTGAAAGGGAAAATTTATTACATCGAGTGATCAATTCATAAGTGAATAACCCGATTGAAAAATCGTTAAGTTTTAAAGAGCACAAATCAGATCCATCCAACTTTTTGTTAAGAGAGCGTTTGAATAATATTTTCTATGTCAGCTATCTGACTTACTTTCGGTGTCTATTTTGTAGGACTTTCTTCTTTCTTTTCTCAAATCCAACAATAATTAACACGAAACACTATAAAATATTTCAATATATATATATATACATATACGTAAATCCACGTGTAATTTTTAAAAATTTTTGAAATTCAACAGTTCCTTTCCTTTCCGATTTTGAAATACACATGTTACAATGTAAGATGGGAGAATACCCTTGGATATGTGATTTTACTGCGTCGCAATGTCAACTTCGGAAAGACGACGAAAGTCGCATGCTCTATCTCTTTTCTTCTTTTTGCTAGAAATCACATACTTCCAATTGGAAGTTAGAATCGGTCAATGGGAAGGTTTGGGCCAATTGGGCCGCGGATCGTGCCCAATAGTTACTCCTTGAGCCCGCGAATGATTTAAAAGAAAATTAGAATTTCTCATAAAATGTTCGGCCGCGGGGGATCGAATTGGTCAAAACGAGCAGGCTTGAGAGTTGAGCAGACGGAAGGAATTTTTCTAATTTTGGGTCCCGCCCGGGAAGGCATTGTTGGCTTTGGGGGTTGGGAGTGGGGGGCCAATGGGCTCGCGAGAGTTTTTGCTCGAAGCCTTCGCATAAATGTAAAAAGAGTATAGACCCGATGGTAAAGCCACTATTTGTTTCGGACCTAAGAGCTTTCTTTGAAGTGATTGTTGAAATAATAATAAAAAAGAAGAAGGGATAAGTGTATTGAAAATACTAAAACTTGTCACGAAAGTGCAATCGAGTCTTAAAACTATCAAAAAATGTTAATAAAAACCTAAAACTTATGACGAAAGTGCAATCGAGTCTTAAAACTTTCAAAAAGTGCAATAAACGGAATGACTTGATTAGACTAATTTGACAAGTGTAAGGACTCGATTATACTTTTTGAAAGTTTTAAGATCCGGTTGTACTTTCACGACAAGTTTTAGAACTTAATTGCACTTTTTGAAGGGTTTTGAACTTAATTACACTTTCGTGATAAATTTTAGGACTTGCGGCACACTTATACCTAAAAAAAAAGAGAATGGAGAAGCTCGGGTGATGAAGGACAATATAGGCAACACCAGCTTAAGGGTAGGTGGCACGAGATTGTGGGATCCTAAGCACCCTAGGTGCCACCAAGGTTGCGACCCTAAGCGAGGGGATATTGAGGTCGCGGAATTCTAGGTGAGGCGACTCGAGGTCCATTGACCTCGAGTAAGGGCCATCGATGTTAGATTTGAGGCGATGTTGGTCAAATATGAAGCTCGTTGCCGATATCGTGCGATGCTGGTTGGATCTACATAATAAAGTGAAGGTGAGGGTAAAATTGGAATTTGAATAATTAAATAAGGGCAAAGTTGGTAGAAAAAGGGTTATTAACCACTAAAAATAGCATTTCGAAATGTTGATAAGTAATGTTGGGTGGGAGTTGTATTAGACTAAAGTGCTTTAGAAACTCTAAACTGCGGCTCAAGGCTTTTGGGATTGTATTTACTAAGTACCTCAACTTTGACATAAGAGCCTTTTGAAATACTCTCCCAAATGGGCCAATTCCTTAAAAAAGCACCAATTTAAGCCATGTCCCAATTTTGATCTCAACTTCTTTTTTTTGTCTCTTAAAAAATCAACAACTTTCACCTCTTGTCAAAATCTAGCCTCCGTTAACCAACCGCCCAAAGTCACCGTTAGATATCTAAGGTGACAATTCTATATCAGCGATGAATCCATGTTGGCTATTCATTGCCCCAACCTCGCCGTGCAACACCTCAACGGATCTGGTCTAACTCCACCCACGTCACTCGCTCTACCAACTCCATGGTTGTCGAGTCGAGCTCCATGGTTGTCCCCACCTCATTGTGTCCATGGCTATCCCTATCCAGATCTCAACAGCGAACTCAATGACTATCAATTTTGAGCTCCATATGTAGCCATGGAGCTCCTCTGAGGTCGAGTCAATCTCGAGATGGAGGAGCTCCAGATCTGGCAATGAAGCAACTCCATGGCTGCCACCATGGCCGACCCTAACCTCATCGTTCCATGGTTGTCCAGATCTCAGGCGAGCTCTGCAATTGTCAAGTCAAGCTCCTCCCCGTGCGGTTGACCACCGTGCCCGCTCATCAATCAGGGGTCCTTTGATTGTGTCCCCCACAAGCTCCACGGCAAGGATCGGAGCCATCAGCTACGCAGGTTTAGCTTGAGAAATCCTGACTCAATAATTTTCGGCTTGCCAAATGCGATCAATAGGCTCCACAACTAAATCTTCATGCTCCAGGCTGTTTTCAAACTCGAAATTGAGTGTTCTAATGGGTCGTCGATTCGAATCCCCAATCCAATAGTGGTTTACGATAGTGAGAGGTTGTTGAATGAGCAATAATGTGAGGGTTTGGCGTCCAGTCGTCTGATTGTGCTTTAGGATTTTTGTCCATCACAGTCGTGTCGTGTCCAAGGTGTACGTGGTTGGTGAGTACGTGTAATGCATGAAATGCAGGTCGTTGCCTGACATTTCAAAGAAGTTGGAGTATTTGGAAGGGTTGGTGACATTCTTGCAGGTGTTGAATTCAATAATCCATGAAGATGGAGATGAGTCTCGAGAGCTTTGGGCAACCCCAAATCTGTGGTCGCCGGAGTCCCGCGGCACCCTTGTGATGATGAGGAGCTGAGGTGCAAAGGGGTTGTCAAAGGTTGTGGCATGGAGTCGGAGGTCTGAGTGGCGATGGGTGAGCATCGGTGAAGCTGTAGCCGAGTGAGATCATGGGAAGAAGGTGAATAGTGAAAGTTAGGGCCTTGAATCTGCAAAGAAGGCGAAGAAAAAGATGAACAATGGAGTTGTGCCTTGAATTGGTCACGAAGAAGATGAATAGTGAAAGTTGGTGCTTTTAATCCATGTCAGCAGGTGACGTGGATTTTATTGTACTCGTGGGATTGCCAGTGCAGCAATATTGGATGGCAAGAGGTCGGATTTGGGTCGATGGTGAAAGTTTCTGATTTTTCAAGGGCAAAAAAAAAAAGGGATTTGGCCTAAAATTTATGATTTTTTTTTATTTTTTTGTGGGAATTGGGCCTCTCCCAAATGGGCTTTAAGTGGTTTGGGTCATGTGTTGAGGCTGAAAGTCCTTTCCACAAACCATTCATATTTAAAGCCATTTGATGTTGTTGTAATCGAATTGTAATTATATTGTGATGTGGCGACATTATGAAGTCTTGTATATACGTATGCTCCGCTCGTTTTCTGGGAAAACATTTTCCTTATTTTCCAGCGTTCGGCGCACCTAAAAAGATGAGTCAACGAAAAATATTTTCCTGGTCAGCCATAAACTTTTGCTTAAATTCAGGAAAATTATCTTTTCCTTGAAAAAGTCGGAAAATATTTTCCAATATATATGACTAAATATTGACGCTTGGACCTGAACTTTATGTTTGAATATGAGAATCCCAACACTAGTTCTCGAGTCTCCAGTGCTTAGGCTGGGTCCATCAAGGTTGGGCCCAGGTCCATCGAGGCTGGGACAAAGTCTCTAATGCCCCGGCACAAGTCCATCGAGGTCGGACTCGGGTCTATTGAGGTTAGGCTCGGGACCCTGATACTCGGGGCCGGACCCCCGGTGCCATGCCCGGGTCCATTGAGGCCAAGCCCGAACCTTTAGTGCTTGTGCCCTATGTCCCGACACCCGAGCCCGCGTCCATGAATCGATTTTTTGCCACGAAAAAATAATGAAACTTGGGTGGGGCCAAGCATGCATATGTGGCTGGGCTCAAGTCCCTTAAAAAGAAAATTGTTCACTAGATTGGCCTAATTTACGCTCTTGACCTTATTGACTTGATGAGCTATCCTGAGCGCGTTAGTGGTCACCATACCCCTGGTCACATTCGTAGGCGAAAGTGGTATCCTGATATTACTAATGCCTAGTTTGTTAGATTGACCTGATTTATATGCTCTTGGCCTTATTGACTTGAGCTGATCTGAGCGCGCCGGTGGTCGCCATGCTCACGATCGCCATCTTGATTCTTGATATTACTAATGCCCAGTTTGTGCGACTGCCTGGCTATAGATTTGCGGGCCTTCTCGTATATTCGTGAATCTCATCAATCTAGTTTCAACAAACCGAAAAAGGAAAAATCTTAAAGGCCCAAGGCAGACGAACAAGCAAAAGCCCAAAAGAAAGGCCCAATATCCCTGGCCCATTCGCTTGCCCATTATATGGGCCGTCGATGATTGCTGTCTCGATGACGATGCTCAATCCGACGCCGTCGCACGATAGCGACCGTCAGCCAAAAGCCTAGCCGACTCTTCGAATCCTGCGGTCGCCGGACTGGTCCTCCGGTTGCGATCGGAGCTCTCCGGTTCGGCAAGCGATCGGAAACCAGGGGGGAAGAGACCGAGGAGAGGTGCGCTCAGCGATGGCCGACAGGAAGGAGCTCAGGGTGTACAACTCGATGACGCAGCAGAAGGAGGTGTTCCGGCCGGCGATGGAGGGCAAGGTGGGCATGTACGTGTGCGGCGTCACGTCCTACGATTTCAGCCACCTCGGCCACGCCCGCGCCGCCGTCGCCTTCGACGTCCTCTACAGGTAAACCACCGGTCTCTCCGATTTGTTGGCGGTCGGGTGTGTTGAAGGGTTCATGCATGTCGCGCAATTTATTGGATTGGCAGCTATCTCTTGCCATTTGGGTCTCTCGTGGAATTGATTGAAGGTTGCTTGTTGTGGAATTTTTTCGACTCAAGGAGCAGGAAGATGGGGGTGTCATAAAAGAGAATTTCACGGGCAGAGTTTTATTTGTAATGGGTCTTTGTTGGTATGTTCTACCCTTTTGTGGGGTTTATTTAGTGAAGATCTTGATTCAAAGATTTAATGTAGGCTCTCAAATATCCTAGTTTAATAAGGGGAGAGTTTTTCACTAACAAATGCCGAAGGATCACTTCAGCTGTCGCATTTTGGTACATGCTTAAGCTTAATCAACATGCTTGATAGCACGAGGATAGTATGCTGTTGGAAAAGGTCACTTTGTTTTGGTATGGGAAAGGGTTGAGTGAATGAATATACAGGAGTAGTGGCGGATTATTCTCCTTTACTGGTTGCCTTATCAAGGATTGTGGAGAAGATGAAATAGAAAGGAGGTTTCTTTATATCTGAAGTAAACTCCACCTCGTATATCAGATTAGTTGTGTACAGGTGGAGGTCGTGCTTGGTTGATTCCCCTCGTTGAAATGAAGAATTGCTGACTGAAATCATGACCTAGCAGGTTTACGTTTGTAGCACAACATGCCGTCTCTAGCAGGGTTCTGGTGAATATTAACTTTCTGTTGTTTGAAATGATTCCTTGCAGATACCTCCTGCACTTGGACTATGAGGTTACCTATGTACGCAATTTTACAGATGTTGATGACAAGGTCTGAATGTTGGCCCATATAAATATCAGAAGTAAACTCTTTCATGGCTGCACATTGTGTTTTTGGTTGAATCAGATTCTTCATACGGGATTTTGTGACATGGTATTGTGATCATGCTTAACTTTATTTGTCTTTCTGTCGATGTTTTTTTATGCGAAAAAAAATATGCAGACATGAATTTTTGAAGTAATTCTCATAAGCATGTATATAAATCTTCTTCTGGACTACCGACATTTCATTTGAAAAGTGACGGAGCTAATTGACTGGTTGCCACAGGAATTATTATGTAATGAGAAGATAGAGGCTATTATCAGAAGATCAAAGGGTTCATCTGTACATTCTAAAGTTTTGTCTGCTTTACTTGCTTAGCTCTGCATAGGAAAATCAGAGTTGTACATTGTTCTTGTGGAGAATTGAGAGTTTGATTTGGTTCTCATCGAGGACACATTATATCCTGCGTATTGTGTAAAGTGACAGATCTGTTCAATGTAAAGGAACAACGTGGTTTGTGAAAGTATCTGACTTTTTAATATATCAATATTGGTATTTGACCAACTTCGGAACCTGTCAAACAAGTCAAGTATCAATAGAGTAGTAAGCATGAGGGGAACATCATGATCAGCCATTCAAGAATTATTTTAAAATTTTCACGGTGTGGAAATGCAATTTTCAACCCGGAAAAATTGGTATTTTGACATTTCTACACATGGACATGAGAGTTAAGTAATTATTATGTTATATAGAATTAATTGGTTTGGATGCTTTTCAACTCAGTAGAACTATGATTTGTTGTAGTGGTTGCTATTCGATTCTCTCTTTCTTTTCTTCATTTTAGTAGCAACTTATTCATTAAACAACTGTTTGGTGGATCATCAAATGCTGTTATTAGATTTTATGGTCTACTCTAAATTCCGAGGTGACTTTGGTTTCCTGAACTGCTATATGAATATTGGAAATTTAACGATGAGATCCCGGTGAGGAAACTCCACTTGATTAGGTACACTGGATAACTAGTTGAATTCATTTTTTTATTTCTTATACTTTTTAAAACTTGTGATATGAACTATGCACATTTTGAAGGAACGTCTGTCGTGCTATCGGCAATTAAGTCTGATCCTTCGGATTGTTAGTCAAATTTCATGACTAACACTTGCATAACGTTTGCCATTTGACAAGTAAAGGGGATTTACTTCTCTTAAGTTTGACGAGTGGCCACATGTTGAAGTGTCAGTCGCTGAAAGTAGCTTCAGAAGAATTTTGTTTCATCAATTAAACTCTGGCAGTTTCCAATAATGGAAGTAGCGCTCTTTTATGTTGGAGAGAAGCATTTCCGTTTCACTGAAGTGTAGTGTTCAAGTTATTAGTTAATTCTGTGGTTATCATGAAATTCTGGCATTTTATGGTTAAAGTTAGACTTTCCTAATTTTCATGCATTGTTTTAGAGATTCCGTCATTTTGTGTGGATGCTGAGGATACCTGGATTGTTCTTGGTGTTTCTGAATCAGTTAGTCAGACATTGCTAACATGTGGATATCTGCAGATTATTCGTCGGGCAAATGAGACCGGGGAGAATCCCTTGGATTTAAGTAACCGCTTTTGCCAAGAGTATTTAATTGACATGGCCAATCTGCAGTGCCTCCTCCCTACCCACCAACCACGCGTTTCTGATCACATGGAGCAGATTAAGGACATGATAACCCAGGTTTCTAGTTTCAACTCTATATCTGCTGCTTTAATTTTAGAGGGGTTCAATAAGAGCATGAATAAACATAGGTTAGAGTATGTAGAAAGGAGCTGCTGTTGCTACAGTATGTAGTTTACAGCTTTTCTATATTTCCCTCATAATTTCTCTGATATTGTCGTGCAAATGTCCTTACTTTCTGGTTTCTGTGGTGAACTTCAGAAGTTTAGGTTATATGAAATAATTCTTTATATAATCGTGTTACCAATTTAGCTGCTATTGCTGAGAAAAAATTATGTCTCCGAAGAATTCTGAAGTTTAATTGTTCACGTTTGATTCAGTAATTCCTTCTCCCATTTGTCTTAGAACAAATGTTACCATCTTTCATTTACTCTTATGTATCTTAACGTATGGCTTGAGTTTGAAGGTATGTTCCTTTATAAGAACCTATGTAAATTCGAGGAGAGATGAATTTGAAGTTAGAATAGTGGTATTTGGTTGATGTTGGCTAAGACAAGGATTTCAGAGCTATTCGATACTGTATTAGATGTTATCGTTGTTATTAGGTAATTGAATCGTGAATATGCAGATATGTTACCAATATGCATAAGTTTAATTTTCTCTAAAATGTTATTATTTTCCACATGAAAAGGATGCACATATAAAGAGGAACAATTTGAAGTTAAGTACTTCCAAGAAAAAAAGAAGTTGTGTTCGTACATTGCCAAAAGAGAATGATTTCACAAGAATATTCAAAACTAGATACTTTCACTGATTTGGTAGTTTGAGTCACCGACACGCTGGAAGCCTATAATAATAAATCTAAATTAGAAACTTAAGGTCCATTTTTTATGGACTAATTTTTTATATAAATTAGAAGAGGAAACAACTGACTTTCATACATTTAATTTTTGACTGTATATTCCCATGTAATGAGGTATTTAGAGGTGACAGCCAGATGAAAATGTCTGCCTATGGCTCTTTTGTATTTATTTATCTATTGTAAGGTTCTAGTTTTACATGTAGCATCTTCGGCACCTCGTATTTTAAAAGTCGCTAGGATCTTGAGGGAGAGTTTTAACTAATGAAATTCCTTATGGCTGTTTGCAGATTATTAATAATGATTGTGGTTATGTGGTGGCTGGAGATGTGTTCTTTGCTGTGGATAAGATCTCAAATTATGGCTGCTTGTCGGGGCAGAAGCTAGAAAATCACAGAGCAGGCGAACGTATTGCGGTGGACTCTAGAAAGCGCAATCCTGCTGATTTCGCATTATGGAAGGTGCGCATTGTATTGTACTACCAGTAAATTCTTATTTTATCTGGGTATGTAACTCTGACGGTAAATGGTTATTGTAGGCTGCAAAGCCTGGCGAGCCAAGCTGGGAGAGCCCGTGGGGTCTTGGCAGACCAGGGTGGCATATAGAATGCAGTGCAATGAGTGCTCATTATCTGTCTTTTAAATTTGATATCCATGGTGGTGGAATTGACTTGATCTTCCCCCATCATGAGAATGAAATCGCCCAGAGTCAGGCTGCATGCCAGGAGAGCTGTGTGAGTTATTGGATGCATAATGGCCATGTGACCAACAACAACGAGAAAATGTCAAAATCATTGGGCAACTTTTTTACGATCCGTCAGGTAGTATTTGCAAATTTGTTCCGTTTTCTTTCTTGATGTGTTAACATTTATCTTGCGTTCTCGTCATTCCTGGTGTCTAAAATTCCTTGATTTGTATAACTATAGATTACAGAGCGCTACCATCCAGTGGCTTTGAGACACTTCTTGATAAGTGCACACTATAGGTCTCCTCTCAACTATTCAGTCTTACAGTTGGAGGGTGCATCAGAGGCTGTTTATTATATATATCAGGTATAAATCATGTTTTGTTAACTGCGAATCACTTCTCATCTTTCTGGCTGCTTACTCATACTTGGTCTCAGACTCATGTGGAACTAGTAGAAGGGTGGGCTTGCTTGATTGAACCAATTAGAAATGCTAGGGATTTGATGCTGTTAGCAAAGAAACCATTCCTATTGTCTCTGTAATTACCTGTATGAATTGTTTGGACGGTTTTGGCCTAGTTCTAGTTCTAGTTGCCAGCAGCTACTAGTCTGGGTCATTCTGAATTGCTCTTCCTTGATTATGTTGGATGTATATGTACGAGTGACACGCATGCAAGCATGGTCTGCCATCTGATATAAAATTTAGAAAATTAACTTGGGATGTCTTCTCGATGTTAGACATTACAAGACTGTGAAGATACTCTGTCGTCGTTCAGAGAGGCAACTCCCAGCGAGGGTACGGAACCAAAAGGCAAAACAGTCCGGGTTCTTCCTGATGCCGACAAATGCATCAAAGGCTTGCGGAAGGATTTTCACGACAAAATGACCGATGACTTGAACACTTCACATGTGCTGACAGGTGCTTTTCAGGATGCCTTGAAGTTCATAAACAATAACACGAACACCCTTAAGGTAATTAGTTGTACTGTTTCTTTTCCGTAAACAAAGCTGCATCTTTTCAAACATTCTCTCTGTTGTGTATCTTTTGTGCTTTGCTTTCTCTAACTTTTAAAATCGGTTGATTCTCTAATGCACTTCAGAAGAAGCAACAGAAGCAACGGCAAGCAGCAATAATTCAATCCCTTACTGAGATAGAGAAAGAAGTAAAGGGTGTTCTAGATATTCTGGGTTTGCTGCCCCCTCTAACTTATTCTGAGGTGATGCAAGTTCTTATGAATACTTATTGAGTTTTTCTTGGATCAAATCCGATTTAAATGTGAAATTTCTTCAATGTAGATTCTGCAGCAGTTGAAAGGCAGGGCATTGATACGGGCTGATTTGACAGAAGAGCAAATATCGCGTCTGATTGAGGAAAGAATTTTAGCCAGAAGGGAGAAGGATTTTGCAAAAAGTGATCAAATCAGGGCCGACTTAACTGCAAAGGGGATTGCGCTCATGGATGTCGGAACAGAAACTATTTGGAGACCGTGTGTTCCTGTTGAGCAGGAGGAGATATTGCCCAGTTGATGAAAAACAGCACCAAATCCAATTTTTTTCAAAATTTTGCCCAAACGTTGACTGATGCTCCAAAATTCTTTTTATCTTTCATAAAGTATGACCCAAAAACCAAGCTGACAGATAGTTGTAACAACATATGGGGCATACCACTACATTCGATGTCAGCCCCATTAGAGGCTGTATTGCCTGTCAATTAATAGGAAACATTTTTGACATACGTGGCCTGCATTAACACGAACCTTAGCTTCAGGATTCGTGCACGAGTTATTGCCTAGATGAAAAGAATTTTCGTATGGAAGCTTGTCAATGATGACTAGTTATTGGTCGTCGTTCAGATGTTGATGCATTTTCAGAGGAATATATGGAAAATGGTTGAACCAAGATGTCTTCCGGTCTTTTCAGGAACGTTGGTGTGCTTGAACGCAACGATCGAAGTCGGATCAAGTGCAACATTGGCGGATCAAAGTCGGATCAAGTGCAACAATGGCGAATCAAAGTCGGATCAAGTGCGACATCGGCAGAGGCCTGTCATCTCTTCCGATGTCTAAAGCCTCTTTTTCTCCGTAATTTTTAAGCACATCATGCACTAAGCACTTTCTTCCTCTTTGATTACTTCATAACCAGACAGATTTCGTAAATGTTCCTCGACCGAATGTGCTGAGAATGGGCACCATCAATCAACACACAGCAAGATGCAATAGCGAATAATCAGCAGCTCCAAAGTCTGTCGGTTCTTTGTACTGCTCTGGTTTCTCACTGATTACCCCATCATCATGGTACTTTGCGGAACCCAGAAGCTGGCTCCAAGTCGTAGAATGTGAAGGGTATGTGAAGAATAATAAGTTCTGCGCCTGAATTTGCAGATCGAGATCGCTGCAAATGAGAAAACAACCGAATAGCGTACTGCATCAGAATGTTTCAAGCGACGAATTCTAGTCTTCTTCTGTTTCATAACACTCTACGTAATTTCCTTTCACCTGTTCAGTTTGCTCTTTAGGCCCTGTACTTTTGGACTGATGAAGCTTCTACCCTATGCTTTGTTTTTATACCAATAGTAATAGTAGTCCTCATACCATTTGCTGATGAGATTTTAGATATAATTTCTCAATTCCAAATAAGACTAAAATAACATTGGCTATAATCTAAAGCACGATATATGTGTATGGGTCTTTGTATCAGTAATAATTAAAGTAACTTTCTTTTTAAAAGCCACTTAATATTCAAGAGTTGAGATAGACACTCGGGCCCGTATGTTCGAATAGAAATTATTTCGGGAAAATTATTTTCCGAATTTTTAGTATTTGGATTATAGAAATCTAATTGATGTACATAAAACACTTTTCATGGATTGAAAATAATAAGTTTAGATTGTGGAAAATATGACTTTCCCTTCCGATAAGAAGGAAATCATTTTCTCAAAATCAACAAACACATGAGAACAAAATCATTTTCCTTGTGAAAAATATTTTTCTTTATCATAAATTTTTTAGTGAAACAAATGTACTTTTAACACAAATAACCTTCTGCTACTAGAATCACTTCCTGCCAAGAATGTGACACGGCGAGGAAGCTAATGGGCTCGCGTGCGAAAAATTCGTGAGTTTAATAAGTGGCCAGGTGACAATTTTGATTAATGGAATGAATAAGACAGTCAAAACCTCAAAGTAGGCACGTTTTATGTCGGGCCACAGTACGTCATTGGAATGTGACATCTGCCACTTAAATCAAATCAAGTTGAGAGCTTGCCAAGAAAGAACCCACTTGAGCATGAAATTCAGTGCAAAAGAATTACAGCAATTTAAGCTTAATGTTGAATTTGAAACTTGAATTCGTATTGGCGGGGACAAGTTTGATCTTCTTGGTTGCATCATCACCAATTATCGAGAGCTTCATTTGACCAAACAACCTATAAAAAGATGGTTTGGCATGTTTTTTGAATGTTTGAACAAGAATGCAGCACCCATGTCCAATTTTGGCTTCGTGGATCAATTCATCCCACATCATCGGTCAACGAAGATACAAGCATCTCGGCTCTTCTTTAATGTCTATGAAAATCAAAATATTATCAGATGAATCCGGTGCACTCGGTGCTTATATAAATTATTGAATCTGATTGGTCAGATATATATAACTTAAGTGGACCCTAGTAGATTCCATGAACCACGTAAATTTGAGTTTATTCACCTTATTCATGCAGTAATTTCTTACAAAAAATATTCTAAAAATTATCCGAGGACAATGACTGAATAAAATTTTTAGGGCACACAAGCCAATTTATGATTGCAGAAAGATCACTTAAGGGCATTTTTTTTTCTTGGGTTTTGTAATAGGATGGGGAAGAGCGACTCGCGCTAACGACCTGCTAAAGGCCTATTTAAATATAAGTTAACGAGTCTAATTTTCTATTTTCTCTACACAACAAAAATGTGTTTGATCACTATCTAAACACCGTTTCTGGATGGAAAAGAGGGACAATCGTCTTCGCTTTTATCCCTACAATGATGTAAAAACAAAAAATTCAATTTCCGAAGTTCCAACTTAAGAAGGAAAAGCAACCGAATAAGTTTCTAAAGTTTCTAATAACGTTAGGAAATTATTTTTACGAACGAAGCACATTTTCAAGAAAAACCGAATACAAAAGCAATTGCCCATATGAAATAAATGAACTAACTTAGGATGGTCGGGAACGCTGGGATTAAGAGCAGTTCTAGTTCATACAAATATATCGTCGTGGCTGGCCTTGATACTCGGCAAATGTACGAAAAGTTTTAAAACTCAATACCGTGAGATGACTGGCACGTATAAAAAATTCGATCATATAATAACTCGCGTCTAAATGGGCATGTCATCCTTACTCGGAAATTAACGTGACGCCCGTTAAATTATCCGATATGGCTAAACGTGCAACACGTCTTTTTTTTTAAGAAAAATTACTACTCTTGCGAAGAGTATATTGCTTCAGAGGGTATACAAAACGGATCCAGGAGCAAAGAAATTTAAGCGATACAATTCGTCCGCGACCCTTTCTGAACCGGGCGGAGTGTCCAAGATCGAGCCGGATCCAAGCCGAACCGGCCGGCCGGCCGCGTGATGTGAAACTTCGCCGAGCCGGTGACCGAACACTCCAACTCTCCCCTTTAAGCCAGCCGCCTGAAACCTTGAAGCCGCCGATCTCTACGGCGCGGCTGGCGCGAGGCTCAGGTGCAAGTCCAGGCCCCACCCTTCGTCGAAGCCGGGCCCGCCGTCCCCTCTCGAGAACCTGCTCAGCGAAGGCCCGTCAAACACCGCCCGGCCTGGCGGCGCCCCGGGCTCGGCCGCCGCGGGGCCCCCGTGCGGGGCCATCGCCGCCGCCGGCGCCCTCCCGCCGGGGCCGGCGAAGACGCAGCCGTGCGCGATGTGGATCGGGGCGGCGGCCCTCGACACGTAGACCCACGGCGGCGGGGGCGCGGCGGCGAGGAGGTGCGGGGGCGGGGCGAAGGCGGAGACGATGGGGTTGTGGGCGTAGAGGGCGGCGTGGCGGGTGGCCTGCAGCTGGGCGCGCTTGAGCTGCTGGCGCTCCTTCTTGTGGGCGTTCTGGTGGCCGCCCAGGGCCTGGGAGTTGGCGAATTCCCTGCAGCAGTACTGGCACTCGAACTTCCGCTCGCCGGAGGAGGAGGACACGCCGGGGGATTCGTCGGACGGGGAAGGGCTTGTTTTCATGGACGCGGGGTCTAGTTCAGCCGGCTCGGGTTCTTCTTCTTCGTCTTCTTCGGCGAAGTTGAAGCCGAAGAGCTTGAATCGCGCAGGGTAGTGATTCTGTTTGGCTTTAAGGTGGTCTAGTTCGGCCATGGAAAAACAGAGAGAGAGAGAGAGAGAGAGAGAGAGAGAGATGCAGCGGTGTGAAAACTGAAAGGAGGTTTGATGATGGATGGTGGTGTTTCAGGGAGAGAGGTTGCATGTGAAGGGTTATTTATACAAACGCCGGATGAGACAAGACATTGACTAACCAGTTTGAGAGAGAGAGAGAGAGAGAGAGATGGCCACGGAAGTTGAAAGGAGACAGGATAGCCAAAAAACAAGGGAATTATCGAGACCGCACCCACTTACATTAGATCCCTCCTTCAAAATTTGTCCCATTTTTCTAGATCTGTCGGCATCGATCATAAGTCTATTTCATAGCCCAAGTTTAATGGGCTGAATTATTATATAAGTTAAGTTATATTCACTAAATATGTCATTAATGAGTTTAGAGTGATAAAGCCAAGAATATTAAAGACGTTAAATAAGTTCACAACTTATTTAGATCCAATTCACCTTTACGACTCTCTCTTGTCCTCATTCGATCTCATGCTTAATCGCTCTTCTCTTTTTATCTCAATTTGAGTATGAATTTTCTAAATTTTGATTAAATATGGAGATTTACACTGCATTGGGTCAAGTCAGGTTGGATATGTGTTAGGTAAGGGTTGAGTTAGGTGTGGGTCACTATATTTGTATTACATGGAATAGGTCAAACCAAATTAGACTGGTCAATTTGAGTCGGACCATTTTTGACCTAACCCCACGTTTGACAGATCTACATCTTTCATATTTAACCATCTAAGAAATTAACTTACACAACCATGAAAATCTCAACTTTAGAAACCCAATTCATATTTTTATTTTTAGCTACATGCCCCCCTCGTCAACCAATTGTTAGATTACGGACTAAGAGGGCCTTCAAATAATTGTGTGCCTTTTGTTTCGTCAAAATGTCATTTTTATGTTAAGACCGGCATCTACGTGGCTAGATTTCGTTCGTGCGAGGTTAATTGCACGGTATTTTAATCGAGCGAGTCACTTTATTTAACATCTTCAATAGCAGTCGCTGTTATCGCCTGCCGTGCGACTATTACAACGAAATGTCGTAATCCGAACCATTCACACGAAATCAACTTTTCGATTCCATTTTGTGCTCTATCTACTGCAAATTAAGTCCGTATCTTTTCTTGAGGAAAAAGCTTGGCAAGTACCTCGATTGTGCTTATATCACAAGCCTTTCCTAATAATTGGTCACCTTTCCGGCGTAAACCTTTCTTTATCAAAGTATAAATATTATATAGTCTGTAATGATCTATTTGGTTAGCGTAAAAAGATTCAGGCGGACCACTGAATTAGTGGACCAACTCACCATCCATTTGTCAAGAATGGACAACAATTATTTCATTATCTCTCTTTAACTTCAAGAACCGATCGATACGCTTCTTGCACTCAGATTGCTGGCTGTAAAGGGAGATTCATAAGGGTTGACAATTCGTGTAGTTGGTTGAGAAAAACCGGTATGGAAAGGGAATGGGGACTTTCTTTAAGATGGAATAAGAAATGGGTTACTTTCATGGCTTTACAAAGTTTCGGTGGAACGAATTATACTTGAATTTAAAAAGACCGATTACGATTCCGAATAGGGTTTTTCAAGAAGTGCTTGACAATCATCTAGATGACTAGCTTGTCTACACGAAACTTTCAACAAGATGTGAACTAAATATATATATCCTAAAGAAATGACTCCATACTAGTGAACCGAACAAAAGCTCAACTGGCTTTAGATGTTACTTTCCACCCCCTTTTGCTGGGGCGGTCCTCGCCTTTGTGTGAAGGGGGCACTAAAGCGGAAGGTGGCGACGGCAACGGTGATGTCTTGGTGGCTACAATTTATAGGCATGAGGGTGGTGGTTGGCCATGGCAGAGGGTGGAGGCCAAATTTAAGTTAGGATAAGGGTGTTGGGTTTGCCGACTTTTCGAAGGTAAAGTTTTTAGGGGTTGTTTTTATAGGAGAGTATTTTAGTCATTTGCGTTATACAAAGTAGGGCCGCAATGCGGTCCTAATTTTAGAAACGGAAAATGTAAGATAATCAACATGCAAAAGTAGATGATGATTTTTGATAAATCTACTTGAATACCGAAAAGTAATGAGATTCAAATCGAGTTTGAAAGATAACATAATTTGAACATACATGCGTCATTTTGCTTGGATTCGGTCGCACTATTGTTTCAACAAAATGAGCCCATAACTAGTTTTTTTCCAACTTGGATGCTATTTACACCTGCTACAGATATTCTCTCTCTGTGTCGATGCATAATCCCAGGAGCCGACACCACCAACTACCGCCACTCTCTTCTCCAAAAAGTCAAAAACATCCATGCGCACAAGCACTTCAGGATCACTCTCAATCCGTGTCCATGCCTTTAAACTAGAGCTTTTGTTCAGGACCCGAACTTGTCTGTAACCCACCTGTCATTATCACCCTTGCCTTGCAAATCTAGCTTCAGATCCTCCTGTTCCATATATAAAGAAAAGGACCCACATTCTCTCTCTCACTCTGTCCCTCTTTCTCTCGCACCTATCAAGCATCTGATATGATGGCCCCTCCTTTATAACAAAAGTCAACATCGGAAAAAGCTTGGCCAATCTGCTTACTTAAAGCTTTGTCTGAAACGGGCCACACGCTACATTACATTACATGAATGTGAACCAATCCATCGTCAGGTGTTTCCAAATGATGAATGATTAACGTACGCTTGCGTGATTGACGTTGAAACTTGCAGGCCTTTCCAGTTTCAAGCTTTCAATGGGTTGGGTGGTTTCTCTCTCCAAAAAGAAAAGAGACATCCCCTCGAATCTTCAAAATGTGGGTTTGAGTGGGAGGGTGTTTAAATTTTGCACAACTCCACTTAACCAAAAATCACATGATTTATTATTCCAAACTATCGTTAGTCAAATTTGCCTCCGGCAAGAAAATAATTTTCTCTATATAAGAATATAAAACCTTTTGTTTAAGGTTAATACCTCAAAAACCCCAAACTAAATTTCTTTTTATGTCACTAAAAACCCTAAGCTTACTCATTGTACCAAAACTTCTTTTTTTTGTGTCATAGAAACCAAATATACCCTGGTTGGAATTGAAATGAATGATATATATATATATCACACATATATAAATTTGAATTTTTTCATGACATAAAAAAGCCGTAAGTATTTACGTCATAGTGGATAAATTTTTGGGTTTTGGTGAGACAAAATTTTTTTTTGAAATTCAGTGTCACGTGGGCATAGTTAGGGTTTTTTAAGGTATTCTCCCTCTCGCCCCCTCCCTTTTTTTTAAATCTAGGATATGTCACACTATAACAAGATTTTCAAACACCCGACATTGCATATATTCACCCTGCAATAAATGATCGCTTTTTTGAAACCGCCAACATAACATGTTTTTTTTATGAGAAACTTTTTTCATAGAACATTCAACGTACCGTTTTTTCAATAGCTAGCTTAGCTAGACATGTCAAGAATCACGAGATCTCTATTCAATTCTTTCTGCATGACAAAACCTAATGAGAAAAACAGTGGGCATGTGCTCAAAACGTTTCTTCTTTTGTAAGTCTTAATCACAGCTCCAAAACCATGACCCACCATGTCTACCCATTATTTTCTGGAGTGACTATGCGTTTTGTCGAAAGCCCTCCCCCAAATATTCAAACCCAACTTTGGATAGAAAAGCTTATGTACTTTCTCGACAGTTTTATTTCTCTTAATTAAATCAACCATCATCGTTACTTCCATAACCAGCTGGAGGTTTCTTATCCATAGACATCTCTATAACTTGGTAGACTAGCCTGCTACTTGGTCATGCCCAACGTTCAATCCATTGCAGTTTCTAGATGAATAGGCATTATTCAAGATGCTAATATCGTAATGATATAATATACAGGTGACGATGTAATAATTCATGTTGGAAAGGATTAGATTTGAGAGAGAGAGAGAGAGAGAGAGAGAGAGAGTTGGACATTGATGGTTGGATAAGATTAGATTTTGTAGTTTCTTTTTTGTGCACGCGCATCTTTTGGTTAAATTTGCACATGGCTGATATAATTCATGTTGGTAACATCAATATAGGTGATTATAGGAAGACATGACCTGTTTTTTAAGGGAGAAGATTCTCTAACTAATACATTTTTTCGATAAATCTTAACTCTCGATTAAAGCCTAATTTTTTCATAAATCAACAAATTAAAATTTATCGAGACATCAAGAGGATTGTCCAACGGTGTAGAGGATCTACGTGCTTTTCTTAATAGCTTAGTTTTTTTTTGGGGGGAGAGCACAGGTTTTTTTTTATATCATACAAATGCACATGTCATAGTTAAATTCAATTGCTAACAGCCTAACACCACCTCTCGTACTTTATTTGGTCCATCACTCTTGTTAAATTGTCTGTACTTGTCTGTTTAACGGGGTTACGTCTACCTCCCGTGTTTCATGTGTGGGGTCCTACTTATACACGATGAGTAGTGTCAAGTGATGTATCTATGTATACTGTTGGGCCATTTCTCAAAAACTTTTGAGGAAAACGATTAATCCCACGAATTCATATTGCCTAACTTTTATGTTCTTGAGGGTTCGAAATGTAGACCCTTTCGCGGGGACCATACTTTGGACTTCTAAACGTGGGGCCATGGAGAGTGCCTTACATGTTGATTCGTTATGCTGATTGAATTAGGCTTACAAATCACACTTTATTTTTGGCCAATTAAACCTAACAATCTTTTGCTTTTATGAGAATCCGATGCCTTTTTTTTCAAAGAATCTTTGATAAATCTTCATGTTTTCCTCACTCTGGGGAACATTGGAAGCCAGTGGCGACGGTTGAATGGTCCACTTGCACCCACCACGATGCTTTAGTGATCTCTTTGCTCATGAAAAAGGAAGAGCTTTTGAAGTTGGTGACATAATTGGAAGAATGTGGCGAGCATTTATTTAGACTCTTCAAAGCTCAACGAGCTGATATGCTTCGGGACCAGCAATGCAATCCAATCTCGCACAGTGTCTTTCTTCGACTCGCCTTATGCGAACCTGAAAATTATGATTACCTACAAAAATCATCCTCAACTTTCCGTCGACGAGCATTTTGCCCCTTTTAGAATGCGACGCATCTCACACTTCACGGACACGAGTTAAAAATAAAAAACCAGCGGTACTGTACACCGTGAAGTTCCAGCATGTTATAGAAACTTGTATATGTATAGTTAAAACTAGAAGATGCTCAGTATATTTAGGGAGCAGCATCGGGAGAGATTACACCAATAAACTGTTCTCACGACTCTTCCACGAAGGCTGCCCAACAAGGTGAACATAGGCAAGAAAAGAAATTCTTGGACTCTTCTATGAACTGTTTCTTCCGATCGATCTTTTCATTGTACTCTCTCCGCCATTATTGGCATCCAGAAAGTGCGGCTAAACAGGGCAGATCACGGCACTGTCTACGTGGGGTTTGTCCATTGTTTCCTGCAGGCGATAAGACAAAACGATAAGTACCCACCAAAAGTACTCTTGTATATAAAGGCCTTGTTCCTTGGATGCCACTCTATGTCATTCAATAGCTTGATTGATTGACATAGTTGAAGATGTACCTCGTTCCTGTATAGCTCTCAATTTAAAGAATTGTTTGAGGTTGAAAGGCACAAGACGACCGTATGTGTAATTTAAGTACGGTGACACGGACGGAGATCGGTGCAACTTCAATCGTATCAAATCGGTAAGAAAATCAATGTCAATAGTCGGTTTGATGTCGCGAAGGGCGTCTTTGATTGGTAGGGCTCGGACTAAAGTCACTATGCATGGCAAGGTGGATCCACATAAATCGAGCGGGTTTCCATGCATAAGATTGTGTTGTGTTTTATGGTCGACCTCGCTGCACATTGTTGCTATGGAACTTTTTATGAACAACTTTTGAGCCCTCTCCTCCCGCAGAAGTACAACCATCAAAACGAAATTAGTAAATATCTCTATTTTTTTCTGTTTTTTTTTTCATTTTAATTTCATGTAACAACAGGCAAAAAAGGGTAATCGACAATACTAGGAAACTAACATTTCACTCATTCTAAATTAACCATAACTTATAATCCGGAAAAGCCTACGTTAAGCCGTGGCTGAAATGTATATTTAGGATCTCCTATTTTTCTTTCACTAGAGCGTATTTTCTTTTCTTTTTAATTCGACAGATAATATTTTACGAAAGTCCAATTTATAATCATGAACTCATCAATATCACCATCTGATTTTAGGGTTAAGCTAGCGATTGCCAAATGATACAAAAATCACGGGCCGTATGCACATGTTCAATCATCATTTACTCACACTCACTTTGTCAAATAATCAAATGTTCCATCGCATCGAGACAAACACATGCTCGCTTCGTGGAATCAACCACACCATGCACAGGCTAAAAGCGCTTTTAGCTCCTAGAAATCCTGATGAAACAATCCAATCAGAGGCCATCCCGGCAATCGCTGTTAACTCATGCACAACTGTCTTCATGAAGATCGATCTCCTTTTCCTCGTTCATTTCTTGAATAAAAAATAGTTCCTTGGCTCCTTCATCGCTCTTTACTTTAGTCATTGATTGAAGGGATGCCGACATTATTGTATATAAGATCGCCCGAATCCTAAACGTGCCCCCACCATGTTGTTTCAATCAAGGGAATTCGAGCAATTGCAGCATTAAAAAATTAGCGACATTTTCGCAATTGATTGTTCTTGAGGCACCGTATCATTGGAGGACTCCATTATCTTTCAAATCAACTTTAATCGTCAAGTGATGACTTTTTTGATTTCTTTGAGTTTAGGAAAATTGGTTTTCGAGCAATCCAAAAACAGATGCGGATGTAGGTGTGACAAGCAATGCGCCCATTCCAATCATAAGTGTTTTCAAGTGACAATAACCTACTTTTATTAGAATAATGACCTAAATTAAAATTAAAGAAAAGGTGAGGAGGTTGGGTGGAGTTTGCTTTGAGTCATGTGAAGTGACACTTCCTCTCAACAAATCATTTGATTATATGTCTATATAATTGGGTTATGCTATGCCTAGGTTGCAGTATAGAATGTCCATACCTGAAAATTATAAATAAAAAAAACGTATGGCCCGATGAAGTTCTAATAAAGTATTTTTGAACTTAATCAATGGAGAATCCCATGAAGAGATGAGGTACGTAGAGAGACTTTGGTCAATTGGATGAGACAAGGGGTCTGTGCTTGGGGTTCATGATAAAGTGAGACACTAAGATAGATGGCTACACAGGCAGCCAACTTAATTAATCCGTGTTTAACCTAATAAAGTGACATTTGGGTGAGCACGTGACACGACCTATGATTGCACTTCTATATTTGTTTGAAGTCGTATAGTTTAATAGCACCTAACCTACCATACGGTGCTTCTTCGAGCCTATCCAATTCCACTATTTGGGTTGAAATTATTCGTATGATAATTCTCATATTTGCAATATTGGGGTTAATTACTACGACTATTGCCGTATTTTCTCTTGTATTGCTTGAAATCCTAGGTCATAGATCATCATAGAATTATTAGATTCAATCATTGAATATATGTGTTTTAACTTGAAAACCCAAGTCATAGATTTGTGATATATTAGGAGTTCCCTTTCAAATTGAGAAAATCCAAGTCCCATGTGCAGATTCGTGTTTGTGGGTGGCTTGGTGGATATCGTAGACTATTAAAAATTTTGGATTGGAATTTCAATATAATATCAGAGCATGTTGATCCAATAAATAAGTGATGCACAATACTTTAACACCGTCTCTCACCGTCTCTCACTTGTAAATCGAATTAGAAACAACAAGTGAAATTAAAGGAAGATGGAGCCGCACATGCGAAATAACTAGGGCAAAACCATGCTCTGACACCATATCCAAAAGTTCAACCAGAAAACTTAATCTGGTTTGCATGTGAAAATGAGTGTTAAAGTATCCCATATCACTTGCTTACGGCCTTGTATGTTTTAATATACATATGATCTTTTTCCATCTATAACTCAAGTTTTTGAGTCGGGCTTTTAAAGAGTCCAACAAAGGTGGCTGCAAATTGGTCATTTAACAATAAGGTGGTTGTAATTTGTGGGAAGTTCACTTTTCGTCCAATCCCTATATTTTTCTCTTTGTCATTAGTCCTTGTACAATTTTTTGATGACAATCTAACAAGTCATTGGGATAAATTTTCTTTTTCATCCATAATTGGCAGGGTTTGCTTAGATGTCAGCATCAACTCCCTCATTAATATTATTGAGCGGCTCAAAGCAAACTTCCTTCGGCTTATAAACAAGAACTACGGCGACCATAAGATTATTCAAGTGGGTTTTATGTGTCAACGTAACCAATGACAACTCAACACTCCCCATCAGATGTTGAAAGGAAATTTGAAATAAGTGTACTTGATGTGGTTCCAGTCCCTCATCTAGACGCTACAATGAAGAAATGAAAGCTCAACATTTGTAATCAACTACTTGTAATTAATATTATTGCCGGGGCTCGCCTCGCTTGGGCCAGCTTCTCCTGGGCCTCACCAGGTCGGCGGCGACCCTTGCCCAGGTGAGGCCAGCCCGTGTGGCCATCGCTTGTGGCTGGTGGGCGGTCACCGGCAAAAGGAAGATGAAAGAAAAAAATTAGAAAAAATAAAAAAATCGAAAAATATTACTAAAAATTATTTACGTCAGTACCGGCAGTGTCACGTAGGTCGACCAACATCTACATTAGTGATATTGGGCCAAAATTAGTCGGAAAGATTGAATTAGTATTATGTCAAAATATCTAGGACTAAATTGGTACAAATGCAATAAATTTATGATTTTTTTTACACTTTTCCCAATATATTGAGCGAAACAAAATTGATGAACCCTGAGTTTATTGTGATATTGCGTCAAAGGAAAGTTTTATATGTGCAACCCTATGAAAAACAGATGAAGCGCATCAAAATAATGTAAAGACACAATAAATGTGTGAATACCACCACCGAAGGACAAAAGTCTTGCACTGCGCCTTCTTCACTCATGAAACCTTACGTGAGGAGTTGGTTCATTTGATTGTGTCGGGAGAATTATGTCAAGTACTCGACCCCGTCTGTTGCGGAGCTTTTGTACTTGGGATGTTCTTACTTCTGCATGTGCATGTGAAAGATTCCCCAGAAAAGAAAGAGGGTTTATCTGACTTCTTTTAACAGATTAATATTATTGTCCGGAATAATTCCACTAAATCAAGCTAAACACATTTTTAGAAAATCGATATGATCAACATTGGACCCTATTCTTATAGAGAAATGCAAATACAAATGCACATCCTAAATTCTAACTAGTTTTGTTCATTTTTTAATCTATGATTCCATCAAATCTGTTTGATTTTTTTTTGCCGAGCCATGTGTCAAAGTATAAATAAGATCCATGAATTCCGGGAAAAATATTGTCGTTTTGCAAGTGTTTTAAGGTACGATTAATTGACAATCAAAGGTGATTGGTCTGGTGATAAAATGGTTACTTGCATTTCACGAGATCACGAGTTCAATTTATGTTGTGAAGAAACCTTTAAATGGCTTGTGCTTTAACTCATAAAAAAAAGATAATATTTGCAACATAAACAATAACCGAATCACCCATACACGATGACTAAATACTCACTTGGAGTTGGGGAAGCATTTAGTATGGCCAGCATTGCCGAATACCGGTTTGCCTATTCTTTCCCACTTGACCTTTATGATATATTTCATATCTCACGTCCTCTCTATGGATACATATGAAGTTAAGTATTGAAGGGCTCGCATCATAGTTCGGCCAAATTGGAGGGAAAAATTACCAAAAAAGTACTAAAATTATTGGACTCGTGCCAATTTAGTCTTAAACATTTTGACAATTTACCAATATAATCCTTCCAACTAATTTTGATCGGTAAACGTTAATGTGGCAGTCTAGTCAGCACCAGCTGTCCTAACGTGGACAATTTCTAAAAAAATTTATCTTTTTCCTTTTTTTATTTTTTTTGTTCTTTTTTTTTGGCAAGGTCGGCCCTTACTAGATCTAAGAGAGGGTCGCGTTGCCGAGACCAGCAAGGGCTCACAGCCCTAGTGGCTGGCAAAGGTTGCCGCGCACTCACTGGCCCTCACCGGCCACAATATAGAAAAAAAGAAAAAAATTGAATAACATTTTCAAAAAGAGAATTTAAAGAATTGGAATTATTGTTAACATCAGTGCTGGCAATTCCATGTAACACGGTCATTGTCCACGTTAGTGATTTCCAGTCAAAATTGATCCGATGGACTACATAGGTAAATTGTTAAAAGGTTTGGCCAAATTAAAATGTTTAAGATTGAATTGACACAAATATAATGAATTGTTATCTTTTTCGGTAATGTTTTTCTAAATTGGAGCATCAACAAGTACAATCAGATCTAAAGAGAGATTGCTTGTGTCGCTGAAAATTCAACAAGCTGGATCGAAGAGACGGGCATCAGACGTATATGTTTTCCCATAAGTTTCAGGCGGGACCAAAACCTAATCAGAGAAAAGACACTACTTGTTCGGCACGTGAGAATTGAAGTTTCGACACCAATTATTGCATGCATTGTCAATGCGTGTCGACATGGTCAAGACTATGATGATAATTATAGAGTTGTTTTCAGTTTTGATTGAAGTGTACCGAAAGAAAGAGATGCAGATGCTGCTGATTTGTTTGGGCACAGATGATGTTCTTCGATTAGGTTGGTAACCTCTGTTGAACTTTCCAGAGAGAAGAGTGAGGTATTCTCATTAGCCCAAACTCTTCGTTATCTATATATATTTTTTATATTAGGTATAAATGAAATTATAAAACGAGAAAAAAAGGGGAAGAACTGGTTGTGTAGCATAGCACTCTCAAATTGAGGGAAAATTATCGAAAAAATTTTAAACTTATTGTATTTGTACCAATTCATTTATGAGGTTTTCAATTTTGCTAATTTAGTCACGAACTTTTGAAAAAATTCCAACTAAGAGCCTGAAGTGCCCTCATTTTCTCAAATAAGGGCCTAAAGTGGACTTTGTATCAAATAAGGACTTAAAGTACCTTTATTTTCTCAAATAAAGACTTGAAGTGGCTATAATAATTTCAAATAAGGGCCTAACCCCTTCGCCCGGCCAAATTTCAGGTCGATTAAGGGTATTTTTGTCCAAAAATAGTTTTAGTATAAATTTAGTTAAATTAGATTAAAAAAGAAAAAAAAATACCAACAGGAGGGCTGGCTCTGTGGCTGCTAGCCCATCACCGGAGGGGCGGAGGGGTCGTCGGTGCCTTAGCGAGGGCCAATGACCCTCGCTGACTAGAGGCGGCCCTCACTAGAAGCGGGAGAGGGGCGACCCTCTCCCGGATTTGGGGAAGATTGTCGGCCCTTGCCAGACGCTAGTGGCCTCGACTGGCGAGGGTGGCCCTCACCCGCCAAGCCCAGGCAAGGGTGAGGCAGCCCTCGCCTGACGTCAGTGAGGGCAACCCTTGCCGACGTCTCACCTGAGTCCAGCGACCTCCGCCAACCATCGATGAGGCCTGGCAAAAAGAAAAGAATAGAAAAAGGAAAAAAATTGAAAAAATATTCAAAAAAATAAACGACGAAAATGCTCTTTGGCCAGCGAAGTCAGGTTCTTTTTTTAGGCTGATATGGCTATTTCATGTCCTTATTTGAGACAAAATCCGCTTTAAGTTTTTATTTGAGAAAATGCGTGCACTTCAGGACTTTATTTTAGACAAGATCCTCTTCATGCCCTTATTTGAGAAAGTGGAGGCAATTCGTGCCATTATTTGGAATTTTCCCTAAACTTTTTGACAATTTGCCAATTGAGTTTTTACCTCAATTTTTGGTCGGAAATCGTTGACATAGATGCCGATTGTCTTACATGGCACGGCCAGTGCTAATATGGCTAATTTTTGTAATTTTTAAATTTTAAATTGTTTCTTTTCACTTCTTTTTTTTTTAATTGTGTCGACGAGGGTCATGCCGGGCAAGGTCTTTGCGGATGGCCCATGGCGAGGCCACCGCAGCCTTCGCTAGATCTAGGCGACTGACGGGGCCGCGAAAGCCCTTGCTTAGTTCTGGAAAGGACCTTTGCGACCTCGCTAGTCGCGAGTGCATAAAAGCCCTTACTAGATCTGGGCAAGGGCTGCCTCACTCGCGATCGACGGGGCGCGAAGGCCCTCGCCCAGATTTGGCGAGGCCCTTCGCGCCTTTGCTCATGGCCGACGAGGCCATCGTGGCGTCGCCCAGGGTCTTCGTGGCCTCGTCGGCTGAGGGCGAGGCCTTCGTGGTTGGTGAGGGCCACGCCAACTGACCAATAGCTGTCCCACATCGGGCGACTGGCGTTCACATTAGCATTTTTCGGCCCAAATGGTCAGAAGTACTCAATTGGCAAATTTTCAAGAGGTTTAGGACTAAATTTGTGATATTAAAATGTTTATGACTGAATTGATACAAGTGCAATAAATTTAAGACTTTTTTGATAATTTTTCCCCAAATTGAAATCATTAGCATTCAAGCGTCAAAGTGCAGAATATATATGGTTCAACGGAAAATTTTCGCGATACAGTATGACATTCTTTCCCTTGAATAAGTAGAGTTACGTTAGCTAATATACAAATGTCATTTGCAAGACTCTGAGTGATACAATATTTTTTTTGACAAAGCTAATTCTCACCCGCAAGTCGTATATATATATTTTTTGTCGTAATAAAATTGTATTCATTGCCCAAAAGGATATATGAGAAATACATAGACTTTAATGTCAAAGAAATTCGAAGCAAAGTAAAGTCTAGAATATTACAAAATAAAGCCTAAAAACAAGGGGGATCAATAGAGCATAGACAGGGTTAACAGACACTTGTTCCACAAGAACGGATATGTCAAACAAAATAATCAGCAGCCGATCTCTCGATCTCGTGTCAACGACAGTGATGAGTACAAGTTGGAAATTCCTTCTCTAATAACTATGGCATAACCAGTTGGCGATGTGTGCCTAAGTTCAGCTTTCTTTACACCATCGCTATACGAAGACAACCAAAACAAGTTCAATAAACACATATTTAACTTTTGAATGAGAAAATTTTCGTAGTTCAGCGAGACGCCAAAGTTCCTGTGATCACCACTGAAATTAGAAGCATATGGCTTGTACATGAATAGAGCACGGGGGTATCGAATTTCCGAAAATATTATTAAACTCCCAGATCTAAATTGGGAGAAAATAGCTTAGAGATCTAGAACTAGATCAGGAGAGTTCAAACTCTCAGATCTAGAACTAGACCGGGAGAAAAGAGCTTCCAAATCTAGATAGAGAGAGAAGAAAAAATAAGAAAAGAACAAGAAAACTAAAAATAAATCACCAAGAGAGGGAGAGGAGAGTGAAACTAGCTCAAACCCTCTCCTATGGCTAAAGGTTGAAGAAAAAATGAAAGTATGCAAGATGAGATTGTCTGGTCATTGTTTTTCTAAGAAAAAATTATATAAATAATCATGAATTTTGGTTTAATGTGCAATATCGCCTTTGGACTTTTAAGTTATTCGATGTATCCTTGAACTATCAGTAAATATTCATTCTAATTCCTAAACTATATAAAAATTTTTAATGTCATCATTTTTCATTATTTCAAATTAACGTTATCTATTGATGTGGCTTACAATCATTTAAGCTTGAATGATGGACAACAAAGAGATTTAAAATTGATTATCCAAGTAAGATATTCATTCAAATCACGATATAATAATCCATGTTATTGACTAATGATGGAGATGTTAACGGCTTAATTTTTCTTTTCCTTCTTAAAATTAGATGAATAAAAAGGTAGACATGTTGACTTATCATTTTTAAAAATCCAAATCAACACATAATAATCTATGTCATCGAATAACATTTGATATGTCAGCTGAGCAAATGGAAGAAGTGCATTATACATTTATCATTATTTTAGGAAACATATTGATCAAATTAAAAGTTTAAGGACAACATTCTACATTAGATCAAAGTTCATGAACCATTTGTGCCATTACCATTTTTTCTAGTGGACTAGGGGCATGGGAACAGAGATCCAGTCCCTCCATAATGTACGTTGCAAGCCCCACAAATGGGTTAAGACCATACCTTTGACCATTTTGGTCTTGACCCATTTTGATATGTAGTAATTTGCATGCAATTTGTGAGATTTAGAGAGCATGCGCATTGATTTTAGATCGCTCACATTTGGAGTAACACACTATTTTCACTTAGGAACAACCATTTTGTCAGAATGACACAGTGAATGAAATGCACGTGAATAAAAAATTATAATATCGAATGCCGATATCACATGTTATGTTAATATAATATTATATCATGGCCAACATTTCTAAATTTAAGATTTAACGTGATCATTTGGAAAGTCTTGTCGATGTACTCTAAAGGTTTATTCTCGTATCAGAATTATTCGCAAGCTACAAAATACCAATCGTATACTTTTAATCTCAAATTTCTTATGAATAATATCATAGCTAGGACTGAACCGCCCTATTTTACTTGTATCCAATTTGCATGTTTTGAAGTACTTCTGCCAAACAACATTCACGTGTATGAAAGAACTGGCATCAATCTAGATATGGTGACCAAAACTATCATCAATCTTTCAACCAAAACAAAATGATTAAAATTAATCAGCTGCGCACTTAATTTGACAAAAATAAGAATAAACAAAGCAATGTTCATCAAAACTAACAGAAATAAACGAGAAAACAGGACAAAAAATCTTACGGCTCCTTCGCGGCATGAATGTATAATAAAGGTAGCTCGTCCTATGAATAGATCTGATACAAGGATGCAAAATTCATCACTCCCTCCTCTTCACCTTACAAAATTTGGCTCAACTAATACAATACATTGCGAAACCAGTACACAAGCTATAGTGAACAAGGAATAGCAAGCCCCTCAAAAGAATGTGAGAATTACATATGTGAGGGCTCAAAAGGGTGCAATCTGAATACCGAACCCTCTCGGATGATAGTATGCCATCTAAGTATCTTTTTCACTAAGCTTTTTGTCGGACCCTCTCACGTTGAGATTAAACCATTTCTTTTTGGCGGGTTTATCTTTCCCATTGGTGGTTCCGTCTTCCCCCGGACTTTCTGCCTTCGAGTCTTCACTCAAAACCTTCTCGGCGGTGCTTCCGTTATTCATGTGACCAGCACTCCCACTAGTACTAGCTAACCCCCTCGATACGGTGAAAGAAGAATGGACGCAATCTCGTTGCTTCAGCAGCTCATCTACCTGCAATGATCAAGCAAATTGACCGGACCGATCGTTACCGATCATAAATCCTTCTAATGTTCAAACTCAAAACTCAAAGGAAGATCATAAATCCTTCTAATGTTCAAACTCAAAACTCAAAGGAAAAAGAAACGATCAGAGAAGCAGAATCAAAGATGCACCGAGCCCACTGATCTTACTATAAAGGAGGGTTTTAAAGTTTCGTTTTGTTGATACTTGTCCAACTCATGAATCAAGTTTGGTAGGGTCAAAGGTGGATTTTTTAATTTCTTTTCTTTTCCTTTCCACTCCCTTTACATAATAAAAAATATTTCTTCTCTCTAAATTACATACTTACACAATTGTTCCGGCATAATGCCCTTTTGTGCGTTGAATCGCTAGACAAGCAACAATTATTAGAGAAAATTTCATGATTTAATTTTTCACAAAATTAGTTATTCTATCCATTATGAAAAGATTTAGGCATGAAGTAATATTGCTTTGTTAAGTAACTTTTTTAATTTAATTATTATTACTTGTCATTTACTTCATTCTTCACTATTGTCTATTTGGATAAAAAAGATTTATCTTGTGAAGAATGAATGCGCTTCTACAATCCTCCTCTCCCACCATATGTAAGGAGGAACACATTGCATGAATGAATGCGAGATACCAGTTTCAAAGTGCTGCATGAGCTTAATTACACAATGATGCATATCGAGCCCTGTGCGCCCAATCATAGACATGAAAAAGTTTAATCATGGAGAGACAAGGTGTCTCAAGACTCTCCAAATGGGAATCAAGGAGTATGACTCTATAATGGGCTAAAGGAACTTACAGACTGTTTCTCTTGACTGTATCTGCTGGTCACTTCTTGGTAGCGTGCCAATGCCTACAAAAGCATGGTCTCTGTAAAAGACGAGATCTTTATAGCCTAGCTCCAAAGACGAGTAAATAGAAAGGCAACAAGTGATACCGCTCTGTATTCAGTCTCAAATTGTCGTAACTCACTTCGTTTCCGCAAAATTTGAGACTCAACTTCCTTGAGCTTCTGCGAGGTATCCTCATATGTCTTAGCACAAAGAGCCTCAATTGTATAGGAAGCTGTCTTAAAGAAGTTGTCTCCTGGAAAATTCAGGGTAGGTCAGTAAGATAGGTCCACAAAAATTACTTCGTAATGTTTTTCCCCCTCATAGAAAGAGAGAGATCAAGGGAAAAATCCGTGAATTACTGAAGTTATTGAAACAAAGGAAAAACGAAAATTAATCTGACCATAAACAGCAAATATATGGGTTCCAGCTCTGAGTTGTGAAATTTCACAAGGTTGAAGTCCTTCCAACCTTTTAAAGAAAGCAGCTTCAGGGTCCTTTGCCATTGCCAACTGCACAGTGATAATGATAACGATTTGTTCAGCCATGACAGAAAAAGAAGTGTATATTGAAAACAAAAAGAAGAGGACAGGAAAAAGGTAACAAAGCTAACATACCGCATTCACAGTCGAATCCATTCGGTACACTTGAAAATGTAAGAAATACATTCCTGCAGATGTCACCTTGCCTGTTTTTTCACAGTCTTCCTATATTTGAAGAAACGAACCATCAGTAACCGTATGAACTATGTAGTGCTGACAAGGTACAAAGGAGTGATAATCCTTACTATAGTGAGTCTAAGTGGATGTAAACCCGTGATGATGCAATCTATCTTGCTTGTATGATTTTCATGTAGTCTAATTTCAAGAACATAATTCCATTTTAAGATTGCTGAAGACTGCAACAAGTATTGTGCCAATATGCTGATGGCAGTTCTTTAAGTAATGACAGCAGCAGATTTGACAAGAGGCAAATTGGGGATTAAGTTACCTGTAAGGCCAACCCATAACCACCATTGGCATCTTGTTCAAAGTAAAGTAGCTGGATATATACAGAAGAAGACAGCAAATGTGCCATTAATTTTTTCCCCCAGCTATACAGGAAAGGAAGATGTTTACAATAGTTAATGAAAATATAGGACATCCTTGGAGACACTTTAGGTACCTTGAATTTGCTCTGAGCTGTGGATGTAACTCTGACCACTAATCCTGCCTCAGCCTGTTGCTCATTGATTGTTACACTAAAAAAGTGGGCACACTGCTTTTCAACCTGAAGGAGGATACACTTCTTTTTTGAATTGACAACTATGCAATTGACATATGAGAAAGTTTCCTCATGGGGACAGGACAAGCACCTTTCCACTAAATGAAGTCCCAATTGGAAGGGGTCGAATTGTCACTGTACCATTCATAGCTTCTTCAAGAACAGTGGCGGAGATCGATGTTTTGATAGGCACGCCAAGCTTGCTATAAAATAGTAGTGAGACAGGAGATAGCACATAACTGAAGAAGTAATGTTCAAGTGAAACTTTACCTGAATAATGCTGCAAACATTGTATTGACAGTTCCCAGGTTAGACAAGTCGATTTCCACATCCAAACCGTCAGTATCAAGTGCCTGATGCAATTATTTGGAAAAAGCAACAAAGTCATACTGATGCATTGTAGCATTAAAACAACAAAATCAGTACAAGGGCAATGAAGGACCTGACGCAAGCAAGTCCTTTGATAAAAACATCAGATGCAAATGTGAAAATTAGAGAAAAAGAGAAGATATTTTATATTTCATAACATTGACACATGCATCGGCAAGATGAAAACTCTTGAACTCCAACTGACAGATGGCCATCCTATAAGGAATACGTAGCACGGTTTCATTAGACAATTGAACAGACGGAGTTGTCCTCTATGGTTCCAGTTTCAGATTCAGGTGATCACTTGTCAGAGCTGGATTGTATCAAGTACACCACTTAATAAAGAAAATAAGACCTGAAATTTCCAAAGTGCCTCTAAAGCTAGATTTACGGTATTGAAGGGATCAGAAAACAGCAACTAACAAGTTTGAATCAATCTTTGACCACACAAATGCAAATTAACAAATTTATTTCCGTTTTACTCTCAAACATACAAGTAAAAGATCTCTCTCCCCAAAAAACATATATCTCATCCACATGATATTACTTTGGTGTTATATTATACACGCACAGGCAGAGTTTTAAATCTCATGACAGGGCATATAGTAAATTAGAAGAACACACCTCAAATCCTGCGCTGTCATATTGCCTTTTTTTCTCTGGATCAGACAAGATACTGTAAGAATATGCAACCTCCTTAAAAAGCTCTGCAGCTTCAGGATTATTAGTGTTCTTGTCAGGATGATACCTGCCCATGAAAAATTGTAATTACCAAGACTGCATCGAAATCAGTCACAGCTACCATAATAACACAATCAACATGACAACTAAGAATGTGCACATTTATCTGTTGAAATCCTACCCGTCATAGTGAATTACTTCAAACAACTGTGTACCTGGACAACTCCATCACCGTTGAACAACAAAGTGCACATAATCGCTTAAGCATCTAAACCACTCACCCGCATATCGCTCACTGGAATAATATCTGTGGCACGTCAGATACTTCAAAGCGAGATCAACAGAAAGCACTCGTTGCTAGAGCTTCCCAGAAAGATAGTTTCTCTCACAAGTGCTCAGAGCTTCCTCATAAACTCCAGAAAACAATAAGAACAGCATCCATTTTCAAAGATCTCATACCCGATGCAATCACGAAACCCATTCAGCATTCAGACGCCTAATCTTGCTCGACAAACACCAAAACACTAGCTGAACCCAAACGGACATTACAGATTCCAAGAACCAGATACGTACATTAACCAAGCAACACAGCAAATCGCAAGAACAAAACAAAGTTCTTGCAGACACCCACAAACGTTCAGCGACAAAAGCTTATGAATTTGGCAGGAAAATCTAAGGGAAAAAGAGAAAAACGAGACAAGAAAGAAAAGCAAGAAAGCAAACATACTTGAGAGCAAGCTTTCTATAAGCAGATTTGATCTCTTGGTCGGTGGAATCCCTCGATACGCACAGGACCTCATATGGGTCTCGCCTGATTGCCGGTGCAGATGGACCTTCGACCTTCGACCCCATCTCTCTCTCTCTCTCTCTCTCTACACAAAATACTGTAGATATGAATCTGCAAGTTTCTTGGAATAATTCAACGATCCCTAATCTTCAAGTCGAGCTATTCATGGTCAACAAGCTCCCCCCCAAAACACAAAATGAAAATGACGAATTTCAGTGCCTTCCCGGAACGAAGTACGACCGAAGCCGAGAAAACAAGAATCGCTCTTTTCTCGGTGGAGGAAAAAAAAAAACCAAGCATGAAATTTGACCGCGAAACGAACCGAATCAGTGAAAACGGATGAAGATTTTTCTGGTGCGGGTAGAAATCGACAGCTTATCGATTGACGATTGCGGAGTCAAAAAGAAAAGGATAAAGAAAAAACGGAGAGTGCTTATTTCAGTTTTGGCTTTCTTACCGTGCGAGTGAGAAACGTGACAATCACTTTGGTACGAGATTGACGTCTTCTCTACTTTTGGCCGAGGATGATATCGAAGGGATGTCAAGTCTTTTGAAAGCATTGTAATTCCGTCTTCTTATTAGAAAAATACTGACAATATAATTTCTATTTTTTCCCCATTATTGTTAAATGAGCAATGATACCGACCACCCAGGAAGTGCGGGGACGTTTTCGAAATTTGAAAAAAACAGTTGATGAGAAATCCTTAAAATTGTGTGAGTTCTAACAAGAGTTATAAACGTCGAGAGTTTGATAGGGTTGGATACATCCATAATGTCATTTTATACGTTAATGTAAGAGTAAAATAAGTGGTACAGCACAAGTTATGTCATCGGATTTCAAAGGAGATTTTGGTCACACAATAGATAATGGCTTGATTGAAAATAAAACCATAATTGGTCGATCTATACTTTAAAATTGAAAGTGGGAGGGCCAATATGAAAGTAAGTTGAAAAGTTTGAGTAACCGTCGGGTGTGATTTTCTCCACTTTTTTTTCTTCATACGGAGTTACTAGGGTATAATTTGATCCAATAATAAATATTTTTCATTTAGATATGATTATTCAAGATTCTCATGAGCGAATTTCCATTTGCAAAGATCCCTGAAAGACCCGGAAAGTGCATTGGATTAGAACTTTAAGGACGAGATTGGGAGAGAAGCTTGCACAATAATTTTCTTGTACATAGTTTCTTGACTTTGGGATGACTCAACCCTAGTTGATGGATGAGATCCTTCATAACCATACTGAAGAAGCTTCCTTGACAAATACTTTCATCTGCTTGGATCGACTTAAAAGTAAAGTAGAAATTCTGATCAAGGGCCGTGATCCAGTGGAGTCGCAGAGTTTTTACCGTGGCTTGAGTTGATTATTATCATTGAGTCTCGTTTATACACTTGAAACTTAAATGGGAGCTTTGTCGATCATAAATTCTCGAGCTTCACTCGACTCCAACCGATGCACTTCGATCATGCTTGGGAACTAATGACAGTTTGAGCACTACACGATTAAGTGCTCGAGCTACTCGAATTCGAAACAAATCGAGCTAAGCTCAAGTGACTCGGAGTAGCTCAACTCTCTCGTGGTCTTATCTGATCGTGCCTTAGGTAGTAGATCCGGAGATGATATTCATGTCCTAAATGAATTCATACTTTATTGAGGAGAGTAATCAATTGTCTAATGTCTGCAAATCTTACACAATAAGGGCGAATCGCTGCGTAGTTCCATCTTAGAACAGTTGTCCAATCAAATTTGGATGTTTGTACGTGTTGAGTTCTACTTACATAGAGTCCCTATCAGTATTGCGCAGAAGCGTACACAGAGAAAGATCTTTCCTTGAGGTTTCTGGTGTGGCCCATACAAACCTCACTTTCTTTTCTGCAACTTCCTTCAATCCTTCCTTTTCTATCCTATGTCGATGCCTATATTCGCATTGGAACATAAAGGGCCAGTCTCCAACCTATCGCACATCCCATGTCATCCTTATGTGCTATTGTTATGGACCAGCAATTCCTTAGCCGTGAAATTGCCCATGCAGCACCTGCCGAGTCGAGATGACACTAGACCAATCTTTCATTCTATAGTTGTTCTAGAGAACATTATAGCAAATAGTATTTTTATATTGGATCGTACCACGCCCAACTTAACTCGAATATCCAGTCTCTCGATTGAAACACACAGAATACTTTAGGCACAATAACTGATTTTGGCTTGCCATAGCCTCATAAGAAAAGTTGCATCAATTCTCAATCAGTTTGTGTACGGGAGGCCAACCCCGCCTTGAGAACTCCCAAGAGTATAAGTTTTCTATCCTAAAACTCCTAACACAACCACCTCCTACGAACAAGTTGTATCTTCCATTTTGCATTACTTACTCTTCATGACGACGCCCCTAGCTCCTCTCACAAGGGCATACGAGTACAAGAGAACTCCTGCATCACTTCGGTCCATGACACTAACATATGCCATTCTCAAATATGCTTTGGCACAGAGATAAATCACCCTACCGATTAGCTACATTTCTTGACTGTCAAGTGCGAGAGGTAAAACGCTAGCGTCTACATCTGTGGAAGAACTTCCAGGCACGGCTTGCGCGCGAGGAGGAGAAAAGAACTGCGGCTTGGGAGGCATTGGAATGCCTTTCGAGCTGCCCATCAACATTTCCAGCACTTGCGTCATCGAGGGCCGATCCTTTGGATTTATTTGAATGCACCACAAACCCACCATAACCATCTTTCTTGACACAGCAACTTCTTCTTCCACGAGATCGCCAAATTCCTGTGCTCTTTCTTCATTAATTTCGTCGTCTATCCAACCTGGAAAATAAGATTCACTCGATGCAGTCCCCTTCACTTCTTCATGCTTCCTCCCACCAACCATCTCGAGCAACAGCATTCCGAAGCTGTAGACATCGGACTTATGAGAAGGATTTCCCAGATTTCTCATGAATATTTCAGGAGCAATGAACCCAATCGTCCCCCTAGCACCTGTCATGGTTATGAAACTTCTATTCCTGGAGTATATTTTCGCCAACCCAAAATCAGAGATTTTTGGGTTGAAATTCTCGTCGAGCAAAACATTATGGGGCTTTATGTCGAGATGCAATATCCGCGAGGCACAACCCTTGTGTAAGTACTCAATCCCAAGGGCAACCCCTATAACAATTTCGAGCAGTCTTTCCATTGCTAAAGAAAGGTTCGGCCCTTCTTTATGCAGCAAATCTCCTAAAGACCCGTTAGGCATTTACTCATAGATTAGAGCTCGTTTGGAACCTTCCAAACAGAAACCGAGCAAATGGATAATATTAACATGGTGAATCGTGCCTATGGTTGCAACTTCGTTGATGAACTCCTGGCTGTTGTTGCTGGACTTGTCAAGCATTTTGACGGCGATGGGTCGCCCGTCCGGCAGCCTTCCTTTGTAGACAGTACCATATCCACCTTCACCCAATCGCTCCTTCAAGGTGTTGGTCATCTTCTTTACGTCCTTGTATGAATACTTGGTCAATAAGGTTGACTGATAAGTTCTTATGAATTGCTCTGCATTTGCCGTCTCTTCTGCAGCTTCGTCTTTGCCAAAACAGGATGTCTTCTGAATTGGCAAACTTCTTTTCTTAAAAATGAGTAGTAAGGTCATAACGAGCACAAGAGAAGAGCCTCCCAATGCACAACCTGCAAATCATGCACTGACTGAATAGCTTAATGGACAACCAATAATCTTTTTGCAAAGTGATGAAGACGATTAGTTTTCAGAGGACATTCAAGCATATCATGTCGATGAGAAGCTGACAAGCAAGTTCGGGTTCTTACGAGAGGACAACTAAAACATAATACAGCGCCATTGCTCCTTGAGAATCCCTATAACCAAGCATGGTCTGTGGCTTTTCAACAGGCACAGGCGAAACCAACCACCCAATGAAAATAATATATCATCAGAATTCAGAATGTGCAGATACGTAATTGCTGATAATCCTTGTCTAGCTTCCAAAATTTCTTTTATCCTCAACATTGTATAGTCTGCCAGCGAAAACCGAAATGAATATTTATGCATTCGAATACAAATGCCTCAAGCAACAACAGTGTAGTAGCGATCATATTGAATATTAAGTTAATGCTCCTTCCATATCCGACTTAACTCTAGAGTCTAAAACTTCAGAAGCGATGAAGTAAATGTGCGTACCAATAATGAGTTTGGTCTTGTCTGGCTCCCTGCAAAGGTCAGATAAAGGAAATGAGTACTTTCTAGGATTTCTTTTCTTTTTCTTTTTTTGTGCTAAAGTACTTTGTGGGATTTCATTTGGGGGGAAGCGATGAAGTTCAACTTCCAATAGCCACATAAAGAGGCAGTAGCAACAGCCATTGCTGCACTCTGTATATATCTGTATATTTAAGTCACAGGATGGCTGTGCGGAAAAACAGAATTGAATGTTGCATTAAAAATATGTCTCGAGTGAAGAAAAGCAGAAATTTTAAGTCACTATAGGACTTGCGATTAAAATTAGGAAAGTTTTTATTGGACTTTGGTACATGTGAAGCAACAACAAATCTTTGGTGGAGTTGGATTTCTAGTTTGAGTAGGTTTTTTGAATTGGCTAAAAGGGTTTCCTATTCGGATCCAATCATTATAGGGATAATTATCAAATTAGTCATAGACTTATTATACAGATATTAATTCATTCCTAAACTTTTTAATTTTGCCAACGTAGTTCTAAATTTTTACTTGAAATTTCAATATAGTTCTTCTTGACTGACGTAGTGTCTAATCATGTTGGTCGGCCATCCTACGTGACATGTTAACATGGATAACTTGTGAAGTGCCATGTCAGCGATTTCCGACGGGAATTGGTCAGAAAGATTACATTGAAATTGTGCATAAGGACTATATTGGAAAAAATTTAAAAATTTAAAATCGAATTGGCATTTGTATAATAGATTTAGGATTAACTTGGTAAGTTTCCCAAACATTATATATATAAGAGGTGCGTTTTGGTTTTAAAGAGGAGCTTTTGGCTGTAACAATCAACTGTGCACTACGCTCATGAATTACATCCCGAAGAAATTGCAAGTACTTTGATGTCAATAAATCTTGTGGTAAGATTGTGAATTTCTTCGTAAAATTGCGAAATAGTTTTGCAAGAAATCGTGAAGGTTAACCACTGCGAGTTAATGAATGTGATTGGGAGTAGTAAATATCGTAAAAGTTTAAATGACTCAAGTATGATTGTAATCCTTTTTGTATCACTTTGATCTATAGTAGAATTTCATGCCGCTCTCCATGTGGAATAGTCATGTTGATTGAATCTTGTAAACTCGGTATTTGATTTATTTACTCGTTCTATCTATTTTATTGTTTGATTGCTTGTTCTTCACATTAGGTGGCTTACTTCTCATTTTTTTTTTGATAAGCACATATTTGGCCCAAGTATGATTTTGTACTACACATATAATATTACTGAAATGTAACGTGATATTGGTTAATTGTTACGATGAAGCTCTTGTATCAGGATTGTTGGTTGTTGGTTAGTTTGAAGCTACTTATGTTTAAGATTAACGGACGCTACAACTTTTGGATGATCACTTGGGTTTTCACTTCTGACGTTAAATCACAAAAGCACGCCTGGCCATTTTATTCAAAATGTAATGAATCTTGAATTATCTTTTCATTTTTTATTTCCAGGGGGTTTTCATTGTCAAAATTTGGGGAACTTCTATCTGTTCCAAATAGGAATAATAAGGCAAATGGTCCATGAACTTTGGCTCAATATGCAATAAAATCCATAAACTTTTAATTTGTTCAATGTGATCTCTAAACTTTAGCTTAGTGTTCAATGTGATTTTTTAACTTTTGGTAAATATTCAATATAATCCATGAACTATATGAAAATATTCAATATAGTCCCTAAATTGAATTAATGAAAGGACTACGTTGAATATTTTTCATATAGTTTGAAACTAAATTAAACATGTACCAAAAATTCAATGAACTGTATCGAACAAATTAAAAGTTTAGGGATCACATTGTACATTGAGTTAAGGTTCGTAGATTATATTAAATAAATTAAAAATTTAGGGACCGCACCACGTATTTGGCCAAAATTTAAACACTATTTGTATAATTTTACCTTCCAAATACATACTTCCGCGACGAAATTTTCAGTCAATAAATAAGACTAGTAAACGTCTAAACGACGCCAAAAAAAGAAAAAAAAGCAGAGAAAGAAAGAGGACCTACCCACAGCCGCCGCCGCCGCCGCAGAAGCAGACGACATTTCCGGCACCGGCATCGAATCCGCAACGACCGCCTCTCAGTTCGCAATCGTCGCAATCCGGGATGGCGGACCAGACCAGAGGAAATCCTTTGCTCATCAGTTCCAGAACGAAGCGCCACCTCTCGTTATTACTCTTGTTCGCAAATTCAATGCTCCTTATTCCGGTAAGATCGGACACAGGCACCTCCACGAGCCTACATCCATCGGGAGTCTCTCCCCCGTACGAGTAATTGGAAGGGGCCGACGGATTGATCGATGTGTTCCGCAGATAAAGCTCCGCGTCTCCGCAGCTCGCGTTCACCACCATCGAGTTGGCGAGCTCCCGGGGGAGCGCGGTGCCGGAGGCGCACTCGAAGAACGTGAGGTTGAAGCGCCACAGAGGAGGGAGACCGAGGTTGTCGATCTCGACTCCGGAGCTCGGGACGGTCAGGTTCTGGAGCGACTCGCAGGAGCCGGCGGTCAGGTCCTTGACGAGCTGGTCGTTGACGACGGTGACGGCGAGCTCCTCACTGCCCGGGTAGAGAGCTAGGACCCGGTAGGGAGTGCCGGCGAGGTCGAGGACGGGGCGGCCGGAGGGGTCGCAGGAGACCTCGAAGCGGGGGAGGCCACAGTCGTAGCGGCCGGTGCCGAAGGTGGTGGCGTCGGAGAAGGGGAAGGGGAAGCTGATGCCTCCGCAGGCGAAGGGCCGGCATCGGTCGTTGTACGACGCGTCGTCTTGGGGCCGGGCGGTGACGAAGATGGTGATGAGGAAAATGAGAGTGGAGAGAAGCGTGGGAGACATTTTTGACTGACCTAACTTTAGAAAAAACAAATAATGTGCTATATATATATTAGTTTTTATATTGTAATCTGATACATATTTCAAATTGTTTTTTTATCAAGATATTTTTTATTTTCTAAAAAAAAAAATTGTTTGCGTGGCTGAGTTTTGACCGGTAGTGGCCGTCCGGGCAGCCCCCAAGTCACCTCAAAGTCGCAGGATATTTGCTGGTGGTCACTATCAATTATTTGTGGGAAAACTTTAAATAAAGGTGTGAATTGCGACCATTTTTTCAAATAAGAACTCGAACTAAATCTTATATTGAACAAAAATTTTAAATGGTCATGTCAATCTCAAATAAAGACCTGACTTTATCCAAAAAAAATATATTTTTAAATTATTTATTTTTTTTTCTTTTCTTTTTTTCTCATTTCTTTTGTAAACCCTCGCTAGATCTGGGCGAGGGTCAGCGCTCGGCAAGGCAACCCTCGCTAGATTAGGCGAGGGCCACCAGCCCACTCTAGGCATCGCCGGTGATCAACCATTGCTTGAGACTAGGCATGGCCACAGTTCGGAACCGGTCGGTTCTAGTTCGGAACCGGTCGGTTCTAGTTCGGAACCGGCGGTTTCAGTTTGTGGCCATGTGTGAACCGAAACCGGAATCGCCCCTAGCGGTTCCGGTTCGGAACCGACCGATTCCAATTTGTAATTTAAAATTTTTTTAAAAATTATAAAAAAAAATAATGAATTATAAAATATAAATTGTAATCAAAATATAAATTGTAGGGGTGAGGTGATTGGTTCCCGGTTCGGTTTGATTCCGCTTAGAACCGGGAACCGAACTAGTAAGACCGGTTCCTTAATTTTAGAACTAGGAACCGGACCGGCAAATCATAGAATCGGGAACCGGACCATTGGTCCGGTCTGATTTTAGGCGGTCCAATGGAACCCTTTGCTCTTAACTAGCAAAGGATCGTAGTTACAAAAGGCATACAACTTCACATGCTCATGACTTAGCTTGAGTTTTATACACAACCCTTTTAATGGTATCTTCATTGCCATTCGATGTGGTACTCTTGGTATTTGCATGAAGACAAGCCAAGAGTCTTACATTGAAGGTGTTCAGGGCAAGCCGAGAGTCCCACATAGAATGTGAACGAAGAGGTATTAAAATCATTGTGTATAAAATCCAAGCTAAGTCTTGTAATTAGAGTTCAATACACCCAAGCCAAGCATTGTAATTATAAATCAATGCACTTACAATGCATGACAATTAGAGTTCAAATTGTTTTATAAAAAAAAATTAAATAATGATTTTTTTTAAAAAAATTCATTATTATTATTTTTTAAAAAAATTTGGAACCGGCTCGTAGCATGGGCTAGTTTCGGTTCCGAACCGTGGGCCCGGTCAACGGGCAGGGCCCGGGTTTGACTGGGCTGGTTCCAGGCCAAAACCGGCCCGTGGCCATGTCTACTTGAGACTAGCCACGGGCAAAGAAGAAATATAAAAAAAACCGAAAAAAGGAAAAAAGAAAAAAAAAAGGAAAAAATTCAAAAAAAGGTAAATGACAAAAATGCCATTGATCATCTCGAAAATCAGGCCCTTCTTTGAAACCAACATAACTATTTCAAGCTCTTATTTGAAATAATGTCTACTTCAAGTCTTTATTTGAGAAAATAGAGCACTTCAAGCCTTTATTTGAAATTTTCCTTTAATTTGTTTAAAGATGAAGTCTGAATATGAATGATAAGACACGACATTTTTAACTTGTATGCCCTAACAAATTAACCCTTTTTTGTCGTAATTTTGTTTTTTTAGCTTCCTTCATTGCGCAAACTTTCATTTTTAATTAGTGGATTATGCCATATTGAATCTACCGTCTCCTTATACTCCTCATCTTCCAACCAAAAGTCTCAAATTTAAAAACTTTTCTTCTTTTCACTGCCTTAGAATCTAGCGAAAGAAGAAGCGAATTGTGATAGAACCTATTGCCAATAATGCAAACGCATCGACACTAAGATACATAACCCTTAAATCTATGTTGTAAAGCGTGCTATCAAGTCTTTTCTTGACCAGGGCTCCCCTTCTCTATTGTTTGCCAAAGTAAAAGCACAACATTTACAAGGTTTACTCTTGATATCTATCAAACGATATTCATTTAAAAATTTCGAAAAGCAACTAAACATGTAATGATTCGTAGCTTTCTTCCTGACCTTCTCCCAATAATATGGTATCTCATTGAAATCCCCCAAACACACCCAAGTCAAGAAATTTGATAAATGAATGCATCTCAACTCCCATAGTGCCCTCCTTTCGTGAAAATCCGTGGGCACATGTAAACACGTAATTTTCATGACTTTGCCACTGCTTTGGATAATGCAAACTAAATCAATATACTCCCCACTTGTGGATGCCACCCCCCCCCCCCTCCCCTTCTCCCCCGCAATATCTATTGAATTGACCATTATCGAATACGAGAACTGAAGATGATGTATCATAAGATTCACTACTTCCTCCTTATTGTTCATCTCCATAAGAAACACAGCATTGGGCCTTTCTTGGGCCGTAAGGGCTCTCGGTGTCTAGGATGTCAAAAGTGTACCCAACCCTTGATAATTCTAGCTCAAAACTTTTATCTATCTCCCATTACGGCTAACCATCAAAACCCACTCCTTTAGTCCATCTTCAACCAAGATGATAGTTTTGAGAAGCTGAGTTTCATTAGGAACATAGAGTTAGCCCCCTGGGAACTATAAGTATTGTATTGTTGCATTAGTTGCTGGGGTTTTGGATTGCTTTTCTTGGATGAATCGATGGGGTTCTTGGAAAGTGTCTCGGTCCATGGTGAGTCTGAGAGCAAAAGTTGTGTTCCTTGACATTGGCTGCATTCTGTCAGTTTTTCTTCAGGAATTTTCTCAAACACATTGGCTATAACATCTTATGACCACGTTCTACCTAGTCGTCTAAATAGTGTAGCGACCTTTTGTTCCTTATCTCACTCTCCGTACTTCTCTTTGCTCTTCTATAGCTGGAACTTAACTCTGCAAAACTCCAGACTTTTTAGCCCACTGCAAGTCACAAGCAGGAAGGCCAGAAGGGAACACAGCCACGATCTCAAGAGCTAGAGGAGGCATCCGTGACGCCCACCTGAGCCTACCTAAACAAATGAGCAGTAAGTCGATTTAGTATCGAAAAAACTCGGAAGAGGAAAAAGGACTCATGGATGAAGGGATCTCTAGGCATGGGGAACTAGGCTTTGGCGGCCTAGGGTTTTGGACTTTTGGGTTTAATCTGGTAGTCTAGGGGCAAGGAAGGGAGTCGGGGACAAGTTTGCTGGGAGTAATGGACATTGCAAATGAGAAGGTTCATGCCGCACCATTGTTCTGAGCTAGAGGAAACAAGGAGAGGGCAGAACAGAGTGCGTGAAAAGAGGAGAACAATTAATGAGGAGGAGGAACTCCATGAAAATGAAGATTGATAACAAGTTACATATTTGATTATGGGTGAGCATCGGTCCAGGGTCAATCCTAAATCAATCCTGGACCAGCCTAACCCGGTCGGTCCTAGTCCAATTTTCAAGAGGAGTGGGTCAGTCCTTGGTCCTGGGATCCCTAAACCTTGTACTATACGGGTTGATCCTCGGTCCTCTGATATTATATATTATATCTAATATATTATGTATCTCATATATTATAATATACATTCTTTTGTCTACTCTAAATCCTAGCGCCTTCTCCTCATATCTCTTCTCTTTTATGCAGTTTGGTTTGTTATGTAAATTAGAAAGTAGAAAGAAACTCATATTTAATTTGACCAAAAAAAATAGAAACCCACTTCGCTCTGCTCTCTCACCTCAGCCTCGCTTGCCTTTCTTCACTTGCCTTGTCGCTCGCCTCTCTTCGCTCGCCACACTTGCCTAGCCACTCGCCTATGTTCACTTGCCTTGTTGCTCGCCTTACGAGTGCAACTTAGTTGGTGAAATCGCTCGCTTCTCTTGGCTCACCTCACGAGCGCAGCTAACTCACCTCTCTGCCCTCACCCCGCGAATGCAACTTAGCTGGTGAGTTCCCATTTTGCACATGATTTGAGAGCTTCAAGCTCATGTCAGTTCTCAATTTGTGCTGGATTTTTATTTTTCCACTTTTGCTTCCCGGTTTGTACTTGATCTAAGAGCTTCAAGCTCATGTAATTTCCCAATTTGTGCTGGGTATTTAATATTTGCAGGTATAATTCACGGTTTATATTACGTATTTTGAACTTCTTACGGTTTAATTGTATCTCAAGTATTCGTTTTTATGGTTTGTTGCTTTTAACAAATGTGAAATTTCTGTTATTACCTTATCTTATATTTATGTTTGATATGTACTGGTGTTCATAGTTTGGTTACTCATTGTTGCTTTATTGATGAATATGTAATTTGAAATACTATATTTGTTCTTTCGAGGAATATAAACAATGAAACAAAAAAATAATCGATTAGTCCCGGCTTGACCTTAGAATTGGATCAGACCCATAGGGTTTGTCCGGTGCTCGGTCATAAGTTCAATAGGGTCGGTCCTTGATTCCAAAAATTGGGAACCAACATCGTATGGGTTGATTATTGGGTTAGGTGTTGGATTGGCCCAATCCGGACCATGCAAATCCCTAAATTTAATTGGAGCACTGTGAGTGGAGATGAGACACAAGACTTCAGGATTTTTAGGATTAGTTATCGTCATGGATAGGGAGAGCTCTTACGGGAAAAAGAGAAGAGCTCTTACGAGGAGAGAGTTGATTTTCAAGTGTGGCTTTTACTAAGCCGCAATTTAGAGTTGGCTGAAGAAACGAAACAATTTGAGTTGAGCACCGAAGGCGAGAAAGAACGAATTATGGTTCCTTCAAGTTGGAAAAAAGATGACAGGATGTCAAAAGAACTTCATCATTAGCACGCTGCTGTAACTAGTCCACGCCTTCGTGGCTGGGTTTGCGTCGACCTCTGGTTACCGTACATTTTTGGCAGCATATACGATCTCCTATCTGCAAAGGGGCAACTAATTGCGTCTAGATCTAGTTCGGAAGAAAACTATGGATCCATAGCTTTAGCAGCATCTAAGTTAACATGGTTGTGTCTTGTCCTTCATCATCTTGGTATACCTTTAGATCACCCTCCTCTATTTCGCAATACCTTTAAATCCCGTGTTTCGTCGCCATACGAAGAAGTCAATTACCATTTTGTGTGTGGGAAAGCTACCCTCGCCGATCTCTTGCCACTGAGCTCGCTACGGGACAGGGCCATGATATAATATGGACTACAAGACTCGCAGGGTATTTGATGGGTGTTTGGATAGTGGCATCTCCATGTCCACACCTCTAAATTACAAAAAAAAAAAAAGAGATATATGCACTAGAAGTCCTAAATTTGTAGCAAAAGTGCAATTGAATCCTAAAACTTTCAAAAAGTACATTCAAGTCCTACAATTTGTTAAATTAGTTCAATCGAGTCCTAAAGTGAACTGTCAATATAACTAATGGAAAATGCTAACGTGGCAATTTTTAATGATTTTCTCTTTCCTACTTGGCATGTTTTATTATTTTCTTTTTTGAATCTTATTTAAACTAGATTAAAAAAACAAAAAAAAAGGTTAAATTTTTATTTTAAAAAAATCTGAAAAAAAAAGGAATGGCAAGAGGCCTCGCATATGGCTTGTCGGTAGGGTGCAACCACCACCCATCACCTGATAGGCCGGCAAAGGTCATCGGCCCTAGCCAAGGGGGCTGGCTTGCCAACCTTAGGCGAGGGCTGGTAAGGCTCGCCTAGGTGCCCAGCCTAGATTTAAGTGACATCGGTATTCCCCTGGTACTGGCGACCTTCGCCAACCCCAAACGAGGCCTCGCACGGCCCCAAGTGATGGTTGGCAAGGCTCGCCCCGGTACCCAGCCTAGGTTTAAGCAACGTCGGTACTCCTCTGGGGCCGACGAGGCTCGCCATGTACCCGGCCCGGATTTAAGCGATGTCGGTACTCCCTTGAGGCCAGCGACCCTCGTTAGCCCTGGGCGAGGCCTTGCCCTAACCTAGCGAGGACTAGGCATCACCTGGGCTCGGCTAGGCCTTGCCAGCATTAGGTGATGGTCGACGAGGCTCACCTAGAACTGGGTCGAGGGCTGCCGTAGGGGGCCTAGATTTGGGCGACGCTAGCCCTTGCCCGAACGGTCAGACGGCGTTAGGGAGGCTGAAAAAAAGAAAAAAAAAAGATTTCGATTTGATGACGGTCCGAGCAGACGGGACGTCAAAAGGACATTTTGGCGGGGGGGTTTCGTTAGGTGCAGCCGAACTCGCATTTAAGACATTTCGATTGATTCTTCGCCTACTAAAACAGTAGACACAAGACGCGACCAGCGCCATACGGCCAATCGCTGCTGCTTCCCGTATTCTCTCGCGCTCCTCTCTCTCTCTCTCTCTCTCTCTCGAATGGCCGCTCACACCCTCGCGGTGATCCTCCGGAGCTCCTCCGGCGGCCCCCGATTCCTCCTCGCGAGGCAGCGGCGGCCGCCGGAGTTCGGCGACGAGGAGTACGATTCCTACGTCGATCCCGACCTCTGGGACTTGCCCTCTGCCCGGCTGAGCCCCCTCGCCGGACGGCGGCCGGGCGAGGCCCGCGTTCGCGTCGAGGGCGCGGCCGCGTGCTCGGAGAAGGTCGATTTGGGACGGATCGATGTGGATTCCGCCGCCGTCGAGGTACTCGGTGAACCCGTAACACTCAACTGGAATTGTTCTGATGAAAGTGGAGCTGAATTGCTACGGTTTGTGGTCTGATAGGGTCTGGGGCTTGTTGGGCTGGAGGTTTCCGATGTGGGAGAGTGGAGGTTCTTCAAGTACGTCGAAGAAGCAGAGTTCGGACCGGGATTACCCGTTAATACGGTCTTCATCGAGGGCGAATTGATCGCTGGGGACTGTAATTTACCAGGTTTGATACCACTTCGTTGCGTTTTTTCTGCAGTTTCTGGAGCATTTTGAGGTGTGTATGCACGGGTGTTATCTGTATATGACAGAAATATCTTTATGTACTGTGTGCTAGCGATGAGGTTGCATTTGCATCTTTTGGTAATTCTGACCATCTGGAAGTTGCGAGGATGAGCATAGGCACGTGGATGTCATTGCTATTGTTTTATCCCTTCGGATGTGGATAACGTGTTAGGATTGCATTTGCAGAGTCATGTAAATGGATGTCCATTGAAAGTTGCCTAGACTGGCTTGTGGACGTGAAACCAAGTAGTGATCGTGTTGGACCTTTAACGGTTCTGGGTCTGATAAATGACTCTATGCCACCGCCCAAATTTAAGGTCCCGTCAACCTTACTCTATCAGGTTTGTTCTTGCTTCAGTCAACTTCTCTGTATGTGTGTTGTTCCCTTGAACATTGAGCGGAATTCTTCAATATATTCCACTAATATAATAGCAAGACTTTACAAAGCACTTTTTTGGCTGGCCTTCATGCCTGTCTTTATAAGAGAAAAAATTCCACATTAGTGCGTGATATGTAATACTTGAGCGCAATCTCTGACATCATTAAAAAAAAAAAAGGAAACTGAATCTCTAATCACCTCTTCTTACTTCAGGAGTATCCTCCAGGTGTTGTAATAGTTCCCATGGGAAGTAGGACAGCAAAGCCTTTTCACACCACCAATTTAGTGGTGTTTGCTCCTCGGAGTAGTTCAGATGAAAGTGGGGAAGGTAGTTTTATTATGTCGGGAGATGCGCTCATAGTTGATCCGGGATGCCGTTCCCAACACCATGAAGAGGTAAGGATGTGAGTTCAGTTTGTTTTATGCATGCATAACTTAGGCGCTTTGATCCATTGAGTGCTTTCTAAGCCTCTAAAGTTTATAGACACTGAGTAGAAACCACTAATTCCTAAATGTTGGGTCAGTCCATGAGCTCCAAGTGATCCTAATAGATTTGGTCATTCTCTAGAGTTCCTACGCGTTGTTAATTCACTCTTATGATGACCCTCTTCTGTAAAGGCATATCTTCGCAGTTTAAGTCAAAATTTTTACTTGCCTAAACCAATTATAAAAGAGTTTCTTTCATCTTCGTCTTGAATGGTTGTACACCTTCTCCCATTTCATTTACTTCTCATTTTCTTGTCCTACCAGTCAATCATCATAGCATAAATTCTTGCCTAGGCTCATTATCTGCCTATTCTGAACTTAGCTGTCTATGTTCATGCCAGAATGCATAACTGGCATAGTTTCAGTCCAGTAGATATTTCCATCTAAGTGGCATTCGGCAGTTGCATATAAATTCATGAAACAAGCATGTTATAGCTTCCTCAGTCTAACATATGCGTGAATGACATGATGGTGAATGGGAAGCTTAATACAGCAAATAAATTTCCAGCAAAAAAGAAAAAAGAAAGTGGGTCAAAAAGTTGTTCTCGTCCAACAATTCTATGAGTACCCATTCTAAATTTTGGGCATTTTTGCTTGTTAACAGATTACGTGTTATAAAATGTTGCGAGTCAATAACTGTCCATGTAACCAATCTAGATTTGCATCTCCTTTTGTTTTTGTTTACAAACTTACTTGAAATTTGTTGATTTATATTCTCCTATTTATTAGCTTGGGAAAATTGTTGCTGCCTTGCCAAGAAAGTTGATTGTGTTTGTCACCCATCATCACCATGATCACATTGAAGGTGAGTTCTCACCAACAGCTTCAATACAGTACTGAAAGCTATTTCATTTTTAAAGGGGCTCTAGGACTAAAGTTTAGTCAATCAAAACTGTACCCGATATGTATAGAGAATCGTTGGTCATGTCATTATATTCCCACTAAAATGAATATATGCGAATTGGAAGGGAAAGAACTCGGAATTTATAGGAAGGCCTTCTCTTGCCTAGACTCAGTCCACAATTGATCCAATGGTCTCATCTTGGGTTCCACCATGGGGCCCACGTGTCGGATGACTGAGATAACTCATTTACAGGGAGAATCTCACCTGAAGAATGGTCATCTGTATCAGTGAAGAAATCGTGGTTTGGAGAACATTGATTGCCCTGAGAGCATCATGCTCCCTTATTTCCTGGTCTCATGGCGCATCCATTTCCTTGCGATCCTAAACTTTGAGTGGAGGATCGAGTTTAAAATTTTAGAACTACTGCATCGACTTCTCTTCTGTCATTTGATGGTTTATAAGGATGAATATAGAACTGCAGTCAGGGTGCATGAGATGGACTGGTCAGTTGGTTGATGCATGAGCTGCTGTTGACTTTAAAGTCTCACAATTCTGGTTACAGCTGAAAATGTATACTCTCTCTCTAATGTACACATGCACACATCAGCGAAGTCACATAATGTTGCATGCGCCCTTGTGCATCATGGCATGGATGTGCTTGCTTGCATTCTCCAAAAGCAGATGTGATCACCATGGATGGATTTAGAAACACCCCCCCCCCCCCCCCACAAAAGAAAAAAAAAACCCTGTTTGGAAATTTTTGCCACATACTCTAGAAATATTAATTGCTATGAAAGCTTGCATTTTGCTCTTAAGGAGAGGAAGGTATTTGAGTGCATTTATAGTCTTAAAGTGGTTGATAGTATTATCGATAAAGCATCTTTCTAATGGCCAAAGTGGATTGGCTCAGTTGGTAAGCTTCGAACTCTCTGCACACCATGGCCCAGGTTTGAATCCCACTGCCTGTAGTCCCCTTTGGTAGGCGATCTGTAAATCCACCATAAGACCTTTTAGGCTTGTGGTATGCCCTGGCCTTGGCATGGGGTAACCTCCCATTTCAAATAAAAAAAAGCATCTTTCCTAATATGCTGTACTATTTTTCTACCCTTTACTGGTTTAAAAGAGGAATTAAATTAATAATAGAATTCTCCATCATACATCTACTGCAACAAAAGTCTTTTATCCTTAATGAATTGATTGCTATGGCACTGCATGGCTTATGATATTTTGCACTAAATTTTTTTTCAGGTCTCTCGGCCATTCAGAGATGCAATAGTGATGCCACCTTATTGGCACATAAAAATACAATCTCTCGCATTCAGAAAGGTGATGATATTGCCTACTTTTTCCCCGATTGATGCTTTTCTGAATGTCTGTCCTCAGTCCGCCTCATATCAGTATTACATATATCCCATCTGAGGACAGATGAAACTACATATAAGCAAACCAATAAATTCATTTACATATGCGTAAATGTTACTGTAATCACAGAAATGCACCTGGGTGTTGAAAGCTTAGCTGAATTTTTTTGGGCAGATGCTTGGTCTCTTGGTTCTACTCCAGTTTCGGGAGCAGAAGACATATGCATTGGTGGTCAGAGGTTAACTATAATTTTTGCACCGGTAATTCGCCTTTATATGAATAAATTTTCTTGCTGTATGGTTTATGGATCTTAAATTTCAATTAAGTTCAAAAGGTCATTGCTAACGAGACAAAATAAACTTTTATTGTATGCAAGATGCATTAAGACTTGCCATTCTCATTTACTAATTTGGTAAAGTACTCATGACTTTTCAGTCTTCTCTAGATATGCCAAATGGAATGCTAGAGCTGAGTTTTTCTACACATTTTCTTCATGGTCATGTTTTAGGAAAATCTATGGTCCAGTGGCTGTTTCTGTTGGACCAGTCCCATCATGAATATTGGAAATTGGATTTAAAGCCAAAAATTTTGTTCATCGGATCAATTTTCAAAAATGTAATGGGTTCCCTGTTAAAGCAGTAACTCACTGACATTTAAGAAATTTTACTGAAGTAAAATTATAAATTTTACAGTTAAGGAAGGAAACTTACGACAATCAATGATTATTACTTGCGGATGGGCTTCATTGATTTACGAACTTGAAAGAAATGTCATGAACATTTTGGTAAGTTTTCTAAGAATAGGGAAAGAGAAGGTTACAATAATTTTAGGTTGCTTTCTATTTCTCAAGAGAACTTACAATCATTAAAGACTTTCAAGCTTACGAGAATTTAAGGTAATTTACTATCTCTAAAGGTAGATCACTGATATCATTTACATAGGTGTATAGGTAATTTACAATTATTGGGGCCAATTGCTAAAAGGTCTGTTGAGAGAAAGAATAATTTCTACATCTTTGAAAAGAGAAAAAGATACAATATATATAGGGAAGAGATGGACCTCAACCCTAAGACAACTAAATAAATAAACTAGGCCCAACTAATTAGGCCCAATAACATTAACAATAAACATAAAGAGACTTTAACACTCCCCCTCAAGTTGGAGCATAGATATTGGACATGCCCAACTTGCAGAGAATGGTATGAAACGTGCGCCCGTTCAAGCCTTTGGTGAATATGTCAGCAAGCTGATCCTTAGAGACAACGAAGGACAAGTTGATGAGGTTGTTGTCCAATTTTTCCTTTATAAAATGACGATTAATCTCCACGTGCTTGGTGCGATCATGTTGTACCGGATTATGAGCAATGCTTATAGCAGACTTGCTGTCACAATAAAGTCGCATTGGCTGTGGGACAACAACTCCGAGATCAACGAGAAGGGTCTTAAGCCAAAGTAGTTCACAAACTCCTTGAGCCATAGCACGAAATTCTGCATGGGCACTTGAGCGGGAAACCACAGCTTGCTTTTTACTGCGCCAGGTGACTAGGTTACCTCCAACAAGATTACAATAACCGGAAGTAGATCGTCTATCATCCAAAGATCCAGCCCAATCAGCATCCGTATAAGACTCCACAGAAAGATGACCATGGGGTGCAAATAAAATCCCTTTCCCTGGAGCAAATTTCAAATAACGAAGAATCCTATGAACCGCCTCAAGGTGTGAGTAGTATGGATCGTGCATGTATTGACTCACCAAGCTCACTGCATATGCTATATCAGGTCGAGTATGGGAGAGAAATTAGGCGACCTACCAATCGTTGGTAACTTCCTTTATCAATGGGCTTTCCCTCTTTAGACTGCAAGTGGCCATTGGCCTCAATAGGGGTTCAGCCGGCTTGCTTTTTAAGCATCCCAACCTCAGCCAAAAGATCCAGAATATACTTCAGTTGGGAGGGAAATACTCCTTTTTCAGATCGAGCGACTTCGATACCTAGAAAATACCGAAGAGCTCCTAGGTCTTTAATTTCGAATTCTCTCCCCAGATATTGTTTAAGACGAGAAATTTCGACTACATCGTTCCCTGTCACTATAATGTCATCGACGTATACAATGAGAACAACCTGAGTACCTGATCGTTTGATGAATAAGGCATGATCAGCATTACTCTGAGTATAACCAAAAACAATCATAGCCCTTTGAAATCGCCTAAACCAAGCTCTAGGGGACTATTTTAAGCCATATAATGCCTTCTTGAGTTTGCACACTCGACCTTCTGTCTCCAGGCCAGAATAACCTGGGGGAATGTCCATATACACCTCTTCTTCAAGTTCCCCGTGAAGGAATGCATTCTTCACATCGAGCTGCTGTAAGTCCCATCCAAGATTGACAACACATGAGATAAGAACTCTAATTGTGTTCATCTTGGCAACCGGTGCGAATGTCTCAGTATAATCAAGGCCATAGGTTTGGGTGTACCCCTTGGCCACCAAACGAGCTTTGTAGCGGTCAATGGTTCCATCGGCCTTTTGTTTGACAACAAATACCCACTTGCATCCAACGGTACTTTTTTCTCGGGGAAGATGAACTAACTCCCAAGCACCATTTTTCTTAAGAGCTCTCAACTCTTCTAACATAGTCTCCTTCCACTTTTCGTTAGCTAGGGCCTCTTGCCATGTTTTGGGGACAGCTGTGGACAATAGAGATAAAGAAAAGGCACGGTAGGATGAAGACAATCTATCATATGACACAGCATTGGATATGGGATGCTGCGTACATGAACGTTTGCTTTTCCTAAGTGCAATTGGTAAGTCATTAGTTGTATCATCATTATCAATAATCTGAGAGGAGGTGCCATTACTCGGAACTGCGGTTATAGGACTAGCAGGAGGAGATTGGTCGAAGAGTAGAGTAGTGATAGAGGGGGCTTTACGAAAATTCTGTTGGTGGAACACAATCGGGTATCGAAACTGTTCCTGAATCGGAGTGGCTTTTGCTAAATATTTTGCATTGACAGAATCAGGATTTTTAGCACTAGCCGAGTCTACTGGAGCTGCTGGTGGGGCTGTGTTTTCTGTATTGGCAGTAGCTGTAGCATCTGATGTTTTACCAGAAATGTCAGAAATTAACTCCCCTTGCAAGGGTATCACATCCAAACTAGAGGACACATCTTCACCATGTGTAGACTCCCCCTGAAGAGGTGTCCGCGAGTAAAACGGCTGAGACTCATGAAAGATAACATCCATGGAAATAAAATAGCGCCAAGTGGAAGGGCAATAGCACTAATAGCCTTTCTGCGTGGGAGAATAGCCCAAAAAAATACACCTGATACTGCGAGGGGCAAGCTTACTGGCCGGGTGAGCAATACGAGCAAAACATTCACACCCAAACACCTTCGGAGGGACCAAAAACTTATGGGAACCAGTAAGAGCCTCAATAGGAGAGCGATATTGGAGAATGCGTGATGGGAGCCGATTGATCAAATAAGCTGCACTCAAAATAGCATCACTCCAATATTGAGCTGGAACATTCATGGCGAACATGAGGGAACGAGCCACCTCCAAGAGGTGGCGATTCTTGCGTTCCGCCACACCATTTTGCGCAGGAGTATTAACATAGCTCGTCTGATGGAGAATACCACAGTCATGTAAAAAAGCTTGAAAATCTGAGCTGGTGTACTCTGTCCCATTGTCACTTCAAAGAATACGAAGCTTGCCATCAAATTGTGTCTGAATCATTGCAAAAAATTGCTGAAAGCATTGGAAAACATCACTCTTCTGTTGCAGTAAATAAACCCAAATAGTGCGGGTACAACAATCAATAAATGTCACAAACCAACGGTGACCTGAAATGGAGGAAACACGGGCAGGGCCCCAAACATCCGAATGCACAAGAGCAAAAGGTGCATCACTTTTATTATTAATAGAAGAATAAGTGGCGAGTTTGTTTTGCTAGAACACAAGAATCGCAAAAGAAATTTTGACTACTGCATTTGTCAACTAAATCCGGAAAGATCTTCATTAAAGTTCCAAGCGGTGGATGTCCCAAACGGCAATGCCAAACATGGAGCTCAGATAGGATAGCCGAGGGAGTTGGAGTGACAAGATGAGCTGATGGTGGTGAATCGAACACATATAAGCCCCCCTTTACTCTACCACGACCAATCTCCCGACCCGTTGCCAAGTCCTGAACAATACAATAAGATGGGAAAAAAACCACTTGGCACTTCAGATCACGTGTCAGGGAACCGATCGATGGGAGATTAGTGTAAACCATAGGAACATGTAAAACAGATGATAGAGTAATATCACGGGTAATAGACATTGAGCCCTGGCCGGCGATAGGGGCTAAAGAACCATCAGCAACAGTAACACAATCAAGTTTAGGAGGACGAGAATAATCAGCAAAAAATGTAATATCTCCGGTCATATGATGCGTGGCACCCGAATCAAGGATCCACGGCTGAGAAGATTTACATAAACCACCGAAAAAACTACCTAACTGTGCGAAATTAGAGATCAAAGTGCCTGAGGCCGATGATGTGGAGGTGCTAGGGTTGTCTACATTGCGTGCTAAGAGGAGGCGCAGACTAGTCAACTCAGCAGCAGATAAAGAGTCTGATGGAGCAGCTGGTTGCTGCCCTGGGGCCTCACTTGAGTGCACCTGATGCCCGGTACGACCCCATCCGCGGCCACGGCCAGCATTGGAAGGGCGTCCGTGAAGTTTGTAACAAGTTTCACGGGTGTGACGTTCTTTTCCACAATAATCACACTTCACAATCTGTTTGTCATTGCCAGAACGACTGCGAGATTCACTTCCAGCAATAGTATAAAGGGTAGAGCGCTCTGGGACAACGGGTTGATGTATCGCGCTCCGACGCTTCTCCTCTAGATGGATCACGGCATAGGATTGTTCCAAGGTCGGGAAAGGCACACGACACAAGATCTGGGCCCTAATCTGATCGGAATTTGTCCACCCTTTTCCGAAAGGTAGCAGCATCAAGAGGGTTGGTAGGATGAAAATCATCATAAAAATCCAGTTCATGCCATAGACTACGTAACTCAGAATAATATTGAGATAAAGACAGCTCCCTTTGCTTGGTTTCATGAATTTTTTGCTGGAGTTCATAGATTTGGGCATCATTGCCCACTTGAGAATAAGTGTCCTTAGCAGCCTCCCAAATCTTGGTTGCTGTGTCCAAAAATAAGTAGCCACGGGCGATAGAGTCAGTCATCGAATTAACAAGGTAAGCCATAACCAAGGCATTCTCGGAGATCCACTTGCGGATAGCATCATCTCCAGTAGTAGGTTAAACGCTCTCTCCGGTAAGGTAGCCGGTAAGACCACGTGAAACAATGGTAAGGTAGCAAGAGCGAGACCAAATCAGATAGTTGGAGCCATCTAACTTGATGGGATTTGTCGGAAAAGAGGGATAAACACAAGGAGTACTATGACACAATTCTCCAAGAGAGTCCGAAGCTTTTTCTGTCTCTGACATGGTCTCGGATGATAGGTTGTATATAAAAAAAGAATTTAGATCATATAAGGAATGATCCAGAAAATATCAAGGCTGGTCGGTAGCAAGGAGGCTCTCGGAAAGCACTGGACAGGGCATGGAGAGGTCTAGGCTATCACTGCACAATGCATGAAGGCTGCCGACAGCAATTGGAGGAAGAAGGGGCTGCCAACAGCAACGGTAGGGAGAAGAGTAGCAGCCGACAGGTAGAGGAGGTTGCTGGAGATGGAGAGGCTACAGGTTGAGAGCGAAGAGGAGGAACGTAGGGACGCAGGTTGCTGGGGAGAAGAAGATGGCAGCAGGTTTCAAAAGAAGGGGCGCTAGGTTACGGCTTCACGCTCTGATACATGTTGAGAGAAAGAATAATTTCTGCATCTTTGAAAAGAGAAAAAGATACCATATATATAGGGAAGAGATGGACCTCAACCCTAAGACAACTAGACAAATAAACTAGGCCCAACTAATTAGGCCCAATAACATTAACAATAAACATAAAGAGACTTTAACAAGGTCGGTCTCCTACAACAATTTGAGGTACATTACTATGCTATTGGTTAATTACTGAGTTATAGGATATGAAATCTATAGCTCAATTACTATGTGAAAATGGAAAGCATCAACTACATGTGCAATTGAGATTACAACAATTTTAGGCCAATTACAATCATTGGAGGTATAACTATTAAGAACGGGAACTATAAGTAATGACTGATTGAGGAAAATGACAATATGGTAGGATAATAACTAAGTGATTCTATTGTTGAGTTCTGAAGTATAAAAGGTAGTTGAATTAGTAAGCACAATGAACTGCCAATTATGACTATTTGAGGGAAATTGTGATATTAGTTGGATAATTACTAGTGACAACATCCTCCAGGTACAAAGTGAAATGATGGATGTTGTGAGGTCCAGAGATTTCGAATCATCTTATTTGCTTATGTTTGGGTTGATTTTAATTTTTAGGGGGACTTCACAAAGTCGTATATTTCTTAGGTAGTAAATTACTTGTAGCTATAATCCTCAAAATGAGTAATTTACTCTCAAAGTAATAACATCTCATAAGGCATGGTAATTTACCTTATAGACAGTAATTCAAAGTAGTAATTTTTCTTATAATATGTAATTCCCCTTTAAAGTTGTAATTTCCCTTGTAGTTAGTAAATTGAGTGAGTGCTAATTCTTGATGATTGTAACTATTATTACTCTTAGTAAATTGCTACCAAAATCTAATCATGGTCATATACCATATTATATTGTAAATGCAAAAGGATGTATGTAAGTTATATTTTGTGTTTGTAACATAAGATTTAGCGTCATAAATGTAAACGCAAAAATTATCTTACATGTCATAAATTATCTTTTGGGTTCATAAATTAACTATAGCCAGTCATTTCTGCACACCAGATGGGGTCCCCTTTTTCTCATATGGGACCCTAGAAGCACCCTGAGTTTTAAGATTGCCTAGAACTTCTGTTATGGTTATGTCCGCCAAGTCTTGGATTGTGCACAAGTTTGGGTTGCATAGCTCTGAATTTGGTTGGCCATCCATTTGGTTTGAAACTTCCAGTTTCCCCAACCTATGTCGTATAAGTTGGTAAGCTACTTGATCAGCTGCTTCTCGAGGTAGTTACCATGGCTAATGGTTTAGGTGCAACCATGTTTAACTCAGTGTGTTTTACTCCGGTCATGTTAGATTGGGGAGATGGACTGGACCCGAAAACTAAGTACATAGCATGCAGGTGTTGGCTTACTTTTTTCTTCTTGGTCACTAGTAGAAATTGCCTTGAAAAGATTGCATTTTTTTTGGCATCAGCAATGTACTATACTTTTTCGGATTTTTGCTGAAATGTAATTGGATCTTGAACCCTCAGCCAAGACTCCGGGCTTAAAATACTGCGTGCACATAAAGTTACAGCAGAAAGACTATTAGTAGTGAAAGTAAATAATGAAGTGTTGTTCATTTTCCGCACTATACATGTCACCACGTATCTACTTGTACTTCAATCTGTCTAGAGATCGTACACAAAATCACTATCGATTTTAGTTTGTTTCACCTTAGATGTTTGGAAGACAAAGATAGCCGCTGGGTCAGATGCTTTAAACCAAAAATTGTTTTGGCATATAGACACACTTGATTAATTTCTCTCTAGTTTATTACCTGTCTAATTATCGGTATCAGGTTTAAGAAAATAGTATGTCCATCTATTTGTTTGTTATTTATTGTTCATGGAGGAATTCTTTTAACTCAGGGGCACACGGATGGACATATGGCACTATTGCACAGCAGTACTCACTCACTCATAGTAGGTGATCATTGTTTGGGGTAAGTTTCTTGGAAGACTATAGCTTATCTACAGGTCATCTTAAAACTGGATAAGGATGTAAGCTTATAGAATTTGAGGTTCTAAATTCAGCGAAATATTCGTACTTGTGGATCGATCCGCTTTCATGGAGAGCCTACTCAAATTCTAAATGATTTAATTGGCTTACTCTGTTTTATATATACAATGAAGTAAGTAAATGTGTGTAATCTAAAAGAGAATTACATGACATCATCACTTGAGTAGCGAATTTATGCAAAAGTAGGTGGATCAGGGATAGTGCTTGTATTTATTAATATTTTTTACCTAGGTTGAAAATTGTAAAGGTCATGGAGATATAAAGTGTGGCTAGTTTAGAATAGTGTAATGTCTTGAAGTTTATCTGGTAAAACAAAAGATAGGTAAAGGGTAGCTATTTTATTTAATATTTTATTTGATTCTGGCTCTGTGAGGTGTGAGCATGTACCCTTGAGTTCGACTCATCTATTTCTCAAAGTTTGATGTGCATGGATTTTCAAAAATGATCTGCAATCTGGGCATGGGAATTGATATGTCAAAAAAATGAAGATAAGGGAAAAACTAGGAGAAGAGATGATTTTAAATGACGTGTCAAATGCAGATAAAATGTCCCGTGTTCATCTCTCTCTCTTTCCATTTTATTCATGAACTGCTTACTCCTAATCTTTGGTTTCTAACCCTTGAATGGTGTCTTGATGTTTTAAATGATCTCTTCAGCCAAGGAAGTTCGATACTGGATGTTACTTCTGGTGGAAATATAATTGTAAGTTCAATAACAAATTCTCTTCATGCTTTACCTTTGTTATTTTAGAATGTATTGATTGCACTAGTTGGTCAATAATCTTTCCCAATGATCATAATTTGAAACCCTGTGAGAGGATCCAATTTCAACTCTTGGGAGAATAAGCTTGCTCTATCCGAGCATCATCAGTGTGAAGTGTTATAATGAGAAGAAAGTAAAATTGAAAATTTGATGCAACCAAAATGAAGTTTGCCAGAAAGAGGAAAATTTTCATTTCACGTTTTCTGGCTTGGGTACACTTAGTCAGTCAATCCCAATTTTTTGTATCGGATGTTCATGTGCACAAATTTTTTGATAAAGGAAAAGTTCAACTATAGGGCACTTAGGGGTGCAAACCCTATACAAAAAGAGCCCAAAAAACTAAAGCCATATAGAAAACAGCTCTCAAAACCAAAAGGGAGCGCAAATACAGGAAAAATCCTCGACTATAAACGAAGACATTTACATTCGTATGCAAGTTTGCACTATACCAAAAGTTTATAACTTCAAGCCAGTTCTCAATAGCAATAGAAATGGAAGATTGCTCTCCATCAAAAGCTCTCTTGTTCCTCTCCTTCCAAATCAACCAAAAAGCAGAGAGAGGAATTGAGGTAATCCTTCTTTTCTTGTTGCGCTGGAAACAAATGCCCTGCCAAGCCCAAAGTTCTTGCTTGAGGTACCTCCAATAATCCAAGATAACAGCATAGGAAACTGTCCAAACCATTTTCCTCCAAGAACAATGAAGAAGGAGATGCCACACTAAATTTGCCTCCTTTTTGCAGAGGAAACACCTATTAACAAGTACTTTGTCTCTTAGTTGTAGGTTATCTAAAGTAAGGATTCGTCACCAAGTGGCTTCCCCAGCAAAAAAAAAAAAAAAAAAAAATCTGTAGGCAGAACCCTCACTTGCCAAATTGCTTTAGAGACAAATTGTCCCCCCTTGATACCCTTTGATGATCACTTCCCACTGTCAGTAACTTATGTTGCGAAAGTTTGAATCTTTTTGCATAAGAGAATATTTTCATTTTGTATTTTCTGGCTCGGGCACACTCAGTCAGTCATTCCCCTTCTTCTGTCTCTTATGTTTATGTGCACATTTTTTTTGTCTGAGAAAAGAATCTTCTCCCCCTTGATAACATTCGTGATAACTTCCCACTCTCAATTACCTATGTTTCCTAGTTTCTTCCTAATTCAGATTATTTGTCAATGAATTGTGTTCTCTCATACTTATGATATCATTCCATATCATGTATATAAGTCCAATTTTAAGAAATTTAGAATACTAGGCTATATAAAAAAGATTCAAATAAATCAAACTAAGTTAAGTATAAGTATTCATGTATGTGATAATGCGTAAATGCTGGCCCTCTGAAAGTCGAGGAAAAATGAATGAGAGAGGAATTGAGATTTGATGGTTTGGATTTACTTTGTACACCAAATGAATTTACCATAGATATTGTATGACTATTTACTAGTATACCATTGGAACCATTAAACAACCACTAAACAATTTTCCTCACTTTTCGCCTCAATTTGGAGCTTATATATTATATGTTCCTGACTTGTTACAAATGTAACTCAAACTGGGACCTCTAAGAGATTTTGTAAACAAATTGGCAAGTCGATCACTCGATTTACAAAGGCTGTTGCAATTTCACCATAAATCAGTTTCTCCTTGACACAGTGGCAGACAATTCTCATTGTGTATAATACTTTCATGGGACACTAGATTGAAAGCTACGTGGAGTGCAACGTGATTTGTGAAGGATGAGAAACAAAAAAGAGTAATTGTGAGTGAATAGTTGGGTTTTACTGTGGACCCCTTATCTTTTTGTAATATACATTATATGGTTTTTCAGATGTATACACTTTTAAGCACCTATACTGAGAAATAAAATAATTCCTTGACAGTGCCACAACACAAGCAGCACCTGTACCCTATACTGCATTGACTCAGTGAGCTCTTCATAGTTATATGCATCTTATTTTGATCTGGGCATTTCCAGGGATTATTTTCTAAATTAAGCTCCAGTGATGAGTTGGGTACTGGGATTTCCATGGATTTAACTGTTTATTTGCTTTGTTATGGTGTCTTTGTTTAAACTTGAACGCGATTATGAAATTTACATTGACGAACTCGAACTTCAAAAGTTCATTTAGACTTCAATGCTACTTACAATTGTCTTCTTGAGGAGTCAATTGATGGCTCTTCTCACTTCTTATCAGTTAAAAAACTTTTAAATTATTTGGTCAACTGTGGATTTTTTATTCGATATTAACCGAGACAGAGCTGTATTATGCCAATTAAGAACATAGCACTTCTCTTATCTAGTGCTGCCAAAAGATTCTAGAGTTAATTGTGAATGAACAAATGTGCAATAATTTGGGAAACCTTAACAAATGATTGTATTGTCTTCTGAGAAGCTATAGTGCTCCTATGCTTTGTTATCTTGAAACCATTCTTGATGACGCTGTTGCTATCACAGGATTACTACCAATCAACGTACAAATTCATGGAGCTCTCTCCACATGCTCTCATCCCCATGCACGGGAGAGTCAACCTGTGGCCAAAGCACATGCTTTGTGGATATCTGAAGTATGTAATCAGCTTTGCTCCCTAGACTTCTATCTTATCATACTAAAACCTACATCTAAAATTACAACTCCACCTTTGCAACTTTTATTTGTTAACTTGGAGGTTTTTTTTTATTATTTCCAAGAAAAAAGTTTGGTGGTTTTTCGATCACTATCAAAGATTGTGTGGGATGATTTGGTGGCTTTGGCAGGGTAAACATTTTTAACTGTTCAAGGAAAATACTTGGTTTTTCAGCACATGCAAAGTATGAACATAGACATTAATTTTGGCTGCTTGCAGCTTGTATGAATGATGTCACGTATACGGTTGGTGTCAGATGTGCATTTGCTTTACTTTCCCTAAACCTGATCATTTTAGGTTACGAAACTACATTGAAATTAAACTGGGACAGATAGCTAGTTCTCACTGTCGCTTCTGTATTCAGGAATCGTAGGAAGAGAGAGGAAGACATATTGATAGCTATAGAAGGTGGAGCGCAGACATTATTTGACATTGTTGCAAATGTCTATTCTGGGGTTGATCGCAGTTTTTGGCTTATTGCTTCGTACAATGTGAGGGTTCACGTGGATCATTTGGCCCAACAAGATAAGTTGCCAAAGGTTTGTCCTAAAATTCAACATTCAACCTGCAGTTACAATTGAATGCTGAATACATGTGTAGGTTGGTTGGTCGGGCACTGTCCATTAATGTCTTTCTCTACGTGTGTGCCTACTAACTTTTGTACAGAGAATTAAAAATAACTATGTTTTGAGGATGAGTATTCCTTATATTTAGATCCTACAGGTTAAAAAATAGAGACGCTTTCTTACTTCAACTGGAAATTCTAGAACTGAACGGAATGAATTGAAATGACCCTACCGAACTTTTCCTCTTAATAGAAGCAGCATGAAGGATTTTCCATTTTACACCTTGATTCTTGTTTCCCCTCAAGCATTCTCAAGTCCAGTCATTGGTTGTCCTGGATGTGAACAAAAGCAAGCCTCACTATCTTCACAAGGGTACTGTTATAGCATTTCTTGTCACAGCTTTGGAAATCATGTGTTGCTTAATAGCCTCCCCAAAAATTAGGAATTATATGGAAATACAAGGAATTATACAATATACATAATAAGTCCTTCATTCTAGAGTGCTTTTCATATCAATTCTGATGGCTTTCTTCTGGAGCTTCTAATTGTGCTGTGTATATGATTCGCATTTTGCTATCAAAGCTGTTTCTTTATGTAGCTAGTCCAGTGTCGGGAAACAATTATACTAGTTTATCATTCAGCCAATGATTTTGACCAATTCTATCAATGTAACTCCAGTTATTGCAGAGGACTACTTAACAATAGTGTCACTCTTGTAGTAAGTTCAGTTTTGAGATTGAAGTTTGGTCAGCCTTTTTAGATTTTTTTTCTGAGGAGATTGTGTTCAAGCAACGGCTAGCCTCTAGCAATGGAGGAAGCTATTCCATTTGCAATAAAATTTTGCAACTCTTTCTAGCTTGAATTGATTAATATCAGCCTCCAAGAAGCTATCTTCTCTGTATTCTGGTTACCAATTGATCTTTGATGTTGAAGTCGATCTCATTAGATGGTGAAACTAAAATGAAACTAGGATGAACCAGGTAGTCAAAATAATAGTGAAAAACCTGATTTTCTCTTATGTAATATTAATGGGTCACTGAGTTGAGATAGGATGCCAGAATCCATATTTGGTAATCTAATTGAAAATATTCTAAGCTTTATGGTGGTCGTTCTTATCCTTGCAAGGTTTAGGATTCATCCCATTGTACAGGCAGCCAACACAAGTCGTGCTATATTAACTTATGTTTTTATTTCACACACAGTCTCTGAACAATTTTGTTGGAGTTAAAACTGAATGAAGGTTAAGAGTTTGCAGGACTTTTCAATGGACACTTTCAGTCACAGTTTGGTTGCATTTGCTGACAACTTGGATAAAAATGAGGCCAAATAAGGAGAGTTGCTCTCTGGTCCTCCTCCACCTGCTCTAATTTAAATTGGACCTTGCATACTTTGAACGTAAGGCCCGAAAGTTCTCAGCTGCTTTTTTAAGTTGATCGACTCAGTAAATCATTAGACATGAGAATGCAACCGCGTTGTTCACTGCAATTGCTGCAAATTTTTTCTTACTGGAAATTAAACTTGCGATAGTAACTCTACGAGTCTTCAAATTTTGACAGACTGATCATAGCTTATTGCCCTGATGCAGGAATTTTCGATTCAGAAATTTGAAAGAAGCTGTAAGCTGCAATTCTTCATTTGGTGGCTTTGGTCCTACTTTATGTATCTATTGATTGTGAGGTGCCGCAAGCTAAGCAAGTCAACATTTATAGTTTCTGGCCTGATAGCTGGCTTCGCCTCAATTTACTTAATCAAAACAAGCTCAATGTCGAATAGTTAAAGAGAGACTTGCAATCCCAGTTCTCAGAACAAAGTAATAAAGTTATGTTGTCAAACATGAACTTCGTGTATAGCTGATTATCTGCCAGGGGAGGATCTAAACTAGTTTATTGCTGTAGTACTTCAGACATGGATGCACATGGGAAAGATATATGCATTCCCTTTTCTCCCTGCAGGACGGTAATCTGCAGGGTCTTTTTATGTCTCTATCCTAGGTTAATCTGGGGAGTTTCAAATTTTGAACAATTCATGTACCACAAATTCTCTATACAGACGGCCATACATATCTTTCTTCCACATTTGAACTGAAGCAGACTCGGTGCATGTACAAGTATGATTACCATAGGATGGATTTGAAAGTTAAATGAGTTCCAGCATTGGTCACAAGCACAAGGACAATGCCAGCGCTTAAATCATTGAAAACCCAACACTCTGTAACTGATGTTGGGGTTGAAGTTGAACCTCTGGAAAAAGTCGTCAATGCCTGAAAATAATTAGTCCAATGCCTTTTTCTATATGTAAAGAATCGCGTAGCTTCTGATCTGACTGAAGATTTAGTTGCCCAGACTATGATACTCAACCTGTCTCTCGTTTCTTTTCTGCCTTGAAACGTGAAACTCGCACTGCAAATCATGCCATACGACATTTCGCCTGGGATGCTTGAACTGCAATCATTCATGACACAATTGCTCCTCTTACTTGTTTCAAAGCCTACTCACCGGCCAACAACGCCTGGCACTTCCCATGTGTTCACGTCTCCTGAAAAAACGTGCTCAGCCCTAATCTCATTCCCAAGTGTTTGCCTTATAAGATGTCCCCGCACAATCATCTCTTGCACGCTGAACTGCAAAACCTGTTTCTTTCAGTAATACCACAGAGATGAAGAGGTCTAAGATTACCATGTGCGTTGAAGAACTCACGGTGCGCATCGGAAGAGACAGGAGCTTTTATGTCACCACGACCATAATTTTCTTTCTGTCTATGGCGTTTTTCACAATTGCTTTCGGGATGTACATTCACGATCACGTAAAAAGGCTTGTTATTTCAGATGAATCCTATTCTACTCAACTGACTCCACTTCTTACATTGGCACCCACTTCAGTGTTTTCGCTATTCAACCTTTCATTGGCCGCTTCTTCACCGATCCCATTTGAACGTGCAATTGGTCGGGTGTATCCAAAGACATTATGGCATTCAATGAGTGATGAGGAACTTGCATGGAAAGCCTCCATGGTGCCCCGTATCCTAGAGTATCCTTACAATCGGACACCGAAGGTGGCGTTCATGTTCTTGAGCAGAGGGAGACTGCCTTTAGCTCCTCTTTGGGAGAGATTCTTCAAGGGACACGAGGATCTCTATTCAATCTACCTGCACATGTCGGTGGACGTCAGCAATGACGAAATGCCGGAGACGTCAGTGTTTTACAAGCGCAGAATACCAAGCAAGGTTCGAGTCATCTACTCCTTTTATCCTGATCTTGTTCTTTCGCTATGTGGAAGGGCCGGGACAGATGAGTTAATGATAGTCTGTTTAAATTCCAGTGACCGAATACCACATTGCATGTTGTTGATAGGAAGCTGCGAAGGTTGTTTAGTCAAATTCCAAACTTAATGGTCATATGTGCAGAAAATAATTTCATTGGGGTGATCATGACTTGATTGTGGAACCCTTTTTTGCAGCCAGCTCGATGGGGAAGGGCAAGCATGATCGATGCCGAGAGGCGCCTCCTGGCTAATGCCCTGCTTGACTTCTCCAACAAGAGATTCGTGCTACTCTCGGAAACTGCATTCCTCTTTTCAACTTCACCACCGTCTACAGCTACCTCATCAACTCTAATCAGAGCTTCCTTGGCTCGTTTGACGACCCTAGGCCCGTGGGAAGAGGCCGATACAACAAACGGATGTGGCCCACAGTGTCGTTGTCCGAGTGGCGTAAAGGCTCTCAATGGTTCGAAGTCCAACGCAGGGTCGCTGTCGAGATAGTGTCTGATGTCATGTACTACCCCGTGTTTCGGGACCACTGCAAGCCCCCTTGTTACATGGACTAACATTACTTGCCGACCCTTGTCACTAAAGTTCGCCTAGGTGCAAACTTGAACAGGAGCATCACTTGGGTTGACTGGTCCAGAGGCGGTCCACATCCCACGACATTTACGAGGGCAGACATGTCTCGGGTGTTCTTGAATTGGATAAGACATGGATTTAATTGTACTTACAATGGCATCACGACCTCGATTTGCTTCCTTTTCGCTAGACAGTTTCATCCAAACACTCTTCAGCCTCTCCTCAAGATAGCTCCCCCATTGCTTGGCTTTATCCCATAGAACAGGATAACATAGCAGTGTCAAATGGAAGACTGGACATGACTTATGAGGAGCAGGCGTGTTTTCTAGAACTCTCACTGACCAGCTGAACCGTCCTCTATGGAGTAACAAACAGTAGTGGCTACAAACTTGATAAGAGAAATGATTACAAGTTGGCTCAAGATCAAATACATAAGATTGAACTCTGGTCTGATAGCAACAAACAAAAGTCATCTAGGGAGACGTTGACCTTAACTGTGGTCCTTTGACGTCAAACTCAGGCTTTTCGGTGATAAATGGCGAAATGCAGCAGACGACATGATTATTCCTCTTTGCAAAACATTGCCATCTAAAGGTTTCAAAGAAATGCGACTTTTTAAGCTGAGGAGCCGTCACTTTGAAAGCCAAAGATTGCTAAAAAAGAATGGAGCACCAGGTGTAGATTTTGCATGAAAATAACCATAAAGCAACTAGATAAGATAAGGGAGCATGAGAAGGGTCTAGTTAGTCAGTAGTCACCAGCAAGAATAAGAGGACAGTGAATGGAATTATGGAAGAACCACAGGAGAGAGAGAGAGAGAGAGACGGTACTGCACTCACAACTCACAAATGAACTCTCAATTAAAATGCTACTTAAAGGTTGACATTATTTTGGTGATATAACATATACATTAGAGTTGATACCACTTTAAGATTCAAACAATCGCCCGGACTATGATAAATGGTGATTTTAGGACAAAAAGAATGGAGCGGGAAAAAGAATAGACGAAGAAAAATAATGTAAGCTAAATAATTTAGACCACTTTAACTCCACTCGGACGCTTTCCTTCCATCGCGTCCTTCTTGTTACGGCAATCGCAACAAAGGAAAGGCCCTTGCCAGGGCTTCGTACTGGTTGAGAATATAGAACCGGCGTGAACAGAGATGCCCTCACTAGGTGCAAGATCTACTTGTCATACCGCACATACAAATAGACCGGATGTGTATTGCCCCATGGATTCCTCAGTCCCTAATCTGCATAACATCAAAATCGGAGCAAATATAAATAAAAGAAAAGGTAGACATTATCAGATTACTAAAGCGCATATGAAAATATGTCCAGAAATTGATGCCACAAATCACAGCTCATGAACATGTGTCAGTTTCCACATTATGAAGATCAAGTGTTCAAAATGCCAAAGCAATGTGGGTATATCGTCATAGAACAAGCCATGAGTACACAGGATTCTTGTCCAACCACTAAAAGAGTTTGATGCAGTAGACATTATCAAACGAAGGATACTTTCAAGATAATTTAATTAAAGAGAGCATTTGACAAACTTCAGTATTAAGGCTCCGTTGAGATAATTCTCATGAATGAGCTTTCACACAGATGATGTGGTAGGTGCGTGTCCATGTGCATGATGGAAACAGGCAGGTAGGGTTAATCATATACTAATGGAAAAGGGGCAACTTTTTGTGCAGGAAGATGGACAGAGCTCTCAAAATTGCTCTCTGAAACAAGTGACAAAGATGCTGACTATCCAGATCCATGCAAAGAGAACCATCGAAAATGCTCCAAGAGAAGTTTGTATGTTCCACAACCAAGCCAACATATAATCAGAAGTATACTGAAGGGTACACTAACTAGATTCTGTGATACATCATAGCCTCACATTGGTTTAGATTCTGTGATCGTGCAATTCAAAGACTATGGAGTAATTCATGTGAACTTGCTACTTTTCCAAGGTAACAAAGAATAACCAAAATATATGCCCATGCAACCATTGGTCAAAAATAAAAACCATACAAGATGGACATCTCAAAGAAAAATGAAAGAAAATCATCACGTTTAATATACCAAACCTTTGATTTAGTAAAAAGAGTGCAAACCTTTCTGCGAGCATCGCTGAGCCTTCTTCAAAAAGTTCTTCAACTATGCCAACGGCCGACAGCTTCTTTGACAGCTTATTAGCAGAACCCTTGGACTTGCTCCTAAATAATAGTGCCCTCAGTTTGTTCTGCTTTTTGGGAGGAGGTGCAAGCTGTATGGGATTATCAGGTGGAATTATGTCAACAACAATGCATGTCGTGTCATCCTTCAGCCCTCTTGTCCTCAATGCTTCCTTCAAAATTCAAACATTATTCGATTTATATCCCTTTCCATACTTGATAACTCTTTATAATAAGGATGTTCAAGAAAGTTCAACGCAACTATAAGGAAATTGAGCATGCATCAAGTATTAGTCACCAACTCACCTTCACCACTAGTCTAGCAGCGAGTTCTGCAGGCACACCACGACACGATTGTGCAGCCATTTCAGAGGGAAGGGCGTCCCAAATACCATCTGAAGCAATTATGAGTCTCCCACCTACTTTTGATAACTGTTCACGAAAACTTGGTTATTAGGTTTAAATTTCACGATAAGCAGAGATCACCATTTTTATCTATCCGTACTCTATCGAAATTCTACGGGATCTACTAAGATCAAACAAACTCAACAGAAACTACATTAAGGATATAAATGCATTAACTTCATTCGATGTAATTACAAACTTCAAAATAATATACATATTTCTCTCGCAAAAGGTTGAGTATTCGAATCCCGAGCGCCGCAGGGTGACTTAACCGGTGGCACGTGTGTGGTGGCTAGCACGTGTCGCCCCCAGGGTTTACTCCCCGGCTGTCGGCCGTGCGGGGGTTCCCTGGGTTATCAAAAAAAAAAAAAAAAAACTAAAGCGAATACATAGTTTGGGTAGTTAACGGGCAAATACTTGTTAAGATTTTTAAGCAATATTCCGTGACCAAAAGCCAAATAATTAATAGGTGAAGTTAATGTTTTTCTACTGAGAAAATGGACGTCAAGAGTCACAATTGTTGACTATCAATCTGAGGTAGAATCCATCAGCTTTTGAATATTGATTAGGTTCCCATGGAAAAGTGAAGTAGAAATTTTCTGAGATCAGGCAAACAAACACATGGACACATACTATTCAATCTCCTGGTCACAAAATTCTACCAGCTGACTTGAAAGATAATTACCTTCACTTGCTTAACATGGGGTACTGGAACAATAAATTCTCCTACATCCATGTCTCCAATTGACCTGGAAAGGCATAATCCACCGGGCCAACAGCGGAGGGGACCAATCTGTAATGGTTAAGAACACATTTTAGCAAGCAAAGTGCAGTAACCCCTAAAAACAAGTAATCTCCACTGATTTCTGATCATATAACACAACATACTTAAGCAACGGATTCAAAAGAGTGTTTACTGCTGAAGGCAGAACTACGTTGGTGAAACTCAAAAGAAATCCCAAGTCAAAACACCCTTAATTAGATTATAATTATTTCCAAAATACAGATATTGAATTCCCCATGAGGAGTCAGATCTGTTAGCTTTTTTTTTTGGTCAGACAGATTTGTTAGCTTGGGTTTCATCTTCACACGTCCTTCATTGTGGTCTTTAAGTTTATGACAAAGCCCAACTCCACAAAGCTGGATTTAGCTGATAAAACTTAAGTCAAATTATGGTGTTAAAGTCTTGCTATAATTGCTTTCTAGTTACTAAGATTCGGTGTTCACCGCCATGCCTTCTCTTGCCAAATCTCTGCTCACTGCTTCTGCTCCTCTTTAATGTTTCCTCAAATTCTAATTATAGTCAACCCTTCTTTTAACGAGAAACATATCTCCACTCCATCTATTACAACCATTCTTATCCAACTTGACATCATCATGGCCATCCTGATCACTATGAAGAGAATGTCAAGAGGAAACAAGTCCAGGAGTCAAAAGCACCTTACCTCAGCACCACCAAAGATGCTTAGTCTTCCAACTTCACCTCCACTTGCAGTAACCCGCTCCCTCCTGCAATCAAAGCATATATGACAAATAAGCTATCTGGAAAAGCGGCCAAAGGCATAAGGCTTATAGCACACTTACTCCTCCACATTATCTTCAAGTCTATGATCGACAGTTAGATTAGAAACATCACCCCCCTGAGCATCTAAAACACAACGAGAATCTCCAACACATGCCACGGTCACAGTCCATCCATCAACGATTACAAATGTAGCTGTTGTTCCGGAGGTTTCTCCTGCATAAACCAATAGATAGGACAGATGGTTCATTTCCAAATTATTTTGTCAAAGTCTCTCTTTATACAATGTCAACTGTTGACCCAAAGAACGATATCCATACCTCTCCTCTGAAATTCCTTATCTGTCTTCACAAATCCCGCAACTAACGCCCTAGGGAGAGCTTGGAGCCAATCCTCTTGTCCAAGACCACGAGGCATAGCGCTAATAATATGATTTAATAAATGCTCCCTCGAATAAATGGCGGCAGCATTTCCATTATGACCATCGAAGACCTAATGATTAGAAGAAGCAGGTGAGAGGTTGAAAACTAAATCATTCATGAATTACATGCGTGCACCAATCTCCTCTGTTTGATGAATATGTAGTCAAGGAAATGAAATGATTATGTTTCTGATAGTAACTATAAGAGTTATGCAGAATTTACCATAAGCAATTGACTGATGCCGTCTTTATACATATCCAGTGTCAATATTATGTTTTTTTAGAGCAGTCCTTAGTCATAACGCAATGAACTGTTTATGCAACTCCAAACTTCTAAAATTACAAAAGTTCACTCCTTTACAAATGACAATAAAGCATATAAGAAAGCAGATCCAGGTTAAGCTTTATGTGTTGAATCTGAACAAACAACAACCAGTTCTGAAACTTGAGAAGTACATAACAATCCCAACATCAATCAGGAAACTGACCTTCGATTTGAGCCACTCAAAAGTCCCACAAAGTTAAATACAGAACTCGAATAGACAATTCGCTTAGCCCTCTCCGATGCTCTGGGGCTTATAGAGGTACCATAAACAGAAGAACAAGAAAAGGCCTAAAAAAGAAAAGGTACTTACTGCAAAAACAGAATATGCTGACGAAGGATTTCCAGGGACCCTCTGACAGTCCGCCTTTATCAGAAAGAAATCTTCTCCCTTCTTAGATTGGGAAGCACAGCCATACCTCACAGTGGGCTTCTCGAACTTCTCATTCTTCATTTCTCTGCTGATCAGCGCGGCCAGAGGCACTAGATCGTGACTGCGGCGCCTCCCTTCTCCAGAGGCCATGTTCACTTCCGTAATAACTTCAACGCCCCGTCCCTCTGGCTGGCAATTTCAGTTAACCCTTCCTCTAAATTCCATCATCCTCAACAAGCTTAGCATCTAACAACCATGCTAAGGTCAACAATACCCGGAAAGCTCAATAGCACAGCCCCTCACTGGTTCAGGGTGTGGCAAAGTTCCACTCCAGAACAAGACTCTATTTTGCTTCTGCGATCAGTCAAGAAGTTGCTGAACTTGATCTGCAACTAAACATTCAGAAGATCTGGTTAGAAAACCCACCAGTTACACCAAATTCGGCGGTCAGCCTAACACAGACCACCAAACATCGACCGAGAAAATCAATCCTTTCAGCAGTTTCAAACCAGATTCGGGCCGGATCGACCAGATTCAACCCAAAAAAAAAAAAAAGGACTGGATACAACGACACGGGATCTGCTCAAGTTAGCTGCTCAATGCACTTCAGACATGGAAGAAACTCGAAAGAGGCCGAGCCGTGAACTACCTGGGAGAATGTCTGCATGTGCGGCCAAGCACAGGCCCAAATGCAGATCCGACGGTGACGCTAAGCAGCAGCACCCACGTTGGGGGAGAGGGCAATGCCGATGGGTGATAAAAAGAAAGCAGCACCAACAGACACCGAACACGCAAAAGAAACGCGTATTGATGAGGGAGGGAGGGGGGGGTATGAACTGTATGAACCCACTAATCGATCACCCAAAAAGATTCCCTTTTTAAAGAAAGCGGGAATAAACAAAACAAAAAAGCCCCACCGCCGGGGACTCGCTTCCGAGAGAGAACAGCCCAGGTCAGCTTTCGCCGCTTTTCCTTCTCGTTCTTCTTCTTCTCCTTCTTTCACACTCCCCGTTCTCTTCTCCCGCGGACAACCTTAAAAAAAAAACGAAGAGGGTGCAATAAAATAGGATAGAGGAAGTGCCGAGAAAATGCTGTTGCTTGGCCAGACAAAAAGCTTCTCTCTTTTTCTTTTCTTTTCTTTTCTTTTTCCTATCGAACGGTGAGGAGGAGGAGAGAGAAAGTTGGCTTCGCTGACGATCGGAAAGCAATCTATCTGCAAGCCCCCCGTCCACATTTCTGAACCCGCTAAGCGACCAAATCCATCAGAGCTTCCTCTGTAATTTCCGGCAAAATCCTCGCTTTTTTTCCCGGGAAAAATAGATGAGCCCCTCCCCCCGCCGGACTGGCGAGAAAGATGCGGAAAAGTAGGGTGAAGCGAGACACTGTGCAATAGGAAAAGATATGTGTTTTGATGTGGGCTCATTGGATAAAATAGTTAAAATGAATAGGAAAATTTAAAATAAGGATTTGAAATGCAAATAAGGGTACGAGGTGGATTTCGATTCAAATACGAGCCCGAAATGGTTATGTCGGTTTCAAGGAAGAGTCTGACTTTCCAAATGGCAAGGCCGTTCTCGTCCCTTTTATTTTTTGAATCTTTTCCCTTCTTCTTTTTCTTTCTTTTTTATTTTTCCGACGTGTTCTTTGCCGGTGGTAGCGACCGGAAAAAGGATTGGGCAAGCCTCGCCCAATTTGGCAAGGGACGACCTCTCCCAAGCAGGGCCGCCCGCCGCCTCGAAAGCCATCGGTGAGGCTGGTGAGACCCTCGCCTAGGCAAGGGCTGCCCTCGCTGACCTCGCATGGGCTTTCGAGGTCACCTCATCTCGCCGACTACAGACGAAGCGACCCTTGACTATATTTGGCAAGGGTCGAGCACAGGCGAGCGTGGCCCTCGCCAGATCGGGCGAGGGTCACCCTTACCCAACCCTTTCCAGGCATTGTCAGTGGGCGGTGACCAGTGAAGAAAAAGAAAGAAAAAAGCAAAAAAGCAAAAATTTAAAATTGTATTTGGACAAAAATACAATTGACTGGTCGGAATATTTAGCCGACCGATGACCGGCGAGGTCAAGCTCTTATTTGAAACGATTATGACCATTCCGAACCCTTATATGAGACTGACATGGCTACTTTAGGCCTATATTTAATAAAATGTCAACTTCATGTCTTTATTTGAGAAAACGAGACACTTTAATTTTTCCTAAAATCAATAAGAGTGAAAAACGAACAGCTTATGTTTTCTTTCATGAGAAAAGGCTATTTTTTGTTTTTTATTTTTATTTAGCTCGGATCTCGTAATTTTCATAACTATAAGGTTGGATTCGATTGCCAAAATAAGAACCTGGATAAGACGAAAGAAGATAAGATAAGATAGGATAAAAAATGTGGAGTGATCTGTTATACCATGTCCGATATTTGGTAAAACACTAGATGTCATCACAAATATAGTAATAAAAATACAAAAGAAATCGCTTAATAAAGTGAAAGAATAAAAATATATAAAGCGTGGAGAGGGTTGTACATTCAGTAGTGAGCGACCGCCGCAAGCCACCCTTGTCGCCGTGGTCACCAAGTGGTGGTGCCTCCACGGTGACCCCCGTGGTGGCGGGCGTGCCTATTGTGGTGGTCGCGTAGGACCACCGCGATAAAGCCGGGGCTCCGGGATCTCGATTTAGATCTCGACCTTCAAGTGCACACATGATTATCGCAACGGTGATATCATTTGTCGTCACGATGGACCCCCATCCCAACTTTACACAGGATGATTGACGGCGAGTACGGGTGTAACGGAGAAATATTCGGCGTCCAATATGATGACTGTCACTTCTGCAGGGTTGTCCAGGCAACGCGATCATTGTGTGGTGGTTCCCAGTTGTGCAAACAGTGGTGTACCGACGTTGCTGCCGCTTAGGTCCTTTGCCCTTCTCTCTTGATCATTCTGTTGTGTACCTCACCCATCCTCGCCGCTCCAATAAGTTATTCGAGATATTTTTTCTAATCTTTGTCCTTATCCAGACGTGTCCTTAAATGCCGGATAGCATAATTTGTATCCCGTCAAACCTTTCATTTAGGCGACCAAATGCACCCTAATCGATAGTGGAACGGGTTAGAACTCACAAGAATCCTGTTAAACAGCTAACTAAGTAAAATCCGTTACCATTAGCTTCTTTCATGTTCTGTGTAATTAATATTAAGAAATCACGGCTGACGTGATAGGCACTCGACCAATTTTCTATGCACCACATCACTTCCAAATTGATCCCATGTCACCATTCGTCCAAACACATGATGGGATTCCAACCAAAGAGCTTTGATTGCAAAATGTTGAAAAGTTTATTGCGTTGGGTTATCGAACACAAAATTGCGAATTATTTTGTCTGTAAGTTTAACAAAATGACTAATGATTAGTATTCTAGATGTTCATGGAGTTTATCCAAAAAAATTTCAAATGTGACATTGAACATCTAGTAAATTAGAAAACGGGTGGTGTCAATATCGATTTTTGACTTATTGGTTAAGAAATCAAATGATACTAACGCGTATGCATGTATGGTCATGATATATTTCTTAAGGAAAATATCAATAACATGGCAGGATTTTTGTCACTTTACCACTTTCCATTATCTACTTTTGAGACTTAAGTTTGTCTTTCAACCCCGCGGTCATGGCTTCAATATCCTCCTTTATAAGAAAAACAGGGCTAGAAAACCTTAGCCTCGAACCATCTACACGCCCCCAATCTGCCACCAGCCATCACCCCGCCGTCTCTGGCCGCCATGCTGCCATCTTTCGATGCCGATGAGGGAGCTTTTTGTGGTGGTACTTGGTGGCGACGTTGTTGGCGTCGCAATGAAGGCGGTGAGGAGCCGCATTAGCATTTTCGAGAGTTGAGGGTGATAAACAACCGGATGCGTGCTCGTACATCGATCCAGCTTCTTATTTTATGACTAATTGGTTGGTTTGCACAAATGTGCCTAACCTCGAACGCCGTTTCACCAACCTCTCTCTCCCATCCCAAGTTCAACGAGGGACTTCCAAAGCAAGAGGAAACTTCATTTGCATCGATGCACAGTTGCACACTTCCTTTTAGAATTTCTCGCACTTGCGAGGAAGCTGCTCGGAAATTGCCGTGCCAATTCAAATGGTTGAACAGACTGCACCCATGAATTGAGGGCGTACCTCCCCCTTGGCCCAATTAAAAAGGTGACAACCACCGACTCCTCGCCAACCACAAATTGGTTCGGCCATATTTGTTTATGGCGGGTGGGTGTCATTACCGACACACCACATTCTTCCCTTTTGTTAGGGCATCGACATGGCGCCTTGAATGGACTTTCGGTGATCGTTTCGGGTCGATAAGAAGCGAATCATCCGTGTCGAGTCGAGGGAATGTGTGATTGGTCACGATTGTCCCGTTACGATATGATCTTGTGATGACAAGATGAATAAGAATTAAACTCAAGATCTCGCTCTTTTTTGAGACACGCGGATCTATCATTAGCTCTCTTTGGCTAGCCCACTTCCTCGGATTGCCAAATCTCTACCAATCTCCATGAGACACGGACTGGTCCTTGTTTACAAACGAGACATTTGTCCATCTTGACTTACCATTACACTACAGCAACTTTGTTGACTTAATGACATATATAAATATAACTTTCTTTAATTGGGTGCAATGTTTACATGCATTTACAGAGCGTAGACACCTCCTGATAAAAGTGCTACCATTCACCGTCACGGATTATGTAATTTTGTCCCATTCTCCCATAGGAGAGAAAAGTAATTTTACATAAAACATTAATTAGGAAATCGACAATCATATTATATGTAAATTTTGAATGCTTAATTCCCTAAAAAATCCCCAACTTTGTATTTAATCCCAATTTCGTCCCAAATTTTTTTATCTAAAAAAATCATCAACTTTAACTATAATCTCATCTATGTCCCGGTTTACCTTTCGTTCAAAAATGGCCACCGGTTTCTTCAAAATTATCAACATTAGGATGCTGTTATTATTCCATACGAAGGCGAGGGTGTTGATAAAGACGCAAGTTCTAATAACGAACCTCAAAGTGAACCTGATGTTGATAATTTTGAAGAAATCAATTGCGATTTTTGGATGAAGGTTAATGAGGATAGATTTGGGATTAAAGTAAAAGTTCATGATTTTGTTTAATTAAAAAAAAATTCAAAATAGAATTGAGATTGAATTTAAAGTTGGGATATTTTTAGGGAATTAAACTGAATTCTAAATGAAAACATGCCAATCATCTAAAAAAATATAGATAAGCAGAAGAAAACATGTCAATCACCATAAATATAAGCTGCCTTTTTCTCTCTGGTGAGTGCCCCCACCAAATGTTCTCGAGTTATATTCTATTACAATACAATAACCTATGTTGTAGTATCCTATATAAATTATCATCGAAAAGCGATGCACATAGATGGACAATTCATGTAGAGATAAGTCGAGTGGAAGTTCGCGTGTACTTCATGTTAATCTAAATGAAATGAGGAAAAATGTTAATCGAAAAGTGATTGTTCTTACTTATTTTTGCTCCGTTCTCATGTTTTTGCAAAGGGATGATAGCCTTAGAAAGTACATATAGGCAGAGTTTTATTCGACCCCCTATTACTTGTGTGGACCCGAAATAGTTTTAGGACTAGCACAAGAGTTATAAGGTGCTGGAAGAGAATAAGACTCAGCCAGAATAGAGAATATATGTGAGACCCATGCTGTTTTTAATACCTTGAATGGAGAAACTTTTTAACATAGTGCAATACCTAAAGCTGACGTCCGTCGCCAGAAATGGTCCCTGTTTGGTGGTTTCCCACTCTTTTAAGTTCATCCCATCGTCTTCACCGAACTTCGTTTTGATGCAGCAGCAATCTGAGATGAATGGGGCTCTTCACTGCGTGGTCTTAATCCTTTGTCGACAAAGATTAAATGCCAACGGCCCAAGACAGATGATAGAAGGAGACAATATAGATTGCCAACCAGAACTGTTTCGTCTTGTCGTTAGTTTAGCGCTTCGACGAAAGTGACAGATTGGTTCAAGTTCGGGCAAGCATCTCAACTAAAATTCACTTAAAGGTTCGGATTCCAGTGCTCATCAGAGCATGTACTTTCCCTAGACGGTCCATACAAGAATGTTCATGTCACTAAAGGTTTGACGTTGCATGGCCTTGATGGACACTTAAGACAGTAGTTGACAGAGTAATCAGCTCGGTCGCTCATGCGAATTGCTAAAAACCGGTCCACTGCTTTCTGAACATGGAAGCACTTCAGGGGCAATGAATGCATCGGTTTTTTTTTTTTTTGGTCAAACACATATTCCATTTCATTCATTTAAAAATTGTACCACCTGAGCAAAGTTGACAAGAGTTGGTACAAAATAAATCCCAAAGAGGTTGGGGTGGTCTAGACATCCAACTGGAGGGGAATATCCCTTTTTGGTGGGATTTGGTGATTCAGTCTGTGACTTGGTTGACTTCTTGAGGACAGTGGGTGAGAGAGACACCTTCTAATTGAGCGAGTAGTGCATTGCATTCCTCAAAGAGACTTCTCAAACCCACGGGCTCCGGGTCGGCTGCACAGTACATCTAACAATAGATTTGTTATCAGACAGAATACATACATGCTCCGTAGATTCCTTTTTCTGCTCGGACACTTCCCGTAGCCAGAGCAGCGCTTTCTTCACCGCTATGGCTTCGATTTCAAGAGGAGAAAAAGCGGTCGCCCTCTTTGCAAACCCATCCATGAGCAATCACCTGTGATCCCGACATACTTTGGCTGCTTTGCAAACCCAACCATGAATGCATCAGTTTACGCTTACTAAAGTTGTCATTTTTTCATCCTTGTAATAGCTTTAGGGCTTGTTTGGTTCGACTTTGGGGAAATGCTTTTGGCAAAATGCAAGGGCCTTTGGGCTGGTTTTCCGAAATTCAAATAGTATTTGGTAAATATATTTTAAAATCATATTTGAAAGCAACTTTAACCTAAATACCATTTGGTAAAAACTATATTTTGTAAAGGACTTTTGCTAATATTTTTTTTTAAAAAAAATTTGAGGTGGAGCTTAGCCACTGGCCACTGGCCAGCCTCGTCTAACCTTAGGCAAGGCGGCCTGAGGTCGCGGGACCTCAAGCGTCGCCTGGGTCGCGCAACCTAGGTGACACTTGAGGTCCGGTGACCCCGGCGGCGGTCACCGGCCGTCGGACTTGCTGCTTAGGGAAGATAAACAGTAAACTTGCATTTCGAAAATGCAACTTGCCAAAATACCTCTAGATCTACCTTGGGCTAAAAGCCTTTAAAGTCCTTTGGAAATACAATTGCATTTTCTCAAAGTGCTCCAAAAAAAATTGTCAAACGCCATTTGTATTTGATCAAAGGATTTTAGAGCCTCAATGCTCATTTCAAATGCTGAACCAAATGGGGCCTTAGCCATCACATATCCTAAGAGGGAAGCTCTTACGTAATGAATTGGCAACGCAATTCCTTTTCAGACAGAAGAGAATGCGACATCTTTTGTTTGGGATATGATACAACAGTGATGAATTGCTAATGCTTGTTTTATTCTTCATAGATCAATTCAAGATTTTGATGTCTAGTGATGTTCTATTTAAACCATTCCCATGAATTGACAGCGATAGATTGAAAGAGAGAGTATTTGTAGGCTCTTACGCTATCACATCACTTACCCACCTAGCTAATTCCTCGATACAAAAATAATGCTGAAGGTACTTTTCTTCGAGTGGTAGTACCTGATTTGATGCGATTGTTTGGTGGCGAGCGACGCGACATTCCGCTAATGCCTAGAAATCTCTCATATTGAGGAGAGATTGGGTTAGGCTAATCGTATGCGAAGACATCATTTTTGCCTCAACTTAAAAGAGGTTCTCAAAATTATCGTTTGTTCCGCATAGACTTCGAGTTCAATTTGGCCACTTGCACATCGGTTGTACCATCTTTGTAACGTGCCCATTTCTTTTAAACCGGCGAAGCGACTTTACAGTGTTTGACTTGAATTGCGATGACATAATAATTAAAATCTCTTCGATCAGGCTCCAAACGAGCAGACAAAGGCTACCTTTCTTCTGCCATACTCAAATGGCGACCTTATAGGATACAGAGATTTGTATGAAACAATTAATTGACTATAGCATACACTAATTAAAAATTGCATTAAACACCAAAGGTTGTATTGTGACCTTCTGAGGGGTGAGCCACCGAAAAGAAAGCTAATGGTTTACTAGTCAAAGACTTAACAATGACTCTCTCAAGCCCACACCAATCGAAATTTTGAAATTTTAATTTAATCAATTTAAACATCAGTTAATTCAACTAGGAGTCGTCACTAATCTATTACGGGTCGATTAGAAACCCGACTAAAATTTGGGAGAATATTTTATTTCTGCAAATCATAAATATCATGAATACGGGGACTTGATTACGCTATATAAATCTAATGCCCTTTCATTTCTTGAGCTCATAATGTACTTTCATTGCATATATTCTTGTTGCATTTTTAATGCAATAGTGCATACTAGTGTTATATCGAATGCCAATTAATCATATCATATGACACCATGGACCTCACTCCATGAAAGCAAATTCGATAGGGGGTATCTCCCAAAGCATTAGACAACACTATTGTGTCGAAAAATTACTCAGTTAATCATAAATCTATTGTACAAATTCCAATTTCAGTCTCAAACTTTCAAATTTTGCCAATTTAGTCATAAACCTTTGCGCGAGATCTCAATATAGTTTGACCAATTTTTGTAGGAAATTAGCGATTGGATTGGACAATTTACCCTTACACATAGGTAGCTTAAACCTTGCCGGAGCAAATATCAGCCATAAGCATCGCAAAGTACAAGCTTTATTTCACCGTTCTAATCTTTTTAGGGCCTAATCCTTTCTCTTTCTTTGGCAAGCATATACTATTTAGGCTTACCTTGGCACCTCTGGTGGTGACTGATTCTAAAGTGGGTCGGTTCCGACCTTGAAACCGGACCAAAAGGATTGGTCCCCAGTTTGTGGGATTAGGAACCGGCCCATTTGGTCTTGGAACCAAATCGACTAATGGGTCCAGGAACTGGTAGAAATATCTTTCATTTTTGCCAATTCCTTGCAAGATTGCAATTGTTGCATAGTCAAAACTCCTACATGAATGATGTTAATAGAACTAACTGATAGCTTAGCGTTAGAGATGGAAGATTAAGAGCTCTTCATTGCATCAATGAGTTGTAAAGCTCTTGGAATGATAAAGCCCGCGTGCAAGTCTATGCATGTGTTCATAGTAAGTCTACAAGAGAACAAGCTTGCATAATAAGCTAAGCATGATGATCATTTTCACGAACAAAGTTATAATGTCATCGAGATCAAAAGGTGGATCTAAACTCTCATTTTTTAGTATTTGAGATCTTTAATGAATGAAAATTTCATTGGAAAGACGCTAAAATTGTGATAAAATATGATCAAGTATTATTAACAAGTTAATAAAAAGTAGAAACTTTTAGTTAAAATGGTGTACTAGATGTCGTTATAGCTTGACAAACAAAATAATCTTAGCCTTTGACATTCACATGCTATTCTAGCTTCTCTAATGGTTGTTCATGTTGTAAGAAATGTTTTGTAACAATAAAAATTGTAAAAAGGTCTGGTCCAAGAGGTCTGGGTGGTTTGGTCCATACTTGGAACCGGGAACCGGAACGACTATCACTGATTCCAAATTTTAGGAATCAGGAATCACCCCAAACTGGTCGATTCGGTCCGATTCTGGTGCTTACCCCCATTAGAAATACAACCTTTCCGGAGTAAAGCTACAATCTTTTGTTCAATATTCTCGATAATTTTCTTTGGAAGAATGAAGACATTGCAACAATAATTGGTGATGCTTTGAATAATAGTACTAATAAGTTGGAGCTGAGCAATGGAAAATTATCAAAAAAGTCATGAATTTATTATACGGATGCCAATTTAGTCCTAAACATTTCAATTTAGCCATTTTAATTCTAAATCTCTTGATAATTTACAAATGTAATTCTTCTATCCAATTTTGGCCGGAAATCACTAACATGTATACTCACTGTACTACATGACAGACTGGCACTGATGTGGATAATTTTTTATAATCTTTTTAAAATTTTTGAATTATTTGAATTATTTTCTTTTTTTTTCCTTCTTCCTCCACAGGTCACCATGGCTAGTAATCGGCCACATGCGAGGGCCGAGTCCGCAAGGGTCAAGGGGTCAACCTTGTTAGCCCTTGCTCGTGGGCAGTTGCTAGTCATGGCAATCGGCAAAGGAAGAAGGAAAAAAAAGAAAAACAAAAAGAAAAAAAAACAAAAAGAATATAAAATCAAAACAAAAAAATAAAAAAAATTAAAGAAATTGTTTAATTAGTGCCGGCCATACTACATAGAATGACTATTGCCACGTAGGATGTCCGGCGTTAATGTCAGCGATTTTCAACTAAAATTAGTCGGAATAAATGATCGTATTGACAAATCATCAAAATTTTTAGGATTAAATTGACAAAATTGAAAAGTTTGGAGGAGTGAATTGACATTCGTACAGTAAATTTAGAACTTTTAAAATAATTTATCCGCAAACTCTAACCCCACAAGCATGGCTCGACTAGTCATCCGATAATTCCTTTCGATTGAAACTCAAAAATATCATCCATAAAAACAATGGGAGCCAATACTTCGATCCAACCGATTAGCTCTAATGTGAAGTTAAAATTCCTCAATCACATCATTATGTTTCCTTTTCATCCACGAACGATTGCAGTAACAACAACTAATTCATATCTCAGAGGAATCTCCTCGAATTAGAGACATCCGAATCCGAATGCCCTTTGTTGTTTTTCTCCTTCCATCCACAAAATATCCAACATCAAATTTAAATCTAAGTCAATCTCCAATATTAGCATCCCACTGAAATCTACATGAACACATCAACCAAGGGGTTTATCTACTTAAAGAAACTTAATGTCTACTCCTTCTTACTTCCACAATAATTATCCAAATAATCCCATTCTAATTAACATAACCAACAACTTTATCACTAGATTCATATCCCTTAAACTAAAGGCATCGAAAACTCAAAAAAAAAAAATATTGACACCATCCTCATATTTTCTTCTATTAGACCGCAAAATATCGAGATACTTATAAGAGATGAACATCTTAATTATTGTTTCAGATAATTCACTAATGACACGAGATACTTAACCGAATTGGAGGGTTCTCGAATTTTAATGGGCCAACTTACCTGGTCCTCCAAGGAACCGAGAGAGACAGAGAGAGGGACCCCCACGACCATTTTAAAAAAGAAGATGGTCGACAATCAATGATCGCGGCAACATAAGATTAAACGACAAACAATATTAAAAATCGGGTCGACGACAATATTGCGAAGGTAATTCGACACGAATAACCACAGCATATTAGAGTGAGTCCCCTTCAAAACTTCCAAGGAGTAAATTGATGCAAAACTTCCTCGCAAGCATTCTAAAATGAGATAAATGCAATACGTCCTAAAACTTTCGAAAATAGTGTTATCAACGGAAGGACTTGATTGAATTAATTCGATAAATTTTAGGATTTGATTGCATTTTTTAGAAATTTTAGGACTTGATTATATTTTCGCGACAAATTTTAAGATTTATTTATATTTTCAAAAAAATTTAATATTTTCAGTATACTAGCACTTTCTTTATTCTGAATTCAAAGGGTAGGGCCCAGCCTAGAAGTCAATTTAATATGATTTTAACAAACGTGTGGCCTAGAAAGTAGCTGCCCTTCTCCATTTCATCGATTATCCTACTAGATAGTCCTTTATTCAAAGAAGAGAAGAGAAAAGATTCGGGGAGCAATGGCTTTGGTTTCTGTGCCACAACGTAGAAGAAAATTGGGAGCAATATTTGACTGGTCTTTCTGATGGTCCAAACACGAGGCGAACTCGGACTCAAACTCAAAACAACAAAGCTCCAAACTCAAAAGAGCTACCTCGCTTACATTCCTATGGACTGCAACTTCTCAATAAATACAGAAAGTCGCATCGCCCATTCTTTCCGTCTCTTTTTGATTTCCCCCAAAAAAGCAAGAAACACACCCGACCGCACAGATCCTCTTGCATCGATTTCTTCGACTCCTTCTTCCTCTTCTCCTTCTTCTTCGTAGTTGCCGAAACGCGACGCGTTCCTGTCCTTCCCTCGTCAATCGGAATTCCTCGTTCTTTCTTTCTCTCTCTCTCCCCGTTCAACAAAATGGCGTCTTGCCATCATCTTCTGCCATAGAGACCGAATCAAACGTGTCCAACCCTTCAAACAAGTCCTTTCCCCCAAATTTCCCCTCTCTTTCTCCTCGTCTCTCCGCGCGCGCGCGCTTGCTTGTTGTTATATATGTGGAGGAATCGGACCGGTATAGCCAAGCTCGTGGGCAGATCTGCGATGCAATTTGGCTTCCGGTTCTTGAATTCGTCGGGATTCTTCTGAAGGCGGGGGCTTTGAGGATATGACCGGCGCTTCGCACGTCGCCGGCGGTGGCGGTACAACTCGAGATTTCCTCTGCCATGCCGGTGCCGGTGCAGCTGCGGGTAAGCGCGTCGGGCTCCGAAGTTCTCAAGTTCCGTTGCTTCGGCAGTGACGGCCTTGCGATGCCACTGGCGATCTTCGTTCAGTGCTATGGGTGCTGGAGGGGGGGAGATTTGGGGGATTTTAGTGGAATGGCTTGATTTTTTTGCGTGCTTGTGGATTGATGCGTTGTGTGGTAGCTCGTGGTTCTGGTTTTGTGGCCGGTTTGTGAATTGGTTGTTGATTTGACTTGCAGGTTCTATTGCGGCCACCTTTGTTTGTCCCTTGGATGTTATCAAGACGAGACTGCAGGTCCATGGCGTCCCTACTGGTCACAAAGGTATGATCTTTCTTGGAAATTTGTAGTTGCCTCTTGATGAGAATGAACTTTTTCGCGCTTTGGGGATGAAGACTGAGGTGGGTTTGTGTGAGCTAGTGATGCTTAGCTGTAGAAATTAAAAGATGAGCTATTGTACAGGGGAAGATGCTTCTTTTCTTTGTAAAATGTAGTATGGTTCACTCTTGAACCTCAACCTCTTGGCAAGGAAGGCTATGCTCTACCATTAAGCTATTTCCTTCAGCTATTGGCAGAGGGAGTGTGGTTATAGTATTGAATTTGGAAGCTGCTGTCCAAATTTTAAACTATCGATAGTTTTGTTTCTCTAGGTGCAATGTCTTTCAATTTACTAAAACTCACGATGTACAAATTCATTTACTAATTCCAGTATGGACACCTAACTTTTACCGCGTGACCTAAAACAGACGGAATGACAAGGTTAACATAAATTATGGGAATTTGCAAGAAGTTTTAGATGGAGGACTTCAGTGCGTAGAAGCCATGAGTGGATTTTCCTGATAAAAATAGGTCTTGACTGCTACTGGCTCTAGCAAGTTAATATGGGTCAGGGTCCATTTGGTCTGTCAGGATATTTGGCCTGTCAGGATACTACCTGGGTTGACAAAAAAGCAGTAAGAAGAACACCGACGAAAATTTTGCAAGAGTCTTTTATAAATATATCAGAAGTTAAGAGAGTTAGGTAATAAATGCATGGTCAGATGGTTGTTTTTCCTGCATTCAGTACTTAAATTCATTACATAAATCTCTCAGGGAAATTCTGTTCATTCCGTGCTTAATTACATCAGTGTTAATTGAGAGGAGGGCACTGCTTCAGCTAGAGTCTCCCTAATGAAGATTCCTAGCCTATATTAGGAATTTGAACAATTTTTAGCGAACAGCTCACTTGGCTCTCTCAAGTCTATACAATTCAGTATGGTCTCATAATTTTTCTGGTGTAGTTGAGTAACGCCAATGGGTGATTACGTGGTTAAGGGCAATGGGGTTGTCAACTATCAAATGAAAATGTGCAAGGTGTATGTGCCTAAAGAGTTCAAGCAGAGCCAACTAGCAGTCAAATAGTACCAAAGCTCTTCTTAAGTCCGTTTGTAAGAGTCCCTTTGCCTATATATATTCACCTTGCTTAATTTCCCCATGTGAAGTTGTCTAGGTCGCCTTTGTCAAGAACCCAGGGTCAGCCCTTGACCTCTGTTTGCGATATTCTGATTTTGTGTCCGTGCTTTGAAATGATGAGATACAATCCTGTCTTTAACAGAATCAAGCCTAAGGCTGACGATTTTCTTCTATGTGCTTTGTTGAATATTGGGGTAGATTCTTAATTGTGATCCTGTTTTAATGGCCATTTGTGGACTTCTCCTATTGCCAATTCAACCAACAAAGAGTAGGCCTCTATGTAACTATTCTTTAGGAAGATTGTGAAGATCTTACATTGAGGACAACAGAGTCTGAGGAGAGTTTAGAATTTTTGTTAAGCTCTTTCACCTAGGATCAAGAGTGCAATATTTGCAAGGGAGATCTACATCTAATTGGATTTTGAACCATTGATGCAGTGTATAAGTATCCTCCTTAATTTACCCAGTTTAATGGTGGAAAGGTTTTCTTGACAACTGGTTGATTCAAGTCTGCCATTGCCGGAGTCAAAAATATTATAACTGATTATTGTCTTCAAATAGTGAATTAGAGTGGCCATGACTTTGGCTGATGTGTAGAAATAGAAGCAACCAGGCCTTTTTCCACTGGGTGGAATCAGGTACTTGAATTCTTTGATGGAGTTGCTCTAGGATTAGTGTCACACAGAGAGGAAGTTTTAGTGATTTTGAATGATGTGGGAAGAAATAAGAGGTGGCATTTCATTTCATCTCTATGTCTATCCAAAGTCTAATATCTGTCTCATAAGTAGATCTTGCCAACCTTGTGAAGTGTGACACCTGACCTGCGTGACATGTAAAAAGTAACACTTCTCAAGTTTCCCTGATACGCAAAAGAACAATACCTATCACTTATAGGTGGAATCAAGTGAAAATAGTATATTACAGTGGTCGAAGATCATAACTGCTCGGAAAGCACAAGCGGATGAGTGGAAAAGGAAAGAGATTGTCATACAAATACTAGAGTGTAGTTGACCTAGTATTATGCAACTAATTGAATGAATGGCATCTGAAATTTTCCAGGATTGTCTCTTCCGCCAACTTAATAAGCACATATCCTTCCACCATTGAACTTCAACTGTTTATCTGTGTATTTTGCAACATGTTGACCTTGAGAACGCCTCAAAACTCTTATGATTAAATCTTGTACATCTTTTTTTGCTCTCCTTCTGGAACTATTACTTATGATTACTCAGAAAAGCAATCAGTGCTCCTGAAACAGTTTTTGGGTTTACCTATCTCTTCAATTTTTTAGTAGTTCTATCTATTATTGTATGTTGGTGTTCCATCTGTATCCCATTTACATGCAGGAAGCATTATAATCACAAGCCTACAGAACATAATAAAGCAGGAAGGCGTGAAGGGACTGTACCGTGGTCTCTCACCAACAATTCTGGCTCTTCTTCCGAACTGGGCTGTGAGTATTAGTACTTTTGTCTTCTGTTGACTAGACTTGTTAGTTACATTCTGCGAAAGAAATTAGATTGCATCTATTGCTATTGTCAATGGGAAATATTTGTTGTGCTTATTTTTATAAACAATAGCTCCCAAACTGGTTATCACCTGATTAGGCAGCCGCGTATCTCATCATCTGTTGGTTGAGATTAGGTGGCAGTGCTGGTGGTCAGTGACCACCTGTTATTAGACGTTATACCACTAATGTTAACTGATACTGTTCTTACTATTACCACCTTTTACTTAAATAGACATCTGGTAAGCACCATAGGAAAAGGGTGCTCTGCCACAAAGTTCTTGCAGAATAATCAATTCATAGTGGAAGTAAGCTGGGACATGGTCTCTAAACAACAGCATATGTGGAGTGAGGAAACTGTGTGTTCCTCTCATGAATTTAAAGTATTGGTGGCTGGGAAAAATATCTATAGTGCTAATTTCTAAGCTGGTAGATAAGGAACCCTTTTTGGATACCACATGTCTTATATGTGCATGTTATACACGCAGTTTATTTATACTCTACGAAGACAGTGGTTAGGAAAACAGGCTTCTTTACAGTTTAGGAAAACGGAATTGCCATGTAAGAAAATTCTGATGCGGTCAATTTTACATCTCATTAGTCAATTTGGGATGTTCCTTCTATCATCTTAGATAATGCGGGACCTTTGTAAGGCTGATTTTTACAAGTTAAATGATTTGGTCTCACATCACATGATGCATGCGAGAAATCATGTGTTTGCTTTATATTCTCTTTTAAATGACAGAATGCTCATTTATATGTAGGTCTACTTCACAGTTTACGAGAAACTTAAGGGCCTAGTCCATTCACATGGTTGGTTTTCATATTTGCTTAACAGCAGATCTCCTAGATCTAAGCTTTTCATTGGATACATTTGTCAGCATTTGTTGTAAATGAAGTTCATTGATGTATGCTTTGTCCTTTGATCTTTTAAAGCATTGACTTTGGATGCAGATGATAATGGCAATCAAGTAAGCACGGGTGCCAACATTATAGCTGCTGCGGGGGCTGGAGCTGCCACAGCACTCACTACAAATCCTTTATGGGTTGTAAAAACCAGACTCCAAGTAAGTTGGTCAGTGGTTATTCTACCTTAGTGAGTTTCCTCTATGATGAGAGTTTCAGGCTACAAATAATTGCACCATTCTGAGCTTCAGCTATTCTTGATATCTTCGATTTGACCTGGTTGCTGGCTTAGATAACTTCAGAAACTAGCCCCAGAAGTCATGATGTACTTTCTGCAAATGATTTCAGCTGTTTTGCTTATGTTTGGTAAAAATTGCAAAAACATTCAATCAGAAAGTTTAGATGTTACTGGGAATAGTAATTTCATGTTTGGCTGCGTTTGGGAACGCTTTGGGGGAAAGTCTTTGGAAAAATGTAAAGGACTTTAGGTTAAAGAGGTTTTTGAAAATGCAAATTGTGTTTGGTTAAGTTATAACTTAGAAATCCTTTGCAAAGTAATTTTGGGTAAAATAGCGTTTGGAAAAATTATACTTGCAAAGCTCTTTTTTTATTTTTTATTAAAAATGTTGAAACTCTTCGCCGGCTCCGTTGAAGGGCAGCCGGCCGCCGGCGGCCCAGATTCGGCGCCGGCGGCCGTCGTCTGAGGCGAAAGGACCTCCGGCAGCCCTCAGCAACCATCAACGAGGGCTGCCTGGGGTTGAGCGACCCCCGACGAGGGTCGCCAAAACCAGGCGAGAGCCGCCGGCGACCAGATCTGACGCCTTGCGGCCCTCGCCCGTGGCCGATCGACCTCAGCTCGTCGGTATTGACGAAAGGACCGCGACCCACATCGCGACTGAGGCGAGATTTGGTGCCGGCGCCTCGCAGATCTCGCATCAGACGCAAATCTCGACCGACCTCAGCTCGTCGGTGGTTGCCGAAGGTCCTTTCGCGTTAGACGACGGCCACCGGCTCTGGATTTGGGTTGCCGGCTGGCCTTGAGGGTCGTCAAGGTCGCGTGACCTCAGGCGGCCCTTGCCTGGGTCGCGTGACCCCTCGTGGCGGTCGCCGTAGCCCAGGCGACGGCCGGTGGTTTGCGCGACCACGCTAGCCCCCCTCCTGCCGATCGCCGTCGCCTCACAAACACAGCTCGTTGGTTACCGACGAAGAAGATGATGAACAGTACATATGAGGCCAAAACTGGAAAATAAAAAAAAAGATGAGGGTAATTTCGGAAGAAAATTTTTTCACTTACTCTTGGGAGTTGTATGCCGAGAAAGCTGAAAAGCCCAAGGCAGCCTAGGACCTGCCTTGGGCTTTAAGCCTTCCGAAGGCTTTCTTTTCCTCAAGGTGAGTTGCAAAAAATTTACCAAACACGCAATATTTGGCTGAAGGAGCTTTGGACCCCTAAAGGCCCTTGGGAAATCTAATCCCAAACGCAGCCTTTGTCTTCTCCATCTAAAGCTCCACAGTTTACTTGGAATGGGCATATATCCTCTGTGATCCTTGCATTTAAAGTTTCTAGCTTCATAAGAGAAATCCTGTTTTCTGTTTTTAATTTCAGCAGCAGGTCACTGCTAGAAAAGTAACAATGAAATTGTGCTGATTGAAGGACTATCCTTTTAGACTTCACTTACGACATTAAGTTGCGTTTCTTATTGTAGACACAGGGTATGAGGCCAGATGTGGTTCCATATGCAAGCATACCTTCTGCTTTAAGGAGGATCGCACGTGAGGAAGGTCTCCGTGGTTTGTATAGGTCGGTTTTTGCCACTGCTTGGAATTGTCCAGACATTCTATGAGGAATATTTCATTTATTGGTGTTTTCCCCCCTACTTCTTCCTTTGGAACAGTGGCATTCTCCCATCGTTGGTAGGAATAAGCCATGTCGCAATTCAGTTTCCAGCATATGAGAAGATCAAATGTTACATAGCGAAAAAAGGTATATGCCTGTTCTGAGTGGGTGCTTGAAAATTTTGTTGTATTTCTGTGATTTTGACACAGTTATTGCCTTTTGTCCGTAATTTGTTTCCAGATAATACAACTGTCGATCAACTTAGTCCCGGAAGTGTAGCAATTGCCTCCTCGATATCTAAGCTTCTTGCTTCCATCATGACTTATCCACACGAGGTATTTTTCTTTTCTGGACTGGAGAGTTATATCATATCATAATTCGCTATATTCAGCGAAAGCATCGTGTGTAACTTTCACCTATTTGCTTGTGTTTTGTGTGCACAAGGAACTGATTAGAACATTGTCTATTCAGGTGGTACGTTCTCGGTTGCAAGAGCAGGGACATGGAGCTAAGGTTCGGTATATGGGAGTTATTGATTGTGTCAAGAAAGTGTTTCGGAAGGAGGGTATTCCTGGGTTTTATCGAGGCTGTGCTACAAATTTAATGAGGACTACTCCATCCGCCGTCATTACATTTACCAGTTACGAGATGATACATAGATTTTTAATACAAGTATTACCTCCAGATGAAAAACATTCGCGGTCCCATCCCCATTCGCAATCCCATCCCCAACCAGAAACCCAAGGAACTAAAGAGGGAGTGAATAGTGGTGTCTCAAAACAATCGCAGGCCCACTCACGTAAGCCAACCCACATAGTTCCGTAGGGAAAGAAAGAGGAGCTAACAGCATAAGTTCATTAGATTTTCTGATGTATTCCATTTTCTGATTTTGATAATTTTTTTTTTGTTTTACAAAATTGTAGTGCTTAATTGAAATGCGGAGGTGAATAAAAGAATAATCTTTTTGTTGTTTTATTTATCACCCATTGTTGGGTTGGGGCTGTCTTTTGATTTTTGTACTTGTTATATGATTTTTGAATGTGACCGAGATGTCCAATTGTAAGCACTATTGATTTACTGTAGAGCAGCTCCGCTCTTAATATTTTTGAGCCTTCATTGAGTTGTGCATGCGTTGGGCAACAACATGAGAAAGAAACGTATTAGCTGATTTTTACACAGCTCTTATTGCAGCTGGAGAACCCCAAAATCACAATGCATCATCGAGATGTTGACTTTGCGTTCATGTTTTCCTCTCTTGTTGACCGCAAGCGATATTGGGTTGTCTCTCCTCACTGTTCTATCTTATCGAAGAAGAGAGTATATGTCGAATTCTTGATTCTAAGGAGTACAGAAGTAAATAAATGAAGTAGATAAAAATGTCATTCTATATATCATGTGCAGACGAGATTGACAAAAAGTCCTTCATGGTCATGTACATCCGTTTGGGTATTAACCCAGCAATAAAACCTGGCAATTGCACATCCCATCGCAGCTATGAACTTCTACTGGAGGGTGAGGCAGTTCATGAACAACGTAGTGATCCTCACCCGCTTGTGCCGCAAAAGCCTCGTCTTGCTTTGTGGTTGCACATCCCTGTCACGACCAAGAACTTCTACTCGTCTGAGTATGTCTCCAACGGCACTGTGGCTGATCATGTCCACAGCATAAAAGCAAACCTGACTATGTTCACCAGCATGCCCGTATGAGCATCGCCAGAGATCACCAACGCATTTGCATAACTCCATGCTTTTGGCATTATCCACCGCGGTGGGACAACTATTAACATCCTTCTCGACAAGCATTTTCATGTCAAAGTTGCAGATTTTGGGCTTTCCAGGCTATTCCTAATGATGTCAGCCATATCCCAGCAGCTCCTACACACTAAAGTTGTTGAGAAGACCAATTACTATAAGGAAAATCCACTCACGGATAATGGCTTCTACACCCTGAAGTTGTCCTTCATCTGAACTACTTGCAAATTCCCATAATTTAAGTTAATCTTGTCATTATGTCTGTTTTAGGTCATGCAGTCAAACCTAGATATGTCCTTACGGGAATTTAGTAAACAAATCTGCATATCCAGTGGATACACTATACAGCAAATTGAAAGAAATTGCACCTACAGAAACAAAACTTAAAACCATCGATAGTTCAAAATTTGAAAGGCCGCTTCCAATTTCCATACTATACCCGTACTCCTTCCCCTAAAAGCAGGAGGAAATTGCTTAAGGGTAGAGCAATGCCTTCCTTGCCAGGAGGTTGAGTGTGAACTTTAAAACTACAATTCACAAAGAAAAAGATCATCTGCCCCTGTACAATGGCTTGTCCTCGCTAGCTTAACCAAACCCATCTCAATCTTCATCAACAAAGCGAGGAAAAAGTTCATTCTCATCAAGCAGCAAGTACATATTCCAAGAAAGATCATACTTTAGTGACAGTGGGAGCGCCAGGGACCTTTAGTCTCGTCAGGGACCTGTAGTCTCGTCTTGATAACATCCGAGGGAAAACAAAGATGGACGCAATAGCACCGGCAAGTCATATTAACAACCACTCACAACCCAGCTACGAAAACCAGAACCACTAGTTACCGTCCAATGCGGCAATCAACAAGCACGCAGAAATAGCCATTTGAAACTGACAAGAGAACCTGCAGCTGCACCGCCACCGTCACCAGCATGGCGGAAGAAATCTCTGGGTGCTACTGCCATCGGTGCCGTGTGAAGCTTTGGTCATCCTCAGAATAACCCCGGCGATTTCAAGGAAGTTGAAGCGAAATTGCATTGCAGATTACCGATAAACTTGGCTGTATGGATTTGATTACTTGATGTGCACAGACAGACAGTGAGGGAAAATTCGGAGAAGACTTTTTCGAATGGTTTCACGCGTGAGGAAAGGAGAAGTCCTTCGTATTAAAAAGGTTTGTTAGTTGACAGGAGGACTTTTCCCTTCACCCAATTTTCCCTCTCTCTCTCTCTCTCTCTCTCTATGTTCATTATATATGTGGCTTAATCGCATTCGTAAAGCCAAGTTTACAGGCAGATCTGCGTTGCAATTTCGCTCCAAGTTCCTTGAAATCATCAGGGTTCTTCTGAAGGCGGGAGCTTGAGGATGACCGGAGCTTCACACGACGCTGCTGGCGGTGGCACTCGAGATATCTTCTGCAGTGCTGGTGCTGGTGCAGCTGCAGGTGCGCTTATCGACTTCGAAATTCTTAAGCTTCATTCCGTCAGTAGCTGGTTTGTGAGTGGCAGTTGACATGGCTTGCAGGTGCCATAGCGGCCACCTTTGTGTGCCCCTTGGATGTCATCAAGACGAGACTGCAGGTCCATGGCGCTCCCTCCGGTCACGAAGGTATGGTCTTTCCCCGGAAGATGTAGCTACCTCTTTGATGAGAATGAACTTTTTTTCTCGCTTTGTTGATCAAGATCGAGGTGGGTTTGGTTGGGCTAGTGAGGTTTAGCTGTGGAAGGCAGAGAACAGGCTACTGCACAAAGGGGAGACTGTCTCCTCTTTGTGAAATGTAGTTGTATATATCAAAGGCGATGCTCTTCCATTAAACCATTTCCTCCGGCTATTTGGGGAGGAAGTGCGGCTTTAGCGTCCGTTTGATTCGGCATTTGCAAGGGGTTCTGGCACCTCAAAGTCTTTTGGGCAAATGCCTAGCATTTGCCAAATTTTTTGGAGAGCTTTGAGTTTAGTTTTTTTTTTTCTCTTTAAAGTAAAAATGCTTTCCAAAGTGAGATTTTGCCCAACATCATTTAAACCAAAGTCGTTTCCCAATCCACTTTAAATTACAATTTACTAAACATTATTTACATTTTGGAAAATCCATTTAACCCAAAAGTCTTTGTATTTTCTCAAAAACATTCAACAAAATCGAACCAAATGCACCCTTAGCATAGAATTTGGAAAGTGCCATCCAAATTTCAAACTCTATTATGGTTTTGTGAGTTTTGTATCTCTAGGAGCAATTTCTTTCAATTTGTGTCAAATTCTTTTAAGAAATACAAAATTTAGATCGTCGTTTTCTTTATATCCAAATACTTTCACTCCATACCCAAATCTTGAACTCCGTTAACTTTCAATCTAATATTACCGTTAACAGTCCGACGTGTTAATTCCATGTGCACATCTCTCTTCCTCCACGTGTTATTGATGACGTGGAGCTTGAGCTCAATAAGATACTCTTTTAGAAAAATCTTATTTTTTAAATCCGCATTTTCTTTTCTTCGTTTTCCTTCCTTCCAACCTCAACAGCGGAGGTGATGGAGCTCGAATGTCCGTCAGGTGTGAGTGGCGCAACCTCATGTCCGAGTCGCATGACCTCTAATGTGAGATCATGTGCCTTAATCTCGGATCTTCTGTGGAGGCTAAATTCATCATCAAACTGGTGCTAGGCTATTTGCACTCGTGCAAGCCTTTTTTCACCACGAAAATCAAGTATTTAATGCATCCATGAGTCCCCCTGTTTGCGCTTTTGTTCCTCTCTCTCCTCACCTTCGCTTGCCCATTTGATGCGCTGCGCAGAAAAGCTCGGCCCTTCCAATGGCTTCTTTGTAGTAATGAGAAGGTCCTTTGGCTGGTGAGAGTGCCGAGCCGAAGTAACCGGAGAATCCGTATTTAAAACTATTAATATCATGAAAAACCCCAAACTGATATGATAAATTTATTTTAAATTAATTTTTTGATCACCAAAAACTCCAAATTAGTACATTTGTTATAAAATTTACTCTCCGTTAATTTCCGTTAAATTTTATCGTTAAATTGCTGAGTTAGATGATACGTGACAGTTGACATGTGTATCAGTTTGGAGTGTTTTACCTTTCGTTTGTCACAGGTGTACCTATTTGTAGTTTTTGTAATATTAAAACAATTTAATAAAAACTAACGGAGAGTAAATTTGTTACAGGTAAACTAGTTTGGGGTTTTCGATGGTCAAAAAATTAGTTTAAGATAAATTTATCACAAATATACCGGTTTTGAGATTTTTGGTGATTAAAAAATTATTTTAGATTAAATTTATCACATGTATTGATTTGGATTTTCTTGTGGTAGATTTGTATAAAACAAGCCTCCAGAATCCCACGGTCCCACCATACATAGCCCACAACTCAGCTGTGAAGGACGCACAATACGACCACCTCCATCATCTCCGATCAGCCTTTATCCAACAAATTTATAAACTTTGGTTACTTTCAGCACACACCAAAAATTTGCTCAAACGTGAGGTCGCGAGCCTCAACCATAGATTGAAGTTTCGTCCACCGTTCATTCACTGAAAGCTTGGCCTGACATCCGACGGCCCCTCTGCGAGGGTTGATAGTAGTCTGAATCATCTCTGGCGAGCCCGGCCGAGACCCCTATTTTTTTTTTTTTTTTTTTTTTCAGTTTTTCAAATTTCAAGAAGCCATTTTTATAGTTCACTCTCTGCCTTATGGTCGACCTCCATTAACAAAGATTACTTGCAACGATCGAGGTCATGAGATTCAGATTTGACTGTTAATTATTTTAAAAGCTTAAATTTTTAGATTAAGGCGTGATTTAATATTTAATTATCCTAACGCTTCTCACGATTATTATTAAGTGTGAACATATTTAATTGAAGAGACAAATAGGGCCTGAAAAAATTTAAACTTATGAACTCCAATTCCGATTTCATGTGAGACAACTGCCAACTGTTCTAAAAGTTTAAGCTTTTAAACGAAGGCACAGTCTAATATTTAATTATTCTAACAAGCTAAAATTCCATTAATGACACGAGGAGGGAGAGATATACATGTGAAATTGACACGTCACACTTTATCAGCAAAGTTAGACACAAAATTAATAGAAACCAAATTTGAATGTGGAATCAAAATGGATCGAAGTTGAAGTGCGATCCGAAAGTTGGTGCTTTTAAAGAAATTGGACCTGTCAATTTGCTTTATAACATTTCCACTAGTTATGCAAATCATTTATTATATTATGCTACGGACGTCTAAATTTGACTGCATGACCTAAAACAGACTCAATGACAAGATTAATATAAACTATGGAATTCGTAAGAAGTTTTAGATGTAGGGCTACTTTAGTATGCAGAAGCCAGAAGCCAAGAGTCGATTTCCCAGATAATAATAGGTCCTGACCACTGCAGGCTCTAGCAAATTAACAGGAAGAGGGTCCATTTGGGCTGTTAGAATTCTATCTAGTTTAATGAATGCATGGTCAGAGGGTTGTTTTGCCTGCAGTCAGTGCTTATTTCCATTACATAAATCTCTCAGGGAAATTCTGTTTATTCCGTGCTTAGTTACATCAATGTGATTAGAAAGGAAAGTATTGCTTCAGCCAGAGTCTCCCCAACAAAGATTCTCAGCCATTGTTAGGAATTTGAACTATTTTTATTGAACAGTCGCTTGGCTCTCTCAAGTCTACGTGCGCACTCGTTCAATACAGTCTCAAACTTTCTCTGGTGTAGTTTAGTAACAACAGTGGGTAATTCATGGTGACGGGCAATAGGGGTGTCACCTATGAAACGAAAAAGTGCAAGGGGAATGTGCCTGAAGAGTTCAAGCAGAGCCAAGTAGCAGTCAAATAGGACCAAAGCTCTCCCTTTTCCTCTAAATATTCACTTTGCCCCATGTCCATTTCACGCGAAGTTTGATATGATGGGCCATCCCTCTGTTTGCTGCATTCTGGTTTCGTGCTTTGAAATGATGAGGCATGACTCCTGTCTTTAATAGAATCAAGGCTAAGGCCGACGATTTTCTTCTGGGTGCTTTCTTGGTTAAATATTGGGTTGAAATCTTAATTGTGATCCTGTTTCAAAGGCCATTTGTGGACTTCTCCTATTGCCAACCCAACCAACAATGAGTAGGCCTATACGCAACTATTCTTTAGAAACTTGTTAAGATCTTTCATTGAGGGCACCAGAGTCTGAGGAAAGTTTAGAATTTTTATTCAGATCTTTCACCTAGGATCAAGAGTGCAATATTTGCAAAGGAAATATTCATATAATTGATTCAGTGAACAAGTATCCTCCTTGATTTACCTGTTTTTGTAACGACCCGAGGTCCCACCTTAGCACAATATTGTCCGCTTTGGGCCGAAGCCCTCACAGATTTAGAAAATGACCCGAGGTCCCACCTTAGCACAATATTGTCCGCTTTGGGCCGAAGCCCTCACAGATTTAGAAAATGACCCGAGGTCCCACCTTAGCACAATATTGTCCGCTTTGGGCCGAAGCCCTCATGGATTTAGAACTGTTGATTCAGTGAACAAGTATCCTCCTTGATTTACCTGTTTTCGTAACGACTTGAGGTCTCACCTTAGCATGATATTGTTCGCTTTGAGCTGGAGCCTTCACGGATTTAAAATGTGTCGTAATTTGTTAAGGTTCCTCAAGCCTTATAAGCAAGCCCAAGGCTCCCTCTCTAGGCGATGTGGGACAGGAGAGGTACCCCACTTCCTTGCGCACGTCCGGGGTAGTGGCGCAGATGCACCGCCATCCCTCTTTCCCGCTTTCCACCGTTTGGCTTGGGCCGTCACAGTTTTAATGGCATGAAGGTTTTCTTAGCTCTACTTCTATCCTATTGGTGTAGTAATAGTTGAAGAAGGAATTTCATGTGAAATTGCCAATTCTCATGACCAGTGGAAAGTACTTTGCCACGCACCCAGCCAACCCTTTCTTCCCCTAGCAACCAATTTTCCTTTTTATCCAGTCTGGCATGCGAACTTTTGCTTGACTATTGATGTACATTCTAAAATATACAAAGGTTCCTTCAAGATTTGATCTTTAGGATTTATTTTAATAAATCATAAGTTGATGGGAATTTTTTTCTCATCTTCTTAATGCAATCTCTCAACAACTGGTTGATTCAAAGTCCGCCGTTGCCCGATTGAAATAGTTTATAACTGATAATTGCCTTGAGTAGTGAAATTAGAATGGCCGTGAGTTTGACTGATGCATAGAAATGGTAACGACCAGGGCTTTTTTCACTGGGTGGAATCAGCTACTTGAATTCTTTGATGGAATTGCTCTAGGATTAGTCTCACACATTCAGGAAGATTTAGTGATCTTGAATGATGTGACAAGAGATAGGAGGTGGCATTTATTTTCATCTCTACTTTCATCCAACACTGAATGACTGTTTCATTTGTAGATCTTGCCATCCTTGTGAGGTGCGAATTCGTCTGGTTCTACACCAGACAGGTGCGACGTGTAAAAAGTAAATTTTTTTCACTTTCCCTTATAGGCAAAAAACAACGTAATATACTTATAGGTGGAATTAAACTAAAATAGTAGATTTACAGTGGCTGAAGATGGTAACTGCGCAGAAAGCACAAACAGGTAAATGGAAAAGGAAAGAGAATGTCATAGTGATACTAGAGTATAGTCGACTAGTATTATGCAACTAATTGATTGATTGGCATCTGAAATTTTCCAAGGTTGTCTTTTCTGTCAACTTAATAAGCACATATCCTTCCACCATCGATCTTCAACTGTTTATCTTGTGTATTCTCGCAACATGTTGACCTTGAGAATGTCGCAAATCTCTTAAACATCCTTTTTGCCTCTATTTCTGGAACTATTTCTTATAATTACTTAAAAAAGCAATTAGTGCGCCTGAAACAGTTTTTGATTTACCTATCTCTTCAAGTTTTTAGTAGTTCTGTATAATGTTGTATATTGCTGTTCCATCATTCTCCCATTTACACGCAGGAAGCATTGTAATCACAAGCCTACAGAACATAGTAAAGAAGGAAGGCCTGAGGGGACTGTACCATGGTCTCTCACCAACAATTCCGGCTCTTCTTCCGAACTGGGCTGTGAGTATTACTACTTTTTTCTTCTATTGACTGGAATTGTTAGTTTTAGTCTGTGAAAGAAAATTAGATTGCAACTGTTGCCATTGTCGATAAGAACATTGTTATGCTGATTTTCTTGCCGACTGCTCACAACCTGGTTATCATCTGATTATTATTTAGAATTTTCATCTATCAAATACTGATTAGGCAGCCACGTATATCAAGTATCATCATCTATTGGTGGAGATTGAGTGGCAGTGCTGGTCAGTGACCACCGCTTGTTAGCTGTTATACCGCCGCTGACAACTGACATTATGCTTACTATAATCACCTTTTACTTAAGTCAACATCTGGTAAGCACCAAAGGAAAAGGGTGCTCAGCCACCAAGTTCTTGCAGTTAATGCTTCACAATCAATTCATAGTGGAAATAAGCTGGGACATGGTCTCTAAACAACACCACATTTGTAGTGAGCAAACTATATGTTCCTCTTATTGCATAAAAGAATTGGTGGCTGGGAGAAATATCTACAGTGCTTGGGAGATAAGGAACCCTGTTTGAATTCTGCATATCTTATATCTGCATGTTATACACAATTTATTTATACTCTAGGAAGACAGTGTTTAGGAAAACAAGTTTTTTTAGAGTTCAGGACAACGGAATTGCCATGTAAGAAATTTTTCTGCGGTCAATTTTACATCTTATTTGTCAATCTGGAATGTTCATTCTGTCATCTTAGTTAATCTGCTGGACCTTTGCAAGTTGCTGATTTTTACAAGTGAAGTGATTTTTTCTCACATTATGCGATGCATGCGAGATATCATGTGTTTGCTTTATATACTCTTTCAAATGACAGAATGCTCATTTATATGCAGGTCTACTTCACGGTTTATGAGAGACTTAAGGGCCTAGTCCATTCACATGGTTGGTTTTCACAGTATCATTTACTCAACAACAGATCTCGTCGACGGAAGCTTTTCTTTGGATACATTTTATCAGCATTTAAGGATTATGTGTTGGAAATGAAGTCCATTCATGTATACTTTGCCATTTGATCTTATAAAGCGCTTAATGTCTTTGGATGCAGTGGATAATGGCAATCAAGTAAGCACCGGTGCCAACATGATAGTCGCTGTGGGTGCTGGAGCTGCCACAGCAATCACTACAAATCCTTTATGGGTTGTAGTAACCAGACTCCAAGTAAGTTGATCAGTGGGCATTCTACCTTAGTGAGTTCCTCGTGATAAGAGTTTCAGACTACAAAATAATTATACCGCATCAAGCTTCAGTTATTTTTGATTTCTCAGATTTGACCTGGTCGCTTGGCTTGGGTAACTTCAGAAACAAGCCCCAGAAGTCGCGATATAATTTCTGCATATGATTTTTTCAGCTGTCTTGCTTATGTGGTAAACATTGCAAAAAATTTCGATGAGAAAGTTTAGATGTTGCTAGGAATAGTAATTTCATGTTTGTCTTCTCCATCTAAAGTCCTGCAGTATTTGACCGAAAAAAAAGTCCTGCAGTCTGTTTGCAATGGGCATATATCCTATGTAGTCCTTGCATTGAAAGTTTCTAGCTTCACAGAAGAGAATTCTTTTTTCCATTTAATTTTAGTAGAATACTGCTAGAAAAGTAAAAATGCAAGGATTGTGCAGAGTGAAGGATTATTTTTTTAGACTTCACTTGTGACACTTAGTTGCCTTTCTTATTGTAGACACAGGGTATGAGACCAGAAGTGGTTCCATACGTAAGCGTACGTTCTGTTTTAGGCAGGATCGCACGTGAGGAAGGTCTCCGTGGTTTGTATAGGTCAGTTTTTGCTACTGCTCGGAGTGATTCCCAAAGTCCAGACATTCTATGAAGATTATATCATTTATTATTTGTACTTTTCCCCCCTACTTCCTTTGGACAGTGGCATTCTCCCATCATTGGTAGGACTAAGTCATGTTGCAATTCAGTTTCCAGCATATGAGATGATCAAACATTGCATAGATAGAAAAGTTATATGCTTGTTCTACGTGGGTGCATGATTTTTTTTTTCTGTATGTTTGTGATGTCGACACAGTTATTGCTTTTTGTCTGTAATTTGTTTGTAGATAATATTACTGTCGATCAACTTAGCCCCGGAAGTGTAGCCATTGCCTCCGCAATATCTAAGCTCCCAGCCTCCATCATGACTTATCCACATGAGGTATTTTTTTCTTTTCTGGACTGGAGAGTTATATCATTTCATTAATTCCCCATATTCAGTGAAAGCATCGTGGGTAACTTTCACCTATTTGCTTGTGTTTGTGTGCACAAGGAACTGATTAGAACTTTGTCTATTCAGGTGGTACGTTCCCGGTTGCAAGAGCAGGGACATTGTAGGGATTCTGAGGTTCTGTATGTGGGAGTTAATGATTGTGTCAAGAAAGTATTTCAGAAGGAGGGTATCTCTGGATTTTATCGAGGCTGTGCTACAAATTTACTGAGGACTACTCCATACGCTGTTGTTACATTTACCAGTTATGAGATGGTACATAGATTTTTGCAACAAATAATACCTCCACACAAAAAACATTCACTATCAATCCCCATTTCCAATCCCAACACCAACCAGAAACCCAAAGAACTGAAGAGGGAGTAAATAGTGGAGTGACCCAGCAATCACAGACCCACTCGTAAGCCAACCCACATAGTTCTATTGGGAAAGAAATAGCAGCTAGCAGCAGAAGTTGATTAGATTTTTTGATGTATGCCATTTTCTGATTTGATAATTGTGTTGTTTAGAAAGGATTGTAGTGCTTTAATTTAAATGCAGAGTTGAATAAGCGAACGGTCTTCTTGGTTTTTTCAGTGAGCTCCTTTTTATCTCCCATTGTTGGGTTGGGGCTGTCTTTTGATATTTGTACTTGTTATATGGTTTTTTTATATGACCGCAATGTCCAACTGTAAGCACTACTAATTTACCATAGAGCAGCTCTGCTCTTAATGTTTTTGTGCCTTGGTGAATGGGTGGTGCAACAGCATGAGCAAAGCCATATTGGCTGATTTTTACATAGCACTTAATTTCAGCCGGAGAACCTAAAAATTAAAATGCATTATCTAGATGTTGACATTGCGTCCATGTTTTTGTCTCTTGTTGACAACAACCGATATTGACATATCTGCGGCCAAATGTACAATCCTGAAGATAATGCTCAATAGGTAATTATGTCAGATGTCTCTCCTCTCCTCACTGTTCTATTGTATTAAAGAGGAAGTATGTTGAGTTCTTGATTCTAAGGAGTACAGAAGCAAATAGATGAAGTGGATAACACTATATGTTATACCATATCATTTCCAAACGAGATCCACAAAAGTGCTTCACAGTTATGTACATTCCTTTGGATTTTAACTCAGCCATAAACCCTGGCACGTCAGATGCATTATACATAACCACTCGCTTACATGGAATATATCTACTGGCAGCTCATGAAAAATTCAAATTAAACTTGAACGCTGGGAGCAGAACAACTGCTGATGCTATCCCATCTTTGAGTCAAAGAAACAGGAGAACGTGTCAGCTGCATATTTTTCAATAGCTGGACATTGTCATAATCCGGGGGAGATGCTAGGACGTTTTCATCATCGTCAACATCCACAAATTCGTCTGCAGCTTTCTCGCCACTTGCAATTACCTTCAGTTCCTTCAAAACCTCGTCCATTGAAGGCCTCATCTCCTTGTCCTGTTGCAAGCACCGGAATGCCAGCTCGGCCACTAAAGTTGTCATCCTATAAATTTCGTCATCTAACTCAAATCCTAGAGTCTGGTTGATCAGTTCACTGAATGCGCATTTCTGAATCTTGTTGACAGCCAGATTGGCTAGATTAATCTCATGCCTTGCTCTGCTTACATCCACGGCTGTCTTGGATGATATAAGCTCAATCAGAACAACTCCAAAGCTATAAACATCGCTTTTCTCAGTAAGTTGATAGCATTGATAATACTCAGGGTCCACATAACCTGGAGTTCCTTGAGGAGATGTTGAGATGTGACTGACATCATTAGGGAATAGCCTGGAAAGCCCGAAATCTGCAACTTTGACACTAAAATTACTGTCGAGAAGGATGTTATTAGTTGTTACATCGCGGTGGATAATGTCAGAAGCATGGAGGTGAGCCAATGCGGTGGCGGTCTCTATGGCGATGCTCATACGGGCATGCCAAGGCAACATAGCGAGTTTTGCTTTTCTGCTGTGGATATGATCAGCCACAGTGCCATTGGAGACATACTCGTAGACGAGTAGAAGTTCATGGCTGTGACTGGATGTGCAACCGTAAAGCAAGACGAGGTTTTTGTGGCGTAAGCAGGTGAGAATCTCTACTTCGTTCATGAACTGCTTCACCCTCAGGGGGCTGTGCTGGTTTAGGCGCTTGACTGCTACTTCCCGTCCGTCTCGGAGTTTTCCTGTTACAAAATTGAAGAAAATTCTTTCAATATAATTAATTCTTCATCCCCTAACAAAAGGCAAAATGAACATTAATTACCATAGTAAACAGTTCCAAAACCGCCATCCCCAAGTTCATTGGAAGCAGAGAAGTTATTTGTGGCTTCTTCGAGTTCAGAACTGGTGAAAATGGGGACCTCAAAATAGACACTTCTCTCTCCCATGTCCGAATTTGAGTAAGGACATGAAGTGTTGTTTCTCAAATGGAGCTTATGAGAAGCATTTTTCCTTTTCAAGTAGATCACATAGGACAAAAGGCCAATGATCAAGCTTCCAATTCCAATACCTGACAGACATATAAGCAGATAGTAAAACTGGCTCTGTAGGCAGCTAGGCAGGTAACGTAATAAGCTTCTAAAAATACTCTGGGAACAAGAGAGTACATGGAAAATGATGCTTAGAAGAAGCTTAATAGGCTTATGTTTTAACTGGTTTGCAGTTCCCGGGACTTTGGAATTTTATTTGCTACAAGCATAGCTCGGTAGTCGAGATCTTGAGAACAAAGGAGAAGATTTGCGACAATCGAAAGGCCGATACAACCTGGGAAGCCACATATTGGATATTGTTTTGCACTTTCTTGCTCATGCATCAAATAATCTAACGCTGTTGTGAAAACAGATGCAATAAGCTAAGACTGTTTTTGTTGGTCTATCATGTCAAGTAGCGAGCAGATTATACTTATGGCAATTTGCTTTGTTCAGGTCTGACGAAGGGCATGCAGTTAGACAAGCTACTCGAGAAAATTTACCGTGTCCTATCTTCAACCACAAGCCTCTTTTTCCTGCATCAAAGATGAAAGGCAGATTGGTCAATAAGGGAAAGGATTTGGAGTTAGTGCCCATAGAGTTCATAAAATAGGTTTGCACATTTGGAGAAATATAGAGTATGCTATTAAGAAAAGCTGGTATTGTCATCTGAAGCCTATGTGGACATCATTGAAGGGAGAAACCATTTGCCTCATTATTAAGCAATCTATTGTAATATACAGTCTTAGGGTCTGCAAAGGTCATACTGGAATGTCTGGCCATTGGATTAGAGTAAACAAGTCATGGATACTCTGCAAAATAAGGATGCGGTTATTCAAAGAATCTCCTTTTTATGACGTTGGGCATACTATCCAGGCTTCTTAGATCACTGACCAATCCCAATTTTGGGAGGTTCTCTAGAGGACATGGGAAGCTCCTTGGTCAGCTTCCTCCTAATAGTCATACTGTTTATATTGCCCTAATAACCAATTCTATTCAGGAAAGAGAATTATTTAGGACATGATGCAAGAAGTGTCAATTCGTAGTCCTAAAAACCTTACCGCTGTTGCTGCTATTGCAGTCCTTGTGGTGGTGAGTTCCATCAGGGCAATAACAGCAGAAATGTTGCTCGTCTGACAGTCCACATTGGCCTTTACTTTGTTGACAAATATGACAACTCTTTTCGGGTAATAAATCCCATTTTAAGATGAACCCTTCCTTCAACAACTCCTTGTAGTCCACATCACCTATTGTTTGGTTCGACAACCCTTCCTTCAGCTCTACTGGTACCTCTACAGACGACTGGCAGGCTCCACCTTCTTGATAGTAGGGGTCATTTGGATGTATTAATGCAACAAAGGAGTTATATATGGGGTTAGACGTACAATTTACTGGGATTGTGGGTAACGAAAAGAAAAAGAGCCTGTGCAATTATAGAAGAACCAGAGTCTTGGATGAAAGGAGTAACTGTGACCTAAAATTGGGTTTACGGGATAGAAAGTGGAGGGACGAGGAGTGAAGCAGGGAGCATCCATAACGTACTCATTCACCAATTGAATAGATTGTTCTTCATAGGAAATTCTTTCAACCGAATAGTGACCGTACATAGTTTTTGTTCCTTGACAGATGATCTCAATTCCAGGGTAACCACATAAGGCTCTTTCTTTTCCAAGAATGTAAAAGGGATACCTTATTTCTGGGCTTCTGCCCCCGCCACATTTCAGGGGTTCGCAAAGTTGATACTGTGATGAGTTAATGGTCTCACCTAACATGACAGTGAACAAGATGTGCAACCCAATGTGAAGTAGCACTGGCGCATGAGCACAGTATAGACCCATGACCATCCTGAGACTTTACACGTGGTTTCCAGGCTTCGAATGAGGGGAAGAGTTTCCGTTTTACATTGATGCTTTACATTAATGGAGCAGCTTTGAACTTGAAGGGAAGGCCTTCTGATTGGAAATTCCTGCACATTGCTTCCTCTGCTCTTCATCTGCATAAACACGTTAGTTGACTTGGAAAAGAGGGCATGGAAGACTTGAAGAGACTTTGAAAAAAGAGGTAGGGACACCTAAATGAAGATTATTAAGTTTTGGGTCTGTCATATGTAATTGTAATGCCATCCATCACTTCCTTCTTGCTGATGATAGGCTGACGAAAAAATTCCAATCAGTCGATTTCCCACCAATCTTGGCCCCATTGACCAGTTATTGCAAGACTTTTTGACGATTCCATTTCTTTCCAAGCAATTACGGGTGACCCTCGCATATTAAAGCAGATAAGCAAGACAAGGAACAAAAGAACAAAACTTGGGGTCTAACTACAATTGAATCCATAAAAAAGGGGGAGATTCCACAAAGAAACATTAGTCGTGAAGTGAAACAAATAATTATAAAGGGCAGGGGAAAGAAAGGAAATGATTATAAAACAAGTTCATGAGTTGCAATAGGAATTGCTCAGTCAGATCAGAGGCTGATTGGCCTATAAGCGGCTCTTATATCCATTTGGTAAGTCTCTTGAGAAGATGTAAGAACTACTCTCTGAACAGTAACGGCAGTGTCAGTGGTAAGAACTAGGAAGGCATTGTTTGAGCCAGTGATTATGTCAATTGAAGTTTTCAAACCGATGCCCTCACACAGAGCTTGTTGGGTGTGAAATTTTGTTACTCGACGTCTGCTGATATTGTCAGGCAATGCCACTAGCAGTGGATTAATAACCAGACTAGAGTCTCGCCAAATGTATAGAGAATCCCTTTTGCCTGTGATAAAGACTACTAGCAGTAGCCATTGAATCTATATCCATTTAGGCCAAGGTCTTATATGTGTGCCCCTTGCATGGATGTTTTGGGGTTCAATTTTTGCCAAGAATCTAAGGGCATTTAAGTGAGCCAAAAGTTTTGTTGCATTTTGGATAGGACTCGTACTCGAATGTTTATTTCTAGACCTGTCCTCCTATCCAAGCCTGCTCTACCGATGGAGAACCAATTGTATATGCGTCCTCCCTGGGCTTCACATGACTCTATGCCGGTCTATCCTGTTGAGGAAAACTCCTACTAATTTTGATGTTAACAAAACCTTCTTTGGTAATTTTGAATTTGATACTTATTCTGAATCATTTTATTCCAGGAATATATATATATATGTTCTGGAAACTCAGAAGGAAGCTTTTCAGACTTTACAATCTGGAAAAATAAGTTCCTTGAAGTCCCACATAATCTAAAGTTCAGATTCAGACGCTAAAATTTTTTCAGAAGCAGACGCAGAAGTTATTCAGACGCAGACACTGAAATTTTTTAGAAGCAGACGCAGACGCTGAAATTTTTCAGAAGCAGAAGCAGACGCAGACGCCAAAATTATTCAGACGCAGAACACAAAACTCAACATAACAGCTAGTGATTTGGTATGGATTTCACATAAGGAAAGTTTCGATTGTTTCAATCTTAATCAAATTGATTGACAATCAAATATTACGACAAGAATGCATCACTACGGACAAAGCTCTACTTATGGAAACCAAGATTCTGATTGTATGGGCAACCAGAATCAGCGGGATTCAGAATCTGTCATCCAACGGCTACTCAATCCTTATTTTACAAATCTGTCCAAGATGAAGATTGGAAGATGATCCTCTGAATGCTGTCCAACGGCTAGTTTGGATGAAGAGGAGTATTTAAGGAGATCAACGAGCAGTTGAAAGAGGATATAGAATCAAGAATCAACAAGTCCAAAGTCTGAGCATACTCCAATCAGTTCTCTTGCCTTTTTGAGCCAAAATATTTAGATCTTTAGGGTTACTTTGTAAGAGTGATTGTGTGAGATAGAGAGTCCTATCATACACGAGAGTGATATCACTCAGAATTTGTAAATTCCTCTTGATTATTTAGTGGAATCCAGCCAGTAGGCTGCAAGCGTGGGAGAGTGGACGTAGGCTTGCTATAAGCCGAACCACTATAAACTTGTGTGCAGATTCTCTACTTCTTATCTCTTACTTTACATTCTGCACATCAATCTGACTTGAATCTGAACTTTATTCAGACTCTTCTGTAATTTGTTTTACTTCCGCATAAATATTATAGAACTGTTTAGGATCACCTATTCACCCCCCTCTAGGTGACCCTTGCTAGCCACTTCAATTGGTATCAGAGCAGGTTGCTCATCTTACTGAAGTGTTTTACTTCCGAGCTAACGATCTACATGGCTAGCTATGGTGCTCCAGGGCTCATTGAAGGTCAGAGCAACAACAGATCACCATATTTCGATGGCAAGGAATATAGTGTCTGGAAGAATAAGATGAAGGCATTCATTAAGTCAAATGATCATATGCAATGGGATGTCATCATTAATGGAGTCAAACCAAAGACGTCAGATTCAAAAGAAAAGGCAGATGCAAGCAAAGCGGCAGATCCTCCACTATCTCAAACTGAGATATCCAAAAGAGAAACTTCAGATTCAAAAGCAATTTATTCTCTCTACTGTGCTTTATCTCCTGTTGAATATAAAAAAATTGCTGCTTGTGAATCTGCTAAGGAAATCTGGGATACTCTCTATATTACTTATGAAGGAACAGATCGAGCCAAGGAAACTCAGATCAATATCTTGCTTGGTCAATATGAATCCTTCAAAATGAAGCCTGGTGAATTAATTGCTGATTTTTATGACAGGTTCACTGACATAGTAAACGGTCTTGCCTATTAAGGACAACCAGTCCCAGATGCATTAAAAGTCAACAAGCTTCTGAGAGGACTGACAAATCAGTGGGATAACATCAAAACATCTCTTCGTGAGACTCAAAGGATCAAGCCTCTATCAGTGAATGAGTTGATTGGAACTCTTCAATCATATGAGACTGAGAAACGAAATAAGGAGATTGAAACCAGAGGTAATAAGTCAATTGCATTAAAAACTAACATTGATTCTGATGTAGATTCTGAAGATGAAGATGTTGATGATGAAGAACTAGCTCTCTTCATAAAGAAGTATAAGAGAATGAAAATCAAAGGAAGAAACCTCAAAGGGAAGAAGCCTTTTGAAAATAAGAAGCCTATCGATGAGACAGAGAGATCAAAGGATATAATATGCTTTCACTGTAGGAAACGTGGACATATAAAGCCTAACTGTCCATTTCTGAAGAAGAAGACCAAATTTTAGAAAGCAAAGAAGGTCTTAAAGGCAGAAACTTGGAGTGACACAGAGTGCGAAGACAGTGATGAAGATATCTCAAATTTCTGTCTAATGGCAAAGTCAGATTCAGACTCAGATTCTGATTTTGATCTCAAAGTGGAAATCGAGGTAACCACTAAGAGAAAAAGAAAGTGGTACCTAGACAGTGGATGCTCTAGACACATGATAGGAGATCCAAGTATATTTGTTAATCTACACAATCTGAATGGTGGAAAAGTTTCCTTTGGAGGAAACACCAAAGGAAAAATCATTGGCAAAGGAACGGTTGAAATTGGAGGACTCGCAATCAATGATGTTTCGTTGGTAAAAGGACTCAACTACAATTTGATAAGCATAAGCCAACTATGTGATACATGTTTCATAATCAACTTCCAAGAAGACACTTGCTCAGGAACAAGCAAAGATTCTTCTCAAACATTTACAGGAAGAAGACATGGCAATATCTATCTTCTAGATGTCAATCCAAACTCCACTCATTGCTTGATCTCAATCAAAGAAGATGAAGATCTATGGCACAGAAGGTTGGGGCATATCAGTTTGAAACAAATCTCAAAGATCTCAAACAAGAAACTGGTTCGAGGTTTGCCAGATTTGAAATACAGGAAAACAGAATTATGCAATGCCTGTACTCTAGGAAAACAAGTAAGAAGTTCTTTCAAATCTATACATCATGTTTCCACTGATCGAGCTTTGCAGCTTCTTCATATGGATCTGTTTGGACCAACCAGAACACAAAGTATTGGTGGTAAGAAATACTGTTTGGTTATTGTTGATGATTTCACAAGATTTACTTGGGTGTTTTTTCTTGCTCATAAAAATGAGGCATTTTCATTCTTTTCAAAATTTGCAAAAAGAATTCAGAATGAAAAGGGCTATTCCATTTCCTGCATTAAAACAGATCATGGGGGAGAATTTAAAAATCAAAGTTTTTCAGATTCTTGTGAGGAAAATGGCTTTCAACATAATTTTTCTACTCCATATACACCAGAACAAAATGGTGTTGTGGAAAGGAAAAATCGTTCTTTGCAAGAAATGGCAAGAACACTGTTGATTGAAAGTAAGATTCCTTATCAATTCTGGGCAGATGCAGTTTTTACAGCATGTTACATCATCAACAGAGTTTTTCTCAGACCAATTCTTAAGAAAACCCCCTATGAGCTTTTCAAAGGTAGAAAGCCCAACATCTCATATTTTCGTGTGTTTGGTTGTAAATGCTTTATTCTTAAAAATCCAAATGATCGCCCTGGAAAGTTTGATGAGAAAGCAGATGAAGGATTCTTACTTAGATATTCTACTACAAGTAAAGCATACAGAGTCTTCAACAGGAATTGTCAGACTGTGGAAGAAACAGTGAATGTGAGGTTTGAAGAAAATATTCAAACTCATAAAACTCAATCTGAACCTTCTCCCAACATTCAAGAGTTATCAGAAATTCATCAAGAATCTCCAAAGATCGTAGAATCTGTAGAAGAAAGAAATGAAGACACAATTCAGACTCAATCAGAACCTTCAGAGTCTATAGATATTCAGAAGGAAAGATTTGACAAAAACTGGAAACATAAATCCAGTCATCCGAAGAATCTCATCATTGGAGAAATAGAAGATGGAATCGAGACTAGATCCAAACACAAAGAGAGCATCAGCAACTTGGCACTGATATCAGAAATTGAACCAAAAGAAGTTGGTGAAGCTTTAACAGATGAAAGCTGGATAGAAGCTATGCAAGAGGAACTTCAGCAGTTCAGAATCAATGAAGTATGGGAGCTTGTGCCAAGACCCAAAAACCATCCAGTAATTGGAACAAAATGGGTGTTCAGAAACAAACTGGATGACAAAGGGAAAGTCACAAGAAATAAAGCAAGACTAGTTGCAAAGGGCTATTCTCAAGAAGAAGGCATAGATTATGATGAAACTTATGCACCAGTTGCAAGATGGACGTAAAAAGTGCCTTCCTAAATGGATATATTAAAGAAGAAGTATATGTGGAACAACCACCTGGTTTTGAAGAACCAAGGAAGACTGATTATGTCTACAGACTCAAAAAGGCCTTTTACGGTCTGAAACAAGCACCCCAAAGCTTGGTACGAAAGGCTAAGTAACTTCCTTCTGCAAAATGGTTTCACCAAAGGTAAAGTTGATACAACGTTATTTGTGAAGAGAAAGGGTAAGGATTCTCTACTTGTTCAAATCTATGTTGATGATATAATCTTTGGATCTTCTAACGAATTACTTTGCAAGGAATTCTCTAAGAGTATGCAGAACGAATTCGAGATGAGCATGATGGGAGAACTAACATTCTTTCTTGGCTTACAAGTGAAACAAACCAAAGAAGGTACATTCATTTGCCAAGAAAAGTATGCCAAGGAGATAGTCAAGAAGTTTGGATTGCAAAACAGTAAGAAAACAGACACTCCAATGTCCCAATCATCCAAACTGGACAAAGATGAACTTGGTAAGAAGGTAGACCAGAAGGTGTACAGAAGCATGATAGGATCTTTATTATATCTTACTGCATCTAGACCTGACATTCTTTTTAGTGTCTGTATGTGCGCAAGATTTCAATCAGACCCAAAGGAATCGCATCTTTCTGCAGTTAAGAGGATAATCAAATACATTGGAACTTATCCAATGCTAGGTCTTTGGTACGCCAAAGATTCAGATTTTACTCTTACTGGTTATTCAGATGCTGATTTAGCTGGATGTAAAGTGGACAGGAAAAGTACTACAGGTACATGTCAACTGCTTGGAAATATGTTAGTGTCCTGGTACTCAAAGAAGCAGAATACAGTTGCACTTTCTACAGCAGAAGTTGAATATGTAGCATTGGGAAGTTGCTGTGCACAAATTCTGTGGATGAAGCAGCAGTTGCGAGATTTTGCCGTTGAAGAATCAAGTGTTGCAATCAAGTGTGACAGCACAAGTGCTATTAATCTGTCCAAAAATCCCATTCTTCACTCTCGTGCAAAACATATTGATATCAAACATCATTTCATTCGAGATCATGCTCAAAATGGCGATGTAAATATTCAATTCATTGATTCTAAGAATCAATTAGCTGATATATTTACAAAGCCTCTTGACAAATTCTCATTTGAGTATATTAGAAACAAACTGTGTATTACTTATCCTTTTTCTTGAGGTGTTTGACAGATAGAAATTTTTCAGACTCAAGTATCTTAGGTCTGAACATTTTCCAGACTCTCAAGGAACGGTATGTACATAGTTTAAAATTTGGCGGAAATATTTTTGGCAGGATATTTTCACTTATGTTATCTTTGGAAGCAAATCAGGTACGTATCCAAATTTATCTGATTAATTGTGCTTAAAATATTATCATGATATTGTATTGATCGTTTACGCTTTAGAAAGATTATTTCCTCTCTGCTTGTCTGGACTTACTTTTTACTTTCTAAAAATAACCTTTTATTCCTAAACCCGTCTTTCTTATAAACCTGTCCGTCTCTTTTCAAAACCCCTTCAGTACGATTTTTACTTCCAAAAACCCTTCCGATATTCAGAGACTCTCCTCGTCTTCCTTCCTTCAAAGATCGAAACTTTATGCTCCAGAAGTGATCAAAATGCCGTTCAAAAGAAGATCTTCACGTATTCTGAACCAAGACTCTAAATCTGCTGCACCGGCGGAGTATATGGAGATCTCAGATACAGAATTAGACCGTCGTGAAGACCCTGTTGAAGCGACACCTCCTCAACGATCGTCTCCACCCAAACCTTCTGGTGAATCAGATTTTCGTTTTAAGAGCATCAAGCAGGTATGGAATGCTTATCAGCTGTTGAAGCGAAACAATGCCTCTGCATCTTCTCTAAGAGATTGTCTGAGAGACAACGGGTTCTTCTATGAAGAACAGCTTGCACAAAACTACTCTAAAGTTTGCGTTAATACTGCCCATGTTCCGACGAACACTACAACAAAAGAGCCCTCCTCCAAAAAGGGCAAAGAAAAAGTCGGGGAATCATCAACCCCCTCGGGCAAACAATCTGCTCATATCAGCCCTAAATCTACCAGTGCAACCAAATTTGTTATTCCTGAAGATGATGCTCGACTTTTTGAGCTTTTTGAAATGAAGATAGGAATAGCATCTGGTGTGCCAGGTACAAGAGGATTGTTCAGAAGTTCTGAGCATCAGGTCTGCTATAAATTATTGCTTGCTCGTGGGATTATGAATCACAGAACTGTGGATTTTGACTGCTTAGAGAAGGCTGACATTTCAGTCAAGCATCTTTTTGAGAAGCTGGGCATTTATGAATTTTTCCTTCAATCTGCAAACGTTTTTGCTGAATTAACTGCTTATTTCTATTCAAATCTCTCTATTTTGTCGCCCAACTGGCTCCAATTCACTGTTGGTGACAAGAAATTCGATTTAAAGGCGGATGATTTGGCAAGAATAATTGGAGCAAAATACTCCAAGTTTACTCCTTTGGAAGTAAATCTTGAGGAGGCTTCCCAGGTTGTATCTGAAAACCCCAATTTTGCTCGAGGATCAAACAGGCATCTCTCCTACTCTGATTTATCCAGAAAATCCCTGATTCTGCACAAAATAATTATCAATTGCTTGAAGCCCAAGGCTGCCTCCAAAACTGACCTCTCCAAATCAGAAATCAAGCTCATATGGGCCATCTTGAAAGGTCAACCTTTTTCTCTTCCTTATATCATTATCTTTCACATGTACAGGGCATTGCAGAAGGATAAGGGACAACTGCCATATGGGGCATTAATCTCTCGAATTTTCATGTTCCTAAATATATCAGTTCCTGATGAATTGCGCCAGACCATTATTCCCTATATGTTTGTTGGAGAGAGAATGCTATCCAAAATGAAGCAGTTTAATGATATAAGGGAAAGATTAAAGGGAAAAGAGGCTCATCAATCTGAAGCAAAATCTGCAGAAAAGTCAAGTGTTAATAGGACAGGACAGAGAAAAAGGGCAGGATCAGCAAGCAAGAAGAAAGAATCTCCAATCCAACTAAAGGTGTATAGCAAGAAAAGAAAAATTCTTCTGCATGATGAAAGTGATGAAGCAGAAGCAGAACATCTTGATACAGGCCATGCTAATGCTCCAGAAGATGTTTATGAACCAACTCCAAATGTTTCAGAACCAACTCCTACGGAACATGTTTCTGAAGAACAGGCACCTGTTCAGGGGGAGATTCCAGAAGAAGAAACCATGGGATTCGATCAGTTTGAGCCAGTAAATGTCCAAGAACAGCCTTCGGAAAATCAGAACATCCTCTCTATTCTGCTTGAGATTAGGGACAAACAAGCTGCACTAGAACAGAATGTGAAGGATCTACAGAAAATTGTTGAGGAAAACTACAACACTCAACGACTCCAAGCAGCAGCAGATAAAGCAGAACTTGAGGAAGCCATTACTCTATGCTCATCCAACTTGGATAAGGCTGTGAGTCAATGTAGTTCGAGGATTGAGGAGGCTGTCTCGATATTGGATAATTTTCAACTGATTCGTACTCCTTCAAAACAATAGCAAAAGCTTTTCTCTCCAATTTCTATTTCTTTCAATTGGTCTGTAATATACACTGATATTTCTTGTTGGACTATATTGATTGCTTAATATAGTTGCTTTATACTCTCTATTATTGCCCTTCTTTTTGCTGATGATAAAAAGGGGGAGAAATTATGCAGATTTAATATGCAGGCACAAAGGAAGCAAAGACACAAATATCAACAGAGTTTGAACTTTCAATCTCAATCTATTTTTCATGTGCTAAATATGCTTATTAATTTCAAATTGATTCAATCTGTAGGAAAGTTTTGTCACCATCAAAAAGGGGGAGATTGTTGAGGAAAACTCCTACTAATTTTGATGTTAACAAAACCTTCCTTGGTAATTTTGAATCTGATACTTATTCTGAATCATTTTATTCCAGGAATATATATATATGTTCTGGAAACTCAGAAGGAAGCTTTTCAGACTTTACAATCTGAAAAAATAAGTTCCTTGAAGTCCCACATAATCTAAAGTTCAGATTCAGACGCTAAAATTTTTTCAGAAGCAGACGCAGAAGTTATTCAGACGCAAACACTGAAATTTTTCAGAAGCAGACGCAGACGCTGAAATTTTCAGAAGCAGAAGCAGACGCAGACGCCAAAATTATTCAGACGCAGAACACAAAACTCAACATAACAGCTAGTGATTTGGTATGGATTTCACATAAGGAAAGTTTCGATTGTTTCAATCTTAATCAAATTGATTGACAATCAAATATTACGACAAGAATGCATCACTACGGACAAAGCTCTACTTATGGAAACCAAGATTCTGATTGTATGGGCAACCAGAATCAGCGGGATTCAGAATCTGTCATCCAACGGCTACTCAATCCTTATTTTACAAATCTGTCCAAGATGAAGATTGGAAGATGATCCTCTGAATGCTGTCCAACGGCTAGTTTGGATGAAGAGGAGTATTTAAGGAGATCAACGAGCAGTTGAAAGAGGATATAGAATCAAGAATCAACAAGTCCAAAGTCTGAGCATACTCCAATCAGTTCTCTTGCCTTTTTGAGCCAAAATATTTAGATCTTTAGGGTTACTTTGTAAGAGTGATTGTGTGAGATAGAGAGTCCTATCATACACGAGAGTGATATCACTCAGAATTTGTAAATTCCTCTTGATTATTTAGTGGAATCCAGCCAGTAGGCTGCAAGCGTGGGAGAGTGGACGTAGGCTTGCTATAAGCCGAACCACTATAAACTTGTGTGCAGATTCTCTACTTCTTATCTCTTACTTTACATTCTGCACATCAATCTGACTTGAATCTGAACTTTATTCAGACTCTTCTGTAATTTGTTTTACTTCCGCATAAATATTATAGAACTGTTTAGGATCACCTATTCACCCCCTTCTAGGTGACCCTTGCTAGCCACTTCATATCCGAATGGCTCACAGGACGACAATCGCTAGAAGATGATACGGATATTTTTTGAAGATGTATCATTGAGGATTGAGAGTGGTGATATTTACAAGGGAAGGTTGCGGCTAGTGGGATTTTGAGCTAATGATTGCGTTGAAATTATTAGCGATGGGTATTCACCTTTCAAGTTACTCAATTCTTGTGAAAACACCAAAATCATATGGCCAAGTTAAAATTGAGATTATGAAGTACCTGGAGAGAACAATATAGTTACCTTCAAGTAACGGATTCTAGCCAATCGAAAGGAGTTGACAGATAAAGTCACCCTTACTGCCACTAATCAGCTTTTCGCTCCAAAAATTACTTCTTGAGTCTATTTCAATTAAGGGGGGTCATGGAAAGAACATTAAGTTCTACCTACTATTGGACCCTCTATTCATTATTATCTTTATTTCGATTACCACTCATCGTATTTGGTTTAGCATTGCGTTCGCGCATGAGTTTGAGAGTCATGATAATATTATTGAGAAACGTCTTTATCGGAATAATTTTCCTTTATACAACATCAAATTGAACCATAGACAAGCTTGGACTTGCTATCCCAGGTAACCCATCTCCGGTTCCCTGCGGAAAGGAAAAAGAGTGTGGGTGGATTATTCTGAGCGGGGAGAACTTTGAATCGAACAACGACGGTAATGGCAGTCCCCCTGTTTCTCTTTTTCGCCTCCATGTTCACTTCAGCTGAGAGACCTGATATACATCTTGTCATATGTCAAGTCACCATGGTCATAAGCTTGAATGATTGTATCGCAGAAGTTCAGTATAAGTCACAACCAACCATAGAGAAAGATGATCTCTGAAGACTTCCCTATAATTGTTATCTATGTGTTGAATCTGCTCTTGTTTTTACGCCGTTCCTTTTCTCGGCCAACCAATATATCCATGTGTCGTGTTGGATACTATTAATGTAGTAAGAAACAACAGATAAACTAAATAACCTATTTATGGTTCTATATCACGTGCAAGCTAGATTGACAAAAGTGCTTTATTACCATGTCCATACCTTCAGATTTCGACCCAGCACTTGAATCAGTAACGTCTCAACATATATGACTGCTCACTTGCATTCACGTGTGTAAAGTATGCGACAAACGATACATGGATAATCTAACCATCAACACCAGGAGCAGAACTTCCGCTGCTACCCCATTTTTGAGTCACATCAACTGGAGAATGGGTCAACTGCATATTCTTCAGTAGCTGGGAATCGTCATAATCCGGAGGAGACGGAGCAAGGACACTTTCACCCTCATCTGCATCAACAAATATGTCCGTAGCATTATCATCGCATGCGATTGCCTTCAGTTCCTCCAAAACCTCATCCATTGGAGGCCTCATTTCCTTGTCCAGTTGCAAGCACAGGAAAGCTAACTCGGCCACCGAAGTTGTCATCCTATTGATTTCGCTATCTGACTCAAATCCTAGATTTGGGTCGATCAATTCGCCAAACGCGCATTTCTGAATCTTGTTAGTAGCGAAGTTGGCCAAATTAATCTCGTGGCTTTCTCTGCTTATGTCCACAGCTGGCTTTGATGATACAAGCTCGATCAGAACAACTCCGAAGCTATAAACGTCACTCTTTTCTGTGAGCTGGTAGCACTGATGGTACTCGGGGTCCACATAACCTGGAGTTCCTTGAGGAGCTGTAGAGATATGAGAGACATCATTGGAAATTTGCCTCGAAAGCCCAAAATCCGCAATTTTAACCCCAAAATTCTTGTCGAGAAGGATGTTATTTGTTTTCACATCACGGTGGACAATGTCAGAAGCGTGGAGGTAAGCCAATGCAGTAGCAGTCTCGATGGCTATGTCCATACGGATTTGCCAAGGCAATATAGTAGACGAGTTTGCTTGCCGGCCATGGATATGATCAGCAACAGTGCCATTCGAGATGTACTCATAGACAAGTAGAAGCTCACGGCTGTGGCGAGAAGTGCAACCATACAGAGACACAAGGTTTCTGTGTTGCAAACGGGTTAGGATCTCTACCTCATTCATAAACTGCTTTACCCTTCGGTAGTTACGCTCGTATAGGCGCTTCACTGCTACCTCCCGCCCATCTCGAAGTTTTCCTGTTAAGAACATTGTAGAAAACGTCTTTCAGTAGCGAATCCCTTGGAGGAATAGTGAGGAACATTTTCTCACCGTAGTAAACAGTTCCAAAACCTCCATCTCCAAGTTCATTGGAAGATGAGAAGTTATTTGTGGCTTCTTTAAGTTCGGTACTGTTGAAAATGGGGACTTCAAAGTAGACATTGCTCTCTTCCATGTCAGAATTGGAGTGAGGATATGAGGTGCTGTTTCTCAAATGGAACTTCAAAGAAGCATTCTTCCTCTTCAAGTGGATCATATAGGACAACAGGATGATGGTCAAGCTTCCGATTCCAATACCTGATACATCAGGAGATAATTAACCCGTGTCCTATACAGGAAAATGGTTTTAACTTTTGTGCTGTTTCCTAGGACATATGGATTATGCTGGCTGGAAGCATGGACAGATAATTGAACTCTTAAGAAGAGGTAAGAAGATTTTGCTACAGCCGACTTTGATTTGATCAGCATTGTCAGATTGGTTTTGCAGTAAAAACCAGAAAGGATACTCCTGCAATAAGGTGATCCCATTTTTGTTGTTTTATCATGTCAAGCTGGGAGCAGATTGTCCTTGTTATACTTTGATTTGTTCAGGTCAGCAGAGGCAATGTGATAGCAGACAAGAAACTAAGAAAAAGAAAATCACCTAGTCCTATCTTCCTCCGCGGACACCTTTTTCCTGCATCAAAGTTGAGAAAGCAGATTGGTCAATTGAGAGAAGGGATGCCAAATAGCCTCCATAGAGTTCATAAATCAACTTTACATACTCGGACGAATAGAGAATAATAAAAGGGAGAACAGCCGTACTTACATCCGAATCCTATTTGATCTAAAATGGATGCACAACCTATCCCAACGTGAACGGCAGAGCAAGTTCAAAATATAAAGTGGGGTAACTTATGTTTGCCATTCATAATAAGGTGTGTCAACTACTTGTGCATTTTATTGGCAAACAAGAGTCCTATATATTCATCTTCCTGAAATGAGAAGTCAGTTTAATTGTCATAAGATCTCTATTCTAAAGGTTCTGCAAAAGTATTCATGAGGTTGCACAAATGCAAAATGATAACTTAGCATGGAAAGAAAACATGTATACCGATTGTGTATTATGCCGCCCATGGAAAGCCGAAATGGGAAGCAGAAACCGATAGGTTAAATGTGAGAAATGCATCTAGAGCTATGGCGTGGAATTTCTATGCTTAAGTGCAGTTGTATCCGTTCTCTCAAGTCATACTGTTAGGAAAGATGCCTATAATATTTTGAGGATGACAAAACATTTTAAGTATACTAACATGTGCAACTGAGTGTGCAGAAGATATTAGTAAATTCATATGAAGATGGTGTTAGCAATAGGACATCTAAGAGTGTAGAGCGACTTTCGCTCTAAAAGATGAACAATCTATAGGATGTGAGATATGTTGATAACTGGATGGACATTGCAAATGGCGAACAAGTTATTGGACGAAGAATATCTCGATGTTCGAAAGGACCTTGTGGATGGTGAATAAATTAGTAATCATCATGAAGGCTTGGATGGACCAATAGAAGATGAACAAACCAAATGACATGAAGACGTCAATAAGCTTGGTTGGACCCTGCTAACCTTGAACAAACTAGAGGGCGTGTGGTAGTTGAAGAGTTTTGATAGACCAAACAAAAAGTTCATAGTTTATAGAACATAAGGACGTCAGTATCTCGAAAGTGCCAAAATGTCGTAAGCAAACAAGTTTGGGTACGTAGAAGCAAGGATGGACCCGACTACATAAGGTGTTCTCGCTATTAGACGGAGCATTGGTTCTACTACAAGCCTCTACAATCATAAAGGGAAGATGTCGATTTTTTATCAATGTAATTTGAATTCAAGTTGGTGTTATACAAATGATCTAGGTATTGGAATCCACAAAGAGCGGACTAGAGAAGATCACAACAGTTTACCATATTGTGCAGGCAACAGAGGATGACAGGCTGTTGTAGAAGCAGAATGGACTACTTCGGGAAACTCTCTCTATGGAGCTGCAGAGTGAGTTCAGCAGCTATAGATTACATAATCAATGACTACTCGTAGGATTTGAATTTAAAACGGTCATTTGAGATCATGGCTATAAATTCAACTCAAGGAAATAGTAGAGTTAGGGGGAAAGGAGCAAGAGTTTATGCTCAGTGTCCATTTTCTTGTTGTTCTTGTGTGTAGAAGCTGTGTAAATCTAATTGTATTTTTCTGTAGAAGTTTGAGAATCTGTAATTAGAGAATAGAGTGTGAAGTGTAGTGGAGATGGCTTGTATTTGTAGAAGCAGAGCTACAAGTAAAAGAAACATCTTCAGACGCTATAACATTTCGAGGATTACATAGTGAATTCCAGCCTTGATTTGGGCTGTTAGAGTGGGGAGATTGGAGTAGGCCAGCTAAATAGGCCAAGTGGATAGGTCGAAGGGAGATGATATGATTAATAAAGCTCGGCGTGCATCTTCCTCCCAACAGCTTATAAATTTGTATCATCCTAATAACCACATTTTGTGCAGGCAAGAGAATAATTTATGACGAACTTATTGCAGGAACCGTTAATTCCTAATTCTAAAAACCTTACCGGGGCCACTGTTGCAGTCCCAGGGATTGGCTCCATGTGGGCAATAGCACAGGAAGTCTTTGTCTCGCGATCGTCCACATCGGCCTCCACTGTCTTGACAACCAGAACAACTCTTGTTAGTCAATAAATCCCATTTTAACCGGAACCCGCTCTTTAACAACTCCTTGTAGTCGACATCTTTGATAGTTTGATGAGAGAACCTTCCCTCCAGTTGTACCGGTACCACTGCAAATGACCGGCAGAATACACTTGGCGGATGGAAAATGCCACTAGGAAGTAAAGCAACAGAGCCGTTGTATGTATCGTTGGAAGTACAATTCACAGGGTATGTGGGGAAGGGAATAGAAGTGTTGATGCAGTTATAGAAGAAACATAATTTATAAAGAGAAGCAGTCTTATTTAGGAAAACGTTTAAGGGAAGAAAATTGAAGGGAAGAGGAAGAAAGCAAGAACTATCCCTTTGGCTTATTAGATGGATGGAACTCTCATTGTAGGTGATGCTTTTAACTGAGTAGGGACCATACATAGTTTTTGTTCCTTCGCACTTGAGCTCAAATCCAGGGTAACCGCATAATTCTCTTCCTTCTTCAGGAATATAAAAGGGATAGCTTATGTTCAGACAGCTGCCTTTACAACTGTGGGTTTTGCACACTTCATATGACACTTCATTCGATGACGACTCGACAGGATCTTCTAAGATGGCAATGAAAAAGATGCAGAACGCTGTGCAAACGAAGCCTCGTGTGTAAATGCAGCGTAGACCCATATCTGGATTTCGGTATGGTTTTAGTCTGGAGCATACGAAGTTTCTTGTCTTTTTTGGATATCAATGCTCTAGAATGGAATGGAACGGCATGAAGAAGAAGAAGAAGAAAAAGAAGGAGAAGAAGTTGTTTGATTACTCACGTGAAAGTGAAAAGAAAACCCTTGTTATTGGTAATTCCTTCTGCTGGTCCTGTGAGCTCTGCTTAAACACGGCAGTTGACTTGGAAAGAGGACGGGAAGACTTGAACAAGGGAGCAATGTCATCCATCACTTTACTTCTTTGATGTGATAGGTCGGTGAAATGTGAGGACCTGCAATTAGTGAACTTGCAGCACAAATCTTGCCCCGATTGACAAGTTATTCCAAGACATGACTCCTATTTTCTTATATTCCATCAAGTTGCATCCTTCACAAGAGGATAATGAGAAAATAAAAACAAAAACCCGGAAACTTTTATCCCCTGTCATGCTTATTAAAACCAAACCAAATAAGCTAGATTAGGAAAATAAGTTCAAGAAAAAAAAATCAGTGGGTCTTTGACAATTAAGGGCCTCTGCTTGAAAATTAATTTCAAAGAAGCGGCAAGAGTCAGTTCTAGGAAACAATGGAAAATTCCAAAAAGGTAAATACTAAGCACAATGAGCACGAATAACAAAAATCATTGGCCTACCCTAGAAAGTTTTTTGAGAGAGTTTTGTTGACATCTAAATTTTAATCGACAATTCAAGTATTAATTTTTCTAAAAGTATGAAAATAAAAATAGCAAAATAATAATAAAAATAAATCAATCAAAAACATAAATAAATACATAACAAATCAAAAAGTGATGACCAAAAAACAGAAAATAGAAAAAGGTGATAAAAAAAGAGGTTTTCTTTTTCAATACGGGCTCTTGAACTGTTTGAATAAACCTTAGCCAATGAAAATATTTGGATTCGATTTCCGCTATTCATTTAGCGGAGAAAATTATCAAAAAGCCTTAAATATATTACACTTTTACCAATTCAGTTTTAAAGTTTTCAAATGTGTCAATTGAGTCCCAAACCTTTTTACTTTTTGTCAATTGAGTTCATTCGGCCAATTTGGCCAAACATTGTTGACATGAACTTTGGCACTCACGTGGAATTTTTATTATTATTAATTTTTAAATATTTTTTTCGAAATTTTCAATTATTATTATTATTATTTTTAAAGCCCGATAGAAAAGAGATATGGGAAGGTTTTCTCAATGACGTGATCCGTCGGTCATCTTCCCCGTCACCGATTTTTGCGAGCATCACAAGTGCTCCGTTCCTTTGCAGTGACCGAGAGCTTCGAGCGGTTTCAACTTTCAACCTCGTTCGGAGACGACGCTGCCTCCGATTGCTGAGAATTCCCTTCATTACTCTCCTGACGTTATTAGCCTTTGTCGCCCTCGTTTCTCGGCGTTCCGGATTTGCGCCTTTTCCTGCTCTGCTTCTCCCTGTTCCACGACCGGGAAATTCGCGGAAGTTATCCTCGCGTTTAATCCTTCAATATAACTTCCGACCCTCATTGGTGACATTTCCGGAACGTCCTCGCTTGGATTTTCTCATCACTGCTCGGAGCTAGAAATCAAGGTTGATAGAGGTGAGTTCAATATCTGTTGCTCCCGGTCATAGTTTTAGAATGAAAACAGAGACTGAGACTTCATACATTGTCAATCTAAAATCTGAAATGATGGAGGCTGAGTTGATGATTTATGTTAGCGCTTGTTGTGACGGAATGAAATGAATCGTTAACGTAAACTCATATATAACTAATCAGCTAAACTGCCCACCATATGTTCGACAAAATGCCCAGTCTGAGTCCGTATTGATTAGTCCTTGATCCTGACCTGTTTTGAGTGTATAATGATATGTCACACACAATCAAAACTTTTAGTTGATGGCTAAGCATGATTTTCTACCGCATCTTATTTCCACCGATACCAAATCTGAACAATTTCTTTTGTTTTTTGTTTGCTCGGTGTTATTACGTGTTCCTGCTGCGTTCAGTGATGGTCATCCGATTGCGTCCCTGTTTTTGTTCTATGCGTCTGTGGAGCATGTGGCGGGCGTATGTTAATGACTGTGTGGCTTTATATAATTTCTGTATAGAAATTGGAAACCAAGGAAATTAAAAACATATTGAATTCTAGGTGGCTTTGCGGTCAAGCACATTCAGCTGCGTAAGATGCAAATTCATGTTAAGTTGCTTTCTGCAATTAATGATGTGGTTTTAGATAACTTCTGTCGGCCTAAGCATTGGTATCATACGTTCAACAAATAATAGAAGAAAAATTTCTGAAGTATACTTATCTAACAATCTTTGCACACTCATTGCATTGAAAGGCTAGATGTGCTTATAGTATGAACTTAAATTTCACACGGCCATGGACATTGAAGTGGTTGGTGATGATCTTGATGGAGAAGACAGATAGGGCTTGGGAGGAACTAGCAAGCAGTCAACACTGCCTCTAAGCATATCCACCACCTCACTCATTGTTGGCCTAATTGATGGATTAGTCTGTATGCACCACAAGATCACTATTATCATCTTCCTAGCTTTCTCTCTGTCTCCTTCACTTGTGACATTCTGCAGTCCAATCTCTTCTTGAAGTTCAAGACGCTTGTGAATCCAATGCGGGAAGTATATTTCACTGGTTCTCTCTGCTCCGGTCACTACATTTTTCCTCCCACCAACCATTTCAAGCACTGTCATCCCAAAGCTGTACACATCTGATTTTTGGGATATTCCTCCGATGTTCCTGCAAAATACTTCTGGCGCGATAAACCCCGCAGTCCCTCGCGCGCCGAGTAGTGAGATCGTGCTCTCCTCTCGATGGCATATCTTCGCAAGGCCAAAGTCGGAAATCTTGGGGCAATAGTTTTCATCGAGAAGGATGTTGTGCGGCTTTATGTCGAAGTGTAATATTCTCGAGTTGCAGCCTTGGTGCAAGTATTCGAGTCCTTGAGCTACGCCTAGGGAGATTCGGTACAAGGTGTCCCATCCGAGGTGGCGGCAACCTAGCTTGCCGTAGTTCTCTTCGTATATGAGTTTCTCTAGAGATCCATTGGGCATGTACTCATAGACGAGAGCCCTTTCGGTTTTGTGAAAGCAGAAACCTAGCAGAGTAACAATGTTGACATGGGAAGTTCTGCTCATGCTGTTTACCTCATTGATGAAGTCTTCACCATCTCCTTTGAGCTTGCTTAGGATTTTAACTGCCGCGAGATGACCATTTGGGAGCTTCCCTTTGTACACACAACCATAGCCTCCTTGGCCTAGTTTTTCTTTGAATGAGTTGGTCATTCTCTTAATGTCAGCGTATGAATATCTTCTCGTTACTAAAATTCCACGATTTTCGAAAATGATCTCACATTTATGACTCTTTTTCATCTTTCTGCTCCCTGTGATCATGGATTTCTGCTTGGATATTTTCTGTTGACAAATATAGGCTAGGACTATAATAGCGACACCAAATGCAATGATTGATGCACCTGCGTATCCAAAGGACATACAAAGCATAAATAGAGATAATGCTTTTAATTTTATAGTCCTAGTTTCATTTAGGGAAAAGGTTACAAAAGTCCTCAAATTATGCTTGTTGCGACACATTTACCTTTAACTTTTTTTTGTGATATCAAAAACTCCTAATTATATCCACTGTGACATATTTACCATAACTTGTTTAGACATAAAAACTTCAAAATTTGTACCTATGTGATACATTTACACTCCTCAAATGATTCTGTTAGATGATTTTTCAGTTAAAATAACGTCATATTTATTTTACTAGAGCTATGTGGGCACCATGTCAATGCTGTTTGCTTTTTGGCATTCATGTGATAGATTTTTCATGATTCTCATTGATAGAACTTCGATGGAGGGTATATGTATCATTCAGGTTAGGGGTGAGCATGGTTTGGGTAAACGGTTTCTACCCTTGAATCGGGAACTGCCCACTAAGGACCGGTTCTGAAAAATTAGATTCGGGAACCGCCCGTCGGTTCCTTGGACCCACCCGAGAACCAGACCACCGGTCCGGTCCGGTTCCTGAGTGGGTCCATGAAACCGGTCCCACTATGGAGACGGAAAAACGAAGACGAAGACGAAGATGGAGAGTTAGAGATGGTAAGGTGAGCATCGACCGATAAGAGTGAGAGTGAGAGTGAGCGTGAGTCGAAAGCGAAAAAAGGTGTTTCTTGACTCAATGTGAGGTTGTGAACGTTGAGCGAGTTTGGTTTAGTTTAGGAACTTAGGATTTTTCTTTGTAAAAAAGTTAAAAATTAAATAAATATATTAGATTTATTATTATATTATCGGTCTGGTCCGGGTGGGCGGGCAGGCGGTTCCAGACCTAGAACTGGACCGGTACCCATTGGTTCCCAAAAATTGGAACCGGGAACCGGACCAGTTTCCTTAGGAACCAACGGTTCTGGTTTGGTTTTGGGAGGTCCTGGGTGGTCCGAACGGTTGCCGGTTTTTTTGCACACCCCTAATTTAGGTACAAGTTTGTGATTTTTGGTGTCACAATTTTTTTAGGGTAAATGTGTTTCAGTGAGATTAATTTAAGGTTGTTGGTGGCTTTTGCCCTTTCATTTAAATACTGGCCAATTGTCTAGATTTGAATTCATAAGCATGCATAACAAATTTAATGTTCTACTTACCGATAGCAACTTTCTTCTCGAAGCTCCTAGCTTTCAATTTGCCTGCAACATAAATGTTGTCAAGTAGAATGCGAAAGCTGATCGGATCTTTGCAATAAAGTCAAGAGCGAGAGATAACAGAGTTACTAGAGAAATAAATCAAGGAATAATAAAGAGGACAAAAGATTTATGTGGTTTAATCCGAGTGCTGGTACCTACCTCACAGGGCGATCAAGCCACAAATAATCGACTAATCAATGGGAAAGTTACAAAGTTACAATCATTTACACGTTCAATTGTTTTTCAGCTCTAAATTACGCCCAAACTCACATTGTTTAGCCTCACGAAATTTTGCGATAAAATAAATCACGAAAATTTCCTCATGTATAACTTTCTGCACAAATTTCACCGTGTTTAGATAGTCTCTCTTTTAACTTGTATTAATCTCCTCTTCGTGTGCTCATCAGAGAGTCTATTCTTTGTACGGAGCTCCTCTCTCTTTTATATTGTGCTCGTCTCCATTGTGCAATTAATAAGAGGAGCTCAACTTGGAGCTCCTTTTAAGAGAGTTTGACTCTGCGATAGAAGAAGACAAACTACAATTTTCTTATCTTCTATGACAAACGTCAATTGCGGCTGAAAAGGGAGCTCAAATATGTGGCCAAATGAAAGCTCCAACGGGTCCAAAATTAGAGCCATGAAAGGCCAAAAGGAAGAAACTCTCTAAGAAATTTTTTGGGATTTTTTTCCTCGTAGAGGTGGTAAAACAACTATGACCAACTCGGACAACTCTATCACACTTCTGAAGTCCTTCATACATTACGAACCGATCTACATCCTCTGACTCGAGTCGGATTGTATATACGAGCTTAAACTCAAGATAATTCAACAATTCTCCACCTTAACTCGATGTTTGCATCCAAATAATAGTGCTTATCATACATGCTAACTCTCCTAACGTCCCCGATGGGCACTCATTTCTCCACATATGCCAATTAAGTTCCGGCAAAGCTTGAGCTTTGGCAAAGGAACAGATTTCTGCATCATGTCTGCCAGGTTCTCCACTATCGTAGAGGTGGTAAAAAAATTATGACCAACTTGGACGACTCTATCACACTTTTGAACTCCTTCATACGTTACAGACCGATGTACATCCTTCGACTTGAGTCGGATAGTATATACGAGCTTAAACTCAAGGTAATTTAACAATTCTTCACCTTAACTCGATATTTGTACCAAATAATAGTGCTTATCATCTATTCTTCCAGTGCACCTGGACTAAAAGCGTTTGGCGTACTATCCTTGCACAATACGGAATCCTGTGGTATATAGGAGGATGGAATGAAGAACTCGAATGGATGATAAGTGCTACCAAAGGCAAAGATTTGGTAGCTAGACTTCTCAAGGTATCTTTCCTAGCGACCATTTATTGCATTTGGATGGTAGCTAGACTTCTCAAGATTTGGTATCTTTCCAACACGTCACATGATGCCCCTATAATCTTGGCTAAAGTTCGTAAACTTGTCAAAGGACGAGCTTCGCACTACAAAACTTTCGAACCTTCTAGGGCAAATGTAATAGTGGCTAATATATGGAGACTCCCACACTCCATTTTTCGTGATCATAGTCTTCTTTGTAATGCTGGGGAATGCTCCTAAGCTTTTGTACGTCAACTTATAAATAGTACTTATATTTCACACCAAAAAAAAAAAATTAGTGCTTATCATAAACGCTAACTCTCCTAACGCCCCTGATGGGCACTCATTCTCCACCGACGCCAATTGAGTTCCAGCAAAACTTGAACTTTGGTAAAGGAACAGATTTCTACATCATGTTTGCCAGGTTCTCCACTATCGTAGAGGTGGTAAAAAAATTATGACCAACTTGGACGATTCTGTCACACTTATGAACTTCTTCATACATTACGAACCGATCTACATCCTCCGACTCGAGTCGGATTGTATATACGAGCTTAAACTCAAGATAATTTAACAATTTTTTACCTTAACTTGATGTTTGTAGCCAAATAATAGTACTTATCATCCATGCCAACTCTCCTAACACCCCTGACAGGCACTCATTCTCCACATACACCAATTGAGTTCCGGCAAAGCTTGAGCTTTGGCAAAGGAACATATTTCTACATCATGTTTGCCGGGTTCTCCACTATCATCATCTTTTTCACAACTACCTTACCTTTTGCCACAACATCTTGAATGAAATGGTACTCGATGTTGATATGTTTCGTTTGTTCATGATAAATTGGATTCATAGCCATATATATCACACCTTGGTTTTCACAATGTACGGAAACACTTTTTTGCTCCTATCCAAAGTCCGAGAGCAAATCCCCTAGCTATATCACCCTCTTCACTATAAAAGGTCAGTGTCAAATACTCTGCCTCAGTCGAAGACAACGCAATATCATACTATAGGATGCCTTCCAACTTAATACACCACCTGCTAAAGTAAACGTGTACCCAGCTAAAGATTTGCAATCTTCTAAATCACCAGCTTGGTTGGAATCCACATACCACTATCATCGCCTTCCTTTTGATACACTATACCAACATTTGTTGTCCTCTTTAAATATCTAAGGATCCACTTCATTGTTTTCTAATGAGTTTTACTAAAATGCTTCATGCAATGGCTAATGTCTACAGCTTGTGAAATGTTAGGCCTAGTGCATACCATGACATACATAATACTACCCGCTACACTAGAGTAAGAAACACATGACATATGCTCCTCCTCTTCCTCTTAGTTTGCGGTGATAACTCATTATAAAGTTTAAAGTAGTTGGTGAAACATATACTCAACAGATTCAGCTGACTGCATGTTAAAACGTGCTACAATTTTCTCACTATAATTCTTTTGAGAGAGACGCAACACTCCTACAGTTTGATCATGCAAAATCTCTATAGATGATATTTTTTTAGTAGCATCTAAATCTTTCATCTCAAAATTACTACTCAACCACCACTTCAACACATCAATATTATGCATATGTTTAGTTGCTGTCAACATGTCATCAACATTTAATACAAGATAAATCAAAGACCCATCCTCAAATCTCTTAAAATAAACACAACCATCCAATTGACTGTTCGAATAGTCCTCACTAGTTGTGAAAACATTAAAACACTCGTACCACTTGCCTAGGAGATTGTTTTGGTCCATATAAAGATTTCTTTAATAAGCAAATATGATCTTCCTTACCTGGAATAACAAATACCTCTAGTTGCCTCATTTAAGTCTGCTTCTCCAACTCATCGTGAAGAAACATTGTTTTCAAATCTAGCTACTCTAACTCAAGATCTTGTGTAGCAACTAAGGCAAGTAATACTCGAATAGAAGTATGTCTTATGATAGGAGAGAACACCTCATGGTAATCAATATCGTCTTATTAAGTATACCCCTTTCGCAATAATTCTAGCCTAATACTTTGCTACCTCGATATAGGAATGTATTCCTTCCGTTTGTGGACCCATTTGCACCTGACAATCTTCTAGCCTTTGGGTATTGACCAGCTCCCATGTTTGATTTTGATCAGTTGATTCCATCTCTTCACTCATGGGTGCTAGCCAGTACGACGACTCAGCGCTAGCCATCACTTTATAGTAAGATAAAAGCTCATCTATCTCCTCCTCATCACCTACGGTCAATGCATAAGCAATATTAGAATAACCATAATCTACCAGTAATTTAATTTGTCTTCTATGTCTAGCTGAGACTATATTGTGCTGTGGCTATGTGAGTTGATGTGTATCAACGACTTCACCTTATCTGCAGTCTTAACCTTGGTTATTTATGAGGTCATCGGAGGCTCCACCTCACTATTTGACATCATGATTTGTTTGCTCTGTTGGTTGTGTCTTAAGACTCCTTAGTTGAAGCATAGTAGTTTGGTCAAAGATTACTTCTTTGCTAACTAGAAGACCAAGTGATCTAAGCTCAGTGCTACAGCTGGTAGCTTTTCAACCCATGCATAGAACCTAGAAATATGCACACCATCGGCTCAAGTTTACCATTACTCACATGAGCATATGTAGGTTTTCCCAACCATACTTCTTTAAGTGTCTTCCACCTAATAGCATATGATGGAAATCGATTTACCTAGTAACAAATCATGTTCATTACTTCAGCCTAAAATTCCTTAGTTAGTCCTGCACTCAAAAGCATTCACTGATCTCACTCCAGTAGAGTTTTGTTCTTATGTTCGCGACGCTATTCTACTGTGGGGCATAATCATTATTCTATGTCTCATAATCCCTTGTTTTTGGCTAACTTGGTAAATCATACCATAATGTTATTGTTTCTAAGGCATTTGATATATTTACCTGATTGCTTCTCAATCAATGTATTAAACTTCTTAAACTGATCGAACACCTCAGATTTGTGCTTTGGATTATATACCCATATCTTCCTTGAGTGGTCAACGATGAATGTCGGTAGATATCAGACATCTCCTTTTGAAGGAATAAGAGATGGGCCCTAGATGTCCGAATGAATGTATTCAATCGGTTGCTTGGTTGAAGTTTAATTCAACTCTACTTTATAAAGATGCAATGCTCACACAATTCTAGCTTCCCTATCTTCTAACCTTTCAGCTACCCCTTCTCACTCAGCATCGTCACACCTCTTTCACTTATATGGCCCAATCGCATATACCATGATCGAGTCAAGTTTGAGTCTAACTTACCTAATGAAACTACTGCAGCTTAGGTCACGGTCCCTCCCAATAGATGATAGTGAGAGTTCACCTTATTCCCTTTCATCACTATTATGGCACTTCGAGAAATATTGGGCACTTTACCTTCGGTAGTGTACTTGCATATGATGTTATTAAGTGTCTCTAGAGAAATATGTTTATTCTTGAGCTTCGATAGATACCTTACATCCGTCAATGTGTGCTCTACCCCATTATGCATTGCAATCCGAATTGTCCTTATCCCCACAACCTCACAGACTACGTTTTTCCTCATCAGAGTTATGCTACCATCTGGAGTCTAGTAAGGAGTAAATTAGTTTCCATGAGGAGTCATATGATAGGAACACCTTGAATCTAGAACCAACTCGTCTCTTGATGAACGATAGTCACACAAGGCGACCTCTGCATAACTAGTGCTCTCCTTCGCAATAATTGCCACACTACTTGTGGCATTTTGCCCACCGCCTTCATGTCTCAACTTTGGACAATCTCTTCTTATATGCCCCTCCTTATGACACTCAAAACACTTCACACGACCCTTGGATTTTCTATGTCGCGACTTCGACCTCCTTTTACCTCTGCCGCTAGGCCCCTAATGTGTATCTCTATCATGAATCACTAATCCCCACGCTATTGCCTGCACTAGACCGTTATCTCACAACTTAATCCGTCACTTCTTAGAGAATAAAGCAGATTTAACCTCTTTTGAGGTAATAATAGTACCCCTATGTAACAGTGAATTAGTAAAGTGCTCCCATGATTTTGGTGGAGCCGCCAATAAAATCATGCCTTGGTTTTCGTCAGCTAGAATCTCATCGACATTCTTTAAATCTATCATGAGTTTGTTAAACTCCTTTAGGTGGGTCGTGGTGGAAGTGCCTTTAGCATGTCGAAATTGAAACATCATCTTCAACATATATAGGTGATTATTCAAATCATTCGTTACATACAGAGCCTGAATTTTTGCCCACCAATGTGTGGTATTCCTCTTGTTGGCCACATCTATTAACAACTCATTCAATAGGTTCAACAGGTCTGTACTCTTTGCCCTCTCCATGAACTTAGCCTTGCCATCCAACCCAAAGTTGTTAATAGTGAAAGCATCTTAATGCTTTACAACCCAAAGTTGTTACTCCCGTAAAATTTTTCAATTTTTAGTTTCGCTCCAAACATAATAGCAAAGTTTCAACTCTAATACCAATTATAGTAAAATCGAGTGCAAAAACTGACTGGATCTTTACAATTAAATCAAGAGTGAGAGAGAACGAAATTGAAAGGGAAATAAAATGATGAACAATAAAGAATAAAAGTGATTTACGTGGTTCAATCCAAGTGTCAATACCTACTCCACGAAGAGAGTTAGCTAGAATTAACCATCTAATCAATTGGAGAATTACACAATTATAATACTTATACACTCAAGTGTTTCCCAATTCTAAATTACACCCAATCCCACATTATTTAGCCTGACCTAATTTCTAGATAAAATAAATCACGAGAATTGCCTTACAACCAAAACACCTTTATTGTATAACTCTGCACAAAATCCACGGTGTTTCAAGCGTCTCTCTTAACTTGTGTTAAGCTCCTCTTTGTGTGCTCATCAGAGAGTGTATTCTCTGTTCGGCGATTCTCTCTCTTCTATATTGAGCTCCTCTCTATTGTGCGATTAATAAGAGGGGCTCAACTTGGAGCTCATTTTCAAAGGTTTTGACTTGGCATATGGAGTCATTATTGTGCTAATAAAAGGAGAAATTAAAGCAAGCCCGCATGTTTTACGTTTTTTTCTCTGACAAATCTCAATATCAGCTGAAAAAGGAGCTCAAATATGTGGCCAAATAAAAGCTCCAATGTGTGTCGAAAAGAAGAGTCATGAAAGGCCAAAACAAGCTTGGGTACCTAGAGGCTTAAATGGACCTGATTGTAGAAGGTGTTCTCGCTATAGAAAGAGTATTGGTTCTACTAGGGAAAATTGTCAAATCAGTCCTAAACCTATTGTACGGCGGCCAATTCAGTCCTAAACCTTTCAAATTTGCCAATTTAGTCCTAAACCTTTTAAATTCTTGCCAATTCAGTCCTTCCGGCCAATTTTGGCCGGCCGGTGCTGACGTGGCCGCCGGTCGGCGCCGGCCGTCCGGTCGGCGCTGACGTGGCAATTTTTTATTATTTTTCTGCTTTTTTTTCTCCTTTTTTTCTGCTTTTTTTTTCTCCTTTCTCCCCTCTGCCGGTCCGGCGACCGGCGACCGGCCAGAGGGGAGGGCCGGCGAGGCCTCTGGCGAAGCTCGCCCCGCCGGCCACCGGCGAGGGCGAGCCTCGCCGGCCCCTGGCTGGGCGAGGCGAGGTCGGCCTCGCCTCGCCGGCCCCTGGATGGGCGAGGCGAGGTCGGCCTCGCGTCGCCGTCGCGAGCCAGGCTCGGCGAGGCGAGGTCGAGCCTCGCCGTCGCCTGGGTCGCGACGGCGAGGCTCGACCTCGCCAGCCTCGCCCAGATCTGGCGAGGTCGAGCCTCGCCGTCGCGACCCAGGCGACGGCGAGGCTCGACCTCGCCTCGCCGACGCCTGGGTCGCGACGGCGAGGCTCGACCTCGCCAGATCTGGGCGAGGCTCGACCTCGCCGTCGCGACCCAGGCGACGGCGAGGCTCGACCTCGCCTCGCCGTCGCCTGGCTCGCGACGGCGAGGCGAGGCAAGGCGAGGTCGAGCCTCGCCGTCGCCTGGGTCGCGACGGCGAGGTCGAGCCTCGCCCAGATCTGGCGAGGTCGAGCCTCGCCGTCGCGACCCAGGCGACGGCGAGGCTCGGCGAGGCGAGGTCGAGCCTCGCCGTCGCCTGGGTCGCGACGGCGAGGCTCGACCTCGCCAGATCTGGGCGAGGCTGGCGAGGTCGAGCCTCGCCGTCGCGACCCAGGCGACGGCGAGGCTCGACCTCGCCTCGCCGAGCCTCGCCGTCGCGAGCCAGGCGACGGCGAGGCTCGACCTCGCCTCGCCGTCGCCTGGCTCGCGACGGCGACGCGAGGCCGACCTCGCCTCGCCCATCCAGGGGCCGGCGAGGCGAGGCCGACCTCGCCTCGCCCAGCCAGGCCTCGCCTCGCCCAGCCAGGGGCCGGCGAGGCGAGGCCGACCTCGCCTCGCCCAGCCAGGGGCCGGCGAGGCTCGCCCTCGCCGGTGGTCGGCGGGGCGAGCTTCGCCAGAGGCCTCGCCGGCCCTCCCCTCTGGCCGGTCGCCGGTCGCCGGACCGGCAGAGGGGAGAAAGGAGAAAAAAAAAAAAGCAGAAAAAAAGGAGAAAAAAAAAGCAGAAAAAAAAGCAGAAAAAAAATTAAAAAATAATAAAAAAATAATAAAAAATTGCCACGTCAGCGCCGACCGGCGGCCACGTCAGCACCGGCCGGCCAAAATTGGCCGGAAGGACCGAATTGGCAAGAATTTAAAAGGTTTAGGACTAAATTGGCAAATTTGAAAGGTTTAGGACTGAATTGGCCGCCGTACAATAGGTTTAGGACTGATTTGACAATTTTCCCGGTTCTACTAAGAGCCTCTACAATCATGAAAGAAAGATGCGTACTCTTTATCAGTGTAATTTGAATTCAAATTGGTATTATACAACTGATATTAAGTATTGGAATCCACAAAAGGTTTACCATATTTGTGCAGGCAATAAAGGATGACAGGTTGTGGTAGAAGCAGAATTGGATACTTCAGGAAACTCTCTCTATGCAGCTGCAGAGTGAGTTCAACGGCTATAGATGACAGAATCAACTGCTACTTTTAGGATTTGAATTTAAAAGTGTCTTTTGAGATCTCATGGCTATAAATTGAACCCAAGGAAGTCGTAGAGCGAGGGGATAATGAACAAGAGTCTATGCTCCGAGTGTTTATCTCCTTGCTGTTCTTGTGTGTAGAAGCTGTGTAAATCTAATTGTATTTTTCTGTAGAAGTTTGAGCATCTGTAATTAGAGAATAGAGTGTGAAGTGTAGTGAAGATGGCTTGTATTTGTAGAAGCAGAGCTACAAGTAAAAGAAACATCTTCAGACGCTATAACATTTCGAGGATTACATAGTGAATTCCAGCCTTGATTTGGGTTGTTAGAGTTGGGAGATTGGAGTAGGCCAGCTAAATAGGCCAAGTGGATAGGTTGAAGGGAGATGATATGATTAATAAAGCGCGGCGTGCATCTTCCTCCCAACAGCTTATAAATTTGTATCATCCTAATAACCACATTTTGTGCAGGCAAGAGAATAATTTATGACGAACTTATTGCATGAACCGTTAATTCCTAATTCTAAAAACCGTACCGGGGCCTCTATTGCAGTCCCAGGGATTGGCTCCATGTGCGCAATAGCACAGGAAGTCTTTGTCTCGCGATCGTCCACATCGGCCTCCACTGTCTTGACAACCAGAACAACTCTTGTTAGTCAATAAATCCCATTTTAACCGGAACCCGCTCTTTAACAACTCCTTGTAGTCGACATCTTTGATAGTTTGATGAGAGAACCTTCCCTCCAGTTGTACCGGTACCACTGCAAATGACCGGCAGAGTACACTTGGCGGATGGAAAATGCCACCAGGAAGTAAAGCAACAGAGCTGTTGTATGTATCGTTGGAAGTACAATTCACAGGGTATGTGGGGAAGGGAAAAGAAGTGTTGATGCAGTTATAGAAGAAACATAATTTATGAAGAGAAGCAGTCTTATTTAGGAAAACGTTTTCGGGAAGAAAATTGAAGGGAAGAGGAAGAAAGCAAGAATTATCCCTTTGGCTTATTAGATGGATGGAACTCTCATTGTAGGAGATGCTTTTAACTGAGAAGGGACCATACATAGTCTTTGTTCCTTCGCACTTGAGCTCAAATCCAGGGTAACCGCATAATTCTCTTCCTTCTTCAGGAATATAAAAGGGATAGCTTATCTTCAGAGGGTCGCCCTCGCCCCTACAACCGTGGGGTTTGCACACTTCATATGACACTTCATTCGATGACGACTCGACAGGATCTTCTAAGATGGCAATGAAAAAGATGCAGAACGCTGTGCAAACTAAGCCTCGTGTGTAAATGCAGCGTAGACCCATATCTGGATTTCGGTATGGTTTTAGTCTGGAGCATACGAAGTTTCTTTTCTTTTTTGGATATCAATGCTCTAGAATGGAATGGAACGGCATGAAGAAGAAGAAGAAGAAAAAGAAGAAGGAGAAGAAGTTGTTTGATTCCTCACGTGAAAGTGAAAAGAAAACCCTTGTTATTGGTAATTCCTTCTGCTGGTCTTGTGAGATCAGCTGCTTAAACACGGCAGTTGACTTGGAAAGAGGACGGGAAGACTTGAACAAGAGACTTTTCAGAAGAGCCAGGTCGAGACAGAGACACCCAAGGGAGCAATGTCATCCATCACTTTACCTCTTTGATGATGATAGGTCGGTGAAATGTGAAGACCTGCAATTAGTGAACTTGCAGCACAAATCTTGCCCCGATTGACAAGTTATTCCAAGACATGACTCCTATTTTCTTATATTCCCTCAAGTTGGATCCTTCAGAAGAGGATAATGAGAAAATAAAAATAAAAACCCGGAAACTTTTATCCCCTGTGATGCTTATTAAAATCAAACCAAATAAGCTAGATTAGGAAAATAAGTTCAAGAAAAAAAATCAGTGGGTCTTTGACAATTAAAGGCCTCTGCTTGAAAATTAATTTCAAAGAAGCGGCAAGAGTCAGTTCTAGGAAACAATGAAAAATTCCAAAAAGGTAAATACTAAGCACAATGAGCGCGAACAACAAAAACCATTGGCCTACCCTAGAAAGTTTTTTGAGAGAATTTTGTTGACATCTAAATTTTAATCGACAATTCAAGTATTAATTTTTCTAAAAGTACGAAAATAAAAATAGAAAAATAATAGTAAAAATAAATCAATCAAAAACATAAATAAATACATAACAAATCAAAAAGTGATGACTAAAAAACAGAAAATAGAAAAAAGGTGATAAAAAAAGAGGTTTTCTTTTTCAATACGGGCTGTTGAACTGTTTGAATAAACCTTAGCCAATGAAAATATTTGGATTCGATTTCCGCTATTCATTTAGCGGAGAAAATTATCAAAAAAGCCTTAAATATATTACACTTTTACCAATTTAGTTTTAAAGTTTTCAAATGTGTCAATTGAGTCCTAAACCTTTTTACTTTTTGTCAATTGAGCTCATCCGGCCAATTTGGCCAAAAATTGTTGACATGAACTTTGGCAGTCACGTGGAATTTTTATTATTATTAATTTTTAAATATTTTTTTCGAAATTTTCAATTATTATTATTATTTTTAAAGCCTGATAGAAAAGAGATATGGGAAGGTTTTCTCAATGATGTGATCCGTCGGTCATCTTCCCCATCACCGATTTTTGCGAGCATCAGAAGTGCTCTGTTCCTTTGCAGTGACCGAGAGCTTCGAGCGCTTTCAACTTTCAACCTCGTTCGGAGACGACGCTGCCTCCGATTGCTAAGAATTCCCTTCATTACTCTCCTGACGTTATTAGCCTTTGTCGCCCTCGTTTCTCGGCATTCCGGATTTGCGCCTTTTCCTGCTCTGCTTCTCCCTGTTCCCCGACCGGGAAATTCGCGGAAGTTATCCTCGTGTTTAATTCTTCAATATAACTTCCGACCCTCATCGGTGACATTTCCGGAACGTCCTCGCTTGGATTTTCTCATCACTGCTCAGAGCTAGAAATCAAGCTTGATAGAGGTGAGTTCAATATCTGTTGCTCCCGGTCATAGTTTTAGAATGAAAACAGAGACTGAGACTTCATACATTGTCAATCTAAAATCTGAAATGATGGAGGCTGAGTTGATGATTTATGTTAGCGCTTACTGTGACGGAATGAAATGAATCGTTTCCACAAACTCATATATAACTAATCAACTAGCTAGCCCACCATATGTTTAACAAAATGCCCGAACTGAGTCCTTAGTCCGTATAGATTAGTCCTTGATACTGACTTGTTTTGAGTGTATAATGATATGTCACACATGAATGCAACTTTTTTGTTGATGGCTAAGCATGATTTTTTACTGCATATTATATCCACCGAGACCAAATTTGAGCAATTTCTTTATGATTGTGTTTGCTCGGTGTTCACACGTCTTCCTGCGCCGTTCAATGATGGTCATCAGCGAGGAGCCACTCGAAAATTGACAGTCCGAGGGTTTATATTGATGACTATGTAGTGGACGACGGTGGAGGTTTGATAACAAGTATAGGTAGATTAACGGAGATGAATTTATGTTCATGCTTTGATGATTTGGTAGACGGATCTTTGATTGTGTTTTGGGTGTTCTCAGTACTATGAGGAAGACGATGAGAAAAAAGAATAGAAAAGAAAAAAAAAGAAGAAAAATGCATATTAACTGTTGCGGAAGCCAAGTGATCGAACAATAAAATTGACAGAATAAAAAAATAAATCGGACACTAGATTTACGTGGTTCGGTCGTAATGACCTACGTCCACGGGGAGAGCAGCACGAAATTTTACTATAGATCAAACGATACAATGAAGATTACAACCACACTCGAGTCACTCAAACACTCTAAGTATTTTCTAAGCCCTAATTATACCCAATAACGCATGCAGTGTTTAACCCCACAATTCCTCACGAAATAATCTCTTAATCCCACGAAGGAATTACACACAAATCTTATCATAAGATTTTCACAACTTGAACGCTCGAATTCTTGGATGTAATTTTGTCGAAGAAAGACCCACGATTGCCAAGCACTAGTTTAAACGGTGCTTCACTGCTCCATAATCTATTGGCCAAGTTCACGTATATATATTTCCGAAGGAACATCCATTGGCCGAATTCAATTAGGAATACAAATCCGTGAGACACGGTCAACTCAAAGTCCAAGTTGGACTTTCCTCAATTTCCTAATCTCCTCAGCCAAATCTAATAAAGCAAAGAATAATTCCGTATATTTTATTTCTTCTTTCTCTGATCCATTGTTGACCGAGTCAATGTCTATCTCAATGTCCACGTTGGCCATTCTGATGGACTTTCCTATTTCAACCCATAGACTCCAACATAGAAAAGGAAACCACTTGGCCGACTCCAGCATATATTTGGAAAGTAAATTTCCAATATTTCCTTTTTGCTCAATTTCGGACATCTGCAAAATATCAATTCAAAATATTCAGATTTTTTTTCTTTGAGCTGAAACTTGAGACATATTTTCAACATTAACAAGCATGAAAAAAGGAAAAAAAAAACATAAAAAAACTCCAAAGCATTCTCAATGTAATACATTTACCCGTTTTTTTTTTTTTGATAATCGAGGTGTCTGCGCGACCGGCAAGCGATGACTCAGCTATAAACCGGCGGTAATGCACGACTAGTCCTCGAGTGACGCTAGCGCAGGACCCACCACCACGGCGCCACACTTAAGAATCCCTAACGACTACGCTGGGGTTCGAACTCTGATCCCTTCGTGAGGGGACTAGAGCGCAAGCCAACGCAGCCGCTGCGGGCGGTGGTCATTTATTTACCCGTTTTTTGTAACATCAAAAACCTAAACTATGGCTACTGTAACATATTTATTCCAAACTTTTTCTTTTAACATAAAAAACTTAAAATTTGTACCTATGAGACATATTAACCCTCCGTCAAGGTTTCGTTAGATGATTTTTCAACTAAAATAACGTTTTTATTTCACTTAAATCATGTGGGTGCCATGTCAATACTGTTTGCTTTATGGCGTCCAAGTAGGCAGATTTTCAAATATTCCCATTGAAGGAACTTTGAGAAAGTTAAATGTGTCATGAATGTACAAGTTTGGAATTTTTTGTGCCATAGAAAAAATTTATGGTAAATGTGTCACGGTAGGCATAGTTTAGAGTTTTTGGTGATTTTTGTCCTAAAAAAGACTTGGGTAAAAAAAACTTGGGTGTAACTACAATTGAATCCATAAAAAGGGGGAGATTCCACAAAGAAACACAAGTCATGAAATGAAACAAATAATTATAAAGGGCAGGGAAAGAAAGCAGATGACTGTAAGACAAGTTCATGAGTTGCAATAGCAATTGCTCAGTTAGATCATAGGCTGATTGGCCTATAAGCGGCTCTTATATCCATTTGATAAGTCCCTTGAGAAGATGCAAGAACTACTCTCTGAAAAGTCACAGCAATGTTAGCGGTAAGAAGGCAGTGTTTAAGCCAGTGATTATGTCAATTGAAGTTTTCAAACCGATACCCTCACATAGAGCTTATTTGGTGTGAAATGCAGTTACGTACGTCTGCTGATATTGTCAAGCAATGCCACTAGCTGATCACATGCTGAAGAGAATGTGCCCAAAGAGAAGAAGAATATAGTACTATAGTAGCAGTGGAGTTATAACCAGACTAGAGTCTCGCCAAATGTATAGAGAATCCCTTTTGCCTGTGATTAAGACTACTAGCACTAGCCATTTATCTATATCCAGTTAGGCCATCGTCTTATATTTGTGTCCCTTGCATGGATGTTTGGGGGTTCAATTTTTGCCAAAAATCTAAGGGCTGTTAAGAGAAAGCCAAAAGTTTTGTTCCATTTTGGATAGGACTCGTACTCGAATGCTTATTTCTAAACCTGTCCTCCTATCCAAGCCTGCCCTACCAATAGAGAACCAATTGTATCTGCGTCCTCCCTGGGCTGCACATGACTTTATGCATGGTCTATCCGAATGGCTCGCAGGACGACAATCGCTAGAAGAGAATACGGAAAATTCTTGAAGATGTGTTATTGAGGATATTTGCAAGGAAAGGTTGCGGTTGCGGCTAGTGGCATTTTGATCTAATGATTGCATTGAAACTATTAGCGAAGAGTATTCTCCTTTCTAGGTACTCAATTCCTGCGAAAACCCCAAAATTACATGGGCAAGTTAAAATTGAGATTATCAATTAACCGGAGAGAACAATATTGTTCCCTTCAAGTAAAGGATTCTAACGAATTGAAATGAATTGATGGATAAGTCACCCTTATTGCCACTCTCCAAGTTTCCCCTTCAAAAATTTTCTCCAGCCTGTTTCAATTAAGGGGGTAATGGAAAGAACATTCAGTTCTACCTACAATTGGACCCTCTATTCATTAGTATCTTTATTTTGATTACCACTAGTTGTATTTGGTTTGGTATTATGACCACGCCTGACTTTGAGAGTCGTGATGATATTATTGAGGAACGTCTTATCAGAATAATTTTCCTTTGTACAACATCGAATTGAACCATAAACAAACTTGGATTTGCGATCCTAGGTATCTAATCTCCTGATACAGCAGAGGAGAAAAAGAGTGGGCGGATTAGTACGAGTGGAGAGAACTTTGAATCGAACAATGGCCTTAATGGCCATTTCCCTCTTTCCCTTTTCCACCCCCACGTTCACTTCGGCGAGAGACCTGATATGCATCTTGTCATATGTCAAGTCACCATGGTCATAAGTTTGAATGATTGTATCACAGAAGTTCAGTATAAGTCACAACCAACCATAGAGAAAGATGGTCTTTGAAGACTTTCCCTATAATTGTTATCTATGTGTTGAATCTGCTCATATTTATATGCCGTTCTTTTTTTCGGCCAACCAATATATCCATGTGTCGTGTTGGATACTTCTAATGTAGTACGAAACAACAGTTAAACTAAATAAGCTCTATATGGTTCAATATCATGTGTAAGCTAGATTGACAAGAGTGCTTTATTACCATGTCCATACCTTCAGATTTCGACCCAGCACTTAAATCAGCAACGTCTCAACATATATGACTGCTCACTTGCATTCACGCATGTACAGTATGTGGCAAACGGCTACATGGATAATCTAACCATCAACACCAGGAGCAGAACTGCCGCTGCTACCCCATTTTTGAGTCACAGAAACTGGAGAATGGGTTGACCCCATATTCTTCAGTAGCTGGGAATCGTCATAATCCGGAGGGGATGGAGCAAGGACACCTTCACCCTTATCTGCGTCAACAAATATGTCCGCAGCATTCTCATTGCATGCGATCGCCTTCAGTTCCTCCAAAACCTCATCCATGGGAGGCCTCATTTCCTTGTCCAGTTGCAAGCACAGGAAAGCTAACTCGGCCACCGAAGTTGTCATTCTATTGATTTCGCTATCTGACTCAAATCCTAGATTTGGGTCGATCAATTCCCCAAACGCGCATTTCTGAATCTTGTTAATAGCAAAGTTGGCCAAATTAATCTCGTGCCTTTCTCTGCTTTTGTCCACAGCTGGCTTGGATGATACAAGCTCGACCAGAACAACTCCGAAGCTATAGACGTCACTCTTCTCCGTGAGGTGGTAGCACTGATGGTACTCGGGGTCCACATAACCTGGAGTCCCTTGAGGAGCTGTCGAGATCTGAGAGACATCATCGGGGAAAAGCCTCGAAAGCCCAAAATCTGCAACTTTAACCCCAAAATTCTTGCCGAGAAGGATGTTATTTGTTTTCACATCACGGTGGACAATGTCAGAAGCGTGGAGGTAAGCCAATGCAGTAGCAGTCTCTATGGCTATGTCCATACGGATTTGCCAAGGCAATATAGTAGACGAGTTTGCTCGCCGGCCATGGATATGATCAGCAACAGTGCCATTCGAGATGTACTCATAGACAAGTAGAAGCTCACGGCTGTGGCGAGAAGTGCAACCATACAGAGACACAAGGTTTTTGTGTTGCAAACGGGTTAGGATCTCTACCTCATTCATGAACTGCTTTACCCTTCGGTAGTTACGCTCGTATAGGCGCTTCACTGCTACCTCCCGCCCATCTCGAAGTTTTCCTGTTAAGAACATTGTAGAAAACGTCTTTCAGTAGCGAATCCCTTGGAGGAATAGTGAAAGAACATTTTCTCACCGTAGTAAACAGTTCCAAAACCTCCGTCTCCAAGTTCATTGGAAGCAGAGAAGTTATTTGTGGCTTCTTCAAGTTCGGTACTGTTGAAAATGGGGACTTCAAAGAAGACATTGCTCTCTTCCATGTCTGAATTGGAGTGAGGATATGAGGTGCTGTTTCTCAAAAGGAACTTCAAAGAAGCATTCTTCCTCTTCAAGTGGATCATATAGGACAACAGGATGATGGCCAAGCTTCCGATTCCAATACCTGATGCACCAGGAGATAATTAACCCGTGTCCTATATAGGAAAATGCTTTTAACTTTTGTGCGGTTTCCTAGGACATATGGATTATGCTGGCTGGAAGCATGGACAGATAGTTGAACTCTTAAGACGAGGTAAGAAGATTTTGCTACGGCTGACTTTGATTTGATCAGCATTGTCAGATTGGTTTTGTAGTAAAAACCAGAAAGGATACTTCGGCAATAAGGTGATCCTGTTTTTGTTGTTTTATCATGGCAGGAGGGGAGCAGATTGTCCTAGTTATACTTTGATTTGTCCAGGTCAGCGGAGGCAATGTGATAGCAGACAAGAAACTAAGAAAAAGAAAATCACCTAGTCCTATCTTCCACCACAAACACCTTTTTCCTGTATCAAAGTTGAGAAAGCAGATTGGTCAATTGAGGGGAAGGATGCCAAAATAGCATCCATAGAATTCATAAATCAACTTTACATACTCGGACAAATAGAGATTAATAAAAGGGAAAATAGCCGTACTTACATCCGAATCCTATTTGATCTAAAACGGATGCACAACCTATCCTAACGTGAACGGCAGAGCAAGTTCAAAATATAAAGTGGGGTAACTTATGTTTGCCATTCATAATGAGGCGTGTCAACTACTTGTGCATTTTATTGGCAAACAAGAGTCCTATATATTTATGTTCCTGAGATGAGAAGTCAGTTTAATCGTCATAAGATCTCTATTTTAAAGTTCTGCAAAAATATTCATGAGGTTGCACAAATGGAAAATGATAACTTAGCATAGAAAGAAAATATATATACCGATTGTGTATATCCTGCCCATGGAAAGCCGAAATGTGAAGCAGAAACTGATAGGTTAAATGTGAAAAATGCACAGTGGTATGGCGTGTAATTTCTATGCTTAAGTGCAGATGTATCCGTTTTCTCAAGTCATACTGTTAGGAAAGATGCCTATCATATTTTTGAGGATGACAAAACTTTTTAAGTATACTAACATGTGCAACTGAGTGTGCAGAAGATACTAGTAGATTCATATGAAGATGGTGTTAGCAATAGGACGTCTAAGAGTGTAGAACAACTTTTGCTCTAAAAGATGAACAAGCTGTTGGACGTGCAATATGTTGACAACTGGATGGACATTGCAAATGGCGAACAAGTTATTGGACGAAGAATATCTTGATGTTTGAAAGGACCTTGTGGATGGTGACTAAATTAGTAATCGTCATAAAGTTTTGGATGGACCAATAGAAGATGAACAAACCAAATGACATGAAGACGTCAATAAGCTTGGTTGGACATTGCGAACCTTGAACAAACTAGAGGGCGTGTGGTCGTCGAAGAGTTTTGATAGACCAAATAAAAAGTTAATAGGTTATAGAACACAAGGACGTCAGTATCTTGAAAGTGCCGAAATGTTGTGAGCAAACAAGTTTGGGTATGTATAAGCTTGGACGGACCCGACTGCATAAGGTGTTCTCGCTATTAGACGGAGCATTAGTTCTACTACAAGCCTACAATCATGAAGGGAAGTTCAAGTTGGTGTTATACAGATGATCTAGGTATTGGAATCCATAAAAAGCGGACTAGAGAAGATCACAACAATTTACCATATTTGTGAAGGCAACAGAAGATGATAGGCAGTTGTAAAAGCTGAACGGGCCATGGGAAACTCTCTTTATGGAGCTGCAGAGTGAGTTCAGCGGCTATAGATGACAAAAACACTGACTACTTGTAGGATTTGAATTTAAAACGGTCATTTCAGATCATGGCTATAAATTCAATGCAAGGAAGTAGTAGAGTTAGGGGGAAACGAACAAGAGTTTATGTTCTGAGTGTCCATTTTCTCGGTGTTCTTGTGTGTAGAAGCTATGTAAATCTTATCGTATGTTTCTGTAGAAGTTTGAGCATCTGTAAGTAGAGAATAGAGTGTGAAGTGCAGTGAAGATCGCTTGTATTTGTAGAAGCAGAGCTACAAGTAAAAGAAACATCTTCAGATGCTGTAACATTTCAAGGATTACATAGTGAATTCAAGCCTATTTGGGCTGTTAGAGTTGGGAGATTGGAGTAGGCCAGCTGAATAGGCCAAGTGGATAGGCCAAAGGGAGATGATATGATTAATAAAGCTCGGCGTGCATCTCCCTTCTAACAGTTATGAAATTTGTATCATCCTAATAACCAGATTCTGTTCAGGGAAGAGATTAATTCATAGCGAACTTATTGCATGAATCGTTAATTCCTAATTCTAAAAACCTTACCACCGCCACTATTGCAGTCCTTGGGATGACTGAATCCATGTGGGCAATAGCACAGAAAGTCTGTATCTCGTAATCGTCCACATCGGCCTCCACTTTCTTGACAATCAGTACAACTTTTGTCAGTTAATAAATCCCATTTTAACCGTAACCCCTTCTCCAACAACTCCTTGTAGTCGATATCTTTGATAGTTTGATTAGAGAACCCTTTCTTCAGTTGTACTGGTACCATCGAGAATGACCCGCAGTATACACTTGGGTGATAGAAGGTGCCATTTGTAAGTAACGCAACAAAGGTGTTGTATGTGGCGTTACAACTCACGGGGGATGTTGGGAAGGGAAAATAAGAGTCGGTGCAATTAACCAAGAACAAGAGTTTAGGCTGAAAAAAACTGTAGTTGAGGAAGGTGTTTATGGGAAGGTGAGTGCAGGGACGAAGAGCAAGGCAAGAACTATCCCCTTGGCTTACTAAATCGATGGAACTCTCATTGTAGGAGATGCTTTTAACCGAGTAGGGACCATACATAGTTTTTGTTCCTTTACAAGTGATCTCAAATCCAGGGTAACCGCATAATTCTTTTCCGCCTCCAGAAATATAAAAGGGATAGCTTATCTTCAGAGGGTCGCCCTCGCCCCTACAACCGTGGGGTTTGCACACTTCATATGACACTTCATTCGATGACGACGCGACAGGATCTTCTAAGATGGAAATGAAGAAGATGCAGAACGCCGTGCAAACTAAGCCTGGTGTGTAAATGAAGCGTAGACCCATCTCTGGATTTCGATATGTTCCTAGTCTGGAACATACAAAGTTTCCTTCTTTTTTGTTTGGATAGCAATGCTCTAGAATGGAATGGAACGGCATGAAGAAGAAGAAGAAGAAAAAGAAGAAGGAGAAGAAGTTGTTTGATTCCTCACGTGAAAGTGAAAAGAAGGCCCTTGTTATTGGCAATTCCTTCTGCTGGTCTTGTGAGACCAGCTCTGCTTAAACACGGCAGTTGACTTGGAAAGAGCACGGGAAGACTTGAACAAGAGACGTTTCAGAAGAGCCAGGTCGAGACAGAGACACCCGAGGGAGCAATGTCATCCATCACTTTACCTCTTTGATGATGATAGGTCGGTGAAATGTGAAGACCTGCAATAGCGAACTTGCAGCACAAATCTTGCCCCGATTGACAAGTTATTCCAAGACATGACTCCTATTTTCTTATATTCCCTCAAGTTGGATCCTTCACAAGAGGATAATGAGAAAATAAAAATAAAAACCCAGAAACTTTTATCCCCTGTCATGCTTATTAAAACTAAATAAGCTAGATTAGGAAAATAAGTTCAAGAAAAAAAAGTCAGTGGGTCTTTGACAATTAAGGGCCTCTGCTTGAAAATTAATTTCAAAGAAGTACCGGGAGTTAGTTCTAGGAAACAGTGGAAAATTCCAAAAAGGTAAATACCAAGCACAATGAGCACGGACAACAAAAATCGTTGGCCTACTCGAGAAAGTTTCTCGAAAGGATTTTGTTAACACCTAAGTTTTAGTCGACAATTCAAATATTCATTCTTCTAAAAGTACAAAAATAAACAATAGCAAAATAATAATAAAAATAAATCAATCAAAAAAATAATTAAATAAATAACAAACGAAAAAGTGATGACCAAAGCAAGAAAAAGAAAAATAAGTGATAAAAGGAGGTTTTCTTTTTCAGTACGAGCTCTTGAACCGTTTGAATGAACCTTAACCCATTAAAACGTTTGGATTCGATTTCTGCTATTTTTTTTTCTGGTTAAATATTTCTGCTAGTCATTTAGTGGGGAAAATTACCAAAAAAAATCCAAATTTTATTACACTTTTGCTAATTCAATTTTGAATTTTGCAAATATATCAATTGAGTTTTAAACCTTTTCATCTTTTTGTCGATTGAGTACATCTGGTCAATTTGGCAAAAAAATTACTAACGTGAACGTTGGCACTCATGTGGAATTTTTATTATTATTAAATTTTAAATAATTTTTTTTCGAATTTTGTAATTATTATTATTATTTTTAAAGCCTGATAGAAAAGAGACGAGGGATGGTTTTCTTAACGGCCTGATCCGTCGGTCATCTTCGCCATCACCGATTTCTGCGAGTTTGAGAAGTGCGCCGTTCCTTTGCAGTGACCGAGAGCTTCGAGCGGTTTCAACCCCGTTCAGAGATTGCTTTCAGATTTCAATTCTGATCATCCTCGTCGCCGCTCGTCGCTGCCTGTTACCGCTGAGAATCCCTTCACTGCTCTCCTAACGTTATTAGCCTTCGTTGCCGTCCTTTCTCGGCATTCCGGATTTGCGCCTTTTCCTGCTCTGCTTCTCCCTGTTCCACGACCGGGAAATTCGCGGAAGTTATCGTCCTCGCGTTTAATTCTTCAATATAACTTCCGACCCTCATCGGTGACATTTCCGGAACGTGCTCGCTTGGATTTTCTCATCACTGCTCGGAGCTAGAATTCAAGGTTGATAGAGGTGAGTTCAATATCTGTTGCTCCCGGTCATAGTTTTAGAATGAAAACAGAGACTGAGACTTCATACATTGTCAATCTAAAATCTGAAATGATGGAGGCTGAGTTGATGATTTATGTTAGCGCTTACTGTGACGGAATGAAATGACTCATATATAACTAATCAACTAGCCAGCCCACCATATGTTCAACAAAATGCCCGAACTGAGTCCTTAGTCCGTATTGATTAGTCCTTGATCCCGACCTGTTTCGAGTGTATAATGGTATGTCACCCGTGAATGCAACTTTTTGTTGATGGCTAAGCATGATTTTGTACCGCATTTTATTTCCACCGAAACCAAATCTGAGCAATTTCTTTTTGATTGTGTTTGCTCGGTGTTTATATGTCTTCCTGCGCCGTTCAATGATGGTCATTGGTGAGGATCTGCTCAAAAATTGACAGTCTGAGGGTTAATTTTTAAGCTCAATTGTTCCGGTTTGTTCATCACATCCTTTTATCCGATCATGTCCCTGTTTTTGTTCTCTACGTCTGGCTGTGGCCGACGTATATTGATGACTCCGTAGTGGACGACGGTGGAGGTTCGATAACAAGTATAGGTAGATTAACAGAGATGAATATATGTTCATGCTTTGATGATTTGGTAGATGGATCTTTGATTGTGTTTTGGGTGTTCTCACTACTATGAGGAAGACGATGAGAAAAAAGAAATAGAAAAGAAAAAAAGAAGAAGAAAAATGCATATTAACAAGTATGAAAAAAGGAAAAAAAACAAAAAAACTCCAAACCATTCTCAATGTAATACATTTACCCGTTTTTTATAACATTAAAAACCCCAAACTATGGCTATTGTAACATATTTATTCCAAACTTTTTCTTTTAACATAAAAAACTTAAAACTTGTACTTATGCGACATATTTACCCTCCGTCAAGGTTTCGTTAGATGATTTTTCAACTAAAATAACGTTTTTATTTCACTTAAATCATGTGAGTACCATGTCAATACTGTTTGCTTTATGGCATCCCAGTAGGTAGATTTTCAAATGTTCCCATTGAAGGAACTTTGAAGAAAGTTAAATGTGTCATGAATGTACAAATTTGGGATTTTTTTGTGCCATAAAAAAATTTATGATAAATGTGTCACGGTATGCATAGTTTAGAGTTTTTGGTGATTTTTGTCCTAAAAAAGACTTGGGTAAAAAAAAACTTGGGTGTAACTACAATTGAATCCATAAAAAGGGGGAGATTCCACAAAGAAACACAAGTCATGAAATGAAACAAATAATTATAAAGGGCAGGGAAAGAAAGCAAATGACTATAAGACAAGTTCATGAGTTGCAATAGCAATTGCTCAGTTAGATCATAGGCTGATTGGCCTATAAGCGGCTCTTATATCCATTTGATAAGTCCCTTGAGAAGATGTAAGAACTACTTTCTGAAAAGTCACAGCAATGTTAGCGGTAAGAAGGCAGTGTTTGAGCCAGTGATTATGTCAATTGAAGTTTTCAAACCGATACCCTCACTTAGAGCTTATTTGGTGTGAAATGCAGTTACGTACGTCTGCTGATATTGTCAAGCAATGCCACTATTTGATCACATGCTGAAGAGAATGTGCCTAAAGAGAAGAAGAGTATAGTACTATAGTAGCAGTGGAGTACCAGACTAGAGTCTCGCCAAATGTGTAGAGAATCCCTTTTGCCTGTGATTAAGACTACTAGCACTAGCCATTTATCTATATCCAGTTAGGCCATCGTCTTATATTTGTGTCCCTTGCATGGATGTTTGGGGGTTCAATTTTTGCCAAGAATCTAAGGGCAGTTAAGAGAAAGCCAAAAGTTTTGTTCCGTTTTGGATAGGACTCGTATTCGAATGTTTATTTCTAAACCTGTCCTATCCAAGCCTGCCCTACCAATAGAGAACCAATTGTATCTGCTTCCGCCCTGGGCTGCGCATGACTTTATGCATGGTCTATCCGAATGGCTCACAGGACGACAATCGCTAGAAGAGAATACGGAAAATTCTTGAAGATGTCTCATTGAGGATATTTGCAAGGAAAGGTTGCGGTTGCGGCTAGTGGCATTTTGATCTAATGATTGCATGGAAACTATTAGCGATGAGTATTCTCCTTTCTAGGTACTCAATTCCTGCGAAAACCCCAAAATTACATGGGCAAGTTAAAATTGAGATTATCAATTAACCGGAGAGAACAATATCGTTCCCTTCGAGTAAAGGATTCTAACGAATTGAAATGAATTGATGGATAAGTCACCCTTATTGCCACTCTCCAAGTTTCCCCTCCAAAAATATTTTCCAGCTTGTTTCAATTAAGGGCGTAATGGAAAGAACATTCAGTTCTACCTACTATTGGACCCTCTATTCATTAGTATCTTTATTTTGATTACCACTCGTTGTATTTGGTTTGGTATTATGACCGCGCCTGACTTTGAGAGTTGTGATGATATTATTGAGGAACGTCTTATCAGAATAATTTTCCTTTGTACAACATCGAATTGAACCATAGACAAACTTGGATTTGCGATCCTAGATATCATTGTTGGAGTTAATACCACGAAAAATCCTAAACTAGTGGTTTGCGCTCAGTTCCTTTCACGAGAGGTCCTGGGTTCAAAACTCGCCCATCGGTGATTTAAGTGGGGGGTCGTGGCGGTGGGATGCTGCGCTAGCCCCCCTCGAGGACTAGTCGGGCATCACCGCTGGTTTGAGCCCTAGCTCGCCGGCCGCGCGGACACCTCGATTATCAAAAAAAAAAAAAAAATCCTAAACTAGTACAGTTATGACAATTTTACCTCAAACTATTTTTTTGATCATAAAAAACCCCAAACTGGTACACTTGTGACAAATTTACCCCGAACTATTTTTTTGACCACCAAAAATCCCGAACTGGTATACTTGTGACAAATTTACCCCAACTAATATTTTAATATTATTTTTTATTTTTTCGAATTTTTTTAATTAATTTTTTTATTTTTTCTTTTCTTTTTTTCCTTAATCTTCTTCATCTTCAATTTTTGGCCGCTCGCCGGACCGGCGACCGGCCAGAGGTGGAAGCCGGCGAGGTCGGCTCCGCTGGCGGGTCAACCTCGCCGACTTCCGCCTCTAGCCACTCGCCGGTCCGGCGACTGGCCAGAAATTGAAGATGAAGATTAAGGAAAAAAAGAAAAGAAAAAATAAAAAAATTCGAAAAAATAAAAATAATATTAAAATATTAGTTGGGGTAAAATTGTCACAAGTATACCAGTTCGGGATTTTTAGCGGTCAAGAAAATAGTTCGGGGTAATTTGTCACAAGTGTACTAGTTTGGAGTTTTTTGTGGTAAAAAAAATAGTTTGAGGTAAAATTGTCACAACTGTATCAGTTTAGGGTTTTTCGTGATATTGACCCTAATTGTTATCTATGTGTTGAATTTGCTCATATTTATATGCCGTTCTTTTTTTCGGCCAACCAATATATCCATGTGTCGTGTTGGATACTTCTAATGTAGTACGAAACAACAGTTAAACTAAATAAGCTCTATGTGGTTCAATATCATCCGTAAGCTAGATTGACAATAGAGTGCTTTATTACCACGTCCATACCTTCAGATTTCGACCCAGCACTTAAATCAGTAACGTCTCAACATATGACTGCTCACTTGCATTCACGTATGTACAGTATGTGACAAACGGCTACATGGATAATCTAACCATCAACACCAGGTGTAGAACTACCGCTGCTACCCCATTTTTGAGTCACAGAAACTGGAGAATGGGTTGACCGCATATTCTTCAGTATAATAATATAAGACTTCTATCCATTTATGACCCATTTACTAAATATAATAATATAAGACTTCTACTCATTTATGACCTATTTACTAAATATAACTAACCCATTTATGATCTATTTATTAACATAGAGGTTAAAAAATAGGTTTATGACCCATTTTGACAGTCTACCATAAACTCATGTTTAAACTAAGAAACTAAGTTACCCACCATATGTTCGACAAAATGCCCGAACTGAGTTCGTATTGATTAGTCCTTGATCCTGACCTGTTTTGAGTGTATAATGATATGTCACACACAATCGAAACTTTTAGTTGATGGCTAAGCATGATTTTCTACCGAATCTTATTTCCACCGATACCAAATCTGAGCAATTTCTTTTTGATTGTGTTTGCTCGGTGCTTATACGTCTTCCTGCGGCGTTCAATGATGGTCATCCAATCGCGTCCCTGTTTTTGTTCTCTGTGTCTGTGGAGGCTGTGGCGGGCGTGTGTTATTGACTGTGTGGCTTTATATAATTTCTGTATAGAAATTGGAAACCAAGGAAATTAAAAACATATTGAATTCTAGGTGGCTTTGCGGTCATGTACATTCAGCTGCGTAAGATGCAAGTTCATGTTAAGTTGCTTTCTACAATTAATGACGTGGCTTTAGATAACTTCTGTCGGCCTAAGCATTGGTATCATACGTTCAACAAATAATAGAAGAAAAATTTCCGAAGTATACTTATCTAACAATCTTTGCACACTCATTGCATTGAAAGGCTAGATGTGCTTATAGTATGAACTTAAATTTCACACGGCCATGGACATTGAAGTGGTTGGTGATGATCTTGATGGAGAAGACAGATAGGGCTTGGGAGGAACTAGCAAGCAGTCAACACTGCCTCTAAGCATATCCACCACCTCACTCATTGTTGGCCTAATTGAAGGATTAGTCTGTATGCACCACAAGCTCACTATTATCATCTTCCTAGCTTTCTCTCTGTCTCCTTCACTTGTGACATTCTGCAGTCCAAACTCTTCTTGAAGTTCAAGACGCTTGTGAATCCAATGCGGGAAGTATATTTCACTGGTTCTCTCTGCTCCGGTCACTACATTTTTCCTCCCACCAACCATTTCAAGCACTGTCATCCCAAAGCTGTACACATTTGATTTTTGGGATATTCCTCCGATGTTCCTGCAAAATACTTCTGGCGCAATAAACCCCACAGTCCCTCGTGCGCCGAGTGGTGAGATCGTGCTCTCCTCTCGATGGCATATCTTCGCAAGGCCAAAGTCGGAAATCTTGGGGCAATAGTTTTCATCGAGAAGAATGTTGTGCGGCTTTATGTCAAAGTGTAATATTCTCGAGTTGCAGCCTTGGTGCAAGTATTCGAGTCCTTGAGCTATGCCTAGGGAGATTCGGTACAAGGTGTCCCATCCGAGGTGGTGGCAACCTAGCTTGCTGTAGTTCTCTTCGTATATGAGTTTCTCCAGAGATCCATTGGGCATGTACTTTTAGACAAGAGCCCTTTCGGTTTTGTGAAAGCAGAAACCTAGCAGAGTAACAATGTTGACATGGGAAGTTCTGCTCATGCTGTTTACCTCATTGATGAAGTCTTCACCATCTCCTTTGAGCTTGCTTAGGATTTTAAGTGCCACGAGATGACCATTTGGGAGCTTCCCTTTGTACACACAACCATAGCCTCCTTGGCCTAGTTTTTCTTTGAATGAGTTGGTCATTCTCTTAACGTCAGCGTTTGAATATCTTCTTGTTACTAAAATTCCACGATTTTCGAAAATGACATCACATTTATGACTCTTTGTCATCTTTCTGCTCCCTGTGATCATGGATTTCTGCTTGGATATTTTTTGTTGACAAAGATGGGCTAGGACTATAATAGCGACACAAAATGCACTGATTGATGCACCTGCGTATCCAAAGGACCTACAAAGCATAAATAGAGATAATGCTTTTAATTTTATAGTCCTAGTTTCATTTAGGGAAAAGGTTACAAAAATCCCCAAATTATGCTTGCTGCGACACATTTACCTTTAACTTTTTTTGTGATATAAAAAACTCCTAACTATAGCCAATGTGACATATTTACCATAACTTTTTTTGACATAAAAACTTCAAAATTTTGTACATATGTGACATATTTACCCTCTTCAAATGGTTCTGTTAGATGATTTTTCAGTTAAAACAACATCATATTTATTTCACTAGAGCCATGTGGGCGCTATGTCAATACTGTTTGCTTTCTAGTATCCATGTAGATAGATTTTTCACGATCCTCATTGATAGAACTTTGATGGAGGGTAAATGTATCATTCAGGTTAGGGGTGAGCATGATCCGGGTGGGCGATTTCCACCCTCAAACTGGGAACTGCCCACTAAGGACCGGTTCTGAAAAATTAGATTCGGGAACCGCTTGTTGGTTCCTTCAACCCACCCAAGAACCAGACTGCCGGTCCGGTCCGGTTCTCGAGTGGGTCCATAAAACCGGTCCCACTAGCCAAGGACGGAGACGGAAAAACGAAGGCGAAGACGAAAATAGAGAGTCGGAGACGGTAAGGTGAGCATTGATCGAGAAGAGTGAGAGAGTGAGAGTGAGTGTGAGCCGAAAGCGAAAGAAGGTGTTTCTTGGCTCAATGTGAGGTTGTGAATGTCGAGCGAGTTAGGTTTAGTTTATGGACTTACGATTTTTTTAATAAAAAAATTACAAATTAAATAAATATATTATATTTATTATTATATTACCGATCTAGTCCGAGTGGGTGACCGAGCGGTTCCACACCTAGAACCTAGAACCGGACTGGTTCTGGTCTGGTTGTGAGTTGTCCCTGGCGGTTCCCAATTTTTTTCACAACCCTAATTCAGGTACAAGTTTGTGATTTTTTGTGTCACAAAATTTTTTTTTAGGGTAAATGTGCTTCGGTGAGAATAATTTAAGGTTGTTGGTGGCTTTTTCCCTTTCATTTAAATACTGGCCAAATGTCCAGATTTGAATTCATAAGCATGCATAACAAATTTGATGTTCTACTTACCAACAGCAACTTTCTTTTTGAAGCTCATAGCTTTCAATTTCCCTGCAACATAAATGTTGTCAAGTAGAATGCGAAAGCTGACCGGATCTTTGCAATAAAGTCAAGAGCGAGAGATAATGAAGTTACCAGAGAAATAAATCAAGGAATAATAAAGAGGACAAAAGATTTATGTGGTTCAATCCGAGTGTTGGTACCTACCTCACAAGGCGATCCAACCACAAATAATCGACTACTCAATGGGAAAGTTACAAAGTTACAATTATTTACACGCTAAAGTGTTTTTCAGCTCTAAATTACGCCCAAACTCACATTGTTTAGCCTCACGAAAATTTGCGATAAAATAAAACACGAAAATTTCCTCATGTATAACATTCTGCACATATTTCACCGTGTTTAGAGAGTCTCTCTTTTAACTTGTATCAATCTCCTCTTCGTGTGCTCGTCAGAGAGTGTATTCTTTGTATGGAGCTCCTCTCTCTTTTATATTCTGCTCGTCTCCATTGTGCAATTAATAAGAGGAGCTCAACTTGGAGCTTCTTTTAAGAGAGTTTGACTCTGCAATAGAAGAAGACAAACTACAATTTTCTTATCTTCTATGACAAACGTCAATTGCGGCTGAAAAGGGAGCTCAAATATGTGGCCAAATGAAAGCTCCAACGGGTCCAAAATTAGAGCCATGAAAGGCCAAAAGGAACAAACTCTCTAAGAAATTTTTTGGGATTTCTTTCCTCGTAGAGGTGGTAAAACAATTATGACCAACTCGGACAACTCTATCACACTTCCGAAGTCCTTCATACATTACGAACCGATCCACATCCTCCGACTCGAGTCAGATTGTACATACGAGCTTAAACTCAAGATAATTCAACAATTCTCCACCTTAACTCGATGTTTGCATCCAAATAATAGTGCTTATCATACATGCTAACTCTCCTAACGTCCCCGATGGGCATTCATTCTCCACATATGCCAATTAAGTTCCAGCAAAGCTTGAGCTTTGGGAAAGGAACAGATTTCTGCATCATATCTGCTAGGTTCTCCACTATCGTAGAGGTGGTAAAAAACTTATGACCAACTTGGACGACTCTATCACACTTCTGAACTCCTTCATACATTACAGAACGATGTACATCCTCCGACTCGAGTCGGATAGTATACACGAGCTTAAACTCAGGATAATTTAACAATTCTCCACCTTAACTCGATGTTTGCAGCCAATTAATAGTGTTTATTATCTATTCTTCCAGTGCACCTGGACTAAAAGCATTTGGCGCACTATCCTTGCACAATACGGAATCCTGCGGTATATAGGAGGATGGAATGAAGAACTCGAATGGATAATAAGTGCTACCAAAGGCAAGGATTTGGCAGCTAGATTTCTCAAGGTATCTTTCCTATCGATCATTTATTGCATCTAGATGGAGCGTAATCATAGACGTTTCCAACATAAGTCACATGATGCCCCCATAATCTTGGCTAAAGTTCGGAAACTTGTCAGAGGGCGAGCTTCCCACTACAAAACTTTCGGACCTTCTAGGGCAAATGCAATATTGGCTAATATGTGGAGACTCCCACACTCCATTTTTTCGTGATCATAGTCCTCTTTGTAATGCTAGGGTATGCCCCTAAGCTTTTGTATGTAAACTTATGAATGATACTTATATTTCACACCAAAAAAAAATAGTGCTTATCATACATGCTAACCCTCCTAACGCCCCTGACAGGCACTCATTCTCCACATACGCCAATTGAGTTCCAGCAAAGCTTGAGCTTTGGTAAAGGAACAGATTTCTACATCATGTCTGCCAGGTTCTCCACTATCGTAGAGGCGGTAAAAAAATTATGACCAACTTGGACGACTCTATCCCACTTCTGAACTCCTTCATACATTACGAATCGATCTACATCTTTCGACTCGAGTTGGATTGTACACACGAGCTTAAACTCAAGATAATTTAATAATTCTCCACCTTAACTCGATGTTTGTAGCCAAATAATAGTGCTTATCATCCATGCCAACTCTCCTAACACTCCCGATGGGCACTCATTCTCCACCTACGCCAATTGAGTTCCGGTAAAGCTTGAACTTTGGCAAAGGAACATATTTCTGCATCATGTCTGCCGGGTTCTCCACTATTGTCATCTTTTTCACAACTACCTTACCTTTTGCCACAACATCTTGAATGAAATGGTACTTGATGTTGTTATGTTTCGTTTTTTCATGATAAATTGGATTCATAGCCATATATATCACACCTTGGTTTTCACAATGTATGAAAACACTTTTCTGCTCCTATCCAAAGTTCGAGAGCAAACCCCCTGGCTATATCACCCTCTTCACTATAAAAGGTTAGTGTCAAATACTATGCCTCAGTCGAAGACAAGGCAATATCATCCTATAGTTTGCCTTCCAACTTAATACACCACCTGCTAAAGTAAACGTGTACCCAACTAAAGATTTGCAATCATCTAAATCACCAGCTTGGTTGGAATCCAGATACCACTATCATCGCCTTCCTTTTGATACACTATACCAACATTTGTTGTCCTCTTTAAATATCGAAGGATCCACTTCATTGTTTCCCAATGAGTTTTACTAAAATGCTTCATGCAATGGCTAACGTCTACAGCTTGTGAATTATCAAGCCTAGTGCATACCATGATGTACATAATACTACCCACTAGACTAAAGTAAGAAACACATGACATATACTCCTCCTCTTCCTCTTAGTCTGCGGTGATGACTTATTATAAAGTTTAAAGAAGTTGGTGAAACATATACTCAACAGATTAAGCTGACTACTTGTTAAAACATGCTACAATTTTCTCACCATAATTCTTTTGAGATAGACGCAACACTCCTACAGTTTTATCATGCAAAATCTCTATAGATGATATTTTCTTAGTAGCATTTAAATCTTTCATCTCAAAATTACTACTCAACCACCACTTCAACACATCAATATTATGCATATGTTTAGTTGCTGTCAACATGTCATCAACATTTAATACAAGATAAATCAAAGACCCATCCTCAAATCTCTTCAAGTAAACACAACTATCAAATTGACTATTTGAATAGTCCTCACTAGTTGTGAAAATATCAAAACACTTATATCACTTGCCTAGGAGATTGTTTTGGTCCATATAAAGATTTCTTTAATAAGCAAACATGATCTTCCTTACCTCGAATAACAAATACCTCCAGCTGCCTCATTTAAGTCCGCTTCTCTAACTCACCGTGAAGAAACATTATTTTCAAATCTAGCTACTCTAACTCGAGATCTTGAGATCTTGTGTAGCAACTAAGGCAAGTAATTCTCGAATAGAAATATGTCTTACGATAGAAGAGAACACCTCATGGTAATCAATATCGTCCTATTAAGTATACCCCTTTCGCGACAAGTCTAGCCTAATACTTTGTTACCTCGATATCAGGAATGTATTCCTTTCGTTTGTGGACCCATTTGCACCTGACAATCTTCTGGCCTTTGGGTATTGACCAGCTCTCATGTTTGATTTTGATCAGTTGATTCCATCTCTTCACTCATAGGTGCTAGCCAGTACGACGACTCGGCACTAGCCATGTCACGCCCCGTACCCTATCGGGACGCAACATCCCGTCGACGGTCGATTATGGTGCAACGCTCCCAGGAAGCATTGCCGACCCAACGCCCAATCAGAGATCAAACACATGCGGAAGCAATGTATATAATTAAATATATACACCCGTATAGTAAAACACATGAGACCAAGGTAGAACAACCAAATAGCAGTCAAGCACCTCAGAAAATATATACATTTTATACTATTATCAAAAGATCCTTTACAACCACATATACACACCGGGATAAACAACAAACTAAGAGACAACAACAACAACCACAGGCACGTTAAAAGTCCGAACAGGGGGTTCAGTCACTCCGCCAGCTCCTCTGAAGTACCACGCCACGTACTCTTGAGTATGGTAATAGTCCTCTCCCACGTTCACAAACAAAACGGAGTAATATCTCACATAGGCTGCTCCGTCTCCACAGGGATGTACGCTAGACGACCGCTGGATATGATATGGTATCCCAAAAGAGGCGCTCTCCTCGGCATTCTACGGCTGGGGGTCTGAAATGTGGGTTGATACAACCGTGAGACGAATCTCAGCGAGTATAACCCCCTAAACCTAGGTTAAGCTAACATGCAATTCTCCTGACCGATAACACATAATCACATTGCAAGTTTACTCATAAATAATTTCTGACCTAGGCCCTCTGGCCCAGATCTCTTACCTGGCTGACCCTGCAGGTTATTCATAATAATCATATAATCAAATCACATACCCAAGCACTCGGTTCACGCGTACGTCAAGCGTATGTTCATGCACAATAATGATAACATCACGTATTATTTACCGAGTCCCGCATACTCGCATTCTAGCCCACGCATTCTTATGCATGCAAATGTCCACATTCATGTCTAGGCTCACTAGCCCACATTGGCACACTGGAACTTTCTCAATTTATCATTTAATATGAACCGCGTAAAACGCATCAGGTTTCTTTATTTAATCACAACACTTCGTGACCCGCGTTAAAATGCATCAACTGGCCCAGTGTCTCTAGCCCGCGTCAAAACGCATCAGGCGCAACACCGATCTCCTCACGAACTAGAGCTCACGTATAACGCATCAGGTTGGTCGTCTTACGGACGTACCGAGCATCGTCCCGCGTAAAATTCCTCAGGACGGCATACCCCACGTAACACGTATCAGGGCGAAATGTGATCACACATACACACGATCAATTATTATCTGAACCCCACGTAAAACGCATCAGGGCATAATTAGGTGATCACATGCTCATGGCAGGCACGCATTCTTGCACTATTCATCACACGTCTCCTTCTCGGCACTCAAAATGCGTGTCCATGCGATGCAATATGATGCACCATGAGCATCAAATATAATTAGGCACTCAGTCAATTTCATGCCACAACAATCGTTCACTGGCCAATTAATACCGTGCGGCCCAATTTCACAATGGATAATTCAATAATATTCAATAATCCAATCAAGCCATTAGATGGCCAATCACACTCCGCACGAGTCGGCCACACAGTCACACGACATGGCATTATTCAAATTTCCCAACAATTGGGTACCGAATCAACAAGTCAATCAGTCTGGGCATACCCGGCAGTCCAATCATAAAATCCCCAACTAATCCTAATTAGCCCAATAATTATCTCTAATAATCCCACTAATTTTCTTGGATTTATTCCACCAATTGATCCTCAATTCAGTTCGGATTATCCACCGATACTACCTAAACCAGTCCAGAAAAACGCACTATTAGTCCTAATCCGGGTTTAGAAAATATACTCATTTAATTTCTGGACCACGGCGACGAGGAATGGCGGTCGATCACTGATGAACAGTGAAACCGGCGGCGGGATTCCCAGCGCGCGTACTATTCACAGGCTGTACAGATCTGTACGGACGGTCAGGGGCAGTGGCCGGCGACATGACGGTGACGACCCCGGCGACATACGGACGGCGTGAACAGTGACCGTACGGGGGATGCAATGAACAGTACCCGTACGGACACTGTACGGACTGGGGCTGAACGGCAACGTACGAGCGGGCTGGACGGCTGGGTGGTGACGGAATGGCGATCGGAGCTCCGGCGAAGCTCCGGCGAGGCTTTGACGCGGCGGCGGTGCTAACCCGGGAGAGAAAAAGAGAGAGAAAGAGAGGGAAAGGGAGAGAGAAAGAGCTGGACAGAGACGAGGTTGAGGCTGGGGGACTATGTGGTTGACGGCGGGGCACGGCGGTCAGCAGCAGCGCTCCGGTGGCCAGCGGCGAGCTCCGGCTAGACAAAACCAAGAGAGAAAATGGAGAAAAAGAGAGGAAAAAATGGGAGAGAAGCTGCTGTTGGGGGCTGGTTCTGCCGAGAATGAGGGGAGGAGAGAGAGAGAAGATGGTCAGCTGGTCAAATAAAGCAGCCCAAAGTGCCACGTGTCGTCGATCCGGGCCGTTTGACCAAAATACCCCTAATCCAACGGTTTTAATTCGATCCTATCCAAAAATGAGGGGCAAAGTGGTCTTTTGGTCCAATAATGTAGCTGATAACCCTTGACAATTATCCTAAAATTTTCCCAAAAAAATTCGGAATTAATACCGGCCCAGGGGCAAAATGGTCATTTTTCCGGTCCCGGGGCGAAATTCCAATTTTCGCACATACGCGTTTCATATGTGTGTGGCCAACATAACATGGCGTCGGAATCGCAAAATTCACTTTTTAAGCCTTCGAAAATCGACTGCGAAGTTTCGGGATTAAAATAATATTATTTTTCGCTCCCGAGCCAAAATTTCAATTTTTGACTGAAACCACTCTAAATGTGTGTGGCCACCCCAAAATGACATCGGTTTCGAAAAATAACCTCAAACGGGCTCAAAATCTAACCTCGGGGCCCACAAGGGCAAAACTGTAATTTTCCCCAATTTTTGTTGAAATTCCAATTTCTGGCTAGATTAGCCCCAAATGTGCGTGGCCACACCAAAACGACGTTGGTTTTGAAAAATAATCGTAAACGCCCACCAAATTTTGACGTCGAAGTTCGAGTCCAATCTCGCGATTAAATTTGCTCATTTTAAAATTCTAGAGCCTCTCACTAACGGGTGACTGTTTAGGTGTTATGCATATCGACCTAGGGTTGTCCGAATCGTAATGGCCTCAATTTTCGAGAGAGCGCGAGGAATTATCACTAGTACCGGAGGTCTCGGTCATTTAGGTTAGTTCGGGAATCGCTCGTCATGTGTACTCTCGATCATGTGGAATCACCCGCGATCCGATCGTACATCATTGGTCGAATCGAATCCGTCACCTTCCTAAGATCGGCTCACATTGGTCCAAAATATTCTCTCGGCATTCCTCGAAGTCCGTGCCTAACTCGCGATTGGGTCCCCATTTCACGTACATATTCCTATTTAGCCTTTCCCAATAGGTTAGTATCCCGTGATTGATCAGGTCCGGACGAGACTTTCTAAAATTAAATTAGAAATAATTTACACTTTATTGATCCCGAAAATGGGTCGAAATTCAAGATGTCACAAGCCATCACTTTATAGTAAGATAAAAGCTCATCTATCTCCACCTCATCACCTACGGTCAATGCATAAGCAATATTAGAATAACCATAATCTACCGGTGATTTAATTTGTTTTCTATGTCTAGCTGAGACCATATAGTGCTGTGGCTATGCGAGTTGTTGTGTATCAACGACTTCACCTTATCTGCAGTCTTAACCTTGGTTATTTATGAGGTCTTTAGAGGCTCCACCTCACTATTTGACATCATGATTTGTTTGCTCAGTTGGTTGTGTCTTAAGACTCATCTGTTGAAGCATAGCAGTTTGGTCAAAGATTACTTCTTGGCTAACTAGAAGACCAAATGATCTAAGCTCAGTGCACCACAGTTGGTAGCTTTTCAACCCATGCATATAACCTATAAATATGCACACCATCGGCTCAAGTTTACTATTACTCACATGAGCATATGTAGGTTTTCCCAACCATACTTCCTTAAGTGTCTTCCACCTAATAGCATATGATGGAAATCGATTTACCTGGTAATAAATCATGTTCATTACTTCAGCCCAAAATTCCTTTGTTAGTCCTGCACTCAAAAGCATGCACTGATCTCACTCCAGTAGAGTTTTGTTCTTATGTTCGCAATGCTAATCTACCGTGGGTCATAATCATTATTCTATGTCTCATAATCCCTTGTTTTTGGCTAACTTGGTAAAATCATACCATAATGTTCTTGTTTCTAAGGCATTTGATATATTTACCTGATTGCTTCTCAATCAATGTATTAAACTTCTTAAACTAATTGAACACCTCAAATTTGTGCTTCGGATTATATACCCATATCTTCCTTGAGTAGTCAACGATGAATGTCGGCAGATATTAGGCATCTCCTTTTGAAGGAATAAGAGATGGGCCCTAGATGTTTGAATGAATGTATTCAATCGGTTGCTTGGTTGAAGTTTAATTTGGCTCTACTTTATAAAGATGTAGTGCTCACACAATTCTAACTTCCCTATCTTCTAACCTTTCAGCTACCCCTTCTCACTGAGCATCGTCACACCTCTGTCACTCATATGCCCCAATCGCATATACCATAATCGAGTCAATTTTGAGTCTAACTTACCTAATGAAACTACTGCAGCTTAGGTCACAGTCCCTCCCAATAGATGATAGTGAGAGTTCATCTTATTCCCTTTCATCACTATTATGGCACTTCGAGAAATATTCGGCACTTTACCTTCAGTAGTGTACTTGCATATGATGTTATTGAGCGTCTCTAGAGAAATATGTTTATTCTTGAGCTTCGATAGATACCTTACATCTGTCAATGTGTGCTCTACCCCATTGTGCATTGCAATCCGAATTGTCCTTATCCCCACAACATCACAGACTACGTTTTTCCTCATCAGAGTTCTACTATCATCTGCAGTCCGGTAAGTAGTAAATTAGTTTCCATGAGGAGTCATATGATAGGAACACCTTGAATCTAGAACCAATTCCTCTCCTGATGAACGATAGTCACACAAGATGACATCAGCATCACTAGTGCTCTCCTCCGCAATAATTGCCATACTACTTGTGTCATTTTGCCCACCACCTTCATGTCTCAACTTTGGACAATCTCTTCTTATATGCCTCTCCTTATGACACTCAAAACACTTCACACGACCCTTGGATTTTCTATGTCGCGACTTTGACCTCCTTTTACCTCTGCCGCCAAGCCCCTAATGTGTATCTCTATCATGAATCACTAATCCCCACGTTATGTCTTGCGCTAGACTGTTATCTCACAACTTAATCCACCACTTCTGAGAGAATAAAGCAGATTTAATCTCTTTTGAGGTAATAGTAGTACCCCTATGTAACAGTGAATCAGTAAAGTGCTCCCATGATTTTGGTGGAGACGCCAATAACATCATGCCTTGGTTTTCATCAGCTCGGATCTCATCGACATTCTTCAAATCTATCATGAGTTTGTTAAACTCCTTTAGGTGGGTCATGGTGGAAGTGCCTTTGGCATGTCGAAACTGAAATATCATCTTCAACATGTATAGGTGATTATTCAAATCATTCGTTACATAAAGAGCCTAAATTTTGCCCACCAATGTGTGGTATTGCTCTCGTTGGCCACATCTATTAACAACTCATTCAATAGGTTCAACGGGTCTATACTCTTTGCCTTCTCCATGAACTTAGCCTTGCCATCCAAACCAAAGTTGTTAATAGCGCAAGCATCTTAATGCTTTACGGCCCAAAGTTGTTACTCCCATAAAATTTTTCAATTTTTAGTTTCGCTGCAAACATAATAGCAAAGTCTCAACTCTAATACCAATTATAGTAAAATCGAGTATAAAAACTGACTGGATCTTTACAATTAAATCAAGAGTGAGAGAGAACGAAATTGAAAGAGAAATAAAATGATGAACAATAAAGAATAAAAGTGATTTACGTGATTCGGTCCAAGTGTTAATACCTACTCCACGGAGAGAGCTAGCTAGAATTAACCATCTAATCTATTGGAGAATTACACAATTATAATACTTATACACTCGAGTTTCCCAATTCTAAATTGCACCCAATCCCACATTATTTAGCCTGATGTAATTTCTCGATAAAATAAATCACGAGAATTGCCTCACAACCAAAACACTTTTATTGTATAACTCTGCACAAAATCCACGGTGTTTCAAGCATCTCTCTCAACTTGTGTTAAGCTCCTCTTCGTGCGCTCATCAGAGAGTGTATTCTCTTTTCGGAGATTCTCTCTCTTCTATATTGAGCTCCTCTCTATTGTGCGATTAATAAGAGGGGCTTAACTTGGAGCTTATTTTCAAAGGTTTTGACTTGGCATATGGAGTCATTATTGTGCTAATAAAAGGAGAAATTAAAGCAAGCCCGCATGTTTTACGTTTTTTTCTGTGACAAATCTCAATATCAGCTGAAAAGGGAGCTCAAATATGTGGCCAAATGAGAGCTCCAATGTGTGTCCAAAATAAGAGTCATGAAAGGCCAAAAGCTTAAATGGACCTGATTGTAGAAGGTGTTCTCGCTATAGACAGAGTATTGGTTCTACTAAGAGCCTCTACAATCATGAAAGAAAGATGCGTACTCTTTATCAATGTAATTTGAATTCAAATTGGTATTATACAACTGATATTAAGTATTGGAATCCACAAAAAGTTTACCATATTTGTGCAGGCAATAAAGGATGACAGGTTGTGGTAGAATCAGAATTGCATACTTCCGGAAACTCTCTCTATGGAGCTGCAGAGTGAGTTCAACGGCTATAGATGACAGAATCAACTGCTACTTGTAGGATTTGAATTTAAAAGTGTCTTTTGAGATCTCATGGCTATAAATTGAACCCAAGGAAGTAGTAGAGCGAGGGGATAATGAACAGGAGTCTATGCTCCGAGTGTTTATCTCCTTGCTGTTCTTGTTGTGTAGAAGCTGTGTAAATCTAATTGTATTTTTGTGTAGAAGTTTGAGCATCTGTAATTAGAGAGTAGAGTGTGAAGTGTAGTGATGATGGCTTGTATTTGTAGAAGCAGAGCTACAAGTAAAAGAAACATCTTCAGACGCTATAACATTTCGAGGACTACATAGTGAATTTCAGCCTTGATTTGGGCTGTTAGAGTTGGGAGATTGGAGTAGGCCAGCTAAATAGGCCAAGTGGATAGGTCGAAGGGAGATGATATGATTAATAAAGCTCGGCGTGCATCTTCCTCTCAACAGCTATAAAATTTGTATCATCCTAATAACCACATTTTGTGCAGGGAAGAGAATAATTTATGACGAAGTTATTGCACGAACCGTTAATTCCTAATTCTAAAAACCTTACCGGGGCCACTATTGCGGTCCCAGGGATTGGCTCCATGTGGGCAATAGCACAGGAAGTCTTTGTCTCGTGATCGTCCACATCGGCCTCCACTGTCTTGACAACCAGAACAACTCTTGTTAGTCAATAAATCCCATTTTGACCGGAACCCGCTCTTTAACAACTCCTTGTAGTCGACATCTTTGATAGTTAGATGAGAGAACCTTCCCTCCAGTTGTACTGGTACCACTGCAAATGACCGGCAGAGTACACTTGGCGGATGGAAAATGTGACTAGGAAGTAAAGCAACAGAGCCGTTGTATGTAACGTTGGAAGCACAATTCACAGGGTATGTGGGGAAGGGAAAAGAAGTGTTGATGCAGTTATAGAAGAAACATAATTTATGAAGAGAAGCAGTCTTATTTAGGAAAACGTTTTCGGGAAGAAAATTGAAGGGAAGAGGAAGAAAGCAAGAATCATCCCTTTGGCTTACTAGATGGATGGAACTCTCATTGTAGGTGATGCTTTTAACTGAGTAGGGACCATACATAGTTTTTGTTCCTTCGCACTTGAGCTCAAACCCAGGGTAACCGCATAATTCTCTTCCTTCTTCAGGAATATAAAAGGGATAGCTTATGTTCGGACGGTTGCCTCCACAATTGTGGGGTTTGCACACTTCATATGACACTTCATTTGATGACGACTGGACAGGATCTTCTAAGATATCAATGGAAGAGATGCAGAACGCTGTGCAAACTAAGCCTCGTGTGTAAATGCAGCGTAGACCCATATCTGGATTTCGGTATTGTTTTAGTCTGGAGCATACGAAGTTTCTTTTCTTTTTGGATATCAATGCTCTAGAATGGAATGGAACGGCATGAAGAAGAAGAAGAAGAAAAAGAAGGAGAAGAAGTTGTTTGATTCCTCACGTGAAAGTGAAAAGAAAACCCTTGTTATTGGTAATTCCTTCTGCTGGTCTTGTGAGATCAGCTGCTTAAACACGGCAGTTGACTTGGAAAGAGGACGGTAAGACTTGAACAAGAGACTTTTGAGAAGAGCCAGGTCGAGACAGAGACACCCAAGGGAGCAATGTCATCCATCACTTTACCTCTTTGATGATGATAGGTCGGTGAAATGTGAAGACCTGCAATTAGTGAACTCGCAGCACAAATCTTGCCCCGATTGACAAGTTATTCCAAGACATGACTCCTATTTTCTTATATTCCCTCAAGTTGCATCCTTCACAAGAGTTGACTCCTATTTTCATGTATCCCCTCAAGTTGGATCCTATTTTCATAATGAGAAAATAAAAATAAAAATCCGGAAACTTTTATCCCCTGTTATGCTTGTTAAAATCAAACCAAATAAGCTAGATTAGGAAAATAAGTTCAAGAAAAAAAATCAGTGGGTCTTTGACAATTAAAGGCCTCTGCTTGAAAATTAATTTCAAAGAAGCGGCAAGAGTCAGTTCTAGGAAACAATGGAAAATTCCAAAAAGGTAAATACTAAGCACAATGAGCACGAACAACAAAAACCGTTGGCCTACCCTAGAAAGTTTTTTGAGAGAGTTTTGTTGACATCTAGATTTTAATCGACAATTCAAGTATTAATTTTTCTAAAAGTACGTAAATAAAAAAGCAAAATAATAATAAAAATAAATCAATCAAAAAATAAATAAATACATAACAAATCAAAAGTGATGACCAAAAAACAGAAAATAGAAAAAAAGTGATAAAAAAAGAGGTTTTCTTTTTCAATATGGGCTCTTGAACTGTTTGAATAAACCTTAGTCAATGAAAATATTTGGATTCGATTTCTGCTATTCATTTAGCGGAGGAAATTATCAACAACGTCTTAAACATATTACACTTTTACCAATTCAGTTTTAAAGTTTTCAAATATGTTAATTGAGTCCTAAAATTTTTTATTTTTTGCCAATTGAGTTCATCCGGCTAATTTGACCAAAACTTGTTGACATGAACTTTGGCACTCACATGGAATTTTTATTATTATTAATTTTTAAATTTTTTTTCGAAATTTTCAATTATTATTATTATTTTTAAAGCCTGATAGAAAAGAGATATGGGAAGGTTTTCTCAATGGCCTGATCCGTCGGTCATCTTCCTCGTCACCGATTTTTGCGAGCATCAGAAGTGCTCCGTTCCTTTGCAGTGACTGAGAGCTTCTAGCGGCTTCAATTTTCAACCTCGTTCGGAGACGACGCTGCCTCCGATTGCTTAGAATTCCCTTCACTACTCTCCTGATGTTATTAGCCTTCGTCGCCCTCGTTTCTCGGCATTCCCGATTTTCGCCTTTCCTGCTCTGCTTCTCCCTATTCCACGACCGGGAAATTCGCGGAAGTTATCCTCGCGTTTAATTCTTCAATATAACTTCCGACCCTCATTGGTGACATTTCCGGAACGTCCTCGCTTGGATTTTCTCATCACTGTTAGGAGCTAGAAATCAAGCTTGACAGAGGTGAGTTCAATATCTGCTGCTCCCGGTCATAGTTTTAGAATGAAAACAGAGACTTCATACATTGTCAATCTAAAATCTGAAATGATCGAAGCTGAATTGATGATTTATGTTAGCGCTTGTTGTGACGGAATGAAGTGAATTGTTACCGTAAACTCATATATAACTAATCAACTAACTGCCCACCATATGTTCGACAAATGCCCAATCTGAGTCCGTATTGTTTAGTCCTTGATCCTGACCTGTTTTAAGTATTCTTATCTAACAATCTTTGCACACAAGTTGCTCGTTGCATTGAAAGGCTAGATGTGCTTATAGCATGAACTTAAATTTCGCACAGCCATGGACATTGAAGTGGTTGGTGATGATCTTGATGGAGAAGACAGATAGGGCTTGGGAGGAACTAGCAAGCAGTCAACACTGCCTCTCAGCATCCACCACCTCACTCATTGTTGGCCTAATTGAAGGATTAGTCTGTATGCACCACAAGCTCATTATTATCATCTTCCTAGCTTTCTCTCTGTCTCCTTCACCTGTGACATTCTGCAGTCCAAACTCTTCTTGAAGTTCAAGACGCTTGTGAATCCAATGCTGAAAGTATATTTCACTGGTTCTCTCTGCTTCGGTTACTATATTTTTCCTCCCACCAACCATTTCGAGCACTGTCATCCCAAAGCTATACACATCTGATTTTTGGGATATTCCTCCGATGTTCCTGCAAAATACTTCTGGTGCAATAAACCCTGCAGACCCTCGCGCGCCGAGTAGTGAGATCGTGCTCTCCTCTCGATGGCATATCTTCGCAAGGCCAAAGTCGGAAATCTTGGGGCAATAGTTTTCATCTAGAAGGATGTTGTGCGGCTTTATGTCGAAGTGTAATATTCTCGAGTTGCAGCCTTGGTGCAAGCATTCGAGCCCTTGAGCTATGCCGAGGGAGATTCGGTACAAGGTGTCCCATCCGACGTGGCGGCAACCTAACTTGCTGTAGTTCTCTTCATATATGAGTTTCTCCAGAGATCCATTGGGCATGTACTCAATAGACAAGAGCCCTTTTGGTTCTGTGAAAGCAGAAACCTAGCAGAGTAACGATGTTGACATGGGAAGTTCTGCTCATGCTGTTTACCTCATTGACGAAGTCTTCACCATCTCCTTTGAGCTTGCTTAGGATTTTAACTGCCACGAGATGACCATTTGGGAGCTTCCCTTTGTACACAGAACCATAGCCTCCTTGGCCTAGTTTTTCTTTGAATGAGTTGGTCATTCTCTTAATGTCAGCGTATGAATATCTTCTCGTTACTAAAATTCCACGATTTTTGAAAATGACCTCACATTTATGACTCTTTTTCATGTTTCTGCTCCCTGTGATAATGGATTTCTGCTTGGAAATTTTCTGTTGACGAAGATAGGCTAGGACTATAATAGCGACACCAAATGCACTGATTGATGCACCTGCGTAACCAAAGGACATACAAAGTTTAAATAGAGATAATTATTCTGATGGGGTTTTATAGTCCTAGTTCCAATTATACTGGCCAAATATCTAGATTTGAATTCATAAGCATGCGTAACAAATTTGATGTACTACTTACCAAGAGCACCTTTCTTCTGTAAGCTCCTAGCTCCTGCAACATAAATGTTGTAAAATAAAATGCGGAAGCTGACCAGATCTTTGCAATTAATTCAAGAGCGAGAGAGAACGAAATTATTAACCCATTCAATAGATTCAACAGGTTTATCTTCAACATGGTGGAGGTGATTATTTAAATCCTTCATTACATAGAGGGCCTGAATTTTTTCCCACAAATGTTCGGTATCCTTATCGTCGGCCACCTCTATTAACAACTCATTCAATAGGTTCAACAGGTTTATACCCTTTGCCCTCTCCATGAACTTAGCCTTGCCATCCGACACCTTGGCTAAACTTTGGGTGGTTAATAGTGCACGCATCTTAAAACGTTACAACCCAAAGTTGTTCCTGCCGTTAAATTTCTCAATTTCTACTTTCACTCCAAACATAATTGCAAAGTCTTAGCTTTGACACCAATTGTAGTAAAATCAAGTGTGAAAGCTGGCCAGATCTTTACAATTATTAGATCAAGAGCAAGAGAGAACAGAATCGAAAGAGAAATAAAACGACGAAGAATAAAGAAAAAAAGATATTTACGTGATTTGGTTTGAGTATCAATACTTACTCCATAGGGAGAGCCAACTAAAAATAAACTGACTAATCAATGAGAGGTTTGCATGGTTACAATCACTTACACGCTCAAGTGTTTTTCAGCCTTAGATTATACCCAATCCCACATTGTTTGGCTTGATTACCTCACGATTGAAATACATCTATTGGATGTATAACTTTGCACAAAACCACGGTGTTTTGAGTGTCTCTCTTGACTTGTGTTATGTGACATTCCGAAATTTCCGCCAATTGGAGTTTATAAAATAACTGGATTTTATGAAATGTGCTCGTAGTAAATTCTCGCCCGGAACTGATCATTCCTGGGAATGCTAACCATTAGGGAAAGGCTAATAGGGGAATTAAATTCGCGCGACTAAAGAAAATTCGATCGTGAATGGATTTCGACCATTAAATTGCGTAAGTGATATTTTGAGCCACTGTTGGCCGATCCAAGGATAGTTAGGGGTCAATTCGCCACAGTCCTAATAGTGGATCGCGGGTGATTCCGTTGGACCACGAAACGACTTGACGAATGATTCCGAAATTATACCGAACGATCGTACCCCTCGGATCAAGTGATTGATCTTCGCGATTTTAACGACAATCGAGGTCATCACGCACCGGATGGACTTGCACGTGACTCGATTTAGTATCAGTCATGAGTTGATTCTGCGAATTTTCCCAGCAAGCCGCCCGTTAGCTCGAGAAACGCTCGAGTTGCGTTTAATAGAATTTAATTATGGAATTTTGCCCAAATTGGACACCGGAAAATTTGGAAATCACACCGGAACATTAGGACGACGTTGCACATGACACGTGTCAATTTTTGGTGCGCTCAATTCCTTCGGAAAAACTCGATTTGGACAAGAAACGGAGAAAGTGACCAAAATACCCCTATAAGTTAATAAAGGGTTAGTTTTGTTGGACAAGGGCATTTTGGTAAAATGCCAAAAAGGAGTCAAAAATTACTATTTAGGTCAAGAAGCTCTCTCTCTCCTCTCTCTCCCCCTCCCATTCGGCTCCCCTCTCCCGTGAACACCCCTCCCCCTTTCATTTTCTTCTTCTTTCTTTTTGGCCGTGAGCTCCATCGCCGGCACCGCCGCTCGCCACCACCACACCGGACCACCCTCAAGCCACCACCACCAGCCGCCGTCCCTCTCTTCCTCTCCCTTTTTCCCTCTTTCTCACGCGAGGCGAGACCCACGCGCAAGCCACGTCGTCGCCGTCTAAGCCGATCGCCGCCACCCGGGAGTTGTACGTTGTCGCCGTCGTCCCCGATTAAGGGCCGCCGCTCCCCGTTCTAGCCGATTAAGTCTAGAACTTGGTAAGTCATCCCCTAATCCCGATTTAGGGTTTTGGGTATCGCCGAACAATTTAATTTTGGGTGAAATTGGACTTGTCCGGGTGTGAAATGTCGGGGTTTTAGACCGGGAATGTATGACGGGCCTTGAGGAATTAATTTGGAATTTTTGGAGGATGATTTGAGGGAATTTCAAGCTCAGAATCACTGTTTACGAGCTGTGAATTACTATTCACGAGGCTGTGATGCTCGGTTCGGGACGCAAGTTGGATTTTTAGAACGGGTATTTAATGGCGAGAAAGTCCCGTGAAGGACCGGATTTGATTTGACGTCGTTTGGTGGGAGAAAAATAGAAATTATGGGTTTAAGGCGCGTATGGAAATTAAACCCAAATTAGGACTTCGGGTCTCGATGGAAATTTCGGACGAAATCAGTATGGAATTAGGTGCGGAATAGCATGAATAGAGGGTGGAAATTTTATGGCGGGCATCGGGAATTAATTCGGACAATATTTATTAGAAATTCAGAAAATTGGGGCTGCGAGTTACTGTTCATTTGCCTCGGAACACTGTTCATATGCCTTGAAACACTGTTCACCAGCTGTAAATTACTATTCCCGGTGCTACGAGGGTCCGATTGAGACGCAAGTTGAATTTTTGGAACCTAGAAATGATGGGGAGAAAGTTCTGTGAAGGCTCGGAATTAATCCGACGCCAATTCATCGGAGAAAAATGAGAATTTACATGTTGGATGTTTAGTTAATTATAAATAAATGGTGGTGAACAAATTGAGCATGTAATTGTGCAATTGGGTGATTATATGTGCTCGTTGGGTGTACTCGTGAGGTTGATTAAATTAATTAATGATGTTACCATGTTCTATGATGAGTGAGCTTGAATGATGAGTTAAATAATGCGCATGTGGACTGTGAGTAGCGGGTCAATTGATTGTGGTAATTGGGTGCTGAATATGTGCATGAGCTACGTGTAAAATAATGCGTGTGCGGGCCACGTGTGAAGGGCCAGTTGCAATGTGATAAATGCGTGTGGAGCATGGCATGAGTGAGAAGGAAATTGTAGTGTGACAAGTGATGGTGGGAAAGTGTGTGAAGGCGCGAAAGTGAGATGTGGTCGTAGTGTACCTGAGGCGTGTACGTTTACGCGGGTCACTGGCGAGGGTTGAGCAATGCCCGGTATTACCGGAAGACTGCCAGCCTGAGGCGTGAATTTCTACGCGGGTTGTGCAGTAGGTGGTAGATGTTGAGCCTGAGGCGTGTACGTTTACGCGGGTAAGAAACATGGCCTGAGGCGTGTACTTCAACGCGGGCCGGAAATGATGTGATGAGTGGTCGCAGTGTACCTGATGCGTGTACGTTTACGCGGGTCACTGGCGAGTGATGTGGGAAGCGTTGTGGAAAGTGGTCGCAATGTACCTGAGGCGTGTACGTTTACGCGGGTCACTGGCGAGTGATGTGGGAAGCGTTGTGGAAAGAGGCCGCAGTGTACCTGAGGCGTGTACGTGTACGCGGGTCACTGGCGAGGAATGTGGATGGAATAGTGTGAGAATGAAAGGAGTGTGTGGCATGAAAATTTTGCACGCTCGTGATTGTATTAAATTATTTGCTGTGTGATTATGTGGCATGTGTGTGTGTTCGTTTGTTTTGTGAAATTGTCTGGAGGTACGTGATAGCCTAGGTTGAGTTTAGGGGTGAACTTACTGAGAAGTGTTCTCACGGTTATTTTCAACCAAACAATTTCAGAACCCCGACAGGGCCCACGAATCCTCCGCCACCGCCACCAGTACGTTTTGGGGTGCCAGTGCATTTTGAGTTAGATGTGACAGAATTTCCTATGCCAGATAACGTGACCTGGATTAGGCACTCGACAACTGTTTTTGTAGAGGTAGGACTACCCCTGTGGGAGACTCACGTTTACACCGCTTGGTTCTTCCGGGATGCTAATGGGGATGAGTTCGGGCCAGTCAGGGGTTTTGACGTTCCCTTTGAGCTAGTAGGGGATTGGGACCCGATGGCCGTACCCCCGATGGACGGAGAATTGACTAGTGTGGATATTAGCTTAGCTCAGTCGGGTTTGCAATCAGCGGCCGCAGCTCAGGGATCTTCAGAGGCCGAGTACGAACCCGAACCTGAGGCGTCGCAAGCTGAGGACGATCCTATGGACATAGATTTAGAACCAATACCTGAGGAGGAACCAGAGGAAGAGGAACCGGAGGAAGCAGAGGACGAGGCTTAACCTGAAGCAGAACCTGAAGCGGGACTTGAGGAGGAACCTGATGACCCCGAGGAGCCCGATGAGGAGGCTGGTTATGCACAACCGTTTGCGCAATACATGGATCCTAATTATGTACCTGAATTTAATTTCTTCGACTTTCTGGCTGAGGAGTATCAGAAAGCAGCTCCAGGTGAGTCGGGCGACATCAATCACCCGATTGTGATCGAAGCGGAGTCAGAGCCCTCAGAGGAGCAGTCTGCTCAGGAGAGTTCGGAATCAGGAGATGATGAGTCAGACTCGGAATGGACTCCTAGCAAGGGACGTTAATGGGTTAGTTCAGGGGTTTTAATAGGTTTTTGGGAAGTAATATTTTTGGGATAGAAAGTCAGGCCATCGATCTTTTTGGTATATCGATGTTTTGTATCACAGGATGTAAGTACGTGGTGGTGGTGAAGTCTGGCGGTTGTAAATTGTGAATATTTTACAAGTTGGAATGTAAATAGTTGTTCATTCTCTCTGATTTTTATCCCCAGTTTTTAATGGTCCGGGTTTAATTGTTGTTACCCGCTGTGGTAGTAAATCTCTGATGGAGTTTTGAGGTCAGCGACATTCCTGGGACGTCGCTTGAATCGACCAGAGGCGGGTGTCGCGTGGCCGTTGGGGTTCGGGACGTGACATGTTAAGCTCCTCTCCGTGCGCTCATCAGAGAGTGTATTCTCTGTTCGGAGCTCCTCTCTTCTATACTGAACTCCTTTCTAATGTGCAATTAATATGAGGGGCTTAACTTGGAGCTTATTTTCGAAGGGTTTGACTTGGCGTACGGAGCCATCATGGTGCTAATAGAAGGAGAAGAGAAAGCAAGCCCGCATGTTTTTCGTTATCTTCTCTGACAAACCTCAATATCAGCTGAAAAGGGAGCTCAAAGATGTGGCCAAATAAAAGCTTCAATGTGTGTCCAAAATAAGAGTCATGAGCCACAAGGAACTCCCTCGAAGATCACGCTTCAAGAAGAAATATTTTTGGATTTCTTTACTTGTAAAGTTGGTCAAAAAATTCTGACCAACTTGGCTGACTCTTATCGCATTTCCGAAATCATTCATATATTAGATATTATTTAATAATAAAAGCAATAATAGTCGAAGAATTTTTTCAGAAAAGAGAGATTATGTAATTCATAAAGCTCAATGTGCATATTCCTCCTAACGGTTATAAGATTCGTATCATCGTAATTACGACGTTCAAGAAAGAGAATAATTTATGACAAACTTATTGCACGAAACCTTAATTCCTAATTCAAAAACCTTACCACTGTTGCAGTCCCAGGGATGATTGGTTCCGTGTGGGCAGTAGCACAGAGTCTCTGTCTCGTGATCGTCCACATCGGCCTCCACTGTCTTGACAACCAGTACAACTCTTGTTAGTCAATAAATCCCATTTTAACCGGAACCCGTTCTCCAACAACTTCTTGTAGTCGACATCTTTGATAGTTTGATTAGAGAACCCTCCCTCCAGTTGTACTGGCACCTCTACGATTGACTGGCAGGATCCACTTGGGTGATAGAAGGTGCCACTAGTAAGTAACGCAACAGAGGAGTTGTATGTGGCGTTAGAAGTACAACTCACGGGGGATGTCGGCAAGGGATAAGAAGGGTCGGTGCAATTAAGGAAGAACAAGAGTTTAGGATGAAGAGAAAAACTGTTGTTTAGGAAGATGTTCATGGAAGCAAAACCGAAGGAACGAAGAGCAAGGCAAGAACTATCCCCTTGGCTTACTAAATCAATGGAGCTCTCCTGGTAGGAAATGCTTTTAACTGAGTAGTGAGCATACATAGTTTTTGTTTCATTACAAGTGATCTCAAATCCAGGATAGCCGCATAATTCTCTTCCTCCTCCAGAAATATAAAAGGGATAGCTTATCATCAGAGGGTCGCCATTGCCCCTACAACTGCAGGGTTTGCACACCTCATATGACACTTCGTCCCACGACGACGTGACAGGATCTTCTAAGATGGAAATGAAGAAGATGCAGAACGCCATGCAAACTAAGCCTCGTGTGTAAATGCAGCGTAGACCCATCTCTGGACTTGATACGTTCTTAGTCTGGAACATACGAAGTTTCCTTCTTGTTTGTTTGGATATCAATGCTCTAGAATGGAATGGAACGGCATGAAGAAGAAGAAGAAAAAGAAGAAGGAGAAGAAGTTGTTTGATTCCTCGCGTGAAAGTGAAAAGAAGGCCCTTGTAATGGCAATTCCTTCTGCTGGTCTTGTGAGATCAGCTCTGCTGAAACACGGCAGTTGACTTGGAAAGAGGACGGGAAGACTAGAACAAGAGACTTTTGAGAAGAGCCAGAGACACCCAAGGGAGCAATGTCATCCATCACTTAACCGCTTTGATGATGATAGGTCGGTGAAATTTGAAGACCTGCAATTAGTGAACTTGCACAAATCTTGCCCCGATTGACCAGTTATTCCAAGAGTTGACCCCTATTTACATGTATCCCCTCAAAGTTGGATCCTTCACAAGATGATAATGAGAAAATAAAAATAAAAACCCAGAAACTTTTATCCCCTGTTATGCTTGTTAAAATCAAACCAAATAAGCTAGATTAGGAAAGTAAGTTCAGAAAAAAAAAATTAGTGGGTCTTTGACAATTAAAGGCCTCTGTTTGAAAATTAATTTCAAAGAAGCGGCAGGAGTTAGTTCTAGGAAACAATGGGAAATTCCAATAAGGTAAATACTAAGCACAATAAGCACGAAACAACAAAAACCGTTGGCCTACCCTAGAAAGTTTTTTGAGAGAGTTTTGTTGACATCTAAATTTTAATTGACAATTCAAGTATTAATTTTTCTAAAAGTACGAAAATAAAAATAGCAAAATAATAATAAAAATAAATCAATAGACAGAATAAATAAATACAAAACAAATCAAAAAGTGATGACCAAAAAAAGAAAAAATAAAAAAAGATAAAAAAGAGGTTTTCTTTTTTAGTACGAGCTCTTGAACTGTTTGAATAAACCTTAGCCCATGAAAATATTTGGATTCGATTTCTGCTATACATTTAGCGAAGAAAATTATAAAAAGTCTTAAATATATTACACTTTTGCCAATTCAGTTTTAAAGTTTTCAAATGTGTCAATTGAGTTATAAATCTTTTTATTTTTTGCCAATTGAGTCCATCCGGCCAATTTGGCCAAAAATTGTTGACGCGAACTCGGCACTCAAGTGGAATTTTTATCATTATTAATTTTTTTTCGAAATTTTCAATTATTATTATTATTATTTTTAAAGCCCGATAGAAAAGAGATATGGGAAGGTTTTCCCAATGGCCTGATCCGTCGGTCATCTTCTTCGTCATCGATTTTTGCGAGCATCGGAAGTGCTTCGTTCCTTTGCAGTGGCTGAGAGCTTCGAGCAGTTTCAACTTTCAAACCTCGTTCGGAGACGACATTGCCTCTGATTGCTGAGAATTCCCTTCACTACTCTCCTGATGTTATTAGCCTTCGTCGTCCTCGTTTCTCGGCATTCCGGATTTGCACCTTTTCCTGCTCTGCTTCTCCCTGTTCCACGACCGGGAAATTCGTGGAAGTTATCCTCACGTTTAATCCTTCACTATAACTTCTGACCCTCATTGGTGACATTTCTGGAACGTCCACGCTTGGATTTTCTCATCACTGTTCGGAGCTAGAAATCAAGCTTGATAGAGGCGAGTTCAGTATTTGTTGCTCCCGGTCATAGTTTTAGAATGAAAACAGAGACTAAGACTTCATACATTGTCAATCTAAAATCTGAAATGATGGAGGCTGAGTTGATGGTTTATGTTAGCGCTTATTGTGTCGGAATGAAATGAATCGTTACCGTAAACTCATATATAACCAATCAACTAAACTGCCCACCATATGTTCGACAAATGCCCAATCTGAGTCCGTATTGATTAATGTCGGCAAAAGTACACTACAAGTGCCATAACTTGCGTACGGCGCTCACTTTAGTGCCATAACTTTTTTTTGGATCACTTTAGTGCTAAAATTTTTGAAAAACGATCACTTAAGTGCTAAAATTTTTGAAAAACGATCACTTAAGTGCCAACTCCGGTGCCGTACACAATTTTTTGCCGGAAATCTGACGTGTCATTTTTTTATTAATTTCTAAAGCTGACGTGGCTCGCCGGAGTCTCGCCGGAGATTGGCACTTAAGTGATCGTTTTTAAAAAATTTTAGCACTTAAATGATCGTTTTTCAAAAATTTTAGCACTTAAGTGATCATTTTTCAAACATTTTAGCACTAAAGTGATCCAAAAATAGTTATGACACTTAAGTGATCGTTTTTCCTCCGACTTGACACTAAAGTGATCCGAAAAAAAGTTATGGCACCAAAGTGAGCGCCGTACACAAGTTATGGCACTTATAGTGTACTTTTGCCGATTAATGTCACACCTCGAAATCTACCAGGATATGGGATGATATGGCCGTCCTTCCACCTGAAGGACGCAGCCTCAAATCACCAAAAAGTCCCCAAGACATTGCTCTTGCTCTATTGGTTGCTAAATAAAGAACCTAAAAAGATTGGGAAAAGAGAGAGGTGAGCAACTGCAGGTCAGTAAGTAGTGCGTATCTCTTCTAAGCAGATCGAGCAACCACTATACATATCACACCCCGAACACAACCAAAACGGGATCATAACACGGCCGCTTTTCATCCAAAGGATGCAGCCTAAACTTAAACAAAACCCAAATAACATCAGAGCTTTCTAAAACCATCAAAAAGATATATACAAATCCAACAAAAAAGCTATTCCAATAACTCAACGTCACTATGTACGACGTACCCAAAATCCCACAATAAAAAAGAAATCCTTCGACTAATGCCCGCTCACGCCCTACTTGTGGCCAATAGAAGAACCTGAAATGTATGTAAGATAAGGGGTGAGCTATCACGGCTCAATGATTAACATATTTCTTCTAAGCAGATTGAACAATCACTATGCAATAGTATCACAAATTTCACAGCCCATAACTCAAACTCAATGTACAATATATCCAAAAATATCTCAAAGGTATAATAACTTTTCAATAAAAGTCATCCGTATCAGATTACTCAATAAAAACTCACTTAACAACAATAACCAATCATCAATGGTCTATCCATTGACTAATCTCATCACATAATACGTTGATGGTTCATCCATCAACCAATCTCATGCTCGTCATCAAACTATGGTCAAGTTTAACGCTGTGACAAAGGCGACCAAGTTTACCCCTCTTGGCAAGGTCTATCACCTATTATAAGCCGGCGGTTCGGCCCAGAAGGATATTCCAATAAATAATATGCATACTCTCTCCCTCAACGGGTTCTCAACATAGGAATACAAGCAGCAACAACTTATAACTCAATCCAAAAATCCATAATCAACACCAATAAATCCATTTCACAAAACATTTCGCAACAAGAATAGCCCTCAGCTAATCCTCTTCACAAAACCTTTAATATAAGTATTCACAAAAGCTTCATTTCAATAACGTCATAAGATTTTTCAACTCATTTCACAATCGACAAAAGGTAGTAAATGATCGATCCAATTTATGCAGAAAACATGCTCCACTGTATTAAAAATTATATCTCATTATCAGATTATGAATTTGTAAATTCATAGAAGATATGATGTCCCTCACCTGGTAATCCAAAAACTAACCCATATGTGTTACTCGAGCCGACGGTTCCAAAATCCTATCAAACATACAGAAAATGAATCAAAACCGAGTAATACTTCCTCCTAACGTGTAACTCGAATAAGCTAAGGCTAACTAGCCAATAATCCGACACTCATGTGCCTACGACAGCTTGCTCAATGGAAAAATCTAATGTCAACCACAACGAACAACTCGCGCGCCAAATTTCCGTACGCCATAACTTCCTCCACCGGACTCCGTTTTGCGTGCTCTTATAGTCAAAACGAAACTCATCCAGCATATTATGGATGTCCCAACACAGCCAACCCAAACAACAGCCCAAAAACGACAATAAAAGCCATGGAAAGTACTGTTCACGAAATTCCAGATTATGCTCTAAACTTGAAAATTTGATTCCGGACAAACCGTAACTCCGAATCGATATCCGTTAAAACACATAGCCCCACAACACCATAATCTTTCATTTTCATGGATATTTAAGACTTGATAACCCAAAAACTTGGACTACGCAACTCAAATCCACATAACTCTTATTTTCGAGCCCTAATCGAAAAATTACTCCTATAGGACTAATGAGGGTTGCGAGTACTTACTAGTCGTTGCGTTACGTAGTCGGAATGGCTTGGTGAGGACCCGTGCGCACAAACCCTCCCTTTCACTTCTTCCCTTTCTCCTCTCCTTTTTTTCCTTTTCTGTTCCTCTATTTTTCTTCTGTTCTCCCGTGACCAGCCGTTGATTTCTTCCTTTTATCTTCACCTTTTGACTCTTTTTTTTTTAATCCTCCTTCAGCCTAAGTCTTTTGACCTGGTAAAAAGAAGAGACAAATGTTACAATACATATATAAAAAATATCGATAACTCATAATTTAAACCTACAATATCATATACATATCATATCAAATATGAGTTATTTTTCCTTTTCACAAAACTTGATACAAACCAGAAAACATTCATTTGATACGCCATTACAATTCAATCATCAATGGTCAAGTCCATTGATTAATCTCGTCAAATCACACGTCAATGGTCCAATCCATTGATCAATCTCAATAATTCACATATCCATTGATTAATCTCATCATAAAAGGGCTCGTTCGGGGTAGAGGCGCAGTCGCACTGCCATCCCTCAACCCGACTCGATATTATTCTTTTTGAGCCGCAGCCGCACTGCCATCGCTCTCAAGGATTTGCCATGGCACAGCAGAAAACACATTGATGGTCTATCCATTGACAAATCTATTGCTCAATATCAAATCATGATCACGTATCTCGCCCCGTGATAAGGTGACCAAGATTCTCCCCTTGGCAAGGTCTCCACCAACTGTAAGCTGGTGGCTCGGCTTACAAGGATATCCTAGACTAGTATGTACATACTCACAAGCCCCTCAATGGGTTCACAACGATATTAAGCATCAAATCATCATCCTCAACAAAATCCTCCACAATGCCAAAACCAGAAATCATTTCATAACCCATATCATAAATCACAATATAGTTCCAAAACCATTTCATAATCCAATTTATAATCAATCTCAGAAAATGGTTTCACAAACCAAAACGTATAATCTTTCTCAACTTCGTTTGTGAAACTGAAAACATTTTACAAGACATTTCTCACATTATTTCAAAATTCTTCTTAAATCGATATGTATGTAACGCTGTTCATAAAACTTATCTCAATTAATTTATAACTCATTTCATAAACTAGTTCGCAACATATTTCTTAAAAGCATTCTTAAATTCCTCAAATCGTTCTCAATTATCAAAATATAGCAATGGCCCGATCCAGAATTTTATGCAACAAACATGCTTTAGTAACTCGTATAATACTCAAATTCTTATCATTTTCAAAACATGATTTTATAAGCTCAAAGAAAAGATAGCACTACTCACCAAGAATGCCCCAAAACCAAATAACTTGGCTAAACGCCTCGATAATCTCGTAATGCTATCAATTGAACGAGAATCGATATCAAAATCAAGTAAAATACTGAGATAATTACTAAACGGTTAAACGGCTAAACGACACTTAAACGCTGACAAGACAACTCAAAGACGCCGATAAATTCCTCATCCAAAGCTATTATCCAAATCGTCCACAATACGGAACTTGAGCACAAAATTTAATCGCGTCATAACTTTCTCCATCAAACTTCAATCCTAACAAACTTATAGTCAAAAGAAAGGCCGTTCTGAGTATAACAAAAGCCCCAACTTGGCTGTTCCAAAATCGAGCCGAAAACCGACGAAAATCGGCCTAAAGCGTACTGGTCGCGCACTGTTCACCTTGTGCGGCCAACTTCAAAAATTCATATTGGGCAAACCGTAGGTCCAAATCAAGATCCGTAAAATCCCACGGCTCCACAATACCATAAACTATCAATTCTATATATATAGGCAACTTAACGACTCAAAAATCAGATTTCGCCGCACAAATCTCTAATAATTCCGAATTTAAACTCTAAATCGGAAAACTTCTCCGATCGGATGAACAAGGGGCATGAGTGCTTACCGAGCATTGCGATACGAAGTCGAATCGGCTAGGCGAGATTCGTGTAGCACCAAACCCTCTTTCTTCTTCTTCTTCTTCTTCTTCTCTTTCTTTCTTTTCCTTTCTTCCCTTTCTGTTCTGCCGAGGGAGCTCCCGGTTAAAAGGGAGAACTGAGCGTCCACTGTAGTCATTTTTCTGCTTTTTGACTTGTTGACTTTTTTTTAAAATATTACAGATTAGTCCTTGATCCTGACCTGTTTTGAGTGTGTAATGATATGTCTTGCGTGATTGCAACTTTTTGTTGATGGCTAAGCATGATTTTCTGCCGCATCATATTTCCACCTATACCAAATCTGAACAATTTCTTTTTATTTTGTTTGCTCAGTATTAATACGTGTTCCTGCTCCATTCAATGATGGTCATCTGATCGCGTCCCTATTTTTGTTCTCTGCATCTATGGAGGCTGTGGCTGGCCTTTGTTAATGACTGTGTGGCTTTATATAATTTCTGTGTAGAAATTGGAAACCAAGGAAATTAAAAACATATTGAATTCTAGGTGGTCTTGCCGTCTGTACATTCGGTTGCATAAGATGCAAATTGTCACGTCCCGAAACCTACCAGGACGGTGGATGACACGGCCGTCCTTCCACCCGAAGGACGTAGCCTCAAACTACCCAAATATCCCCATGATATCGCTCTCGCTCTATTGGCTACTAGCCAAAGAACCTGAAAGATTGGTAAAAGAGAGGAGTGAACAATCACAGCTCAGTAAGCAGTGCGTATCTCTTTTGAGCAGATCAAGCAACCACTATGCATAAATACATAAAGTCATACCAGAATTTTAGGAGCCAAACTCAAGATATCAAATACATTTAGAATCACATAAGAGTTGTTTCATTTCAACAAGACTTTATGAAATTCAGAAAATACTCATTTAAATCATTATAAACATCAATGGTCAAGTCCATTAATCAATCTCTGTTAAAAACCACGTCAATGGTCCATTCCATTGACTAATCTCAAATCACATATCAATGGTCTATTCCATTGATGAATCTCATATCATATCATATGTCGATGGTCCATTCTATCGATCAATCTATTGCTCAATATCTAACCATGGTCATGATACAAAGCCTTGTGACAAGGCTACCAAGATTCCCTCCTTGGCAAGGTCTCCACCTACAAGCCGGTGGCTCGGCCAAGAAGGATATCCTAAACTGATACGCATACTCCCAACCCCCTCAATGGGCTCACAGCGATATTGAGCACAAAACACACATTCTCCAATAATCCACAATACCAAATCCATAATAAATCTCATAATTCACAATCAATATCACCAATAGATTTCAGAAAACAAAACACAATCTTTCTCAACTTCATTCGTCAAAGCGAACGCATTTTACAAGACATTTCTCACATCATTTCAAAATTCTTCTATATTGATATGTATAACCTTTAACAAAAGAATTCTTTTCATAAAGAATTTCCTCAATTCATTTCACGATAATTGATATATAAGCCATTTCCATAAATGCTTTACTATACCATTTCTAATAATTGTTGACACCTAAATTTTGTCCAAATCATTTAGGGGTTTATCACATAAAAATTTTTAGGGTTTAACTTTTAAACCACTAAACAAAAAATATTTTCATTAAATCACATGGCATGTAGACATTAGGCACATTTGCATTAATAGGGCCTAATAAAAAAAAAGAGATTCCCAGGCCGGGTTTGTCGGCCCATTCCTTTTTTCCTTCTTTTTATTTTTGCGCGGCCCATTTTTTCCTCCCTTTTTATTTTTCCACGCGGGCCGGCCCTCTCTCCCTCGGCCCGGCCCACGTCTGTCCATCTTCCCCCCCATCAACCTTATGAAGGGTACGGGGAGAAGATCGGAACAGTGCAGAGGCCATAGAACACAGAAGCCATAGGGGTGCGGGGGACGCCGGCGCGATCCTCGGGTCGAGGGCAGGCCGGCCACGGCAGGCTGGCGATGGCAGGGGCCATGCGCGCCTGTCGGCCGGCTCCGTGCCCCTGGCCGTCCTTAAATCCGACGAGAGAGAGAGCGGGAGAGGGGGAAATCGGAGAGAACGGAGAGGTCCCAGAGAGAGAGAGTTCGAGAAAGAGAGTGAGAGGCCAAGAGGGAGGGGCCCTTCGCCGGCGACTGTCGTGCCCAAGTCGCGACCGACGATCCTTTGTCACGGTAGGTCTCGGTCCCGAGCGTTCGCCGGGTTTTGTTTCGTTTTGGTTCGATTCGGGGTCGGTCTCCCGAGGATCCCGGCTCGTAGGTGCGTGAGGCGTGCGAATGTAGCTTGATCTACAGCGTTTGCCCTCCATTCACCACCGCCGAGTTGGGTAGGGAGCGTCGCAAGGAACCGCCGCCCCTGTTCTGTCTACTCTGTTTTTGGGTCTCACTGGCCAGAGCTCGCGGCCATCCGGCTCGCGCGAGTTCCGGCCCGTGGTACCACGTGCTTGATCCCGCTCATTTATGCGTCTTTGTGTGTGAATGTTGGATGCGTTTGAGCCTCGATCGAGCCTAAAATCTGTCGGTTTCATCACGCGCACCAACTGTTCGACGTTTTGCCTAAATCAAATTTCTGTGGTTTGTCTCTATTCTGGTGCATTTTTGGGACTGTCGGACAGTCCCGGCGACCACCGGTGGCCACGGCGGTCCGGGCGTAGCCGTAAGAGGAGGCAGCCAGCCGGTCCCTCGCTGGGATCTGGCTGGTTCTCGACCGGCCAGCCTCTCGTAGAGGCTTAGATGGTCCCAACCGGCCACCAATCGCCATGGCGGTGACACGGTGGAGGATGCTCACCGCCCCTCGTCGGGGTGGTGATGCGGGCTGAGGTGCAACATCGGCCGTGGAGGCCGGCGCTCGGAGGAGGCCCGTCGTGGCAGCTTGGCCAGCCAAGGCATCGGGCGTCCGACCCAGTTTGCGACCCGACTCGCGGTTGCGGTCGCAAAGGGTTTCGGCGATTCGGGTTCGCGGTGTCGAGTCGGGTCGGCGGCTGCAGTTCCGGGTCGGGTGACGGCTGCAAACCGAGTAGGGTTTCTCGCTATCGGGTTGGGTGAGCGGGTCGAAACCGGATAGGGTTTTATTTAGTATGTGGGCTTTAGTGTTTTATTAGGTATGGGCCTTTCGCGGGTGGGCCAAAATCCGAATTTGGGCCGAAGTGTTGTTAGTTTCTTTATTTATAGTGGGCTGGGCTTTTATTTTTTTTTTAAATAAAAAATTTCGAGCTGGGCCCCTTTTTCTTTCTTTATTTGTTTTATTTGCCAGACCGGGCTCAATAAATGAACCCGGTCCGGTCGTGGACCCAGGCCGGCTTGCCCAAATCAGTCTCGATCTGGGTTGGATGTGGAGATCCGACCCGAATATGATTTTATATGATTTTATTATTTTAATATTTAAAAATTAATTTAAAAAATTTAAAATTTATTTTTTAAAAAATATATATATATGTTGCGTCCGGGTCGGATGTGGAGATCCGACCCGGTCTGCTTTTTATATTATTTTATTATTTTAAAATTATAAAAAAATATTTCAAAAAAAATCATTAAAAAAACATTTAAAAATTTTAATTTTTTAAAAAATTTATTAAAAATTTAAAAAAATTTCGAAAATTAGAAAATTTATTTGGACTTTGGAATTAGCTTTTCTTGCCCTCTTTGCATGATTAGTGTCATTTTTTATTGTATGTTGCTCGTTTCATACATTTTGAGTTGTGCGTTTAACTTAGCTTCGCATGTGGTCAATTATGCATGCTAGGTTTAGATATTAATTGTTGCTTCCCTTAGCTTAGTTAGAAATGAAGTTTTGAGACTCTCGATTAGTGTGAGCACGTTAGGTGGCGAACTAAACAAAATTAGGTACCGAAAGGGCACTAATTAGTCGATTAGTGTAATCAAGTCCTCGTTCTTGTTGAATCTCTGGTTCGTAAAAGTGAAGCTTTTCTCCCATGCTTTACTTAGATGTCTAATCGATCTATCAGAAACTGATTAGTGGCGACTCCTAGATGAAATCGATTTGCATGTTAATAACTTAAACTTAAGTCGCGAATTGATATGGGTTTGGGAGAGCTCGAGCTAGGTTCAACTTTGTAATCCATTAGCCAAACTCCTTAGGCGGCTGGGCCGGTTCGGGGAGGTCACGACAATAATCAACAGGGTAGTAAATGCCTGATCTGAGTTTTTATGCAATAGTAATGCTATTTAACTCAAAACATATATGATTCATATCGCTTTCGAAGTATGAGTTTACAAACTCAAAAAAGAGATAACACCACTTACCTGGGAATGCCCCATAACCAAACAATGTGGCTAAACTCGCCGACGACCTCGTAATCCTATCAATTAAATGAGAATCGACGTCAATACCAAGTAAAACACCATTTCACTAACAACTCGACTAAACCAAGCTTAGACGCTTACCAAAAAGACTCAAACGCGCTCACAAATCGCTCACCCAAAGCGATTACTTAAAGCCGTCCGCAACGCGGAGCTTGAGCGCGAAACTTGGTTGCGTTGTAACTTTCTCCACCAAACTCCGTTCCAAGCAAGATTATAGTCAATAGAAAGCCCATTCAAAGGACTACAGGAACCCCAACTTGGCCGTTCTAAAATTGTGACATTCCGAAATTTCCGCCAATTGGAATTATTAAATAATTGAATTATATGAGGTGTGTGCTCGTAGTAAATTTCTCGCCCGGAACTGATCATTCCTGGGAATGCTAACCATTAGGGAAAGGCTAATAGGAGAATTAAATTCGCGCGACTAAAGAAAATTCGATCGTGAATGGATTTCGACCATTAAATCGCGTAAGTGATATTTTGAGCCACTGTTGGCCGATTCAAGGATAGTTAGGGGTCAGTTCGCCATTGTCCTAGTAGTGGATCACGGGTGATTCCGTTGGACCACGAAACGACTTGACGAATGATTCCGAAATTATACCGAACGATCGTACCCCTCGGATCAAGTGATTGATCTTCGCGATTTTAACGACAATCGAGGTCATCACGCATCGGATGGACTTGCACGTGACTCGATTTAGTATCAGTCATGAGTTGATTCTGCGAATTTCCCCAGCAAGCCGCCCGTTAGCTCGAGAAATGCTCGAGTTGCGTTTAATAGAATTTAATTATAGAATTTTACCCAAATTGGATACCGGAAAATTAGGAAGTTACGCCGGAACATTAGGATGACGTTGCACGTGACACGTGTGAATTTTTGGTGCGCTCAAATCCTTCGGAAAAATTCGATTTGAGCAAGAAAAGGAGAATTGGACTATTTTACCCTTGGGGATTTTGTGAGAGAAGGGCATTTTGGTAAATTGCCAAAAGTGATCAAAATTATTATTTAAGCCCTTGACCCCTTTTCTCTCCCCCTCTCTCCCTCTCCTTCGTGTATTCTCCCCCCCTTTTCTTTTTTGTGGCCGTGACTTTTCCCCTTTTGCCGTGAGCTCATTGGCCGCCCTCCTCCAAGCCAGATCGTCCACCGCCGCTCACTGCCGCACGCCGGACCGCCCCCAAGCCACCACCACTAGCCGCCGTCCCTCTCTTCCTCTCCATTTTTCCCTCTTTCTCACGCGAGGCAAGACCCATGCGCAAGCCACGTCGTCGCCGTCTACGCCGATCGCCGCCACCCGGGAGTTGTACGTTGTCGCCGTCGTCCCCAATTAAGGGCCGCCGCTCCCCGTTCTAGCCGATTAAGTCTAGAACTTGGTAAGTCATACTCTAATCTCGATTTAGGATTTTGGGTATCGCCGAACAATTTGATTTTTGGGTGAAATTGGACTTGTGCGGGTGCGAAATGTTGGGGTTTTAGACCGGGAATGTATGGCGGGCCTTGAGGAATTAATTTGGAATTTTTGGAGGACAATTTGAGGGAATTTTAAGCTAAGAATCACTGTTCACGAGCTGTGATTCACTGTTCACGAGGCTGTGATGCTCGGTTCGGGACGCAAGATGGATTTTTAGAACCGGTATTTAATGGCGAGAAAGTCTCGTGAAGGACCGGAATCGATTTGATGTCGTTTGGTTGGAGAAAAATAACTATTTCTATATTTCTAGAACGCGGGTAAGTCGCGCCTAAACCTAATTTAGGACTTCGGGTATCGACGGAAAATTTCGGACGAAACCAGTATGGAATTAGGTGCGGAATGGCATGAATAGGGAGAGGAAATTTTATGGCGGGCCATAGAAATTAATTCACGCATTATTTATTAGAAATTCAGAAAATTGGGCTGCAAATTTACTGTTCACAAGCCTCGAAACACTGTTCACAAGCTGTGAATTACTATTCGCGGGGCTGTGTGTCATGCCCCGTACCCTACGAAGCATGAACATCTGCGTATAGGTCGAAAAGAAGTGCGACGCTCCCAGGATTACGTCGCCGACCCGAAAACCCAAATAAGAGAAAACACACCACATGCGGAAACGACGTATATATATATATATATATATATATATATATTAAATATACATACACCCGGACACAACAATTTGCAACCATGAATAGCTGGTGAGATAACAAATTACGATCGATTAAACCAAAATATACATTCTTTATAAACTTATATACACTATCCATTTATAAACCAAAAAGGTACGACAAAAGGATCACGGCGTCTGCCTGCTTTGGGACAGGATCCACAATCTCCGACTCAAAAACTACCCCACCTAGTTCCTCATGCTCTACCTCATCCTCCACGATCTCATACTCAACATCCGAGTCCTGGAAATTCATGGCCGGGGGTCTGAAAATTCGGTTTAACAACAACCGTGAGAAAAACTCAGCAAGTACAAACCACTAATCCTAAACTAGACTAATGTGCACCTCCAGAGGTAAATAAAATGCATGAATCACTGAACCAGTAATTAAATCATATATAGCCATTCGGGCCCTCAGCCCTAATTTTTGCTACTCCAACCCTGCAGGTTAGGCTCTCAATATCATTATAACTCATAAACAGTTTAATCGACCCGAAGGCCATGACGCAAAGGTCATTAACAGTTAAATCGACCCGAAGGCCATGACCCAATGGTCATCCACAATTAAATCGACCTGAAGGCCATAACCCAATGGTCATCACAATTAAATCGACCCGAAGGTCATGACCCAATGGTCATAAATCATTCGACCCGAAGGCCCGACCCGAAGGCCAACAATTGCATAAACCGACCCCAAGGCCACAATTTGATATAACGACCCGTAGGCCCGACCCGAAGGCCACAATGGATAAATCTCAGGCATGTACATTAAGCACTCAATTTCAGTCGCACCGTAACGCACCTTTGTAAACCACATGCCCTGGAATTTAATGTTAATTATCTATGCCAACACACCAAGCATAACCATGCTCAAATTGGACATATTCCTCTCATTCTTGGCATACACAAGCATTTCCATTTTAATCCAATCAATTCCAAGTTTATTCCGCGCATTCCTTACACAATTCAATCTAATGCGCCTAAGGCTCGCCTTGGGCTAATTGATCTTGCACTCATGGGTCATTCCATAGGGTTTATTCAAGTCCCAAACAACCCCCAAAAATAACCAAACTCAACCCATAATCAAAGAACCATTTAATTCTCAATTTGGGCCCAAGAGTGCAATTCGGTTATGGTGAACAGTACCAGAACCGAATTTCACATTTGCACTAAAACCTCCTTTAGCAATTCCATTAAACTTCAATCAAATACCATACTCACCCAAACATCAAATATACATAATTAAGCCTCAAATAAGCTTATTTAACCCTTATAATGACCAATTCAAGGTCACTAATAATTGAACCCAATTAGTACAAAACTTAGACAAATTAAAACAATTTCGGAGCCCCCATGAACAGTACTAGGAAATTGCACATTTAGGCACTAATTCACCTTCAAACCATCCCATTAAGCCCTAATCACCTACCCTAAACATCCTACCACCAAATACATATAATCAAGCCTCAAATAAGCTTAATTAGTCTACCAAATGCCAAATTTTAAGTCATTATCCATCGAACTTAATTAGTACACAACTTGAACAAAATTTAGCATTTTCGGTACTCATGAACAGTACCAGACCAGATCTCAATTTAGGCCATTAAACCACCATTAAATCACCTCATTAGGTCCTAATGACCCCTACAAAACATCCCACACATGATTAAGCCTAATTAACCCTCATTTAGGCCTAATTAACCCCTAAAAATGCACAATTAAACTAATTAGGGGTTTAGGGGTTTATACTCGCCTATTAACGATTTGGGACGACGGGAACGGGCGGTCGATCACCGACAAGCGGCAAGGATCGACGGCGGCGCTCCGGTGCAAGCCGGCGGTCCACGGCGACGACGAAACCGATGATTCGCTGCTGTTTCTGTTCTGTTTAGGCCGAAATCGGGGCTGTGGTGGCTGGTCTTGGGCGGGAAAGGACTGCTGGTGGTGCGGGCTTGGCGGGAACAGCTCCGGCTGGTACTGTTCCGGCGTGAACAGTATCAGGATGTGCAGAAAATGCACGGCAAAAACCAGAAATTGCAAGAAAGAGAAGGAAATTGGGGAAGCTGGTGAAGCTCTCGGCAAAACCAGAAAAATGAGAGAGAGAGAGAGAGAAGACAATCTGGTCAAATGAGTCAAAGATGGATTAGTGGAAGACATGTGTCACAATCTTGGCCATTTGGACAATTTTGCCTTGATCCAAGGGCCCATATTTGATCTAATCCAATAATTTAGGGGTACAATGGTCAATTGTCCTTAACCATGGTTAACCAAGCCTAGTTAACCTTAACCAACCTTGATTAAATCCCAAAATTGCCCTAAAATTCGGAATTAAATAAAAATGGGCTAGGGGCATTTCCGTCATTTTTCCATCCCGAACCGAAATTCCAATTTTTGCCCATACCGGTCCTAAATATTCATGGGAGACATAATCCGGTGTCGGAATCGCGAAATTCACTTTCTAAGCCCTCGAAAATCGTCTGCGAAGTTTTCGGGAATAAAATAATATTATTTTCTAATTTTTGCCGAAATTCCACTTTTTGTCCAAAACCACTCCCAATGTGCGTGGCTACCCCAAAATGACCTTGGCCGCGAAAAATAACCTGAAACGGCCTCCAAATTAGGCCTCGGTGTCCACAGGGGCAAAACTGTCATTTTCTCAATTTCTGCCAAATTTTCAGTTTCCAACCGTTTTAATCCCAAACATGAATGGCCACTCCAACTTGACGTCCATCTTGCAAAATAGTCGTAACCCTTGAAATTTTGATATCGAAGTTCGGGTCCAATATCGTGATCTAATTCACTCGTTTTGCAGTTTTAGGGCCTCTCACTAACATGCGGCTGTTTAGGCGTTACGCGTATCGACCTAAGATTGTCCGAGTCGTGAGGATCTCAATTTTGAGAGAACAAGAGGAATTATCACTAGCACCTGAGGTCACGATCGTTTGGATTAATATCGGGTTTCCTTTGTCAGGCGCACTTTCGGTCATGCGAAATCACTCGCGATCTGATCGTGCGTTACTGACAATATCAACCTGTCATTTTCCTAGGATCGACCTATATTGGTTCAAAATACTTCCTCGACGTTCGTCGAATTTGGCGCTCCATCACGATTGGGTTCTCGATCCACGTACCTGATCCTATTTAGCATTTCCCATTTGGTTAGTATTCCGTGATTGATCAATTCCGGACGAGACTTACTAAAATTACACGAGAATCAATATACATTTTATTGGTCCCGATAACGGGTCAAAATTCAGAATGTTACAACTCTTCCCCTCTTACAAAAATTTCGTCCTCGAAATTTGCACTTCAAACTTGCTCTTCGAACAACTGGGGGTGTTGACGTCGCATGGCTTCCTCACTTTCCCAAGTAGCGCCTTCTGTCCCGTGGTGCTCCCAAACTACCTTAACCATCGGGATTGTCTTATTCCGAAGTACTCGATCTTTCCGATCCTCAATTCTGATCGGTCTCTCCACGTACGACACCCTGTCGTCCACATCTATTTCCTCGTATCTTAGAACATGTGTCGGGTCCGGTTCATACTTCCTTAACATTGACACATGGAAGACATTATGTACCTGGGACAAATTTGGTGGTAGGGCAAGCCTGTACGCCATATCGCCAATCTTTTCTAAAATCTCAAACGGCCCAACAAACCTTGGACTCAATTTTCCTTTCTTGCCAAATCGGGATAACCCTTTCATAGGCGACACTTTGAGAAACACATAATCTCCAATTTGGAATTCTAAAGGTCGTCGTCTCCGATCGGCATAACTTTTCTGGCGACTCTGTGCTGTCTTTAACCTCTCTCGAATAATCTCAACAGCTTCCACTGTTTGCTGTACCAACTCTGGGCCCGTAATGCTCCGTTCTCCCACTTCATCCCAACATACGGGAGTCCTACACGCTCTGCCATATAAAGCTTTGAATGGGGCCATCTGGATACTCTGTTGATAACTGTTATTATAAGCGAATTCTACCAAATGCAGCTGTTCTTCCCATTTACCTTGAAAATCCAATACACAAGCCCTCAACATATCCTCAAGAGTCTAAATTGTCCTTTCTGATTGACCATCAGTCTGCAGATGGTAAGCTGTACTAAACTGCACTTTTGTCCCCAAGGCTATCTGCAAACTCTTCCAAAAATTTGCCGTAAACCTCGAATCACGATCTGATGTAATCGTCACCGGCACTCCATGCAGTCTAACAATTTGTCTTACGTACAACTCTGCATACCTTTCTAACTCAAAATCCTTTCGCACTGCCAGAAAATGCGCTGACTTAGTCAGTCTATCCACTATCACCCAGATTGAATCATGTCCTCTCTGGCTCCTTGGCAGTCCCGTTACAAAGTCCATGGTGATATGTTCCCATTTCCACTCGGGAATTTCCAACGGTCGCAGCAGTCCTCCAGGTTTACAGTGTTGTGCCTTTACCTGCTGACACGTCAAACACTTAGCCACATACCTGGTCACATCCGTTTTCATTCCGTTCCACCAATAATGTTGCCGTAGATTCTGATACATCTTCGTACTCCCCGGGTGGATACTGTATTTGCTGCGATGAGCTTCTCTCAATATTTCTTCCTTAAGCTCAGCATCATCAGGCACACACCATCGTCCTCTATACTTCAGGACTCCATCCTCTGATACTTGGAAATCTGGCTTCCTTGCCGTGGCCTCCATTTCCACAATCTTCTGAATCTCTTGATCCGTGGATTGCAGAGCTTTAATCTTGGTTTGAATCTCCGGCTCGATTCTTAAAGTAGCTAGCAAATTCGACACATGGCTCAATTCCAATTTAAATTCTGAGTCTCGGAGCTTTTCCAATAACACCAACTCCTTGATCATCATGTGCGCCATACTTGATTTGCGACTTAGCGCATCTGCAACTCGATTTGCTTTCCCAGGGTGGTACATGATGTCGCAATCATAATCTTTTAGAAGTTCCATCCACCTACGCTGCCTCATATTCAACTCTTTCTATGAGAACAGGTATTTGAGGCTCTGGTGATCCGTATAAATTTGAAACTTTTCCCCACATAAATAGTGTCTCCAGATTTTGAGTGCAAAGACAATGGCAGCCAACTCTAGGTCATGCGTCGGATAATTCAACTCGTGAGACCTCAACTGACGTAACGCATATGCAACTACTTTCCCATGTTGCATTAACACACAACCAAGTCCTTTTGAACGAAGCATCACTATATACCTCGAATCCACCAGGTCCAGATGGAATAGTCAAGACTGGAGCTGTCGTCAGTCTATGCTTAAGCTCCTAAAAACTTCGTTCACACTTGTCGTCCCGTTCAAACTTAGTCTCCTTTTTCAGTAATCGTGTCAAGGGCGTGGCTATCGACGAGAATCCTTCCACAAAACGTCGATAATAGCCAGCCAATCCTAAGAAACTTCTGATCTCCGTCACTGATGTCGGTCTGGGCCACTTAAGCACTGCTTCAATCTTAGTCGGATCCACAGATATCCCTTCTCCCGATACAATATGTCCAAGGAAGGCTACCTTGCTAAGCCAGAACTCGCATTTACTGAACTTCGCATAAAGGGCATGCTCCCTTAATGTGCGTAGTACTTCAGTCAAATGCACTTCGTGTTTTTCTGAACTCTTCGAATAAACCAGGATATCATCAATGAACACGATGACGAACTGATCCAGAAATTCCTTAAAAACTCGGTTCATCAGATCCATGAAAGCTGCAGGGGCATTCGTTAAACCGAAGGGCATGACTGTAAACTCATAATGCCCGTACCTCGTTCTGAATGCAGTCTTGGGTATATCCTCTTTCCGAATTCTTAACTGATGATACCCGGTCCGTAGATCAATCTTGGAGAACACTGACGCTCCTTGCAATTGATCGAACAAGTCGTTGATCCTCGGCAGTGGATATTTATTCTTTATAGTCACCTGATTCAATTGCCGATAGTCTATACATAATCTCAATGTCCCGTCCTTTTTCCTCACAAACAGGACTGGCGCTCCCCATGGAGACGCACTAGGACGAATAAATCCTTTGTCTAACAACTCCTGCATCTGGACTTTCAGCTCCTTCAGTTCCGACAAAGACATCCGATACGGGGCCTTAGAAATTGGCTATGTACCTGGGGCCAATTCTATTACGAATTCCACTTCTCGTTCTGGCGGCAAGCCCAGCAACTCTTGAGGAAAAACCTCGGGGAAATTGCATACCACAGGAATTTCTTCCAACTTGGGTTCCACCAATGTCGGATCCTTAACATTAACCAAGTATCCTTCGCAACCTTCCTCGAGCATCTCAGTTGCCTCTACTGAGGAAATCCAAGAGATCGAGGTTCCTCCTCAATTTCCCTGAAATTCAAACCTAGGATGTCCAATCGGATTGAATTGGATCATCCTACTGCCGCAATCCATAACGGCTTTCTGTTTAGTCAGCCAATCCATACCAATGATCACATCAAAGTCATACATGGCTAACACAGCTAAATCAATCCTTTCCTCAACATTTCCAATCACAATTTTACAGTCCAAGCACCCCAAAGATACTAACACTCTATCATGCAGTGGGGTCGTCACACATAACATAATTTCAAGTAAAACAGGTTCCAGACCAACCAATCTAACAAACTGATCTGAAATAAACAAATGGGTTGCTCCGGGATCAAATAATGCATAAGCAGCATGATCACAGAGAGAAACGGTACCTATGACCACGCCCGGCGCGTCTTCGGCATCCTTTCGCGCCATTGCATACACTCGTCCTTGCGCAGGTGGTCTGCCCTGAATAGCCGGTGGAGGATTCTCGACCTGATTTCCCGCTCTGGGTTGCTGCTGTTGTCCTGGGGGTCCCGAAAGTCGTTGCTGGGGGCAATTCTTTATCTGGTGTCCCATACTCCTGCAACGAAAACAAGCTCCAATTCTATTTGGCGTCTGATTGGGCTTCCCTATAATCCTTCTCGGGGGCGGAACAAACCGTCTATTGCTGGCCATTAGTCTCTTTCCAAAGCGACGATTGTCCCGATTCGGAATAAACCTCGAACCCGATGCTGTTGTCCTTTCTATCTGATCTCGCTCCATAGTTTGGGCTCGCTCATATAATTCTCTGTAATCTCTAATATTCAGCAAAAGCATCTGGGTGCGAAGATCCGGCTTCAATCCATCTCGGAATCTTCGAGCCTTATCCAGTGGATTCTCAACCATCCTTGGGGCGAATCTGGATAATCTAGCAAATTCTGCTTCATATTGAACTACTGTCATCGACCCCTGACGAAGCCTCATGAATTCTGCCATCTTTTTCTCTTGGGCACTTTCAGAGAAATACTGTCCGTAGAAATGCTCAACAAATATCGCCCAGGTCTGTTCCATATACTCCGGAAACACTCTATCCTTAACTGCCTTCCACCAGTCATGTGCATTATCTTGCAGCTGGTAAGTCGCCAATGAAATCTTTTCAACCTCAGTACATCCTAATAAGTCGAATGCTTTCTCCAATTCCTCCACCCAACGTGGGGCGGTTTCAGGATCACCTCTGCCCGTGAACTTGGGCGGTTTCAGCTTAAGGAACTGCTCCACCAACTGGTGCATTGGCCTAGGTGCCACCATTGGTTGAGCTTGAACTGGCTGGGCTTGGGCTTGATTCTCATGGACGGCAGCAACTGCTGCAGCCTCCGCAGCCTGAGCGGTCGCATTTTCTCTTTCCTGAGCTTGCCTATCCATCACATTACCAATCCTTTCTAGCGCTCTGAGAACTCCTTCCATGCGCGGATCTTCCGCATGTCTAACATCAGCTCTGGGGTCCACCGCAGCCCCAACACCAACTCTAGGGTTCTCTCCCTCTCTAGCACCCGCACCAATGTTTTCTATCGCTCTCGCTCTAGCACGACCTCCACCTCGAGCTTCTCTTCCTGCGCCCCTCCTTGGGGCTCTTCTCACTCTTCCTCTTTCACTGCTCATTCTAATACTCTGAGTGCTCAACTACCTGATATAATTCCATCCAGGAATTAGAGACCTAAATCAACTAACCGGTCTAAGTCCTAGGCAGGTATCAATACAAAAGCATTTAAACACTCAGCATGCGGCTAGCACAACGGCACATAATTTTGACCCAAGAACTCACACACTAACCTTGGGTCCCGCCGCACGTGTATAATACTGGTTCAAATAATCGTCATAACATTCAAACACAAACAATCTGGAGGTACACTTAGCACACTAAGTCGCCCTATAGCTACCCATGGTTACTCTTCCTTATCACTCCAGGGCTCAACTAGATCAAACAGAGCTGTCCTTGCTCTGATACCAATTCGAACGGGGATGTCATGCCCCTCGTAACATCCCGAGTTTCGACCCATTTTTGGGATTTATAAAATGCGTGATTTGTCGGTGTGCTTATAGTAAAATCTCGCCCGAGAACTGATCACTCTCGATTATTATTTTAAATTAGAGATTTCGCTAGAATCACACTCGATCGAATTTGGCCGTTAATTAGACCCCAAACTTGGCAGTCGATTTTCGGGAGTTTCGAGACGAAATAAATTGGACGGTGTCGATATTATTGTGGTCAACGTTGAGATTATCAGGAATGGCAAAAAAGTGAATTTTTGACCGGGTGCGAATTTGGACTGGTAGACCTCCCTCGTAGTGTGTCAGAGATTATTTTATTTTGGTCATTTGCCCTAGATTATTATTTGGGATTTTTAGTGGACCGTTAGACCTTTTTCCGAATTTAAATCGGGACTATTAGGTCGATTTTTGGTTTGAACCGTGTCCGTTGGATCGCGATTATTGCAATTGTGACTTGTCCTTTTTCTCTCTCTTTCTCTCTCCTCTCTCCTCTGCCGACTCCCCCCTCCCGCGCGTGACTCTCTCTCTCTCTCTCTCTCTCTCTCTCTCTCTCTCTCTCTCTCTCCCTTTCCCCCTAGTTGCCGTGCACGCTACCCCCCATGCACGTCCCCTCTCTCTGCATGCTGTCCCCCCCTGACACCTCTCTCTCTCCTCTCTCCTCTTTCTTTCTCTTCTTCTTCTTCTTCTCCCTTCGCGGCCGCGTCTGGTTCTGCTCGCTTTCTGTTTCGTCCGTCCGGCTCGCCGACCGCCGCCCGAGCTCGCCGCCGCGCCGTGCCGGCCCGCCGACGCCGCCAGCGAGCTCCGCCGCCGGCCAGCCGCTCCTTTCTTCTCCCTCGCGCGAGCGACAACGAGCCCGTCACCGCTGCTCGCCACGCCCATCGCCGTCCCAGCCGCGCCCGACCGTCGCTGGCGCCGCTGCGAGACCAGCCCTCGTCTCTCTCTCTTTCCCGGCGTCCTCTCAATCCGGTTTCGCTCGAGTCCGGCCAGCCGCCCTTCGCTGCCGCCTGTCAGCTCGCCTTCGCCGCCGCAGGCCAGCCGCCGTCGCCGGCTCGTCCGATCAGCCACCACTCCCCCTCAGCCTCCCCAAGCCTCTCTGTCTCTCTCTCTCTCTCCCCCCGACTATCTCTCTCTCTTGTTCCAGCTCGCGACGCTGCCCGCCGATCGGCCGTCCAGCCTCGACGCCGCTTGTCACCGCCGCATCGCTGCTGTCTCCGGTCGCCGCTCCAGTCGACCGGCCAGCAAGCCCAGCCGACCGGCCAGTCAACCGGCCGGCCAAGCCGGTGCCGCGCCGCCGCCCTCGCCGACCGCAATCCCGCCGGCGCCGTGTAACCGCCGGCTTGCTCCCGGAGCGCCGCCGCCGATTCTCACCGCGAGTCGGTAATCGGCCGCACGCTCCCGTCGCCTCGAGACCATTATTAGGCGAGTAAAAATTTCTAAACCCTAATTAGCCTAATTGTGGAATTTTAGGGGTAAATTAACGGGGTAATTAAGCTAAATTTGGGGCTTATTTGTGTGGGAATGTGCATGGGCTGATTTGAGGACCTAATTGGGACTAAATAAGGTTGTTTGGAGGTGATTCAAAGCTGGAAATTGCATGTTGTTGAGCACTATTCATGGGGATCCGAATTTGGATTATTTCTCCTAAGTTGAAATTAATTGACTCAATAGGTAACGACGTAAATTTGGGCAATGTATCGGTTAGTTTAGGACTTGTTGGGGGTCCTAGTGGGCGTTATCACATTCGGGATTTGATTGTGGAGTGTGGTTGGTCACGTCGAGTCCTAAACCGATTGGATTATTCGTAATGCTAAGTTGTGTATTAAGTGCCGGGCGTAAATGGGCTAAAATGAAATGAGTTAGGCGTGCCGACAATGTGCCGACTGAGTGGGAAATTGTGATTCATTGATCTGGGCACATCGGAGTACAACTATTGTTTCGAATTCCATGACATGTGAATTTGCATATTATGTTTTAATATGGTTGAGATTGAATACAATAACGCACATGTCTGTCGTGAGTAAATTGGGCCTTCGGGTCGGTTTATACAATTGTGACCTTCGGGTCGGGCCTTCGGGTCGTTACAATTGTGGCCTTCAGGTCGGTTTATACAATTGTGACCTTCGGGTCGGGCCTTCGGGTCGTTACAATTGTGGCCTTCGGGTCAGGCCTTCGAGTCGGTTTATACAATTTGTGGCCTTCGGGTCGGGCCTTCGGGTCGTTACAATTGTGGCCTTCGGGTCGGGCCTACGGGTCGTTATAAATTATTGGCCTTAGGGTCGTGGCGTCGATATGACTGCATACTCTTTTTATAATGCCATTGAAAGTCTTACCTGCAGGACGTTATAGTGATTTGGGCTTTGGGCCCGGGTGAATTGACATTTATTGTTGCACTGGTTCATTTAATTATGTATTTTATTTACCCTCTGGAGGTACACTTTAGTCTAGTTGGGATTAGCGATTTATTACTTGCTGAGTTTTCTCACGGTTGTGGTAAAACCGAACATTTCAGATCCCCGGCCATGAATTTTGAGGCTAAAGAGCAGGACCCTGAGCCCGAGACAGAGTATGAGGCTATGAGCTCAGAGGAAGAGCCAGGGCAGTCCGAGAGTTCTTTTGAGACGTCTGGATCTAACCCCGACTAGGAGCCCTAGTTTAGGTCCCAGCCTTAGGAGTGAGGGCCGATACTTTTTGACTGTAGCCCTCCGGGTGTTGGTTCGATTCCCCTAGGCCACCGACCTCTTTTTATGCCCGTGGCCCTTTTGTTGTATCTCTGGGTTTAATGGATGTTGTTTGTAAGTTTGTAAAGAACGTATATTAAGGTTTAATCTATCGTTTAAATTGTTAACTCGTGCTATTCATGGTTGCTAATAATTATATATATATATTATATATACATTATATATATGTCGTTTCCGCATGTGGCGTGTTTTCTCTGATTTGGGTATTAGGGTCTCTATGACGCAATCCTGGGAGCGTTGCACTCTGTTTCGACCCTAGGCGGATGTTCATGCTCTCGTTGGCTGCGGGGCGTGACACCCCGTACCCTACGAAGCATGAACATCTGCGTATAGGTCGAAAAGAAGTGCGACGCTCCCAGGATTACGTCGCCGACCCGAAAACCCAAATAAGAGAAAACACACCACATGCGGAAACGACGTATATATATATATTAAATATACATACACCCGGACACAACAATTTGCAACCATGAATAGCTGGTGAGATAACAAATTACGATCGATTAAACCAAAATATACATTCTTTATAAACTTATATACACTATCCATTTATAAACCAAAAAGGTACGACAAAAGGATCACGGCGTCTGCCTGCTTTGGGACAGGATCCACAATCTCCGGCTCAAAAACTACCCCACCTAGTTCCTCATGCTCTACCTCATCCTCCACGATCTCATACTCAACATCCGAGTCCTGGAAATTCATGGCCGGGGATCTGAAAATTCGGTTTAACAACAACCGTGAGAAAAACTCAGCAAGTACAAACCACTAATCCTAAACTAGGCTAATGTGCACCTCCAGAGGTAAATAAAATGCATGAATCACTGAACCAGTAATTAAATCATATATAGCCATTCGGGCCCTCAGCCCTAATTTTTGCTACTCCAGCCCTGCAGGTTAGGCTCTCAATATCATTATAACTCATAAACAGTTTAATCGACCCGAAGGCCATGACGCAAAGGTCATCAACAGTTAAATCGACCCGAAGGCCATGACCCAATAGTCATCCACAATTAAATCGACCCGAAGGCCATGACCCAATGGTCATCACAATTAAATCGACCCGAAGGCCATGACCCAATGGTCATCACAATCAAATCGACCCGAAAGCCATGACCCAATGGTCATAAATCATTCGACCCGAAGGCCCGACCCGAAGGCCAACAATTGCATAAACCGACCCCAAGGCCACAATTTGATATAACGACCCGTAGGCCCGACCCGAAGGCCACAATGGATAAATCTCAGGCATGTACATTAAGCACTCAATTTCAGTCACACCATAACGCACCTTTGTAAACCACATGCCCTGGAATTTAATGTTAATTATCTATGCCAACACACCAAGCATAACCATGCTCAAATTGGACATATTCCTCTCATTCTTGGCATACTCAAGCATTTCCATTTTAATCCAATCAATTCCAAGTTTATTCCGCGCATTCCTTACACAATTCAATCTAATGCGCCTAAGGCCCGCCTTGGGCTAATTGATCTTGCACTCATGGGTCATTCCATAGGGTTTATTCAAGTCCCAAACAACCCCCAAAAATAACCAAACTCAACCCATAATCAAAGAACCATTTAATTCTCAATTTGGGCCCAAGAGTGCAATTCGGTTCTGGTGAACAGTACCAGAACCGAATTTCACATTTGCACTAAAACCCCCTTTAGCAATTCCATTAAACTTCAATCAAATACCATACTCACCCAAACATCAAATATACATAATTAAGCCTCAAATAAGCTTATTTAACCCTTATAATGACCAATTCAAGGTCACTAATAATTGAACCCAATTAGTACAAAACTTAGACAAATTAAAACAATTTCGGAGCCCCATGAACAGTACTAGGAAATTGCACATTTAGGCACTAATTCACCTTCAAACCATCCCATTAAGCCCTAATCACCTACCCTAAACATCCTACCACCAAATACATATAATCAAGCCTCAAATAAGCTTAATTAGTCTACCAAATGCCAAATTTTAAGTCATTATCCATCGAACTTAATTAGTACACAACTTGAACAAAATTTAGCATTTTCGGTACTCATGAACAGTACCAGACCAGATCTCAATTTAGGCCATTAAACCACCATTAAATCACCTCATTAGGTCCTAATGACCCCTACAAAACATCCCACACATGATTAAGCCTAATTAACCCTCATTTAGGCCTAATTAACCCCTAAAAATGCACAATTAAACTAATTAGGGGTTTAGGGGTTTATACTCGCCTATTAACGATTTGGGACGACGGGAACGGGCGGTCGATCACCGACAAGCGGTAAGGATCGACGGCGGCGCTCCGGTGCAAGCCGGCGGTCCACGGCGACGACGAAACCGATGATTCGCTGCTGTTTCTGTTCTGTTTAGGCCGAAATCGGGGCTGTGGTGGCTGGTCTTGGGCGGGAAAGGGCTGCTGGTGGTGCGGGCTTGGCGGGGACAGCTCCGGCTGGTACTGTTCCGGCGTGAACAGTACCAGGATGTGCAGAAAATGCACGGCAAAAACCAGAAATTGCAAGAAAGAGAAGGAAATTGGGGAAGCTGGTGAAGCTCTCGGCAAAACCAGAAAAATGAGAGAGAGAGAGAAGACAATCTGGTCAAATGAGTCAAAGATGGATTAGTGGAAGACATGTGTCACAATCTTGGCCATTTGGACAATTTTGCCCTTGATCCAAGGGCCCATATTTGATCTAATCCAATAATTTAGGGGTACAATGGTCAATTGTCCTTAACCATGGTTAACCAAGCCTAGTTAACCTTAACCAACCTTGATTAAATCCCAAAATTGCCCCAAAATTCGGAATTAAATAAAAATGGGCTAGGAGCATTTTCGTCATTTTTCCATCCCGAACCGAAATTCCAATTTTTGCCCATACCGATCCTAAATATTCATGGGGGACATAATCCGGTGTCGGAATCGCGAAATTCACTTTCTAAGCCCTCGAAAATCGTCTGCGAAGTTTCCGGGAATAAAATAATATTATTTTTCAATTTTTGCCGAAATTCCACTTTTTGTCCAAAACCACTCCCAATGTGCGTGGCTACCCCAAAATGACCTTGGCCGCTAAAAATAACCTAAAACGGCCTCCAAATTAGGCCTCGGTGTCCACAGGGGCAAAACTGTCATTTTCTCAATTTCTGCCAAATTTTCAGTTTCCAACCGTTTTAATCCCAAACATGAATGTCCACTTCAACTTGACGTCCATCTTGCAAAATAGTCGTAACCCTTGAAATTTTGATATCGAAGTTCGGGTCCAATATCGTGATCTAATTCACTCGTTTTGCAGTTTTAGGGCCTCTCACTAACAGGCGGCTGTTTAGGCGTTACGCGTATCGACCTAAGATTGTCCGAGTCGTAAAGATCTCAATTTCGAGAGAACGAGAGGAATTATCACTAGCACCTGAGGTCACGATCGTTTGGATTAATATCGGGTTTCCTTTGTCAGGCGCACTTTCGGTCATGCGAAATCACTCGCGATCCGATCGTGCATTACTGACAATATCAACCTGTCATTTTCCTAGGATCGGCCTATATTGGTTCAAAATACTTCCTCGACGTTCGTCGAATTTGGCGCTCCATCACGATTGGGTTCTCGGTCCACGTACCTGATCCTATTTAGCCTTTCCCATTTGGTTAGTATCCCGTGATTGATCAATTCTGGGCGAGACTTACTAAAATTACACGAGAATCAATATACACTTTATTGATCCTGATAACGGGTCAAAATTCAGGATGTTACACTGTGAGGGTCCGATCGAGGCGCGGGCTGAATTTTTGGAACCTAGAAATTATGGCGAGAAAGTTTCGTGAAGGCTCGGACTTAATCCGACGCCATTTAGTCGGAGAAAAATAGCAATTTCCGTGTTTTATGTGCATTGGATATATAATTGAGTTGGGGTGGTGAAATTAATTGTGCAATTCTGCAATTGGTTGATTGAATTATGTTGCAGTGTGCACGTATGGGCCAAAATGAATTAATTGTGATATTGGCCATATGGAATGCTTTGTGAGCATGATAATCATGTGTGAAATGTTGCGTGCACGGGCCACGTGTGACGGGCCAGTTGAGTGGCAAATGTGTGTTGCGAGTGTGAATTAAATGAGAAATTTTGTGTGAATTGGGAAAGTGAGAATGTGGAAAGTGTGCCGTCCTGAGGCGTGTACGTTTACGCTGGACGATGCCCGGTATTACTGGAAGACTGCCAGCCTGAGGCGTGAACTTCTACGCGGGTTGTGCAATAGGTGGTAGATGTTGAGCCTGAGGCGTGTACGTTTACGCGGGCAAGAAACATGGCCTGAGGCGTGTACGTTTACGCGGGCCTGGAAGTGTTGTGGAAAGAGGTCGCAGTGTACCTAAGGCGTGTACGTTTACGCGGGTCACTGGCGAGTGATGTGGAAAGTGATTAGTGGTCGCAGTGTACCTGAGGCGTGTACGTTTACGTGGGTCACTGGCGAGTGATGTGGAAAGTGATTAGTGGTCGCAGTGTACCTGAGGCGTGTACGTTTACGTGGGTCACTGGCGAGTGATGTGGGAAAGAGGAAATGAGAACGGAATGGATACGTGGAATGAGAGTTGAACATGCGTGTGTTTGCATATGCCATTATTGTGATTGAGTGCAGGTTGAACGCATGATTGAGTCTGGCAAGAGTGATTGATGTGCCTGCTATGTGATGATTTGATACGTGCAAATGTGTATGTTTGTGTGTTTTGCGAAATTGTCTGGAGGTACGTGATAGCCTAGGTTGGGTTTAGGGGTATACTTACTGAGAAGTGTCTCACGGTTATTTTCAACCAAACAATTTCAGAGCCCCCGCCTGAGCCATGACCATATTAAGGCCGACTCGGAACCGTCGGGTGAATAAACAGCGGAGGAGGATTCATGTGGTAATGCCGAGGACAGTGAGTCAAAGTGGACATCTCCGAATGGGCGTAGCGACTAGCTCTGGGAGCGTGGCAATAATTTGAGAATGCCCCCATTTTTGGATAATGCTGATCCTTTTTGTATTATGGAAGTTAATAGTTACTGGTTCGGCGTGTTTGTAATATTAATGGATATTGTAAATATTTTGGTATAAGTTTGGGTAAATAGGAACGAATATGTTCATTCTCCTTGATTGTTCTCCCCAGATTTTAATTGTCCGGGTTTATTTGTTGATATCCGCTGTTGTAGTAAATCTCTGATGGCATTTTGAGGTCAGCGACATTCCTGGGACGTCGCTTGTATCGACCAGAGGCGGATGTCATGTGCCCGTTGGGGTTCGGGGCGTGACAAAAATCGAGCCGAAAACCGACGAAAATAGGCCTCAAAACCGCTGGTAGCGCACTGTTCACTACATGCACTCAACTTTAAAAATTTGTTTTGGGCAAATCATAAGTCCAAATCGAGTTATGTAAAATCCCATGGCTCCACGACACCCCAAACTACCATTTCTATATATATTCATAGCTCAACGACTCAAAAATCGGACTTTGCTGCTCGAAAATCACATAACTCCGAAATATGAGCCCTAACCAGGAAAACTTTTCTGATTGTACGAACGAGAGGCGCGAGCACTTACTGAACGTTGCGATACGAAGTCGAATCAGCTTGATGAGGCGTCCGTGGTGATTACGTGCGAAATCCCTCTCCTTTCTCTTTCCCTTTCTTCCTCTTCTTTCCTCTTTCTTTCCTTTCCTTCTTTTCCTTCCTCCTCGAAAGCTCTCGGTCCCCCTTTTTATAAACAAAAGTTCACTGTAGCTTCTTTATTGACTTTTCAACCCCTTCTTTGTTTTTTAATCCAAATATTACACAAATTTATGTTAAGTTGCTTTCTGCAATTAATGATGTGGCTTTAGATAACTTCTGTCGGCCTAAGCATTAGTATCATACGTTCAACAAATAATAGAAGAAAAATTTCTGAAGTGTACTTATCTAACAATCTTTGCACACAAGTTGCTCATTGCATTGAAAGACTAGATGTGCTTATAGTATGAACTTAAATTTCACACGGCCATGGACATTGAAGTGGTTGGTGATGATCTTGATGGAGAAGACAGATAGGGCTTGGGAGGAACTAGCAAGCAGTCAACACTGCCTCTCAGCATATCTACCACCTCATTCATTGTTGGCCTAATTGAAGGATTAGTCTGTATGCACCACAAGCTCACTATTATCATCTTCCTAGCTTTCTCTCTGTCTCCTTCACTTGTGACATTCTGCAGTCCAAACTCTTCTTGAAGTTCAAGACGCTTGTGAATCCAATGCGGGAAGTATATTTCACTGGTTCTCTCTGCTTCGGTTACTATATTTTTCCTCCCACCAACCATTTCGAGCACTGTCATCCCAAAGCTATACACATCTGATTTTTGGGAAATTCCTCCGATGTTCCTGCAAATACTTCTGGTGCAATAAACCCCGCAGACCCTCGCGTGCCGAGTAGTGAGATCGTGCTCTCCTCTCGATGGCATATCTTCGCAAGGCCAAAGTCGGAAATCTTGGGGCAATAGTTTTCATCGAGAAGGATGTTGTGCGGCTTTATGTCGAAGTGTAATATTCTCGAGTTGCAGCCTTGGTGCAAGCATTTGAGCCCTTGAGCTATGCCTAGGGAGATTCGGTACAAGGTGTCCCATCCAAGGTGGCGGCAACCTAACTTGCTGTAGTTCTCTTCATATATGAGTTTCTCCAGAGATCCATTGGGCATGTACTCATAGACAAGAGCCCTTTTGGTTTTGTGAAAGCCGAAACCTAGCAGAGTAACGATGTTGACATGGGAAGTTCTGCTCATGCTGTTTACCTCATTGATGAAGTCTTCACCATCTCCTTTGAGCTTGCTTAGGATTTTCACTGCCACGAGATGACCATTTGGGAGCTTCCCTTTGTACACACTAACCATAGCCTCCTTGGCCTAGTTTTTCTTTGAATGAGTTGGTCATTCTCTTAATGTCAGCGTATGAATATCTTCTCGTTACTAAAATTCCACGATTTTTGAAAATGACCTCACATTTATGACTCTTTTTCATGTTTCTGCTCCCTGTGATAATGGATTTCTGCTTGGAAATTTTCTGTTGACAAAGATAGGCTAGGACTATAATAGCGACACCAAATGCACTGATTGATGCACCTGCGTAACCAAAGGACATACAAAGTTTAAATGGAGATAATCATTCTGATGGGGTTTTATAGTCCTAGTTCCAATTATACTGGCCAAATGTCTAGATTTGAATTCATAAGCATGCGTGACAAATTTGATTTACTACTTACCAAGAACACCAATCTTCCGTAAGCTCCTAGCTCCTGCAACATAAATGTTGTAAAATAGAATGCGGAAGCTGACCAGATCTTTGCAATTAATTCAAGAGCGAGAGAGAACGAAATTATTAACTATAGATTCAACAGGTTATCTTCAACATGGTGGAGGTGATTATTTAAATCTTTCGTTACATAGAGGGCCCGAATTTTTGCCCACAAATGTGCGGTGTCCTTATCATCAGCTATTTCTATTAACAGCTCATTCAATAGGTTCAACAGGATTATACCCTTTGCCCTCTCCACGAACTTAGCCTTGCCATCCGACGCCTTGGCTAAACTTTGGATTGTTAATAGTGCACGCATCTTAAAACGTTACAACCCAAAGTTGTTCCTGCCATTAAATATCTCAATTTTTACTGTCACTCCAAACATAATTGCGAAGTCTCGGCTCTGAGACCAATTGTAGTAAAATCAAGTGCGAAAGCTGGCCGGATCTTTACAATTAAATCAAGAGCGAGAGAACAGAATCGAAAGAGAAATAAAACCATGAAGAATAAAGAAAAAAGATATTTACGTGATTCGGTCCTAGTATCAATACTAATTCCATAGGGAGAGCCAACTAGAATTAACAGACTAATCAATGAGAGATTTGCATAGTTACAATCACTTACATGCTCAAGTTTTTTCCAGTCCTAGATTATACCCAATCCCACATTGTTTGGCCTGATTAACTCACGACTGAAACACCTCTATTGGATGTATAACTTTGCACAAAACCACGGTGTTTTGAGCGTCTCTCTTAACTTGTGTTAAGCTCCTCTCCGTGCGCTCATCAGAGAGTGTATTCTCTGTTCGGAGCTTCTCTCTCTTCTATAGTGAGCTCCTCTCTAATGTGCAAATTAATAAGAGAGGCTTAACTTGGAGCTTATTTTCAAAGGGTTTGACTTGGCATACGGAGCCATCATTGTGCTAATAGAAGGAGAAAAGAAAGCGAACCCGCATGTTTTTCGTTATCTTCTCTGACAAACCTCAATATCAGCTGAAAAGGGAGCTCAGATATGTGGCCAAATAAAAGCTCCAATGTGTGTCCAAAATAAGAGTCATGAAAGGCCAAAAGGAACTCCCTTGAAGATCATACTTGAAGAAGAAATATTTTGGGATTTCTCTTTCCTCGTAAAGTTGGTCAAAAAATTCTGACCAACTTGGACGACTCCATTGCACTTCCGAAATCGTTCGTATATTAGACATAATTGAACAATAAAAACAATAATAGTTGGATAATTTTTATCGGAAAAAGAGAGATGATACAATTCATAAAGCTTAGCATACATCTTATCTTCCTCCTAGTCCTAACAATTATAAGATTCGTATCCTCATAATAATCACATTCTGTTCGGGGACGAGAATACTTTATGATGAACTTATTGTGTCACGCCCCAAACCCCTGTCGAGCCCGCGACATCCAGCCTCCGGTTGAACAGTTGCGACGTCCCAGGTTATCACCGACCTCAACTAAACATTAGAGATTTAATCGCGCAAACAGAAACCATAAACATCTTGACAAATTAAACTGAGGAGAATTGGGAGAATATACATTTCCATTTCTTATTCAACTAGTTTCACCATATATACAATAAAACAAACCTCTGTCTACCAGTGCACACTTTACTGAAACTACCAAAATCAAAAAGGAGTCGATGACTTGACGTTTAACCTCAAAAATGGTTCTCATTCAAGGCAAGCTTTCCTACTTCTATAAACACGGTCGTCGTGTGTCTTGTCCAGGTCATCCCATCACCCATCGAAAACTCAGCTACCTCATACTCCGTATGCACTGGTACTCCAAAACGTTCTGGTGATTGTGGCGGATTATTCACGATTCAGGTCGGGGTTCTGAAATTGTTGGTTGAAACAATCGTGAGAACACTTCTAAGTAAGTTCACCCCTAAACCCAACCTAGGCTATCACGTACCTCCAGACAATTACGCAATCACACACGTACATTCACACACGCTGAAACATCACATCGCAGGCACATCAAATAATATTGCCAGACTCAATCATGCGCACAACAGCATTCAAACTCAATCATGTCAGATGTACACACGCGCATGTATCATTCTCATCCCACTGTTCCTTCCATCCTCATTCCTCTTTCATATTCCTCGCCAGTGACCCGTGTTGAATTACACGCCTCAGGCACACTGCGACAACTCATTTTCCACAACACTCGTCAGTGACCCGCGTTGAAGTACACGCCTCAGGCACATTGCTATTATTCACCACATCCAGCCCGCGTACCCGTTCACGCCTCAGGCCCCAATCGCGACCTGAGCATCACACGCCTCAGGCCCGATCCCAACTCAGCCCGCGCCAAATGCGACAGGCCTACATGATTGGAACCCGAGCTTATGATGCCTCGGTCCAATCCCGGTCTCACCCGAGTTGATCGTGCCTCAGACCGATTCTCATTCTTGCTTTTTCAAGCCTCAGCCTATGCCAAATGCAACATACCTACGTGATCGCGGCTCGAGTTTATAATACTCGGCCCGATCCCAAACTCGCACTTTCGCACTTTCTCGCACTTTCCCACCATCACTTGCCACACCACAACTTCTCCTTACTCATGCACATACTCAACATGCATGTACCATACACAACTGGCCAATCAGGCGTGGCCCATGCACGCATCAATTACACACAACCCATGCTCACTCAGCATTCAACATGGCCAATGATAATAATTAAAATAATCTGGCCACCCGTGCACCCGACAGGCATAATTAAATCAACCAATTGCACAATCATACATTCAATTCCACTATCCCAACTCAATTATATTCCAAACGCACAATAAACACAAAAATAGCTATTTTTCTCTAACCAAACGACGTCAAATCGATTCCGGTCATTCACGGGACTTTCTCACCATAATTTCTCGATTCTAAAAATCCAACTTGCGTCCCGATTGGCCCATCACGGCCCCGTGAACAGTAAATCACAGCTTGTGAACAGTAACTCGCAGCTTATAAACACACATATAACCATCACAATCGCGAGTAATTTCAGTCACAAGGACCCTCACAATTCAGCCACGATATCACACAACAAACCGACACATATACACCACAAATCAAGCCATAAACACATTATTCCGAACCACAAATTCCAGCATGTATACTTCTCGTAGGCAACCCTTATTTTTTTTTTTACTCTCTAAATAACCCCAAAACCATCATAATTCCAGACATAATTTCACCCAAGGTGAACTCGATAAATTCGTCCATGAAACAAACCCCAAAATTTGCCGAACACTAGTCTGTTAATACCGAAATCATTATTTTTCTTCCACCAAACGACGTCAAATCGATTTCGGTCCTTCACGGGACTTTTTCACCATAATTTCTTGGTTCTAAAAATCCAACTTGCGTCCTGATCGGCCCATCACGGCCCCGTGAACAATAAATCACAGCCACTATTATTTTCTAATTTCTAATAATTAATGTCCAAATTAAATCCTAAGGCCCACCATAAAATTTTCACTACCAATTCATACAATTCCGTACCTAACTTTATATAGATTTCGCCCAAAATCGCCCCATCGATACCCGAAATCCTAAATTGGGTTTAGAGCGCGACTTACCCGCGTTCTAGACTATCACGGCTAGAACGGAAAGCGGCGGTACTTAATCGGGGACGGCGGCGATGGTGTACGGCTCTCGGGTGGCGACAATCGGCTTGGGTGGCGACGGCGCAGCTTACTTGGCCGTGGGTCTTGCCTCACGAGAGAGAGAGAGAGAGGGAGAGAAAGAGAGAGACGGCAGCTGGTGGTGGTGGCTTGTGGCTGGTACGGCGGCTTGAGGGCGGTCCGGACGGTGGTGGCAAGCGGCGGTGCCGGCGGTGGGCTTCCCAGTGGACGGCAAGGAGCTCACGGCGGAGGGGGAAGGGTTCACGGCCAAAACAAGAAGGGGGAAAAATTCACGATGGAGAGGGGAAGAGAAATGGAAGAGAGAGAAAGGGTCTTCTTGACCTAAATAGTGATTTTTTACCCAAAAATATCTAATGCACAATTGACCAAAATGCCCCTTGCGCTAAAACTAATCCTTTATAAACCCTTAAGGGCAAAATCGTCACTTTCTCCATTTCTCGTCCAAATCGAGTTTTTCCGAAGGAATTGAGCTCACCAAAAATTCACACGTGTCACGTGCAACGTCGTCCTAACGTTCCGTCGTGACTTTCTAATTTTCCGGTGTTCAATTTGGGAAAAATTCCATAATTAAATTCTATTAAACGCAACTCAAGCGTTTCTCGAGCTAACGGGCGGCTTGCTGGGGAAATTCGCAGAATCGACTCATGACTGATACTGAATCGAGTCATGTGCAAGTCTGTTCGGTATGTGACGACCTCGGTTGTCATTAAAATCGCGAAGATCAATCACTTGATCCAAGGGGTACGATCGTTCGGTATAATTTCAGAATCATTCGTCAAGTTGTTTCGTGGTCCAACGGAATCACCCGCGATCCACTACTAGGACAGTGGCGAACTGACCCCTAACTATCCTTGGATTGGCCAACAGTGGCTCAAAATATCACTTCCGCGATTTAATGGTCGAAATCCATTCACGATCAAATTTCCTTTAGTCTCGCGAATTTAATTCCCCTATTAGCCTTTCTCTAATGGTTAGCATTCCCAGGAATGATCAGTTCCGGGCGAGAATTTACTGCAAGCACATCTCATAAAACTCAATTATTCAATAAATTTCAATTGGTGGAATTTCGGAATGTCACATATTGCATGAACCATTAATTCCTAGTCCTAAAAACCTTACGGCTGTTGCTACATTGTAGTCCTTGTGGTGGCAAGTTCCATCAGGGCAATAACAGCAGAAATGTTGCTCGTCTGACAGTCCACATCGGCTATTACTTTGTTGACAAGTCTAACAATTCTTGTCGGGTGATAAATCCCATTTTAAGATGAAACCTTCCTTCAACAACTTCTTGTAGTCCACATCACCTATTGTTTAGTTCGACAACCCTTCCTTCAGTTCTACTGGTACCTCCACAGACGACTGGCAGGCTCCAGCCTCTTGATAGAAGGGGTCATTTGGATGTATTAATGCAACAAAGGAGTTATATGTGGGGTTAGACGTACAATTTACTGGGATTGTGGGGGTAACAAAAAGAAAAGGAGCCTGTACAATTATAGAAGAACTAGAGTCTTGGATGAAAGGAGTAACTGTGATCTAAAATCAGGTTTATGGGATAGAAAGTGGAGGGACGAGGAGTGAAGCAAGGAGCATCCATATCGTACTCATTCGCCAATTGAATGGAATGTTCTATTATATTTATAATGTGATCCCACATTTAGGGATATAGTTTTTGAAATAAAACTAATCCGTTGGGTTTGACCCACATTTTCTCTTTTAAGTGACGGTTATCTACATGTGATTTTTCCATGCTTCATACCCCTTCGGTAATAACCGCCCTCTTCAGTAACCGACTTGATAGGAAGCGATTTATAAAGATGAACGTTCATTTCATAAGGGCAGACACAAGGTCTAACGCAAATCCTCTCATTCGATAATACATCATCAGTACGTGAGGGGATTGGATTAGTAGAGTGCGCCCGTAATCGCTGTCGAATTGACGTCGAATTACTATAGATTTCCGACGAATGTAAAGTTGAACAATGGCTGGAGGTAAAATTTTCATTTCCACCATCTCGGGTTACTGTTCATGCGAGCTGAAAATGCCCTCTCCTGGGTTCCTCGCGGGTACTGTTCACCCGGCTGTGTTTTGCTGATTCTGGCGATTTCCGATGGAGTTTGGAGCTGATTTTTGGAAGCAAGGCTCATTGGATTCTTCTCTTCTTCCCCTCCAAAGGACTTCTCTTCTCTCTCAATGTAGAGGCTGGGCCATCAGATCTGAATCGGTCGATGGTGTGTGGGTTTATGAGAAATTTGGCTTCGTTGAGTGCGTTCGCTGCAGGCTCGTCCCCTCTGGTGGATGCCCTCCCCTTCTAAAGGTATTCTCCATTCGGTTTCCCTTTCTTTGTGGTGGGACTGATTTTCATGACCCTGGTGGACACATTAATGCTGGGTAGGAGGAGACCTGCTGTTGATTTCCCTGTCTTGGTTTATATGTTGCTGTGCTGCGTTGACTGGTTCGTGAAGGTGTGGTAGCTTGCTTCATTTCGACTCTATAGAGAAGATTATTAGAAACCCCTCATCTGGCCCCTCCCCTGTTGATAAGTCACAATCGGCGGTGGATGAGTCTACTGTTACTGCTAAGGCTACTCAGCTTAAAGGAAATTCTACCTTCCTTTCTATTGAGGATGAAATGCCAATTGGCCCTAGGTCTTTCCTGAAGGGTAATTATAGTCGTAGTCGAAGCAGGGGCCGACCGAAGAATAGGAGCCGTTCTCTTAGGCATGCACATTTTGCTGGACCTTCAACTCGGCCTGATCCCAGGCCAAATACAGATGGGAAATCAAATGTGGCGGGACAGAACCTTAGTCATCCCCAAGGCCAACCCTCCCCTGCTCCAGTAACTAGAACATGGGTAAATGTGGCGAAGGTATTGACTAAAGGCTACAACCTAACATATATTCCACCTCTGGTGGAAGATGGTGAGGTGATTGTGGATATTACACAAGAGGTAGTTGATGATGAGAATTCAATTTGGCTGGAATGTATTGTTGGGCATTATATCGGGAAGAAAATTCCCTTCAAGGTAACTGTAGGAGCCATCAAGAAATCATGGGGAGATCAAGTAGTTGATGTAAAACTACATGAAAATGGGTTTTACTTCTTCTGTGTTCCGAATGCTGAGTTCCGCAGGAAGATCATTGATACGGGACTGGTGTCCATCTTTAGTAGTACAATAATGCTTCAACAATGGCATTCGAAATTGAAGCTTAAGAAAGGTACTCTTGATACACTTTCGATTTGGGTCAGATTAAGAGATATTCCATTTTCTCTATGGTCTCCGGCTGGTATTGGACGTATAGCCAGTGCCATTGGAAAACCACTATATATGGATGTGCAAACAGAGCAGATGACCAAGATTTCGTATGCACGTGTTTGTGTGGAAATTAAGGCCACAAAATCCCAAGTGGAAGCAATGAAGTTTTTTTGGGATGGTGAAGTGAATTTGATCTATATTGAATATGAATGGAAACCTCTGACTTGCTCTTCTTCTGGCATTTTTTTCCATAAATTGGGTTCCAGTGGATTTGAATGTGCCTCTGCACATACTGAACATAGAGCTCAGCCTATTATTCGACCTCAAGGAGTAGATGGTTGGACTCACGTCACTAGGAAAAAAGGCAAAGAACCTTCTAGCAAGCTGATCAACCAGCCTCAATCTGCGTCTCATCCTTAATTGGCACCGAATATGGGGGAGGAGGAACCCCTTCCTCCTGTTTTGAATACCGGTGTGGAACCCCGCCTGATGGGTACTGATCTGAATTATTCCAAGGTCTTTGAGGTAGAGCCGAGCCATTCCACAGCTTTATGTCCTGCTGGACTAATTGACCAGCAGAGTGAGGATCCTTCTCAAAACTCTTAGTCATCCTCAGAAGACTCTTTTGACTCCCGGATAGTAATGGAGAAGAACAATGATTCAGAAGATATGGTGGAGATGGAACCAGCTGTTGTATCCCCCCCAACACTCGTTCACGAACTTTGGCGTCTAGTGCCACGGATGAGATTACTAAGGCCTCCCCTGGTTCAACTCCTAGCTCGATGTGTCCTGTTAAGGCACATAGCCCGTCCTCCTCGAAAAAATCTAAGAGGAGGAGGGCAAAGAGATCCCAAAGGTAACCTTCCTCGCCTATATATATGTTTTTTGGAATATGGAATATCATGGGTCTAGTAGCACCCCTTAGACAAGCTGAAATTCGAGCCTTCATTAGGAAAAACCGTCTTTCTTGTATTGGTATTGTGGAAATAAAAGCAAAAACCTCTCTTTTTGCTGATATTTCTAGAGGCTTATGCATTAATTGGCGGTGGGTGTCCAATTATGATTTTTCCCCCTTGGTAGAATATGGTTCGGTTGGGACCCGAATGAGTTGGAGACGAGTATTATTTCCTCTTCTGGCCAAATGATTCATGCTCAGCTTAAGCTTTTGAATATGCAAAAATCTTGTCTTATCACAATAGTATATGGAGAACATAGATTTATGAATCGGCGGTCGCTTTGGGCTGACCTTATTCGACTTTCTTCGTGTGAGCTGCCTTGGATTGTTGCTGGAGAATTTAATGCCATTAGAGACCCGGATGATAGAGTGGGTAGCACAACTCCTTGGATTCCAGCCTTTGATGAATTTGGGGACTGCCTTAACTAGGCGGGACTAGAGGATCTTCATTATGTGGGCTGTAGATACACATGGTTTCATTATTCAGGTGATAATCGAAAACTTCGCAAGATTGATCGGGTGCTCATTAATGACCTATGGAATCAACTTTTCTCCTTCTCGGAAGCCAACTTCCTTGCGCCAGGTATCTCTGATCACTCTGATAAAAAATTTTCCGCCACTTAACTCCAATAAACCTTTCAAGTTTTTCAACTTCTGGGCTACACATCCAAAATACTTGGACTTAGTAGCTCAAGCCTGGGATACTCATATAGTAGGCACTCCTATGTGTATGATTTGCTGCAAACTTCTAGTGCTTAAAGCAAAGCTGAAACATCATTCTCTGCTATTTCCACAAGGACTGAACAGGCCAGATCAGACCTATATGCTATTCAGGTAGCCTTGGAGCGTCATCCCTTTGATCAGAGCCTGCTTGATAGAGAAGTGGAGTACATACGATTCTTCTCTGCTCTGAGATTACAAGAGGAATCCTTCTTCAGATAGAAATCCAAGATTCGATGGCTCAAAGAGGGGGATATGAATACTAAATTCTTTCATCATTTTGTTAACAAAAGGCGGTTACAAAATTGAATCCTTTCGGTGTCTACTGATGACGGTGTTCGACTAACTGACCCACAAACGGTCAGGAACCACATTGTTGGTCACTTTTAGGAGCTACTCAATGATAATTTTGCGTCTATATAGCCATTTGTCCGTGAGATAAGGCATTTCATTAGCCGGGTTTTAGATGAGAATTAGAGGAACCGCCTAGCACAACCGGTTTCGGATGAGGAAATTCAATCTACCCTGTTTTCACTTGCTAGAGGCAAAGCCTGTGGGCTGGATGGGTATAACGTTGATTTCTTCAAAACCTCTTGGGAGATCATTGGACCCTCCATTCTCATGGCGGTAAGATATTTTTTTGAGTCTGGTTGTATGCTTAAAGAATTAAACAATACCATTTTAACTCTAGTGCCGAAATCCCCTAATGCCTCGGCCATGACTGATTTCCGTCCAATTGGATGTTGCAATACCCTTTACAAATGCATTTCTAAAATCCTGGCTAGGCGTATTGCTTATGTCTTACCAACTTTGATTGGCCCTTCCCAAACGGCTTTCATTAAAGGACGCAAAATTAGTGACAACATCATGATTGCTCAAGAGTTGTTCGCGGACTTTCATCATGAGGCCTATCTTCCTAAGTGCGCCATCAAAGTAGATTTTTAGAAAGCTTATGACACAGTCGATTGAGAGTTCATTGAAAAGACACTAAAGGCCTTCAAATTTCCGGATTTCTTCATCAAGCTGGTTATGGCTTGTGTGTCAACAGCCAAATTCTCGGTTTCAATCAATAGGGAATTACATGAGTTTTTTGCTAGTTGTCGAGGTATACGACAAGGTGATCTGCTATCTCCATATCTTTTCATACTGGTTATGGAAGTCCTGTTCGGAATTCTAAAGGCAAAAACAGACATTCCGGATTTCCATTGGTTTTGGCGCTGCAAAAAAACTCGTATTTCTCATCTATTTTTTGCGGATGATGTGCTCCTTTTCTCTGAAGCTCACTTGAGGTTGATTGAACTAATCAAGGAATCTCTTGACCTATTCTCCGACTGGTCTGGCCTTAAACCAAATAATAGGAAAAGCAATATCTTCCTCTCGGGAAGGACTCCAGTTCTACATGGACAATTACTTCAATGTCTCGGCTTTCAACAAGGTACACTCCCTTTTCGCTATTTAGGCGTGCCTATCATATCGACTAGACTGCGTAAAGAGGAGTGTAAAATCTTGATTGATTCTATAACGGCTCAAGCCCGCTCATGGACTCAACGTTTCCTATCCTTTGCTGGTCGGTTACAACTCATCGAATCAGTCCTGCATTCCATGCAAGTGTATTGGGCTATTATCTTCTCTATTCCGAAATCGGTATTATATAGAATTGAGGCTATTTTGCAACAATTTCTATGGAAAGGTCCTGACCTTGGCATAGGTGGAGCTAAGGTAGCGTGGAATGCTGTATGTTTACCCAAAGAAGAAGGTGGCCTTGAGATACGGCGACTTGTGAAATACAATAGAGCAATGACTCTTAAACACATATGGCTTCTCTTTACTGATAAGGAATCCATGTGGTGCAAATGGATACATTCAACCTTCTTAAAAAAATCAAACTTTTGAATTGTATCCAAACCTACATTTTGCTCTTGGACTTGCAAGAAAATTCTGGATATGCGAGCTTCCGCCCAAGCACTATTTCGGTGGAAGATTGGTAATGGACACTCGGTGTCCTTTTGGTTTGATTGGTGGCATAACAAAGGCCCGCTCTACCTCATATTCAGCAATGTGGACATATACCAATCGCGGATCCCCCGGGATAGTTCGGTTCGAAAATTCTATGATTATTTATGGAAACCTTCATATACACTTGACATTATCCTGAGCTGGACGGATTCACCACCAATTTTTGTGGAAAATACTCCGGACAAACTGATATGGTCTCTACATCCTTCTGACTCTTTCTCGGTAGTGCTAGCTTGGAATCATATCAGAAGGAAAGGGCATCCAGCCCCGTGGCACTAATTCATTTGGGATCATCATATTGCCTCCTGACATGCCTTTCTCTTGTGGCTTATTTCTCTCAACCGGCTGCCTACCTAGGTACTCCTCCTACAATACCGTAGGATTGACACCGCCTTGTGCGCTTTCTGTGGTAATAGACCAGATTCGATCAACCACCTCTTCTTTGAGTGCACTTCTACCACTAGGCTGGCTTCTTTCTGGGCAACTAAATGCAACCTTCCATGGCGCAACCGTCCTTGGCAAGAGCATATTAGGTGGGCAATGAAAGTTTGCGGTGGATCTTCCTTTGCTCACTGCTTCTCTAGATTTTCCTTTGCTGCACTATGTCATATCATTTGGACTGAAAGGAACAACGCCATCTTCAAAAACAAGAGTGTCTATATCCCGGGTATGCGCTTGCACCTATTCAAAGTCATGAAGGATAAAGCCATATCTATTGAGGGAGTTAAGGATACTCCTAGGAACCGGCAATTACAAAGGTAGTGGAGTCTTCCACCTTCAATCTTCGAACCGAACCAAATGGCCTCTTAATTCGGTGTATTAAGTTGCCTTGTATTTAGTTGGTCTCTCTTTGGCTTGTTGTATAGTTCTTCCTGAACCATCGTTGACCCTGTTTGGACATTTATGTGTCCTAATCGGGTCAAGGGTTGGCTTTGGCGCTATATTGTATATGGTGCTTTGAAAAGTAATACATATTCTTACCTTTATAAAAAAAAAAAAAACAATGGCTGGAGGTCAGTTTATTTTCAATCCTATTTTCCGCATTTGATTCTAATTGTGCCTAAAATTTGTTCTTCTATGCATGATTAGAATCCTTTCAGTTTTAGTCTTACATTTGGTATCAGAGCATGTTTAGTGCATCTTCCTTGTTTTTGTTGAATTTTGGGTGTATTTTTCGGGGCTTTTGAGATGAATAGTAATTCGGGCATTTTGGGGCTAAGAAAGAAATCACCGATTCCGGCCAAATTCCGGCGACCCATCGCTTGACTTCGGACCGGCACGGTCGCATCGCCATGGAGAAGAATAGCCCTAAGTTAATATGGCACATTGGTAATCGCTGGAGGCTGTTTGAGAGGTGGAAGTTGCGGGTTCGGGTTTGTGCGTTTTGACGGAATTTTGCTTGATTCGAGCCAATTTCTTGGTTGTTTTCGCCGATTTTTGGGTCCATGTGGCCGCGTCGATGTGGTCTCCGAGACCCATAAATTATTTTGGTGTGAGATGGGCTAATGGAGGAGACCCATTCGGTCAAAGGCGCGGCGGAACGGCGAAGAACGTCGAAAAATTGGGTCTGATCGCACGGAGGAAGAAGGCGCGTGGCCCCGCGCGCGCACAACCGCTGGCGCGTGGCCCCACGCGCGCACAACCGCTGGCGCGTGGTCGCCACGCATGCACAACTGTAAGCGTGTGTGGCCCACGCGCGCGCAGTTGCAGGCGCGTGCGTCGCACTCACCCGCGCCGTAAAGAAGGCGCGTGCCGCTCACGCGCCCTGGGAACCAGGGCCGCCCCTTCGGTTTTTAGTCTTCTGCCCCCGTTTTTTACCCGTTATTACGATTATGTCCCTTACCGAATTAAGTTTATTGTTTTGTCCTTCAAGCATTTTATGAATATTTTTTTATGCATGAAATTAAAATGTCCAGTGATCCATATATTTTAATTAATTGAGGAGTAGCCACAGCATCTTTAATTAATTAAATTATATATTAAGAGCATTCGGATCACATTTGGAAATGGACATTGATTGTAATTAATCTTATTAATACGATGAATTTTATCCTACAGGAATTTTCGTTATATTAATTTGATTAATTAGGTGGAAATATCATATTATTTTTCTTAATTTACCCATAGGAATTAAGGAAGGGATATAATATGATAGTTTCTTCATGAAGTATTTATGAATCTATTTAAATTAAAAACTTAGCCTACGGGTAGTTTTTATATTACGTGATTCATATTTTGTGACATGTCTTACATTGGTAGAACATGATATATGTTGATTTTGCCTCAAATTTTGTGACATAAGCATGATTATTTAATATGCAGTTTTGCAATCTGTGAATTTCTCTAAATTTAAGAGTGATGTTCCCATACTGAATGGTGAAAACTATAAAGTTTGGAAGGAGTCAATTCTTCTTCAGTTAGGGTGCATGGACATTGACTATGCTATAAAGAAAGATGAACCACTTGCTCCTACTGACACGAGCACTGCAACTAAGATAGCCCTTTATGAACAGTGGAAGCGGTCCAATCGCCTTAGTGTGATGTTCATAAGGACTAAAGTATCTCCAAGTATCCGTGGTTCAGTCGCTCAATATAGCAATGCTAAGGCTTTATTGAAGGCCATTGATGCGCAGTTTGAGACTTCAGAAAAGGCACATGCCATGACCCTGATAATGAAGTTTTCATCTCTAAAGCTCACAAGTGTTAGAGGTGTGCGTGAGCACATCATGAAGATGAGGGACATTGCAGCTCAGCTGAAAAACCTTGAGGTTGAGATATCTGAATCATTTCTTATGTACTACATTCTGAACACTCTCCCACAACAGTATGCACCTTTCAAGATCTCTTACAACACACATAAGAATAAATGGTCAATTAATGAACTTATGACCATGTGTGTTCAAGAGGAAGAGAGGCTGACTATGAAATTGGGAGAAAGTGCTCATTTGGCAATACAAGAAAGGAATAAGGGTCACGGCAAGAAGAAGGGGAAAGGTAAAATACCTCCCCAAGCTGACATTAAGAAGGAATTCAAATATTTCTTATGTAGAAAGAAGAGGCATATGAAGAAGGATTGCGTTAGATTTAAGGCCTAGCTCGAGAAGAAAGGTAATCCAACCTCTTATGTTTTTTTATGAATCTAATATGGCTGATGTGAGTCACAACACTTGGTGGATTGATTCTGGTTCTACAATCCATATTTCGAATTCCTTGCAGGGTTTTCAAAACCACAGGAAGCTAGTGGGAAGTGAATAAAGCATCTATTCGGGAAACAAGACGCGTTCGCATGTAGAAGCTATTGGGACATGCAGATTAGTTCTTAATAGTGGCTTTGTTTTGAATTTGGAAAGGACTTTTTATGTTCCAAGTTTCTCTAGAAACTTAATTTCAGTTTCAAGACTTGTACCTTTGGGTTACTCTTTTAACTTTTCAGATTCAAACTTCAGTTTATTGTTTAAATCTGAAATTGTTGGGAGTGGTATTTTGTCTGATGGTCTTTTTCGAATTAATTTACAATACAATACCTATTATAATGCGATGCATGTTCATGATAATGCTGGTATAAAACGATGTGTTGTGAATGAAGATTCATTTATGTTGTGGCACCGGAGATTGGGACATATCTCCATAGATAGAATTAAGCGATTAGTAAATGATGGAGTACTCAGTATTTTGGATTTTACTGATTATGATATTTGCGTGGACTGCATAAAGGGAAAGCAGACCAACAAGACAAAGAAAAGTGCCAAAAGGAGTACAGACATATTAGAAATCATACATACGGACATTTGTAGTCCTGATATGAACTCGTATGGTTGGAAATACTTCATCTCCTTCGTTGATGATTACTCACGTTACATGTATCTCTACTTACTTCATAATAAGCATGAAGCATTGGATGCCTTTAAGGTTTTTAAGACGGAAGTAGAGAAATAATACGGCAAGCAAATTAAAATCGTGAGATCAGATAGAGGTGGAGAATTTTATGGTAGATACACTGAAGATGGACAAGCACCTGGTCCGTTTGCAAAGTTTCTTCAAGAGAATGGAATAGTTGCCCAATACACTATGCCAGGTTCTCCGAACCAAAATGGCATAGCTGAAAGAGGAAATCGAACTTTATTGGACATGGTGCGGAGTATGCTTAGTAGCTCCAAACTTCCTAAATCCTTATGGACTGAAGCTCTTAAGACGGCGGTGTACATATTAAATCGAGTTCCAACCAAAGCTATCCCAAAAACGCCTTTTGAGTTATTAAAAGGTTGGAAGCCAAGTTTGCGACATGTACACGTTTGGGGATGCCCGTCTGAAGTAAGAGTCTATAATTCAAAGGAAAAGAAGTTTGACCCAAGGACTGTAAGTGGGTATTTCATTGGATATGCCGAAAAATCCAAGGGATACAGGTTTTATTGTCCATCTCACACTACTAGGATTGTGGAATCAAGAAATGCTAAGTTTCTTGAAAGTGACTTGATTAGTGGGAGTGATCGATTGAAGGACATTGTTTCTCAGAAAGATCATTCAGATACTCAACCTTCCACTTCAAGTACTAGGTTGGTTGCTGTTCATAACGCTCCTTCAGTTCAGCCGGCTATTGAACAACCAACTATTGAAGTTTCACAACTTGCTGATAATGATCCGGTAGATTCGGTTGTTCAACAATTACCAGAAGCTGTTGAACAACCAGTTAAACAACACGCTCCTCTAGAGAATGTTGATACAACATTAAGAAGATCTAGAATAAGGAAATCAGCAATTCCTAGTGATTATATTGTGTATCTACAAGAGTCTGACTATAATATTGGAGCTGAGAATGATCCTAAAACGTTTTCACAAGCCATGAGAAGTGATGAATCTAATTTGTGGTAAAATACCATGAAGGATGAGATGAGTTCTATGGCATCAAACGAAGTCTGAGATTTGGTTGAGTTGCCTAATGGTGCGAAGGCCATTGGTTGTAAGTGGGTGTTCAAAACCAAGAAGGACTCATTAGGCAACATTGAAAGATATAAAACTAGACTCGTTGCCAAAGGATTTACTCAAAAAGAAGGAATCGATTACACGGAGACATTTTCTCCTGTATCTAAGAAAGATTCTCTTCGTATTATTTTGGCATTGGTTGCCCATTTTGATATGGAATTACATCAAATGGATGTGAAAACGGCATTCCTCAATGGGGAACTAGAGGAAGAGGTATACATGAAATAACCTGAAGGATTCTCCTCTAGTAAAGGTGAGCATTTGGCGTGCAAGCTTAAAAAAATCTATATATGGCTTGAAACAAGCATCCCGCCAATGGTACTTAAGGTTCCATGATGTCATCTCTTCATTTGACTTTGTAGAGAATATCAATTGCGTATACCAGAAAGTCAGTGGGAGCAAAATTTGTTTTCTTGTGCTATATGTGGATGATTCTACTTGCAACCAATGATAAGGGGTTATTGCATGAGGTAAAACAATTCCTCTCTAAGAGTTTTGAAATGAAAGATATGGGTGAGGCATCTTATGTCATTAGCATTAAGATCCATAGAGATAGAACTCGAGGAGTTTTAGGACTATCTCAAGAAACCTATATCAATAAGGTCTTGAAGAGATTTCGGATGAAAGATTGTTCATCAAGTATAGCACCCATTGTGAAGGGTGATAGGTTCAATTTGAACCAGTGCCCAAAGAACGATCTGGAAAGGGAACAAATGAAGAACATCCCATATGCTTCTGCTGTCGGAAGCTTGATGTATGCTCAGGTTTGCACTTGACCTGACATCGCTTTTGCGGTGAGACTGTTAAGAAGATATCAGAGTAATCCAGGGATAGACCACTGGAAAGCTGCAAAGAAAGTGATGAGATACCTTTAAGGTACTAAAGGCTACATGCCTATGTATAGACGGACTGACAACTTGGAAATAGTTGGTTATTTGGATGCGGATTACGCTGGTTGCATTGATTCTCTAAAATCAACATCAGAATACATTTTTATATTAGCTGGCGGAGCCGTGTCATGGAGGAGTGCGAAGCAGACTTTGACTGCTACTTCCACTATGGAGGATGAGTTCGTTTCTTATTTTGAGGCTACCTCGCACAGTGTATGGTTGAAGGGTTTCATTTCAGCGCTTAGAATTGTTGATTCTATTTCTAAGCCATTAAGAATATATTGTGACAATTCAGCTGTGATTTTTACAGCTGAAAATGCTAGAAGTGGCAGTCGAAGTAAGCACATCGACATTAAGTATTTAGCCATAAAGGAACGTGTTAAGGAGAATAAAGTGGTCATTGAACACGTTCGCACTGAATTGATGATTACTGATCCTTTAACTAAAGGCATGCCACCATTGAAGTACAAGGATCATGTGGCCAGTATGGGAATAGTTCTCATGATGTGATTTATCGTCGTATGGACGACTTTTGTTATTTGAAACTCTTATTCAATTGTAATGTTATTGTCAATTTCTGGTGTACACATTCAGTTATTTATGAGAATAACAATTATCCTTGGTTCTGGAATAAATATAGGGTTTATTCATTAAGATGTGTTGTCACGTATGGGTTAAAAGTAAAAGAATAAGATGCATTGTGATACATGGAAGATATTACTCGCTCTTAGAGAACGTGTCGCCATGATTCATGTGACTTGTTTCTTTTCTTAAGCATATGGTTTTCGTGGATTTGGTTGGGTAATCTGTATGATGAAAATGTTGGGATCAAGTGGGAGAATGTTATATTTATGATGTGATCCCACATTTAGGGATATAGTTTTTGAAATAAAAACTAATCCGTTGGGTTTGACCCACGTTTTCTCTTTTAAGTAACGGTTATCTACATGCGGTTTTTCCACGCTTCATACCCCTTCGGTAATAACTGCCCTCTTCGGTAATCGCCTTGATGGGAAGCGGTTTATAAAGATAAACGTTCATTTCATAAGGGCAGACACAAGGTCTAATGCAAAATCCTCTTATTCGGTAATACACTATCAGTACGCGAGGGGATTGGGTTAGTAGAGTGTGCCCGTAATCGCTGTCGAATTGACGTCGAACTACCGTAGATTTCCAACGAACGTAAAGTTGCACAATGACTAGAGGTCAGTTTATTTTTTATCCTGTTTTCCGCATTTGATTCTAATTGTGCCTAAAATTTGTTCTTCTATGCATGATTAGAATCCTTTCAGTTTTAGTCTTACATGTTCTTCATAGGAAATTTTTTTCAACTGAGTAGTGACCGTACATAGTTTTTGTTCCTTGACAGATGATTTCAAATCCAGGGTAACCACACAAGTTTCTATCTTTTCCAGGAATGTAAAAGGGATACCTTATTTCTGGGCTTCTGCCCCCACCACATTTCAGGGGTTTGCAAATTTGATACTGTGATGAGTTAATGGTCTCACCTAGCATGGCAGTGAATAAGATGTGCAACCCAATGTGAAGTAGCACTCGCGCATGAGCACAGTATAGACCCGTGACCGTCCTGAGACTTTGCACATGGTTTCCAGGCTTCGAATGAGAGGGGAAGATTTTCCGTTTGAGATGCTTTGCAATGTAGCAGCTTTGAACTTGAAGGGAAGGCCTTATTGGAAATTCCTGCAAATTGCTTCCTCTGCTCTTCATCTGCATAAACGCGTTAGTTGACTTGGAAAAGAGGACATGGAAGACTTGAAGAGACTTTGAAAAGAGAAAGGTACTAATGTTATTGTAATGCCATCCATAACTTCCCACTTGCCGATGATAGGCTGATGAAAAAGTGAAGACCTCCAATCAGTCGACTTCCCAACTATCTTGGCCCCATTGACCAGTTATTGAAAGACTTTTTGACGATTCCATTTCTTTCCAAGCAATTACAGGTGACCCTCACATATTAAAGCGGATAAGCAAGACAAGGAACAAAAGAACAAAACATGGGGTCTAACTACAATTGAATCCATAAAAAGGGGGAGATTCCACAAAGAAACATAAGTCGTGAAGAGAAACAAATAATTATAAAGGGCAGGGGAAAGAAAGGAAATGATTATAAAACAAGTTCATGAGTTGCAATAGGAATTGCTCAGTCAGATCAGAGGCTGATTGGCCTATAAGCGGCTCTTATATCCATTTGGTAAGTCTCTTGAGAAGATGTAAGAACTACTCTTTGAACAGTTACGGCAGTGCCAGTGGGAAGAACTAAGAAGGCATTGTTTTAGCCAGTGATTATGTCAATTGAAGTTTTCAAACCGATACCCTCACTCAGAGCTCATTTGGTGCGAAACCCAGTTACGTAGCGTCTGCTGATACTGTCAAGCAATACCACTAGCAGTGGAGTAATAACCAGACTAGAGTCTCGCCAAGTGTATAGAGAATCCCTTTTGGCCTGTGATTAATACTACTAGCAGTAGCCATTGAATATATATCCTTTAAGGCCAAGGTCTTATATTTGTGCCCCTTGCATGGATGTTTGGGGGTTCAATTTTTGCCAAGAATCTAAGGGCAGTTAAGAGATAGCCAAAAGTTTTCTTGCATTTTGGATACGACTCGTACTCGATTGTTTATTTCTAGACCTGTCCTCCTATCCAAGCCTGCCCCTACCAATAGAGAACCAATTGTATATGCGTCCTCCCTGGGCTTCACATGACTCTATGCTGGTCTATCCGAATGGCTCACAGGACGACAATCGCTAGAAGAGAAGATGGAAAATTTTGAAGATGTCTCATTGAGGATTGAGAGTGGTGATATTTACAAGGGAAGGTTGCGGCTAGTGGGATTTTGAGCTAATGATTGCGTCGAAACTATTAGCGATGAGTATTCTCCTTTCTAGGTAATCAATTCTTGTGAAACACCAAAATCATATGGCCAGGTTAAAATTGAGATTATCAATTAACTGGAGAGAACAATGTAGTTCCCTTCAAGTAGTGGATTCTAACCAATTGAAAAGAGTTGACAGATAAGTCACCTTACTGCCACTCTACAGCTTTCCGCTCTAAAAATTACTTCTCCAGTCTGTTTCAAATAAAGGGGGTCATGGAAAGAACTTTAAGTTCCACCTACTGTTGGACCCTCTAAACATTATTATCTTTATTTCGATTACCACTCGTCATATTTGGTTTGGTATTGCGACCGCGCATGACTTTGAGAATCGTGATAATATTACTAAGGAATGTCTTTATTGGAATAATTTTCCTTTACACAACATTGAATTGAACCACGGACAAACTTGGTTTTGCGATCCCAAGTATCCAATCTCCTGGTCCACGTGGAAAGGAAAAAGAGTGTGGGTGGATTAGTCCGAGTAGAACTTTGAATCGAAGAACGACGGTAAGGACCATCCCCCTCTTTCCCTTTTTCGCCCCCATGTTCACTTCAGCGAAGGACATGATATACATCTTATCGTATGTCAAGTCACCATGGTGATAAGCTTGAATGGTTGTATCACAGAATTTCAGTGTAAGTCGCAACCAACCATAGAGAAAGATGGTCTCTGAAGACCTCGCTATAATTGTTATCTATGTGTTGAATCTGCTCATGTTTTTACATCGTTTCTTTTTTCGGCCAACCAATATATCCATGCGTCATGTTGGAAACTTTTAAAGTAGGACGAAACCACAGATAAACTAAATAACCTAACTTTTAATGTAGTACGAAACAACAGATAAACTAAATAGCCCATATATGGTTCAATATCACGTGCAAGCTATATTGACAGGAGTGCTTTATTACCTTGTTTATACCTTTAGATTTCGACCCAGCACTTGAATCAGTAACGTCTCAACATATATGACTGCTCACTTGCATTCACGTGTGTGTAAAGTACGTGACAAACGGTACATGGATAATCTAAGCATCAACACCAGGAGCAGAACTTCCGCTGCTACCCCATTTTTGAGTCACAGAAACTGGAGAATGGGTCAACTGGATATTCTTCAGTAGCTGGGAATTGTCATAATCCGAAGGAGATGGAGCAAGGACACCTTCACCCTCATCCGCATGAACAACTATGTCCGTAGCATTCTCATTCAATGCGATTGCCTTCAGTTCCTCCAAAACCTCATCCATCGGAGGCCTCATTTCCTGGTCCATTTGCAAGCACAGGAAAGCTAACTCAGCCACCGAAGTTGTCATCCTTTTGATTTCGCTATCTGACTCAAATCCTAGATTTGGGTCAATCAATTCGCCAAATGCGCATTTCTGAATCTTGTTAATAGCAAAGTTGGCCAAATTAATCTCGTGCCTTTCTCTGCTTTTGTCCACAGCTGGCTTGGATGATACAAGCTCGACCAGAACAACTCCGAAGCTATAGACGTCACTCTTCTGCGTGAGCTCGTAGCACTGATGGTACTCGGGGTCCACATAACCTGGAGTCCCTTGAGGAGCTGTCGAGATATGAGAGACATCATTGGGGAATAGCCTTGAAAGCCCAAAATCCGCAACTTTAACCCCAAAATTCTTATCGAGAAGGAGGTTATTTGTTTTCACATCACGGTGGACAATGTCAGAAGCGTGGAGGTAAGCCAATGCAGTAGCAGTATCTATGGCTATGTCCATACGGATTTGCCAAGGCAATGTAGTAGAAGAGTTTGCTCGCTGGCCGTGGATATGATCAGCAACAGTGCCATTCGAGATGTACTCATAGACAAGTAGAAGCTCACGGCTGTGGCGAGAAGTGCAACCGTACAGAGACACAAGGTTTTTGTGTTGCAAACGGGTTAGGATCTCTACCTCATTCATGAACTGCTTTACCCTCCGGTAATTACGCTCAGATAGGCGCTTCACTGCTACTTCCCGTCCATCTCGAAGTTTTCCTGTTAAGATTATCGTAGAAAATGTCTTTCAGTTGAGGATCCCTCGGAGGAATAATGAAGGAGCACTTTCTCACCATAGTAAACAGTTCCAAAACCTCCATCTCCAAGTTCATTGGAAGCGGAGAAGTTATTTGTGGCTTCTTCAAGTTGGGCACTGGTGAAAATGGGGACTTCAAAGTAGGCACTGCTCTCTTCCATGTCTGAATATCGGTGAGAATATGGGGTGGTGTTTCTCAAATGGAACTTCAAAGAAGTATTCTTCCTTTTCAAGTGGATCATATAGGAGAACAGGACGCTGGCCAAGCTTCCGATTCCAATACCTGATGCACGACAGATAATTAACCCTTGCTATAGGAAAAAGTTTTTTTTTCCTAGAACATATAAATTAAGTTGGCTGGAAGCATGGACAGATGGTCGAGCTCTTAGGACAAAGTCAAAAGATTTTGGTACAGCCGACTTTGATCTGATCAGCATTGTGAGAATGGTTCGCAGTAAAAACCAGAAAGGATACCTCTGCAATAAGGTGATTCTGTTTTTGATGTTTTATCGTGTCAAACTGGGAGTAGATTGTTCTAGTTATACTTTGGTTTGTTCAGGTCTGCGGGGGCAATGTGATAGCAGACAAGAAACTAAGAAAAAGGAAATTACCTAGTCCTATCTTCCACCACCACCACCAACGTCTTTTTCCTGCATCAAAGTTGAAAAAGCAGATTGGTCAATTGAGGGAAAGGATGGCAAAATAGCATCCATATAGCTCATGGATCAGCTTTCCATACTCAGACGATTAGAGAATAATAAAAGGGGGAATAGCCAGAGCCTGTACTTACATCCGAATCCTATTTGAGCTAAAATCAATGCACAACCTACCCCAACGTGAATGGCAGAGCAAGTTCCAAATACCAAGTGGGGTAATTTATATTTGCCAATAATAATGAGGTGTGTCAACTAGCTGTGCATTTTATTGGCAAAAAAGAGTCCCATGTATTCATCTTCCTGAAATGAGAAGTTAGTTTAATTGTCATAAGATGTCTATTTTTAAGGTTCTGCAAAAGTATTCAAGAGGTTGCACATAAATGATAACTCAGCATAGAAAGAAAACATTTATACCGATCGTGTATTGTCCCACTGAAGGAAAGCCAAAGTGGGAAATGGAATCTGATAGGTTGAATGTGAGAAATGCCCAGAGCTATGACGTGGGATTTCTATGGTCAATTGCAATTGTATCCGCTCTCTCAAGTCATACTGTTAGGAAAAATCTCTACAATTTTTTGAAAATGACAACATTTTAAGTATCTAAGTCGTGCAATTGAGTGTGCAGAAGATACTAGTAGATTCGTATGAAGATGGTGTTAGCAATACGACGTCTAAGAGTGTAGAACGACTTCTGCTCTAGAAGAAGAAGAAGCTATTGGTCGTGAGCTATGTTGATAGCTGGATGGACATTGCAAACGGCGAACAAGTTATTAGATGAGGAATATGTCAATGTTCGAAAAGACCTTGTGGACCGGTGAACAAACTAGAGGACGTGTGATTGTCAAAAAAGTTTGGATGGATTAATAAAAGATAAACAAACCAAAGGACATGAAGACGTCAATAAGCTTGGTTAGACCTTGCAGACCTTGAAGAAACTAGAGGGCATGTGGCTTTGGAAGAGTTTGGATAGACCAAATAAAAAGTGTGTAGTCTATGGAACACAAGGACGTCATTATACTTGAAGGTGCCTAAATGTTGTACGCAAACAAGCTTGGGTACGTAGAAGCTTAAATAGACTTGATTGTAGAAGGTGTTCTTGCTTTAGACAGAGTATTAATTCTGCCAACAGCCTCTACAATCATGAAAGGAAGATGCGTACTCTTTATCAATGTGATTTGAATTCAAATTGGTGTTATACAACTGATCTTAAGTATTGGAATCCACAAAAAGCGGACTAAAGAAGATAAAAACAGTTTACCATATTTATGCAGGCAATAAAGGATGACAGGCTGTAGTAGAAGCAGGATTGACTACTTCGGGAAACTCTCTATGGAGCTGCAGAGTGAGTTCAGTGGCTATAGATGATAAATCAACGGCTACTCAGTAGGATTTGAATTTAAAAGTGTCTTTTGAGAACTCATGGCTATAAAGTCAACCCAAGGAAGTAGTAGAGTTTGGGGAAAACGAACAAGAGTCTATGCTCAGAGTGTTTATCTTCTTGTTGTTCGTGTGTAGAAGCTGTGTATTAATTGTATTTTTCCATAGAAGTCTAAGCATCTGTAATTAGCGAATAGAGTGTGAAGTGTAGTGAAGATTGCTTGTATTTGTAGAAGCGGAGCTACAAGTAAAAGAAATATCTTCAGATGCTATAACATTTCAAAGACTATAGAGTCAATTCCGGCCTTGATTTGAGCTGTCAGAGTTGAGAGACTGGAGTAGGCCGGCTGAGTCGGCCAAGTGGATAGGCCAAAGGGAGATGATACGATTAATAAAGCTCGGTGTGCATCTTCCTCCAAACGGTTGTAAGATTCGTATCATCCCAATAATCACATTATGTTCAGGGAAGAGAATAATTTATGATGAACTTATTGCATGAACCCTTAATTCCTAATTCAAAAACCTTACCATTGTTGCAGTCCCCGGGATTAGTTCCGTGTGGGCAATAGCACAGAAAGTCTCTGTCTCTTGATCGTCCACATCGGCCTCCACTGTAATGGCAACCAGTACAACTCTTATTAGTCAATAAATCCCATTTTAACCGGAACCCGTTCTCCAACAACTCCTTGTAGTTGACTTCTTTGGTAGTTCGATTAGAGAACCCTCCCTCCAGTTGTACTGGTACCACTGCAAATGACTGGCAGAATCCTCTTGGCTGATGGAGAGTCTCATTACGAAGTAAAGCAAAAGAGCTGTTGTATGCGACGTTAGAAGTACAATTCACTGGGTATGTTGGGAAGGGAAAAGAAATGTTGATGCAGTTATAGAAGAACCATAAAAAATGAAGAGAATCACTCTTCTTTAGGAAGGCGTTTCCGGGAAGTAAATTGAAGGGAGGAGGAAGAAAGCAAGAGCTATCCCTTTGGCTTACTAGATGGATGGAACTCTCATCGTGGGTGATGCTTTTAACTGAGTAGTGACCATACATAGTTTTTGTTCCTTCGCACTTGAGCTCAAATCCAGGGTAACCGCATAATTCTCTTCCTTCTCCACGAATATAAAAGGGATAGCTTATGTTCGGACCGTCGGCCCTACACCTGCGGGGTTTGCACACTTCATATGACACTTCATCCGATGTCGAAGCGACATGATCTTTTAAGTTGGCAATGAAGAAGATGCAGCACACTGTGCAAACAAAGCCTCGCGTGGGAGTGTAGTTTTGACCCATCCTGGGATTTCGATATGGTTTTACTCTTGAACATAGGAAGTTTCTTCTTTCTTTTTTTGGGATATCAATGCTTTAGAATGGAATGGAACAGCACGAGGAAGAAGAAGAAGAGAGAAGAAGAAGAAGAAGCGGTTTGATTCCTCACGTGAAAGTGAAAAGAAGGCCCTTGTTTTTGGCAATTCCTTCTACTAGTCTCGTGAGATCAGCTGCTTAAACACGGCACTTGACTTGGAAAGAGGACGGGAAGACTTGAACAAGAGACTTTTGAGAAGAGGCAGGTAGAGACAGAGACACCCAAGGGAGCAATGTCATCCATCACTTTACCTCTTTGATGATGATAGGTCGGCGAAATGTGAAGACCTGCAATTAGTGAAATTGCAGCACAAATCTTGCCCCGATCGACAAGTTATTCCAAGACTTGACTCCTATTTTCTTATATTCCCTCATGTTGCATCCTTTACAAGAGGATAAAGGAAAAAAGAGAGTAAAAACCTCAGAACTTTTAGGATAAATACTACGAAAAATTCCAAACTGACACACGTGTGATAAATTTATCAAAAATTAATTTTTTGACCATAAAAAACTCTAAACTGGTACGTCCTAAAATCTTGGCATACCGGATTTACCCTTTTCCCGCTCTGCTTCTCCTTGTGCCACGACCAGGAAATTCGCGGAAGTTAATCTCGCCTTTCATTCTTCAATATAACTTCCAATCCTCATTAGTGACATTTCTGGAACATCCTTGCTTGGATTTTCTCATCGCTGTTCGGAGCCAGAAATCAAGCTAGATAAAGGTGAGTTCATTATTTGTTACTCTCGGTCATAGTTTTAGAATGGAAACAGAAACTAAGACTTCATATATTGTCAATCCAAAATCTGAACTGATCGAGGCTGAGTTGATGATTTCAGTCTCTGTTAGCGCTTATTGTGATGGGATGAAATGAATCGTTGCCGTAAACTCAAAATTAAACCAACAAACTAAGTTGCCCACCATATGTTCGACAAAATGCCTGAATTGAGTCCGTATAGATAAGTCCTTAATCCTGACCTGTTTCGAGTGTATAATGATATCACTACAAAAAAACAAGGATTTAGCCACGGAAATTTGCGATGAATAATTTTTCGTTGCTAATCTGCGACGGACTTTGCGACGAACTTTTTCTGTCGCAAATTTGCGACGAAAAAAAGTTCGTCGCAAATTACCGACGAATTTTGCAACGAAAAAAAATTCGTGGCTAATTGCGACGGAATTAGCGACGGAAAAAAATTCGTGGCTAATTTGCGACGGAATTAGCCACGAAAAAAATTCGTGGCTAATTTGCGACGGAATTTGCCACGAAAAAAAATTCGTGGCTAATTTGCGACGGAATTTGCCACGAAAAAAAATTCGTGGCTAATATGCGACGGAATTTGCGACGGAAAATAATTCGTGGTTAATTTGCGACGAAATTAGCGACGAATTTTTTTCCGCTGCTAATTTGCGAAGAAAAAAACATTTTGTTGGTAATTTGCTACGGATTTTGCGATGAAAAATTCTTCGTAGCTAATTTGCAACGAAGTTAGCGATGGATTTGGCCGTTATTTAGAGCTCGAACTTTGGTGTCAAATTTCTCGGAATTCTGGGACGAATTTAATTGGATGGTGTCAATATTATTGTGCCCAACCAGCCGCGATATTACTCGGGATAGGTGAAAAGTGAATTTTTGACCGGGTGCTAATTTGGACTGATAGACGACCTCTCTCGCGGTGTGTTTTTATTAATACCATTTGGTCAAATCCTAAATTATTAATTAGAATTTTTCGGGACCATTAGATCGTTTTTGAATTCGAATCGTGGCCGTTGGATCGTAAATTGTTAATAGGATTTTTCAAAATTCAATGTATGGATTACCACCAAATGAGTTCGACCGTTTGTGCGATGAACAATTTGCAGCATGGTTCAAAACATATGTATATGTAAGTGCATGCATGTGGACTACCATCATTTAAATATATATTATGTCACGCCCCGAACCCTATCGAGCTTGCGACATCATCCACTAGTCGATTAGTGCGACGCCCTAGGTTAGTCGCCGACCTCATTTACGAACATCAGAGATTTAATTTTGCCAACGGAAACCTTAAACACCCTGACAAATTAAACTGGGGAGAAATGGGAGAATATACCTTTCCAATACTCGATCCAACTTATTCCACCATATTTACAATAGAACAAACTTTAGTTTACCAGTACACACATTCCTAAAACTTTCGAAAGTAAGAACAAAAACAGATGACCTGGCATACTAACTTCCAAAAATGTTACCCTTCTGAAACCCACCGGAAACTCTGCCACTTCATACTCCGTGTGCACTGATATTCCAAAACGTACTGGTGACGGTGGTGGAGGGTTCATGGATCCTGTCGGGGTTCTGAAATTGATTGGTTGAAAACAACCGTGAGACACTTCTCAGTAAGTACACCCCTAAACCCAACCTAGGCTATCACGTACCTCTAGACAATTTCGAAAAACACACAAACATACACACATGCCACATAATCACATAGCAAATAATTTAATACAATCACGAGCGTGCAAAATTTTCATGTCACACACTCCTTTCATTCTCACACTATTCCATCCACATTCATCGCCAGTGACCCGCGTACACGTACACGCCTCAGGTACACTGCGGCCTCTTTCCACAACACTTCCCACATCACTCGCCAGTGACCCGCGTAAACGTACACGCCTCATGTACACTGCGACCACTTGCCACAACACTTCCCACATCACTCGCCAGTGACCCGCGTAAACGTACACGCCTCAGGTACACTGCGACCACTCATCACATCATTTCCGGCCCGCGTTGAAATACACGCCTCAGGCTCAACATCTAACACCTACTGCACAACCCGCGTAGAAATTCACGCCTCAAGCTGGCAGTCTTCCGGTAATACTGGGCATCGTCCCGCGTAAACGTGCATGCCTCAGGACGGCACATTTTCCACAATCTCACTTTCCCAATCCACACAAAATTTCTCAGTTAATTCACACGCGCAACACACACTTGCCACTCAACTGGCCCGTCACACATGGCCCGTGCACGCAGCATTTCACACGTGATTATTATGCTCACAAAGCATTTCATATGGCCAATATCACAATTAATTCATTTTGGCCCATGCGTGCACACTGCAAACATAATTCAATCCACCAATTGCATAATTGCACAATTAATTTCACCATCCCAACTCAATTATATCTCACATGCACATAAAATACGGAAATTGCTATTTTTCTCCCACCAAACAACGTCAAATCAAATCCGGTCCTTCACGGAACTTTCTCGCCATAATTTCTAGGTTCCAAAAATTCAACCCGCGCCTCGATCGGACCCTCACAGCCCCGTGAATAGTAATTCACACCTTGTGAACAGTGTTTCGAGGCTTGTGAACAGTAAATTCGCAGCCCAATTTTCTGAATTTCTAATAAATAATGCTCGGATTAATTTCTACGGCCCGCCATAAAATTTCCACTCCCTATTCATACCATTCCGCACCTAATTCCATACTGATTTCGTCCGAAATCATCCGTCGATACCCGAAGTCCTAAATTAGGTTTAGACGCGACTTACCTGCGTTCTAGAAACATAGAAATTGTTATTTTTCTCTAACCAAACGACATCAAATCGTTTCCGGTCCTTCACGGGACTTTCTCGCCATTAAATACCGGCTCTAAAAATCCAACTTGCGTCCCGAACCGAGCATCACAGCCTCGTGAACAGTGATTTACAGCTCGTGAACAGTGATTCACAGCTCGTGAACAGTGATTCACAGCTTGAAATTCCCTCAAATCGTCCTCCAAAAATTCCAAATTAATTCCTTAAGGCCCGCCATACAATCCCGATCTAAAGCCCCAATATTTCGCACCCGCACAAGTCCAATTTCACCCAAAATCAAATTATCAGCGATACCCAAAATCCTAAATCGGGATTAGAGTATGACTTACCAAGTTCTAGACTTAATCGGCTAGAACGGGGAGCGGCGGCCCTTAATTGGGGACGACGGCGACAACGTACAACTCCCGGGTGGCGGCGATCGGCTTAGACGGCGACGACGTGGCTTGCGCGTGGCCGTGGGCCTCATGGCCAAGAGAGAGAGAGAGGCGGCGGGAGGGGGAACGGGGGCTCGGCGGTGGCGCGGTGGCAATCCGGCAGGCGTGACCGGCGATCGGCGGTCCGGGCGGCGGTTTGAACGGCAATCGGCAAGGAGAGAGAGAGAGTGAGAGAGTGTGTGTATGGTGGGGGGTTTCTCACGGCAAGAAAAGGGGAAGAGGAAATGCACGATGGAGAGGGGGGAAAGAGAGGAGAGAGAAAGGGTCTTGACTTATCCTTCAAGTTTTGACCATTTTCACAAAATGACCAAAATACCCCTTCTTCCATAAAGCATGCCCTTTGTTAATCCTTAGGGGCAAAACGGTCAACTTCTTCGTTTCTTGTCCAAATCGAGTTTTTCCGAAGGATTCGAGCGCACCAAAAATTCACACGTGACACGTGCAACGTCATCCTAATGTTCCGGCGTGACTTCCTAATTTTCCGGTGTCCAATTTGGGCAAAATTCCATAATTAAATTCTATTAAACGCAACTCGAGCGTTTCTCGAGCTAACGGGCGGCTTGCTGGGGAAATTCGCAGAATCAACTCATGACTGATACTAAATCGAGTCACGTGCAAGTCCATCCGGTGCGTGATGACCTCGATTGTCGTTAAAATCGCGAAGATCAATCACTTGATCCGAGGGGTACGATCGTTCGGTATAATTTCGGAATCATTCGTCAAGTCGTTTCGTGGTCCAACGGAATCACCCGCGATCCACTATTAGGACTGTGGCGAATTGACCCCTAACTATCCTTGGATCGGCCAACAGTGGCTCAAAATATCACTTACGCGATTTAATGGTCGAAATCCATTCACGATCGAATTTTCTTTAGTCGCGCGAATTTAATTCCCCTATTAGCCTTTCCCTAATGGTTAGCATTCCCAGGAATGATCAGTTCCGGGCGAGAATTTACTACGAGCACATTTCATAAAATCCAGTTACTTTATAAATTCCAATTGGCGGAAATTTCGGAATGTCACATATTATTGACTTTGCGTGTGTAATCTTAGGTTCACAGTAATCTTAAGTGCATGTGGTTCAACCCCGTCAAAGGAATGAAAGTGCATACGAAGTTTAATTTGGTTGAAATAAATCACAAGAAAAGGTATAAGAGAATATGAACCATTTGTGTTAGCACAACAAGCATCATATCATAGTTTGAAAAGTGACAAAGCTGATTGGTGAGCTGTATGTAAAACAAAAGCACGAAGAAAAATCGAGGAACACTTGAAGGATACAGCATATTAGCAAGAGGAAGTTTGAAACGCGGTTCAAACTAAGGAATATAACATTCCTACTCTATGAGATCCATGTGGAGCAATAATAGATGTAGATGTAACTGAAATTCGCGAATCAAATTTAGAAGGTGTTGCAGAATCAGATTTTGAGACAGAGGATGATGATGATGATGATGATGATGACGACGACGACGATGATGACGACAACGATGATGCTCAAGAAGAAGATCAAGATGAAGACGAAGGTGAAGATGAAGATTTGGATTTCTGAGACATTTTACTAATTATGTTGTAATTATTATTATGACAAAAGTTTATTGTTGTTGTCATATTTATTGTTGTTGTTGTTGTTGTTGTTGTTGTTGTTGTTGTTGTTATTATTATTATTGTAATTGTTGTTGAATATTATTGCTATTACTGTTAATGTTATTGTCCGGAAAAAAAAATGAATTACGCGAGTGTGGGATAGTAGAAATGAAATTCGTGGCAAATTAGCCACGGATTTTAGCAATGGATTTAACAAAAAAGCCCACAAAATTCGATTTTCATGAAATTCGTGGCTACAATCCGTGGCTACAATCGGTGGCTAATTTGCCACGAATTCCATGAAAATCCAATCACTCAAATGACAAGACCGTGGCAAAAATTCGTGGCAAATTTGCAACGGATTTTTGCCACGGAGTTCATAAAAAAATCCCGATTAGTCACACCACTAAGTAATTTTTTGATGAAATCCGTGGCAAAAATCCGTAAGCCACGGATTTTAACCACGAATGGCATAAAAAAAGCCCATAAAATTCGATTTTGATGAAATCCGTGGCAAAAATCCGTGGCTAATTTGCCACGAATTTTTGCCACGGATTTGTCGTGTGAGTGATGGATTTTGATGAAATTCGTGGCAAAAATCCGTGGCAAATTTGCCACGGATTTTAGCCACGAATTTCCTAAAAAATCGAATTTTGTAGGTTTTTGAGGAAATTCGTGGCAAAAATCCGTGGCTAATTTGCCACGGATTTTAGCCACGAATTTCCTAAAAAATCGAATTTTGTAGGTTTTTTGAGGAAATTCGTGGCAAAAATCCGTGGCTAATTTGCCACGGATTTTAGCCACGAATTTCCTAAAAAATCGAATTTTGTAGGTTTTTTTGATGTTTGCCACGGATTTTTGCCACGAATGTCCTAAAAAATCGAATTTTGTAGGTTTTTGATGAAATTCGTGGCTAATTAGCCACGGATTTTTGCCACGAATTTCGTGAAAATCGAATTTTATGGGCTTTTTTGAGGAAATTCGTGGCAAAAATTCGTGGCTAATTTGCCACGGATTTTAGCCACGAATTTTAGCAAAAATTTAGCGTTTGCCGCGACAATTTTGTATTTCGATTTGAATTTGCCGCGAGAAAATTAAAATTCGTGGCTAATTCCGTCGCAAATTAGCCACGGAATTAGCCACGTATTTTAATCCGTGGCTAATTTCAGCGGAAATTCTCAAAACGGCGTCGTCTTTATGAGCCGGTACAAATTACGGTTCTTCTCTTCTTTTCTCACGATCGAACCAATCTTCTCTTCTCTGTCTCTTCTCGGTCTCTGTCTCTGTTGCAGGTCTCGGTCGAACGATTCTCGGCGACCCTCGGCGTTCTTCGGCGCGATTCTTGGCATTCTTCGGTGAGATTCTCGGCGTTCTTTCGGCGGCGAACGCTGGGAAGCGAGGACACCCAACGCGCGGTCTGCTTCTGTTGGGTTCTTCGGCAGCGTCCGAGAGTGTTCGGTCGGTTTGCTTCCGTTGGGAAGCGAGAGGTACGTCTGCTTATGTGTTTGGGTTTGGGTCTGCTTCTGTGCTTCTGCGCTTCTACTTCTGCTTGTGTTGGCTGGCTTCTGCTTCTGTGCTTCTGCTTGTGTTGGCTGGGTTTGGGTCTGCTTCTGTGCTTCTGCGCTTCTGCTTCTGCTTGTGTTGGCTGGCTTCTGCTTCTGCGCTTCTGCTTGTGTTGGCTGGGTTTGGGTCTGCTTCTGTGCTTCTGCGCTTCTACTTTTGCTTGTGTTGGCTGGCTTCTGCTTCTGCGCTTCTGCTTGTGTTGGCTGGGTTTGGGTCTGCTTCTGTGCTTCTGCGCTTCTGCTTCTGCTTGTGTTGGCTGGCTTCTGCTTTTGCTTCTGTTGGCTGGCTTCTGCTTCGTTCTGCTTGTGTTGGCTGGCTTCTGCTTCGTTCTGTTCGTGGGCGAAATAGACCCAATCTGTTTCATGGGCGAAACAGAATCAAATTGCTCATATTTAAGTTGAAAATTGGAATAAGCTGAAATTTGATCACATTTTGGTTGAAATTTAGTTGGAATTGGTTTGAAATTTGGTTGGAATGAGGTGAAATGTGGTCGGAATGAGCTGAAATTTGGTCGGTCAAGTGGAAATGGTGCGCTGATCCAAAATCATCGCCTTTGGCCGTGACTCAAGTCATTTTTTTGCTTTTCGAAGTCATTTAGATGGGTTTTTTGGTAAAAAACGATTCTGGTTAATAGTGTTTTCCGTGACATTTGCGTTTTTTTTTTTCGTTTCGGAGTCGTGTTATAATTATTTTATTTATATCTCTATGTTTGAAAACTATTTCCAAACCTTCTTTGGCCTAGGTTGAAGCTTTGGCCATCGGGGTAAAACTATTTCCGTGACATCAAGAGCCCCCTCGTTCCAACACATAAGTCTGTCGTTGATTATTATTGGTTATCCGTTCCTGAAGAAGACCGTGGATCCAATCTTTGTATAGGCTGTAGATGTATGGGTTGATTCTCCCACTCTCAGTGTTTCAATTTACGCCTAAATGAAAAAAAAATTTGGGTGGAATAGTTCCTCCACAGGTTATGTGCTATGGGTGTTATGTCTCCTTCTCATACCATATTGTTATCCTCAATTCTGTCTCAAAAAATCATCTCTGACGTTACGTGTATGCCAACCTAAATTTACTGTCTCTGTCTAGATCTCAAGCGATATTGATATTAAGAGTTTCGGTGCATCTTACATGAAAATGAGCTATTCTTGGAGATCGATTATTGTGGAGAACCATCTCTACTGACGAGGTTCCTCCACAGGTTATGTTCTATAGTCATTGCTTTTCCTTTTGTATAGCTTAATAGTTACCCTCTATCACTCTTTTGTCATGAATTTTTTCAAGTAATCTTTAACATGCGTGGATGCCAAGCTAGGGAGCATCATCAGTGAAGATCTCAAGTCATATTGATACTTACGAGTTTTTCCATGTCAACACTTGGTCTTATGCTAATACTTACACATGCTTCATGACATGTCATAGCTTAATAGGTTTGGCAGGAAGTCCCGCTTATGTTGCTCCAGAAGTTCTGATTGGGAATTATTCTGAGAAAGTTGATATATGGAGCGCTGGTGTCCTGCTATACTCTTGCTGGGCGTTCTTCCTTTTCAAGGTGACTCACTGGAAGCAGTTTTTGTCATGGAGGAAGTGTTAAGTAAGTTTTTGATGCTGTTTTATGTTTTCTTTTTCAATTTGAACTGATGAATTTGGTGATTGTTGTTTAGATGAAAAATGTTATTCCACACTTGCAAACATCTATTGAACCTAGTTCTCAGAGTGAGTTCTTGATTGTTGGCTCATGGCTTTGGTTTGTCCATTGCCGAAATTGTTTTCTTTGGTCACTGCTGCTTGTGGTATCTATGGTTTTCATAGTTCTCTGACTATATCTAGCATCAAATATGGGTTTTTTGGTAAAGAACGATTCTGGTGAATAGTGTTGCTGATTAGGAGTTTGATATTGTGAAAAAATTTGGTGATGTTTGCTGTTGAATAGATGTAAAAAAATTAACAGGGGTTAGGAGTTTGATATTGTGATGTTTGCGCTGCAGATGGACAGGACTTCGATTCTTGGAGAACACTATCGACAACGTGAAAGAACTCTTCTTGGGAAGATGAACAGTTTGCGAACTGCCCCTAATTTAGAACTTTGTTTCATTTCTTTCTTTTTGGGATTTGTTCTTGTTAATTAGATTTGTTCTTGTTAATTTAGAACAGTTTGTCTTGACTGTGATTTTCTATCAATGTTAATTAGATTTCAAATTGAATTCGTCCCTAAACAACATTCGTCGCTAAATTATTCATTAAATTTCGTCGCCAAATTCGTTTTCGAATAATGTCCGTCGCAAACGTCATTAAATACTGACCCAAAAAAAAATTTGGCAAATTAGCCACGAATAAGTTCGTCGCAAATAATTGAAAAAAATTTGACTCGCGTTTTAGCCACGACCTTTGCCACGAATAATTTCGTGGCAAAAAATGACAAAAATTTGATATTAGCGACGGAAATTTGCCACGAAAAATGTTCGTGGAAAATTAGCCACGAATTTTGCCACGAATAATTAGCGACGGATTTTGCGACGAATTTTTTTTCGTTGCAAATTAGCCACGAATTTTGCCACGAAAAATTAGCGACGAATTTTGCGACAACTTTTTTTCCGTCGCAAATTAGCCACGAATTTTTCCACGAATTTTGCTACGAAAAATTAGCGACGAATTTTACGACGAATTTTTTTCGTTGCAAATTAGCCACGAATTTTGCCACGAATTTTGCCACAAAAAATTAGCGACGAATTTTACGACGACTTTTTTTCCGTCGCAAATTAGCCACGAAAATTGAAATTTTCCGTGGCAAAATTTTGCGACGGCCTATTAGCGACGAATTTTTTTCCGTCGCCAATTTCGTCGCTAAATCATTTTGCCATGAATTTTGCCGAATTTTTCGTGGCAAAATTCGTGGCAAAACCCGGCTTTTTTTGTAGTGATGTCACGCATGATTGCAACTTTTTGTTGATGGCTAAGCATGATTTTCTACCGCGTTTTATTTCCACCAAGACCAAATCTGAGCAATTTCTTTTTTGATTGATTTTGCTCGGTGTTTATGTCTTCCTGCTGCGGATGGTCATCCGATCGCGTCCCTGTTTCTGTTCTCTGTGTCTGTGGAGGCTGTGGCGGGCATATGTTAATGACTCTGTCGCTTTATATAATTTCTGTATAGAAATTGGAAACCAAGGAAATCAAAAACATATTGAATTCTAGGTGGTCATGCCGTGACGTAAATTCAGCTGCATAAGATGCAAATTCGTGTTAAGATGCTTTCTGCAGTTAATGACGTGGCTTTATATAACTTCTGTCGGCTTTAGCATTGGCATCAAACGTTCAACAAATAATAGAAGAAAAATTTCTGAAGTATTCTTATCTAATAATCTTTGCACACAAGTTGCTCATTGCATTGAAAGGCTAGACGTGCTTACAATACAAACTTAAATTTCGCACAACCATGGACATTGAATTGGTTGGTGATGATCTTGATGGAGAAGACAAATAGGGCTTGGGAGGAACTAGCAAGCAGTCAACACTGCCTCTTAGCCGGTCCACCAGCTCTCTCATTGTTGGCCTAATTGAAGGTTTAGTCTGTATGCACCACAAGCTCACTATTATCATCTTCCTAGCTTTATCTCTGTCTCCATCACTTGTGACATTCTGCAGTCCAAACTCTTCTCAAAGTTCAGGACGCTTGTGAATCCAATGTGGGAAGTATATTTCACTGGTTCTCTCTGCTCCGGTCACTATATTTTTCCTCCCACCAACCATTTCGAGCACTGTCATCCCAAAGCTATACACATCTGATTTTTGGGAAATTCCTCCAATGTTCCTGCAAAATACTTCTGGCGCGATGAACCCTGCAATCCCTCGCACACCAAGTAGTGAGATCATGCTCTCCTCTCAATGGCATATCTTCGCAAGGCCAAAGTCGGAAATCTTGGGGCAATAGTTTTCATCGAGAAGAATGTTGTTCGGCTTTATGTCGAAGTGTAATATCCTCGAGTTGCAGCCTTGGTGCAAGTATTCAAGCCCCTGAGCTATGCCTAGGGAGATTTTGTACAAGGTGTCCCATCCGAGGTGGGGGCAACCTAGCTAATTGTAGTTCTTTACGTATATGAGTTTCTCCAGATATCCATAAAGGCATGTACTCGTAGACAAGAGCCCTTTTGGTTTTGTGGAAGCAGAAACCTAGCAGAGTAACAATGTTGACATGGGAAGTTCTGCTCATGCCGTTTACCTCGTGGATGAAGTCTTCACCATCTCCTTTTAGCTTGCTTAGGATTTTCACTGCCGTGAAATGACCATTTGGGAGCTTCCCTTTGTACACACAACCATAGCCTCCTTGGCCTAGTTTTTCTTTGAATGAGCTAGTTATTCTCTTAATGTCAGCATAAGAATATCTTCTCGTCACTAAAATTCCACGATTTTCGAAAATGACCTCACATTTTTTACTCTTTTTCATCTTTCTGCTCCCGATGATCATGGGTTTCTGCTTGTATATTTTCTGTTGAAGAAGATAGGCAAGGACTATTATAGTGACACCAAATGCACTGATTTTTTTTTTGGTCGAAAAAATGCACTGATTGATGCACCTGCGAAACCAACGGACATACAAATTATAAATAGAGATAATCATTTTAATGGGGTTTTATAGTCCTAGTTTCATTTAGGGGAAAAGTCACAAAAAACCCAAATTATGCTCGTTGCGACATTTTACCTTGAATTTTTTTTGTGACATTAAAAACCCCAAATTATCTCTGCCGTGACACATTTACCTTAAAATTTTCTTTATGACATAAAAAATTCAAAATTTGTACCTATGTGGCACATTTACCATTTTTCCTTGATGATTTTTCAACCACAACGTCATTTTTATTCATGTCAATATTGTTTGCTTTTGGCGCCCATGTAGACAGATTTTTATCGGTTTTCATTAATAGAGTTTTGACGGATGATAAATGTGTCATATAGGTACACTTTTGAGATTTTTGGTGTCACAAAAAAAAGTTTAAAGTAAATGTGTCATAGTGAGCATAATTTAGGGTTGTTGGTGGCTTTTGCCCTTTCGTTTAAATACTGGCCCAATGTCTAGATTTGAATTCATAAGCACGTGTAACAAATTTGACGTTCTACTTACCAAGAGCACCTTTCTTAAGCTCCTCGCTTTCAATTTCTCTGCAACATAAATGTTGTAAAGTATAATGCAAAAGCTGACCAGATCTTTGCAATTACATCAAGAGCGAGAGAGACTAAATTTACCAGAGAATAAATCGAGGAATAATAAAGAAGACAAGAGATCTACATGATTTGGTTTGAGTATCGGTACCTACGTCATGGGGAGATCCAACCTATAAGAATTGACTAATCAATGGGAAAGTTACAGAGTTACAATAATTCACATGCTCAAGTGTTTCTCAACTCTAAATTGCGCTCAAACTTACATTGTTTAGCCTCAAAAAAATTTTTGATAAAATAAATCACGAGAATTTCCTCATGTAACTCTCTGCACATATTTCACGGTTTTTAGACAGTCTCTCTTTTTAACTTGTATTAATCTCCTCTTCGTGTGCTCATCAGAGTGTGTATTTTCCGTTTATAGCTCCTCTCTTTTATATTGTGCTTCTCTCCATGGTGCAATTAATAAGAGGAGCACAACTTGGAGCTCCTTTTAAGAGAGTTTGACTTGGCATATGGGAGTCATCACTTTGCTAATTGAAGAAGACAAACAAAAGGGTTGCATGCTTTTCCTGATCTTCTATGACGAACGTCAATTGCAGCTAGAGCTCAAATATGTGGCCAAATGAAAGCTCCAACGGGTGTCCAAAATTAGAGCCGTGAAAGGCCAAAAGGAACAAACTCTCTAAGAAATTTTTTGGGATTTCTTTCCTCATAGAGGTGGTAAAAAAATTATGACCAACTTAGACCACTCCATCACACTTCCGAACTCCTTCATACATTACGAACCGATCTACATCCCCCGACTTGAGTCGAGTTGTATACACGAGCTTAAACTCACGAATATTTAACAATTCTCCACATTAACTCGATTACAGCCAAATAATAGTGCTTATCATCCATACCAATTCTTCTAACGCCATTGATGGGCACTCATTCTCCACAAACGTCAATTGAGTTCGGGCAAAACTTGAGCTTTGGCAAAGGAACAAGTTTTAGCATCATGTCTGCCGGGTTCTCTACTATCGTGATCTTTTTCATAACAACCTTACCTTTTGCCACAACTTCTTGAATGGAATGATACTTGATGTTAATATGTTACATCTGCTCATGATAAATTAGATTCTCAGCTAGATATATTGGACCTTGGTTTTTATAGTGTACGACAACAATTTTATGCTCCTACCCAAAATCCGAGAGAAAATCTCTTAGTTATATTACCCTCTTCACTATAAAGGTCAGTATCAAATACTTTGCCTCGTTTGAAGACGAGGCAACATCATCCTATAGGATGCCCTCCAACTCACTACACCTTCTAGAGTAAACGTGTACCCCGCTAAAGATTTGCATTCATCCAAATCAATGGTTTGATCTGAATCCACTTATCCTTTGGTTTCACTATCATTTCCGTCCTTTTGGTACACTAAACCAACATTTGTTGTCCCCTTTAGATATATGAGGATCCGCTCCATTGCTTCCCAATGAGTTTTACTAGGATGCTTCATGTAACGGCTAACCATGTTACAGCTTGTGAAATGTCTAGCCTAGTGCATACCATGGCATACATAATACTACCCATTAATCTAGAGTAAGAAACACACAGCATTGCTCCTCCTCTTCCTCTTTTGTCTGTGGTGATAACTTATTAGAAAGTTTAAAGTAGTTGGCAAAGAGTATACTCAATAGATTTAGTTGACTGCATGTTAAAACGTACCCCAATCTTCTCAATATAATTCTTTTAAGATAGACGCAACACTGCAGCAGCTTTATCATGCAAAATCTCTGTAGATGATATCTTCTTAGTAGCATCCAAATCTTTCATCTCAAAATTACTACTCGACCACCAACTTCAACAAATCAACATTAGGCATATGTTTAGTTGCTATCAACATGTAATCAACATTTAATAACAGCTAAATCAGACCCATCCTTGTAAGGACCTCGGCCCCACCACGCTTCCGCTGCGCCACTCCTTGTGTAATATTGTCCGCTTTGGACACTAAGTCCTCACGGTTTTAAAACGCGTTGTCTTGGGCAGAGGCGCTCTCTGGCCCTTCCTCTCCCAAGCCTAATATTGTCCTCTTTGGGGCGCAAGCCCACAGGCCAGACCCACCCCTTAAGGCTTTGTTCTCAGCACAGCAGAAGCTTGTGTGAAACGCGTTACACAGGATTAAGGGGCTAAGCCTTATAAACTTATCAGGATCTCCCTCCCTAGGCGATGTGGGACAAGAGACATGCCCCACTTGCCATCCTAGAAGTCTGCCAGGAGCCGCTCCTTGTCCAGGCCCTCTGGCCCCAGCGACCACTCCCGGTCCGATCCTTGTCCAGGCCCTCTGGCCCCGGCGACCACTCCCAGCCCTCGTCGGACCGGGTCGTTACATTCTCCCCTCCTTCGAGCACAGCGTCCTCGTTGTGGCCCCACACCCGGTCGAGAGTCGGCTCTGATACCATTTGTAAGGACCTCGGCCCCACCACGCTTCCGCTGCGCCACTCCTTGTGTAATATTGTTCGCTTTGGACACTAAGTCCTCACGGTTTTAAAACGCATTGTCTTGGGCAGAGGCGCTCTCTGGCCCTTCCTCTCCCAAGCCCAATATTGTCCTCTTTGGGGCGCAAGCCCACAGGCCAGACCCACCCCTCAAGGTTTTGTTCTCAGCACAGCGGAAGCTTGTGTGAAACGCGTTACACAGGATTAAGGGGCTAAGCCTTATAAACTTATCAGGATCTCCCTCCCTAGGCGATGTGGGACAAGAGACATGCCCCCCTTGCCATCCTAGAAGCCTGCCAGGAGCCGCTCCTTGTCCAGGCCCTCTGGCCCCGGTGACCACTCCCGGTCCGATCCTTGTCCAAGCCCTCTGGCCCCGGCGACCACTCCCCGCCCTCGTCGGACCGGGTCGTTACAATCCTCCAATCGCTTAAAGTAAACATAGGTATCAAATTGACTTTTCAAATAGTCCTGACTAGCTGCGCAAACATCAAAACACTTATACCACTTTCCTAGGAGATTATTTTAGTCTATATAAAGATTTCTTTAATAAGCAAACATGATCTTCCTTATCCAAAATAACAAATAACTCTAGCTGCCTCATGAAAGTCCGCTCCTTCGACTCATTGTGAAGAAACATTGTTTTCAAATTTAGCTACTCTAACTCGAGATATTGTGGAGAAACTAAGGCAAGTAATACTCGAATAGAAATACGTCTTGTCATCGGAGAGAACATCTCATGTTAATCAATATCGTCCCATTAAGTATACCCCTTTCACAACAAGTCTAGCCTAATACTTTGCTACCTCGATATCAAGAATGTATTCCTTCCGTTTGTGGATCCATTTGCACCTGACAATCTTCTAGCCTTTAGGTATTGACCAGCTCCCATGTTTGATTTCGATCGAATGATTCCATCTCTTCACTCATAGGCACTAGCCAATACGACGACTCAACACTAGCCATCACTTCATAGTAAGACAAAGGCCCATCTATCTCCATCTCATCACCTACGGTTAATGGATAAGCAATATTAGAATAACCATAATCTACCGGTGATTTAATTTGTCTTCTATGTCTACCTGTGACTATACTATGCTGCAGTTGTGCGGATTCTTGTGTATCAATGACTTCACCTTATTAGTAGTCTCAACCTTTATTACTTCTGAGGTCTCTAGAGGCTCCACCTCACTATTTGATATCATGATTTGTTTGCCTTGCTAGTTGTGTGTTAAAACTCCTTTGTCGAAGCATAGAGTTTCGTCGAAGATCACATCTTTGCTAACTAGAAGACTAGGTGATCTAAGCTTAGTGCACCACAGTTGATAGCTTTTCAACCCATGCATATAACCTAGAAATATGCACATATTTGCCATTGGCTCACGTTTATCATTACTCACATGAGCTTATGCGGGACAAATTGAATATTCATAATCTAGAGTAGTCAGCAGGTTTTTAAACCATACTTCCTTAGAAGTCTTCCACCCTATAGCATACGTTGGAGATTGATTTACCTGGTAACAAATTGTGTTTACTACTTCAGCCCAAAATTCCTTACCTAGTTCTGCATCTGAAAGCATGCACCGATCTCACTCCAGTAGAGTTTTGTTCTTATGTTTGCGACGCTATTCTACTGTGGGGCATGATCATTATTCTATGTCTCTAATCCCTTATTTTCGGCAAACTTGGTAAAATCATACCATAATGTTATTGTTTCTAAGGCATTTGATATATTTAATGGGAGAAGGACATTAAAAGTGCCAAAAGTTATGTACGGCGTTCACTTTAGTGCCAAAAGTTTGTTTCAGATCACTTAAGTGCCACATTTTAAAAAAAATGATCATTTAAGTGCCATATGCGATCTGGATGGCCAGAAATCTGACGTGGCAATATTTTATTAATTTTTAAGTCCCACATGGCTCGCCGGTGTGCCTAGTCAGCATATAACACATAAATGACGCTGTCAAAAAGTTGTAAATAGCGATCGTTTGAGTGCCAAATTTTGTTTAAAATGAACACTTCAGTGCTATCGTTGTTAAAAAATGACCATTTCAGTGCCAGTTGGATTGTGTGATGTCGTTTTGGATGTCCATGTGGAATGAATTTTTTAAAAATATATGTCAAGTCATGTTAAAAATTTTAATTATAAATGCCACGTAATCAATTAGCCGGAATTGACACTTAAATGATCGTTTTTTTTCCGATTTGGCACTTAAGTTATCGTTTTTTCTTCGATTTGGCACTTAAGTGATTCAAAAAAAAAACTTTTGGCACTAAAGTAAGCGCCGTACACAACTTTTGGCACTTCTAGTGTTCTTCTCCCTATATTTACTTGACTACTTCTCAATCAATGCATTAAACTCCTTAAATTGATCGAACACCTTAGATTTGTGCTTCGGATTATATACCTATATCTTCCTTGAGTAATTAATGATGAATGTCGGCAGATATCAAGCATCTCCTTTTGAAGGAATAAGAGACGGGGCTTAGATGTCTGAATGAATGTATTCAATCGTTTGCTTGGTTGAGGTTTAATTCGACTCTACTTTATAAAGATACAGTGCTCACACAATTCTAGCTTCCCTATCTTCTAACCTTTCAGTTACCCCTTCTCACTCAGCATCGTCACACCTGTTTCACTCATATGCCCCAATCCCATATACCATAATCGAGTCTAGTTTGAGTCTAACTTACCTAATGAAACTACTGTAGCTTAGGTCACTGTCCCTCCCAATAGATGATAGTGAGAGTTCACCTTTTTCCCTTTCATCAATATTATGGCACTTCGAGAAATATTTGGCACTTTACCTTCGGTAGTGTACTTGCATATGATGTTATTGAGTGTCTCTAGAGAAATATGTTTCTTGTTGAGCTCTGATAGATACCTTACATCTGTCAATGCGTGCTCTACTCCATGGTGCATTGCAATCCGAATTGTCCCCATCCCCACAACTTTGCAGGCTATGTTTTCCTCATCAGAGTTATACTCCCATCTGCAGTCTGGTAAGTAGTAAATTAGTTTTCATGGGAAGTCATATTATAGGAGCACCTCGAATCTAGAACCCATTCGTCTCCTAATGAATGATAGTCACACAAGATGACCTATGCATCATTAGTGCTCTCCTCCGTAACAATTGCCACACTACTTGTAGCATTTTTCCCATTGCCTTCACGTCTCAACTTTGAACAATATCTTCTTATATGCCCCTCCTTATGACACTCAAAACACTTCACGCGACCCTTAGATTTTCTAAGTCGCGGCTTCAACCTCCTTTTACCTCTATCGCTAGGCCCCTAATGTGTATCTCTATCATAAATCACTAATCCCCACACTATGCGCTGCGCTAGACCATTATCTCACAACTTAATATGTCACTTCTTTGAGAATAAAGCAGTTTTAACCTCTTTTGAGGTAATAGTAGTACCCCTAACAATGAATTAGTAAATTGCTCCCATGATTTTGGTGGAGACGCCAATAACATCATGCCTTGGTTTTCGTCAGTTAGGATCTCACCAACATTCTTCAAATCCATCATGAGTTTGTTAAACTCCTTTGGGTGGGTCATGGTGGAAGTGCCTTTAGCATGTCGAAACTGAAACATCATCTTCAACATAGATACGTGATTATTCAAATTATTTGTTACATAGAGGGCCTGAAGTTTTGCCCACCAATGTGCGGTATTCCTCTCGTTGGCCACATCTATTAACAACTCATTCAATAGGTTCAACGGGTTTGTACTCTTTGCCCTCCCCATGAACTTAGCCTTGCCATCCAACCCAAAGTTGTTAAAGTGCAAGCATCTCAATGCTTTACAACCCAAAGCCGTTACTCCTGTAAAATTTTTCATTTTTTAGTTTTGCTCCAAACATAATTGCAAAGTCTCAACTCTAATACCAATCATAGTAAAATCGAGTGCGAAAATTGACTGGATCCTTACAATTAAATCAAGAGTGAGAGAGAATGAAACTGAAAGAGAAATAAAATGATGAACAATAAAGAATAAAAGAGATTTACGTGGTTCGGTCCAAGTGTCAATACCTACTCCATGGGGAGAGCTAGCTCGAATTAACCATCTAATCAATTAGAGAATTACACAATTATAATACTTACACGCTCAAGTGTTTCCCAATTCTAAATTACACCTAATCCCACATTATTTAGCCTGACATAATTTCTCGATAAAATAAATCACAAGAATTGCCTCACAACTAAAATACCTTTATTGGATGTATAACTCTGCACAAAATCCACGGTGTTTTAAGCGTCTCTCTTATCTTGTGTTAAGCTCCTCTTCGTGCGCTCATCAGATAGTGTATTCTCTGTTCGAAGCTTCTCTCTCTTCTATACTGAGCTCCTCTCTATTGTGCGATTAATAAGAGGGGCTTAACTTGGAGCTTATTTTCAAAGGTTTTGACTTGGCATATGGAGTCATTATTGTGCTAATAAAAGGAGAAATTAAAGCAAGCCCGCACGTTTTACGTTTTTTCCTTTGACAAATCTCAATATCAGCTGAAAAGGGCGCTCAAATATGTGGCCAAATAAAAGCTCCAATGTGTGTCGAAAAGAAGAGTCATGAAAGGCCAAACATGCTTGGGTACCTAGAAGCTTAAACGGACCTGATTGTAGAAGGTGTTCTCGCTATAGACAGAGTATTGGTTCTACTAAGAGCCTCTACAATCACGAAAGCAAGATGCGTACTCTTTATCAATGTAATTTGAATTCAAATTGGTATTATACAACTGATTTTAAGTATTGGAATCCACAAAAAGTTTACCATATTTGTGCTGGCAATAAAGGATGACAGGTTGTGGTAGAAGCAGAATTGGATACTTCAGGAAACTCTCTCTATGGAGCTGCAGAGTGAGTTCAACGGCTATAGATGACAGAATCAATGGCTACTTGTAGGATTTGAATTTAAAAGTGTCTTTTGAGATCTCTTGTCTATAAATTCAACCCTAGGAAGTAGTAGAGTTAGGGGAAAACGAGCAAGAGTCTATGCTCCGAGTGTTTATCTTCTTGTTGTTCTTGTGTGTAGAAGCTGTGTATTTAATTGTATTTTTCTGTAGAAGTGTAAGCATATGTAATTAGCGAATAGAGTGTGAAGTGTAGTGAAGATTGCTTTTATTTGTAGAAGCGGAGCCACAAGTAAAAGAAACATCTTCGGACGCGATAACATTTCAAGGATTATATAGTGAATTCCAGCCTTGATTTGGGCTGTTAGAGCTGAGAGAGTGGAGCACGCCAGCTGAACAGGCCACGTGGATAGGCTGAAGGGAGATGCTATAATTAATAAAGCTCGGCGTGCATATTCTTCCCAACAGGTTTAAAATTTGTTTCATCCTAATAACCACATTTTGTGCAGGGAAGAGAATAATTTATGACAAACTTATCGCATGAACCATTAATTCCTAATTCTAAAAACCTTACCGGGGCCACTATTGCAGTCCCAGGGATTGGCTCCAAGTGGGCAATAGCATAGGAAGTGTGACATTCCGAATTTCGGCCCATTTTGGGGTTTATAAAACGTGTAATTCGTCAGTGTGCTTATAGTAAAATCTTGCCCGGGAACTGATCACTCCCGGTTATTATTTTTTTAAATTTGAGATTTCGCTAGAATCGCATTCGATCGAATTTTGCCGTTATTTAAACCACGAACTTGGCAGTCGATTTTCGGGAGTTTCAGGACGAAATAAATTGGACGGTGTCAATATTATCGTAGCCAGCGTTGAGATTGTCAGAAATTATGGAAAAAGGGGAGTTTTTGACCTAGTGCAAATTTGGACCGGTAGACCTCCCTCGTTATAGTTCGGTTTAATTAATTTGGCTTTGTCCCTTTTTATATGCGAGGCTTATTTTGGACCGGTAGATCGTTTTCGATTTTGAATTTGGGCCATCGGATTGCATTTAATATGTGAATGTTTATTTAATTTTTTTCGAAATTTTCTCCCTTTCTCTCTCTCTCTCTCTCTCTCTCTCTCTCTCTCTCTCTCTCTCTCTTTCCGGTCACTTTCCCCCTCCTTGCGCACGTCTGTTCCCCCCTGTCAGACCTATCTCTCTCTCTCTCTCTCTCTCTCTCTCTCTCTCTCTCTCTCTCTCTCTCTCTCTCTCTCTCTCTCTCTCTCTCTCTTCCTTTCTTTCTTTCCTTCTTTTTTTCCTTTTCTTTTCTTTTCTTCCTATCTTCTTCTGCTCCTTCGTGGGTCTTCTCTTCTTCCCCGACGAGTTCTGCTTCTGCTGTCCTCTGCTCGTCCAAGCCGTCGCCGCCGATCGCCCTGTCCCCGGCTTGCCCTCGCCGGCCCAGCCATCGCCGCCTTGCGCCGCCATCGCTCGACCGAGCCGCGCTGCCACTCGTCGCCCGCGACCGCCGCTCGTCGGCCCTGCCCGAGCTGCACGCGAGCAACGGTTCCCCGCGGCGTCTGCCACGGTCCGGCGTCGCCCAGCCGTCCGCCGACTGGCCCCTCGTTCTCCGGCCACCCGAGACGCCGCCGTGCCACCCCCGGCTGCCGCGCGACCCTTTTTCCCCCTGTTTCTCTCTTCCTCGAAGCCATCCCCTGTTTCGGACTTCCGGCTCCACCACCGCCGAGAGTCGCCGTTCCGGCCGTCGTCGCCCCGCCTCTGCCCCTCCGGCCTCTCCCCTCAGCCTCCCTGCCGCCCTACTGCCCCCCCTTGGCCGCCACCACCTCCCCCTCCCCTGTTTTCTCCCCTCCCGACGCCTCCCCTGTTTTGGTTTTCCCCGACGTCGCCGTCGTGCCTGGCAAGTCCCGGCCGCCGCCCCACCGTCCAGTCAGCTCCCCCGCCCCACCCCGACACCTGAGCTTCGCCCTCGCCGTCGCGAAACACCCCCCAGCCGACCAGCTAGCCGCCTGCCCCGCTGAGCCGCTTCCGAGCCCGCGCCTTGCTCGTACTGTCCATTTCCGAGCATTGTTCATCCGGGGGGGCCCGTACTGTTCATCCAACACTGTTCACGGCCTGTTACTGTTCACAGAGCACTGTTTCACGCGCCGTTACTGTTCACCGAGTACTGTTCACGGCCCATTACTGTTCACCGAGCACTGTTCACGCCCGTACTGTTCACCGAGTACCGTTCACGGCCGTACTGTTCATCCATTACTGTTCATACGGCCCGTCTTGAGCCCGTGCGGGTTTTTCTCCGGGCCAAAAATCTGGTAAGTGATATCCTAATCCCTATTTAGTATAATGGGTACTATTAGACATGTTTAGGGATTTATTTTGTTTAATTTAGTGATTAAATTAGAAATTAGATTAGTCGGTGAGAATACGATTAGTGCGTGAATTATGTGGCGATTGGTAGGTCAATTTATGATGATTATGTGGCTAGTTGTGGTACATTGATTGATTGTATTATGGTGGCGCGTGTGGATAAAAATTGGTGTTCGTATGTGACTATTTGGGATGTCGAAGGTGTGATCGGGTGTGACGGACTTGTGATGTGACTGAGATTGGCTTTGACTGGAATTGGTATGATGCTTTGATTTGGAAAATTGAGATGTGGCGAGTGTGTCTTGAATTTGGTTGGTGCAATTTGTGAGAATGGCGAAATTGTGCTGTGGTGCATGTGCATGTGAAAAAGCCCGGATCGATCGGATGGCTGCCAACCTGAGGCGTAGGTTACGCGGGTGTGGCGAATAAGGCATGACTAGACCTGAGGCGTAGGTTACGCGGGTCATTGGAAAGGAAAAGTGTCATGAGACGTGGTTACGCGGGACCGAGCCCGGCTTGATCTAAGGGCTGAGCCTGAGGCGCAGTAGCGCGGGCTGTGAAATTGGGCATGAGGCGCAGTGGCGCGGGCAGTGCGAAGGGACCTGGGAGGTCGTGGAAAGTTGTTCGACCATGCATGCGAGTTGAGTGTGATTGAATTGATTGAACTGATTAGACGGGCTGATTGAATGTGTGATTGAATTGATTGGATTGATTGAGTGCCAGCGTGGTTATCGTTTGATTGATTGTGATATTTTATTGATTTAGTATTATTGTTCTGTCGCAATTGGACTAACGCGCAGAGTTAGTACGCGTTCTGATTGCAAATGTAAGTACATTATTGTGAGCTTGTTAAGTTGCTGGTTAGATTGTTTGTGCTACTTGTCTGGGTACGCATTGGCCTACGTAGGGTTTAGGGTATTGCTTACTAAGATTCGTTCTCATGGTTATTATATAACCACTTTCAGATCCGTGACCGTGATTGATCCGAGGATGCCGCCAGAGTACCACAGGGATTGAAGAATAGACCAACTTACCCTGTCTTTTGAGTACCTTTTTGTAGAGGAGATAAGCTTGTCAACCACCGCCCCTTTTTGAAAAGCGTGGTTTGAAATTGATAGCTCAGGTTATTGTTATGTAATTATTGTTTTGTGCTATCCTTTTGTCATATTTTATTGTCTGGGTTGTTTTATATTCGCTTCCGCTTGCCTTTATCGTTGGGAGTTTCGCATGGGGTCGGCGACGCGTCCTGGGACGTCGCGTTCAATACGACCGATGGCGGGATGTCGCGGGCTCGGTGAGGTCCGGGGCGTGACAGGAAGTCTGTCCGGTGATCGTCCACATCGGCCTCCACCGTCTTGACAACCAGAACAACTCTTGTTAGTTAATAAATCCCATTTTAACCGGAACCCGTTCTCCAACAACTCCTCGTAGTCGACATCTTTGATAGTTTGATTAGAGAACCCTCCCTCCAGTTGTACTGGTACCACTGCAAATGACCGGCAGAATAGACTTGGCGGAAGGAGAGTGCCACTAGGAAGTAAAGCAACAGAGCCGTTGTATGTGACGTTATAAGTACAATTCACAGGGGATATTGGGAAGGGAAAAGTAGTGTTGATGCATTTATAGAAGAACCATAATTTATGAAGAGAATCACTCTTCTTTAGGAAGACGTTTACGGGAAGTAAATTGAAGGGAGGAGGAACAGAGCAAGAATTATCCCTTCAGCTTACTAGATGGATGGAACTCTCATTGTAGGAGACGCTTTTAACTGAGGAGGGACCATACATAGTTTTTGTTCCTTTACAATTGAGCTCAAATCCAGGGTAACCGCATAATTCTCTTCCTCCTCCATCAATATAAAAGGGATAGCTTATGTTCAGACGGTTGCCCCTACACCTGCGGGGTTTGCACACTTCATATGACACTTCATCCGACGGCGAAGCGACGGGATCTTCTAAGATGGCAATGAAGAAGATGCATAACACTATGCAAACTAAGCCTTGCGTGTGACTGAGTGTAGACCCATTCCGGGATTTCAATATGGTTTCACTCCGGAACATATAAAGTTTCTTTTTTATTTTTTTTGGGATATCAATGCTTTAGAATGGAATGGAACAGCATTGAGAAGAAGAAAAAGAAGAAGGAGAAGAAGTTGTTTGATTCATCACGTGAAAGTGAAAAGAAGGCCCTTGTTATTGGCAATTCCCTCTGCTGGTCTTGTGAGATCAGCTGCTTAAACACTGTAGTTGACTTGGAAAGAGGATGGGAAGACTAGAATAAGAGACGACAAAAGAACACTGCAAGTGCCATAAGTTGTGTACGGCGGTCACTTTGGTGCTATAAGTTTTTTTTCGATCACTTTAGTGCTAAAATTTTTGAAAAACGATTACTTAAGTGCTAAAATTTTTAAAAAATCATCACTTAAGTACCAACTCCGATGCCGTACACAATTTTTTACCGGAAATCCGAAGTGGCATTTTTTTTATAAATTTTTGAAGCTGACGTGGCTCGCCGGAAATTAACACTTAAGTGATCGTTTTTCAAAAATTTTAGCACTTAAATGATCGTTTTTAAAAAATTTTAGCACTTAAGTGATCAAAAAAAAACTTTTAGTACTTAAGTGATTATTTTTCCTCCGATTTGATACTTAAGTGAGCCGGCGAAAATTTATGGCATTAAAGTGAGCGCCGTACATAACTTATAGCACTTATAATGTTTTTTTGCCAACAGACTTTTGAGGAGAGCCAGGTAGAGACACCTAAGGGAGCAATGTCATCCATCACTTCACCTCCTTGATGATAGGTCGGCGAAATGTGAAGACCTGCAATTAGTGAACTTGCACAAATCTTGCCCCGATTGACAAGTTATTGCAAGAGTTGACTCCTATTTTCATATATCCCCTCAAGTTAGATCCTTTACAAGAGGATAATGAAAAATAGAAAATATAAACCCAGAAACTTTTATCCCCTGTTATGCTTATTGAAATCAAACCAAGTAAGCTAGGTTAGGAAAATAAGTTCAAGAAAAGAAAATCAGTGGGTCTTTGACAATTAGAGGTCTCCCTTTGAAAATTAATTTCAAAGAAGCAGCAAGAGTTAGTTCTAGGAAATAGTGAGAAATTCCAAAAAGGTAAATACCAAGAATAATGAGCATAAACAACAAAAACTATTGGCGTATCAAGAAAGTTTCTTTGAGAGTATTTTGTTGATACCTAAAATTTTGGTCGATAATTCAAGTATTTATTCTTGCAAAAGTACAAAAATAAAAAATGGTGAATAATAATCAAAATAAATCAATCAAAAATTAATAAATACATAACAAATGAAAAAGTGATAAAAAAAAAAGAGGTTTTGTTTTCCAGTACAAGCTCTTGAACCGTTTGAATAAACCTTAGCCCATAAAGACATTGGAATTTGATTTGTTCTATTTATTTAGTAAGAAAAATTATAAAAAAAATCATAAATTTATTACACTTTTATTATAAACCTTTTAATTGTGTTATAAACCTTTTTTTTACTTTTTATCAATTAAGTCCATCCGACTAAATTGGCCGGTCTAATGTGGATTTTTTTACTAAATTTTTTTATATTTTTGTTCAAAATTTTAAATTCAATTTTTTTTTTCTTTTTCCTTCAAAAAAAGGTTGATAGAAAAGAGATATGGGAAGGTTTTCTTAATGGCGTGATCCGTAGGTCATCTTCGCCATCACCGATTTCTGCGAGCATCAGAAGTGCTCCGTTCCTTTGCAGTGACTGAGACCTTCGAGCGGTTTCAACTTTCGACCTCATTCGGAGACGACGCTGCCTCCGATTGCTGAGAATTCCTTCACTACTCGCAGCATTCCGGATTTGCGCCTTTTCCTGCTCTGCTTCTCCCTGTTCCACGACCGGGAAATTCGCGGAAGTTATCCTCGCGTTTAATTCTTCAATATAACTTCCGACCCTCATTGGAGACATTTCCAGAACGTCCTCGCTTGGATTTTCTCATCAGTGTTCGGAGCTAGAAGTCAAGCTTGATAAAGGTGAGTTCATTATTTGATACTCTCGGTGATAGTTTTAGAATGAACACAGAAACTGGGACTTCATATATTGTCAATCCAAAATCTGAAATGATCGAGGCTGGGTTGATGATTTAGGTCTCCGTTGGCGCTTATTGTGATGGGATGAAATGAATCGATACGGTAAACTTATATTTAACCTAAGAAACTAAGTTGCCCACCATATGTTCGACAAAATGCCAGAACTGAGTCCGTATAGATTAGTCCTCGATCCCGACCTGTTTCGAGTGTATAATGGTATGTCACACGTGGATGCAACTTTTTGTTGATGGCTAAGCATGACTTTCTACCGCATTTTATTTCCACCGAGACCAAATATGAGCAATTTCTTTTTGATTGTGTTTGCTCGGTGTTTATATGTCTTCCTGCGGCGTTCAATGATGGTCATCGGTGAGGATCTGCTCAAAAATTGACAGTCTGAGGGTTAATATTTAAGCTCAATTGTTCCGGTTTGTTCATCACATCCTTTTATCCGATCATGTCCCTGTTTTTGTTCTCTGCATCTGGCTGTGGCTGACGTATATTGATGACTCTGTAGTGGACAACGGTGGAGGTTTGATAACAAGTATAGGTAGATTAACAGAGATGAATATATGTTCATGCTTTGATGATCTGGTAGACAGATCTTTGATTGTGTTTTGGGTGTTCTCACTACTATGAGGAAGACGATGAGAAAAAAGAAATAGAAAAGAAAAAAAAAAGAAGAAAAATGCATATTAACAAGTATGAAAAAAGGAAAAAAAACATAAAATTCCAAACCATTCTCAATGTGATACATTTACCCGTTTTTTGTGACATCAAAAACCCCAAATTATGGCCACTGTAACATATTTATTCCAAACTTTTTCTTTTAACATAAAAAACTTAAAACTTGTACCTATGCGACATATTTACCTTCCATCAAGATTTCGTTAGATGATTTTTTAACCAAAATAATGTTTTTATATCACTTAAATCATGTAGGTGCCATGTCAATATTGTTTGCTTTATGGCGTCCAAGTAGGTAGATTTTCAAATGTTTCCATTAAAGGAACTTTGAAGAAAGTTAAATGTGTCATGAATGTACAAGTTAGAGATTTTTTTGTGCCATAGAAAAAATTTATAGTAAATGTGTCACGGTGGGCATAGTTTAGAGTTTTTGGTGATTTTTGTCCTAAAAAAGGCTTGGGTAAAAAAAAACTTGGGTATAACTACAATTGAATCCATAAAAAGGGGGAGATTCCACAAAGAAACACAAGTCATGAAATGAAACAAATAATTATAAAGGGCAGGGAAAGAAAGGAAATGATTATAAGACAAGTTGATGAGTTGCAATAGGAATTGCTCAGTTAGATCATAGGCCGATTGGCCTATAAGCGGCTCTTATATCCATTTGATAAGTCCCTTGAGAAGATTTAAGAACTACTCTCAGAATAGTCACAGCAATGTTAGCAGTAAGAAGGCAGTGTTTGAGCCAGTGATTATGTCAATTGAAGTTTTCAAACCGATACCCTCACTTAGAGCTTATTTGGTGCGAAATGCAGTTACGTACATCTGCTGATATTGTCAAGCAATGCCACTAGCTGATCACATGCTTAAGAGAATGTGCCTAAAGAGAAGAAGAGTATAGTACTATAGTAGCAGTGGAGTAATAACCAGACTAGAGTCTCGCCAAATGTATAGAGAATCCATTTTGCCTGTGATTAAGACTGCTAGCACTAGCCATTAGTCTATATCCAGTTAGGCCATTGTCTTATATTTGTGTCCCTTGCATGGATGTTTGGGGGTTCAATTTTTGCCAAGAATCTAAGGGCAGTTAAGAGAAAGCCAAAAGTTTTGTTCCGTTTTGGATAGGACTTGTACTCGAAATGTTTATTTCTAAACCTGTCCTCCTATCCAAGCCTGCCCTACCAATAGAGAACCAATTGTATCTGCGTCCTCCCTGGGCTGCACATGACTTTATGCATGGTCTATCCAAATGGCTCACCCGACGACAATCGCTAGAAGAGAATACGGAAAATTCTTGAAGATGTCTCATTGAGGATATTTCCAAGGAAAGGTTGCGGTTGCGGCTAGTGGTATTTTGATCTAATGATTGCATTGAAACTATTAGCGATGAGTATTCTCCTTTCTAGGTACTCAATTCCTGCGAAAACCCCAAAATTACATGGGCAAGTTAAAATTGAGATTATCAATTAACCGGAGAGAACAATATTGTTCCCTTGAAGTAAAGGATTCTAACCAAATTGAAATGAATTGACGGATAAGTCGCCCTTATTGCCACTCTCCAAGTTTCCCCTCCAAAAATTTTCTCCAGCCTCTTTCAATTAAGGGGTTAATGGAAAGAACATTCAGTTCTACCTACTATTGGACCCTCTGTTCATTAGTATCTTTATTTTGATTACCACTTGTTGTATTTGGTTTGGTATTATGACCATGCTTGACTTTGAGAGTCGTGATGATATTATTGAGGAACGTCTTATCAAAATAATTTTCCTTTGTACAACATCGAATTGAACCATAGACAAACTTGGATTTGCGATCCAAGGTATCTAATCTCCTGATCCTGCAGAGAAGAAAAAGAGTGTGGGCGGATTAGTACAAGTGGAGAGAACTTTGAATCGAACAATGACCTTAATGGCCATTTCCCTCTTTCCCTTTTCCACCCCCATGTTCACTTCGGCAAGGGACCTGATATGCATCTTGTCATATGTCAAGTCACCATGGTCATAAGTTTGAATGATTGTATCACAGAAGTTCAGTATGGGTCACAACCAACCATAGAGAAAGATGGTCTCTGAAGACTTTCCCTATAATTGTTACCTATGTGTTGAATCTGCTCATATTTATATGCTGTTCTTTTTTTCAGCCAACCAATATATCCATGTGTCGTGTTGGATACTTCTTATGTAGTACGAAACAACAGTTAAACTAAATAACCTCTATATGGTTCAATATCATGTGTAAGAGTGCTTTATTACCATGTTCATACCTTCAGATTTCGACCCAGCACTTAAATCAGTAACGTCTCAACATATACGACTGCTCACTTGCATTCACGTATGTACAGTATGTGACAAACGGCTACATGGATAATCTAACCATCAACACCAGGAGCAGAACTGCTGCTGCTACCCCATTTTTGAGTCACAGAAACTAGAGAATGGGTCGACCACATATTCTTCAGTAGCTGGGAATCGTCATAATCAGGAGGAGATGGAGCAAGGACACCTTCACCTTTATCCGCATCAACAAATATGTCCGCAGCATTCTCATTGCACGCGATCGCCTTCAGTTCCTCCAAAACCTCATCCATGGGAGGCCTCATTTCCTTGTCCAGTTGCAAGCACAGGAAAGCTAGCTCGGCCACCGAAGTTGTCATCCTATTGATTTCGCTATCTGACTCAAATCCTAGATTTGGGTCGATCAATTCCCCAAACGCGCATTTTTGAATCTTGTTAATAGCAAAGTTGGCCAAATTAATCTCGTGCCTTTCTCTGCTTATGTCCACAGCTGGCTTGGATGATACAAGCTCGACTAGAACAACTCCGAAGCTATAGACATCACTCTTCTCTGTGAGCTGGTAGCACTGATGGTACTCGGGATCCACATAACCTGGAGTCCCTTGAGGAGCTGTTGAGATGTGAGAGACATCATTGGGGAATAGCCTCGAAAGCCCAAAATCCGCAACTTTAACCCCAAAATTCTTGTCGAGAAGGATGTTATTTGTTTTCACATCACGGTGGACAATGTCAGATGCATGGAGGTAAGCCAATGCAGTAGCAGTCTCTATGGCTATGTCCATACGGATTTGCCAAGGCAATGTAGTAGAAGAGTTTGCTCGCTGGCCGTGGATATGGTCGGCAACAGTACCATTCGAGATGTACTCATAGACAAGTAGAAGCTCACGGCTGTGGCGAGATGTTGAACCGTACAGAGACACAAGGTTTTTGTGTTGCAAATGGGTTAGGATCTCTACCTCATTCATGAACTGCTTTACCCTCTGGTAGTTATGGTTACGCTCGTATAGGCGCTTCACTGCTACTTCCCGCCCATCTCGAAGTTTTCCTGTTAAGAACATTGTAGAAAATGTCTTTTCAGTTGAGGATCCCTTGGAGGAATAGTGAAGGAACATTTTCTCACCGTAGTAAACAGTTCCAAAACCTCCGTCTCCAAGTTTGTTGGATGCAGAGAAGTTATTTGTGGCTTCTTCAAGTTCGGTACTGGTGAAAATGGGGACTTCCGAGTAGACATTGCTCTCTTCCATGTCTGAATTGGAGTGAGGATGTGAGGTACTGTTTCTCAAATGGAACTTCAAAGAAGCAGTCTCCCTCTTCAAGTGGATCATATAGGACAACAGGATGATGGCCAAGCTTCCGATTCCAATACCTGATGCACCAGCAGATAATTAACCCGAGTCCTATATAGGAAAATTCTTTCAACTTTTGTGCCGCTTCTTAGGACATATGGATTATGTTGACTGGAAGCATGGACAGATAGTTGAGCTCTTAAGACGAAGTAAGAAGATTAAGGTACAACTGACTTTGAATTGATCAGCATTGGGAGATTGGTTTGCAGTAAAAACCAGAAAGGATACTCCTGTAATAAGGTGATCCTGTTTCTTTTGTTTTATCATGTCAACCTGTGAGCAGATTATCCTAATTATACTGGTTTGTTCTGGTCAGCATAGCCAATGTGATAACTACAGAAAAGGAAATTACCTAGTCCTATCTTCCACCAACGTCCTTTTCCTGCATCGAAGTTGAAAAGGCAGATAGGTCAATTGAGGGAAAGGATACCTAAATAGCCACGGTACTTTCATCCGAATCCTATTTCATATAAAATATATGCACAACCTACCCAACGAGAATGGCAGCAAGTTCCCAATACAAAGTGGGGTAAACTTATGTTTGCCATTAATAGTGAGGTGTGTCAACTCCTTGTGCATTTTATTGCCAAACAAGAGTCGTATCTATTGATCTCACAGAAATGAGAGAGTGGATTACATAGTGAATTTTAGCTCTCATTTGGCTTTTAGAGCTGAGAGAGTGGAGTCGGCCAGGTGAATAGGCCGGAAAAGAGAGATGATACAATTGATAAATCTCCGCGTTCATCTGCCTCCTGATAGTTATAAGATTCGTCCCATCATGATAACCACATGCTGTTCAGTGTTCAGAACCGAGAACAATTTTTTATGAACTATTTGCATGAACCGTTAATTCATATCTTTAAAAACCTTACCGCTGCCACTATTGCAGTCCTTGGGATGACTGAATCCATGTGGGCAATAGCACAGAAAGTCTGTGTCTCGTAATCGTCCACATCGGCCTCCACTTTCTTGACACCCGATGCAACTCTTGTTAGTTAATAAATCCCATTTTAAATGGAGCCCTTTCTCCAACAACTCCTCGTAGTCAACATCTTCGATAGTTTGATTCAAGAACCCTCCCTCCAGTTGTACTGGTACCACCGCAAATGATGAGCAGGATCCAGAAGACTCTGCTTGGAAAGTGCCATTTGGAAGTAAAGCAACAGAGCTGTTGTATGTGACGTTAGAAGTACAATTCACAAGGGATGTTGGGAAGGGAAAAGAAGTGCTGGTGCAGTTATAGAAGAACCATAGTTTATGAAGAGAAGCAGTCTTGTTTAAGAAGACATTTTCAGGAAGTAAACGGGCGAAGGGAAGAGGAAGAGAGCAAGAAGTATCCCTTTGGCTTACTAGTTCAATGGAACTCTCATTGTAGGAGATGCTTTTAACTGAGTAGAGACCATACATAGTTTTTGTTCCTTCACAAGTGATCTCAAATCCAGGGTAACCGCATAAATCTCTTCTTTCTCCAGGAATATAAAAGGGATAGCTTATGTTTAGACGGTTGCCTCCACATTTGCGGGGTTCGCACACTTCATATGACACTTCATCCTCAGATGACATGACAGGATCTTCTAAGATGGTAATGAAGAAGATGCAGAACGCCGTGCAAACTAAGCCTCGCATGTAAGCGCAGTGTAGACCCATCTTGGAATTTCGATCTGGTTTTAGTCTGGAAAGTACGAATATTTTTCTTTTTTGGGTATCATTGCTCTAGAATAATATGAAACAGCATGAAGAAGAAGAAGAAGCTGATTGATTCCTCATGTGAAAGTGAAAAGAAGGCCCTTGTTATTGGCAATTCCTTCTCCTAGTCTAGTGGTCTCAACTGCTCAAACACGGCCTTTGACTTGGATAGTGGACAAGAAGACTAGAACAGTAGGAGACTTTCGAGAAGAGCCAGGCAGAGACACTCAAGGGAGCTATGTCATCCATCACTTTACCTCTTTGATATGTGAAGACCGATTGACAAGTTATTCCAAGAGTTCACTCCCATTTTCACATATCCCCTCAAGTGGATCCTTGACAAGAGGATAACGGAAAAAAAAAAAAAAACCACATACTTTTATCCCTTGTTTTGCATATTAAGATCAAACCAAATAAGCCAGATTAGAAAAATATGTTTAAGAAAAAAAAACAAAATTAGTGGGTCTTTTACAATTAGGCGTCTCTGTTTGAAAATTAATTTCAAGTATCCATTTTTGTAAAAGTTAAAAAAAAACAAAAATTAGCAAGATAATAACAAAAATAAATCAATCAAAAGAATAAATAAATACATAACAAAATGAAAAAGAGATAAAAAGTGATAAAAAGGAGGTTTTCTTTGTCAGCACGGGCTCTCGAACCTTTTAAATAAACCTTAGCCCACAAAAACATGGATTAATATCACAAAAACCCCAAAACGGTACATATGTGAAAAATTTATCCCAAAATAATTTTTTGGCTATCAAAAACCACAAACTGTTACATATGTGACAAATTTACCTTTTGTTAATTTTTTTAAAATTTTACCAATCAAATTATTGAGTTTGATAACATGTTGCAATTGAAGAGTGTACCAGTTTAGGGTTTTACCCCTCATTTTGTTATAGATTTATCATTTTGTGATTTTTCGTGGTATTAATCCAATTTAACGGAGGGTAAATTTATCACAAGTATATCGGTTTAGGGTTTTTGGTAGTTAAAAAATTAGTTTATGGTAAATTTATCACAAGTGTACCAGTTTTTTATTTTTGGTGGTCAAAAAATTAATTTGGGGTAAATTTATCATAGGTATATTAGTTTGAAATTTTTCATGCTATTAACCCTTAAAACATTTGGGGATTCAATTTGTGCAATTCATTAATTATATTCACTCGGGCTTATTAATTCCAAGCCTATGAAACCTAGGCAAGGTATTCTGCCCATTATTCTCAGCCGAGGCCCATTCACCCATCCATTTGTCAGCCCAATTAAGTAAAAAAGAAAGGAGATGTGGGACGGTTTTCTTCGCGGCCACCATCACCGATTTCCGCGGGCATCACAAGCGCTCCGTTCCTTTGCAATGAGTGAGAGCTTCGAGTTCGGGTGGTTTCAACCTTGTTCAGAGATTGCTTTCAACTTCCAATTCTGATCATAGTCATCGCGGCTTGTCGCTGCCTGCTACCGTTGAGAATCCCTTGGGAAAATTGTCAAATCAGTCCTAAACCTATTGTACGGCGGCCAATTCAGTCCTAAACCTTTTAAATTTGCCAATTTAGTTCTAAACCTTTTAAATTCTTGCCAATTCAGTCCTTCCGGCCAATTTTGGCCGGCCGGTGCTGACGTGGCTACCGGTCGGCGCCGGCCGTCCGGTCGGCGCTGACGTGGCAATTTTTAATTATTTTTAATTATTTTTTTTTTTTTCTGCTTTTTTTTTTCTCCTTTCTCCCCTCTGCCGGTCCGGCGACCGGCGACCGGCCAGACGGGAGGGCCGGCGAGGCCTCTGGCGAAGCTCGCCCCGCCGGCCACCGGCGAGGGCAAGCCTCGCCGGCCCCTGGCTGGGCGAGGCGAGGTCGGCCTCGCCTCGCCGTCGCGACCCAGGCGACGGCGAGGCTCGACCTCGCCTCGCCTCGCCTCGCCGGCCCCTGGATGGGCGAGGCGAGGTCGGCCTCGCGTCGCCGTCGCGAGCCAGGCGACGGCGAGGCGAGGCGAGGCGAGGCGAGGCGAGGTCGAGCCTCGCCGTCGCCTGGGTCGCGACGGCGAGGCGAGGTCGAGCCTCGCCGTCGCCTGGGTCGCGACGGCGAGGCGAGGCCGACCTCGCCTCGCCCAGCCAGGGGCCGGCGAGGCTCGCCCTCGCCGGTGGCCGGCGAGGCTCGCCCTCGCCGGTGGCCGGCGGGGCGAGCTTCGCCAGAGGCCTCGCCGGCCCTCCCCTCTGGCCGGTCGCCGGTCGCCAGACCGGCAGAGGGGAGAAAGGAGAAAAAAAAAGCAGAAAAATAAAAAAATAATATTAAAAAATAAAAAAATAATAATTAAAAATTGCCACGTCAGCGCCGACCGGCGGCCACGTCAGCACCGGCCGGCCAAAATTGACCGGAAGGACTGAATTGGCAAGAATTTAAAAGGTTTAGGACTAAATTGGCAAATTTGAAAGGTTTAGGACTGAATTGGCCGCCGTACAATAGGTTTAGGACTGATTTGACAATTTTCCCAGAATCCCTTCATTGGATTCCTGACGTTATTAGCCTTCGTCGCCCTCGTTTCTCGGCATTCCGGATTTGCGCCTTTTCCTGCTTTGCTTCTCCCTGTTCCATGACCGGGAAATTCGCGGAAGTTATCTCGCGTTTGATTCTTCAATATAACTTCCGACCCCCATTGGTGACATTTCTGAAACGTCCTTGCTTGGATTTTTCTCGTCACTGTTCAGAGCTAGAAATCAAGCTTGACAAAGGTGAGTTCAATATTTGTTACTCTCGGTCATAGTTTTAGAATGAAAACCCGAACTGAGACTTCATACAATTGTCAACTAAAATCCGAAATGATTGAGGCTGAGTTGATGATTTAGGATGTAGCCACCGCGAGGTAACGTGGACGATTTTTATAAGTTCTTTAAAATTTCAGAATTTTTTCTTTTTTTCCTTTGCTTTTTCTCTTCTTTTCTTGTTTTTCTCTTTTTTCTTATTTCCCCACCGGTTGTTGGTCGCCAGCCACACCACAGGTGAGGACTTCGACATCCTCGCCCTTGCCCTCCCCCAGATATAATGTTGGGAACATCTTGTGAGGGCATTACGATCATCGCCAATGGCTGATGACCGATGTAGAAACAAGAAATTAGAAAAAAGAAAGAAAAGAAAAGGGACGAAAAGAAAAATACAAAAAAAAATTACAAAAAACGTCTACTTCAACGTTGACCGTCCTAATTGGACTGCCACGCCAGCAATTTTTAACCAAAATTGATCATATGCACTATATTGGAAATATCATAAAGTTTATGACTAAATTGGAAAAATTGAAAAGTTTAAAATTGAATTAAAAGCCATACAGTAGGTTTAGTAGACACTTCCCATTTTGTTGATGTGCTGATAATTTGTTTCAAGAAGAAACACACGTGTTTATATAGTTTGAGGTTGCTCATTTATAATTATCAAATGATTAGAGCAAGATGATCGTGGAAAAATAGTTATGAAGTTAGTAAGTTTGTAACGAAACTAGAAACCAAGGAAATTAAAAACATATTGAATTCTAGGTGGTCTTGCCGTCATGTACATTCAGCTGCATAAGATGCAAATTCATGTTGAGATTGTTTTTGCAATTAATGACGTGGCTTATATAACTTCTGTCGGCCTTAGCATTGGTATCATACGTTCAACAAATAATAGAAGAAACATTTCGGAAGTATTCTTATCTAACAATTGAAGAGGCTAGCAAAGGTCACCTAGAGGGGGGTGAATAGGTGATCCTAAACAGTTTTATAAAATTTATGCGGAAATAAAATAAATCACAGAAGAGTCTGAATAAAATTCAGATTCAAGTCAGATTATATAGGAGGTGTACTGATGTGCAGAATGTAAAGGAAGAGATAAGGAGTAGAGAATCTGCACACAAGTTTATAGTGATTCAGCTTATAGCAAGCCTACGTCCACTCTCCCACGCTTACAGCCTACTGGCTGGATTCCACCAAGTAATCAAGAGGAATTTACAGATTTTGAGTGATATCACTCACGTGTATGATAGGGCTCTCTATCTCACACAATCACTCTTACAAAGTAACCCTCAAGATCTGAATATTTTGGCTCAGAAAGAAACTAGCCGTTGGACAGCATTCAGAGGATCATCTTCCAATCTTCATCTTGGACAGATTTGTATAATAAGGATTGAGTAGCCGTTGGATGACAGATTCTGAATCCCGCTGATTCTGATCGCCCATACAATCAGAATCTTGGTTTCCATAAGTAGAGCATTATCCGTAGTAATGCATTCTTATCGTAATATTTGATTGTCAATCAATTTGATTAAGATTAAAACAATCGAAACTTTCCTTCTGTGAAATCTATACCAGATTACTAGCTGTTATGTTGAGTTCTGTGTTCTTCGTCTGAATAATTTTAGCGTCTGCGTCTGCATCTAAAAAATTTCAGCGTCTGAATCTTTCTCGTTCTGTGTCTGAATAACTTCTTCGTCTGCTACTGAAAAATTACATCTTCTGCGTCTGCTTCTGAAAAATTTCAGCGTCTGCATCTGCTTCTGAAAAATTTCAGCGTCTGCGTCTGAACTTCAGATTATGTGGGACTTATTTTTCCAGTTTGTAAAGTCTGAAAAGCTTCCTTCTGAGTTTCCAGAACATATATATATATATATATATATATATATATATATATATATTCCTGGAATAAAATGGTTCAGAATGAGTATCAGATTTACAATTACTAAGGAAGGTTTTGTTAACATCAAAATTAGTAGGAATTTTCCTCAACAATCTCCCCCTTTTTGATGGTGACAAAACTTTCCTGTAGATTAAATCAGTTTGAAATTAATTTGAGGTAGATAAGCATATTTAGCACATGAATAGATTGAGATTGAAAGATCAAACTCTGTTGATATCTGAGTCTTTGCTTCCTTTGTGCCTGCATATTAAATCTGCATATAATTTCTCCCCCTTTTGTCATCAGCAAAATGAAAAGCAATAATAGAGAGTATAAAGCATCTATATTAAGCAATCAATTAGTTGAACAAGAAATATTAGTGTATATTACAGACCAATTGAAGAAAATAGAAATTAGAGAAAAATGCTTTTGCTATTTTTTTTGAAGGAGTACGAATCAGTTGAAAATTATCCAATATTGAGACAACGTCCTCAATCTTCGAACTACATTAACTCACAGCCTTATCCATGTTAGATGAGCATAGAGTAATGGCTTCCTCAAGTTCTGCTTTGTCTGCTGCTGCTTAGAGTCGTTGAGTGTTTTAGTTTTCCTCAACAATTTTCTGTAGATCCTTCATATTTTGTTCTAGTCCAGCTTGCTTATCCCTGATCTCGAGCAGAATAGAGAGAATGTTCTGATTTTCTGAAGGCTGTTCTTGGACATTAATTGGCTCAGACTAATCGAATCCCATGGTTGCTTCTTCTAGAATCTCCCCCTGAACAGGTGCCTGTTCTTCAGAAGCATGTTCTGTAGGAGTTGGTTCTGAAACATTTGGGTTTGGTTCAGAAACATGTTCTGGAGCATCAGCATGGCCTGTATCAAGATGTTCTGCTTCTGCTTCATCACTTTCATCATGCAGAAGAATTTTTCTTTTCTTGTTGTACACCTTTAGTGGGATTGGAGATTCTTTCTTCTTGCTTGCTGATCTTTCCCTTTTTCTCTGCCCTGTCTTTTTGACACTTGACTTTTCAGAAGATTTTACTTTAGATTGATTAGCCTCTTTTCCCTTTATTCTTTCCCTTATATCATTAAACTGCTTCATTTTGGAGAGCATTCTCTCTCCAACAAACATACAGGGAATAATGTTCTGGCGCAATTCATCAAGAATCGATATATTTAGGAACATGAAAATTCGAGAGATTAATGCACCATATGGCAGTTGTCCCTTGTCCTTCTGTAACGTCCTATACATATGGAAGATAATGATATGAAGAAGAGAAAAAGGTTGACCTTTCAAGATGGCCCAGATGAGCTTGATCTCTGATTTGGAGAGGTCAGTTTTGGAGGCAGCCTTGGGCTTCAAGCAATTGATAATTATCTTGTGCAGAATCACGAATCTTCTAGATAAGTCAGAGTAGGAGAGATGCCGATTTGATCCTTGAGCAAAGTTGGAATTTTCAGAACCTTTGAAGCATCCTCAAGATTTACTTCTAACGGAGTAAACTTGGAGTATTTTGCTCCAATTATTCTTGCCAAAACATCCGCCTTTAAATCAAATTTTTTGTTGCCAACAGTGAATTGGAGCCAGTTGGGCGACAAAATAGAAAGATTGGAATAGAAATAGGCAGTTAATTTAGCAAAAACATTTGCAGATTGAAGGCAGAATTCATAAATGTCTAGCTTCTCAAAAAGATGCTTGACTGAAATGTCAGCCTTCTCTAAACAGTCAAAATCTACAGTCCTGTGATTCATGATCCCACGAGCAAGCAATAACTTATAGCAGACCTGATGCTCAGAGCTTCTAAATAAACCTCCTGCTCCTAGGGGTATGCATGGTCCGGGTGGGCGGTTCCCATCCCGGAACCATGGACCGCCCGCTACAGGACCGGTTCCAAAAATTGGAACCGAGAACCGCCCGTCGGTTTCATGGACCCGCCCGAGAACCGGACCGCCGGTCCGGTCCGGTTCTTGGGCGGTTCCATGGAACGGTCTCAAGTTGAACTACCAGTTAAACTACCATATGCTAGTAGCACTGCACGTGCATATCGGTGACAAACCACCCTTTTTCTACTTTGCACCAAGTATGTAAATGTAGGAATTTCCTTCTTTTTTCATCTCTTAAAAGACCATATCCAAAAGTAAAATCACAGATAAATAGCCCAGAACATGAACTTTACATGCTTTCTGACCAGCACACCAGCATCAGAATTGACGAGCCCACATGTGTATATTGACAACTATCCCATTATGTAATTGACAATTTAGGAGTTAAGCATAATGCAATAGTTGAGAAAATGCTTAGGCAAGTTGTCCAGCTGTATTGATATATAATGAGTTTCACTCGATGGTTCTGATGCAGGTGGTCAAAGATCGCTTCACATTTCCCTGGTCGCACAGACAACGAGATCAAGAACCATTGGAACACGAGGATCAAGAAGAAGCTGAAGCAACTTGGACTAGACCCCACCACTCAGTAGCCAATTATAGAGGAAGATCACAGCAACAATGGTGATGAAGAGGACCAAACCAATTCATCTAAAGAAGAAGAGGGAGTGCTCTCAAAGGTCAAGCCCATAAACACCCAAGAACAGCAAGAGCAACCCGAATTGAAATTGGAGGAAGCGACTGACTTTTTGTTGAACAACTATGAATTGTTGCTGTGTGGCAATCTTGATGAGGGAGTTCAAGGGCCAAATCAAGAATCGGACAGGTCAATCTCACAGAGCAACCCAAGACACATGAAAAATCAACAGAGAAAGGGATTTAGCGAGTAGATTAAAAATTAGGGATTCAAACTTACAGCAATTAGCCAATTGAGGCGACTGAGAGGGCGCGGCCGTGTGGGAGTCCACAGTCGAGGCCGTGAGTTGAGGCCGAGATGGAGCGCCATGAACAGAGCGTCGGAGACGGAGCGTCGTGAACGAAGCGTCGGAGACGGAGCGTCGTGAACGGAGCGTCGGAGACGGAGATGATGCGAACGAGATGGTGAGAGCTTGAGACGAGAGAGTATTGATCGAGAAGAGTGAGAGAGTGAGGCCGTGAGTTGAGGCCGAGATGGAGCGTCGGAGACTCGGAGTGGAGACAATGAGAGTGAGAGAGTGTTTCTCTATTGATGAAGATTCCAGAAGTGTGACTGTGCGAGAGTGAGGGGAGGGTATTGAGCATTTAGTGATTTAGGGTTTCTATTTTTTTGTAATAAAAATTTAAATAAATAGATAATATATTATAATATTATCGGTCCGGGTGGGCGGGTGGGTGGGTCCGCACCTGGAACCGGGAACCGGACCGGTACCCATCGGTTCCAATAAATTGGAACCGGGAACCGGACCGGTTCCCTTAGGTACCACCGATTCCGGGCCAGTCCGGGCGGTTCCCGATTTTTTTGCACACCCCTACCTGCTCCTGGCACACCAGATGCTATTCATATCTTCATTTCAAAAAGCTCAAAAAGTCGAGCATCATCTTCAGGAATAACAAATTTTGTTGCACTGGTAGATTTAGGGCTGATATGAGCAGATTGTTTGCCCGAGGGAGTTGATGATTCTCTAACCTTTTCTTTGCCCTTTTTGGAAGAGGGCTCCTTTGGTGTAGTGCTGGTAGGAACATGGGCAGTATCAACACAAACTTTAGAGTAGTTTTGTGTAAGATGTTCTTCAGAGAAGAACCCATTGTCTCTTAGACAATCTCGCAAAGATGCAGAGGCATTGTTTCGCTTCAACAACTGATAAGCATTCCATACCTGCTTGATACTCTTAAAACGAAAATCTGATTTACCAGAAGGTTTGGGTGGAGATGATCGTTGACGAGGTGTCGCTTCAACAGGGTCTTTACGATGATTTGATTCTGTATCTGAGATTTCCATGTATTCCGCCGGTGCAGTAGATTTAGAGTCTTGATTCAGAATACGTGAAGATCTTCTTTTGAACGGCATTTTGATCACTTCTGGAGCAGAAAGTTTCGATCTTTGAAGGAAGGAAGACGAGGAGAGTATCTGAATATTGGAAGGATTTTGAGAGTAAAAACATACTGATAGGGTTTTGAAAAGTGACGAAGAGGTTTATAAGTAAGAAGGACGGGTTTAGAAACAAAAGCTTATTTTTAGAAAGGAAAAAATAAGTCCAGACAAGTAGGGAGGAAATATTCTTTCTAAGGCATAAAAGATCAATACAATATCATGATAATATTTTAAGCACAATTAATCAGATAAATTTGGATACGTACCTGATTTGCTTTCAAAGATAACAAATGTAAAAATATCCTGCTAAAAATATTCCCGCCAAACTTTAAACTATGTACGTACCGTTCCTTGAGAGTCTGAGAAATGTTCAGATTGAAGACACTTGAGTCTGAAAAATTCCTGTCTGTCAAACACTTCAAGAGAATGGATAAGTAATACAAAGTTTGTTTCTAATATACTCAAAAGAGGATTTATCAAGAGGTTTTGTGAATATATCAGCTCATTGATTCTTAGAATCAATGAATTGAATATTCACATCGCCATTTTGAACATGATCTCGAATGAAATGATGTTTGATATCAATATGTTTTGCACGAGAGTGAAGAATAGGATTTTTGGACAGATTAATAGCACTTGTGTTGTCACACTTGATTGCAACACTTGATTCTTCAACTGCAAAGTCCCGCAACTGCTGCTTCATCCACAGAATCTGTGCACAGCAACTTCCCAATGCTACATATTCAGCTTCTGCTGTAGAAAGTGCGACTGTATTCTGCTTCTTTGAGTACTAGGATACTAACATATTTCCTAGTAGTTGACATGTAACTGCAGTACTTTTCCTGTCCACTTTACATCCAGCTAAATCAACATCTGAATAACCAGTAAGAGTAAAATCTGAATCTTTGGAGTACCAAAGACCTAGCATTGGATAAGTTCCAATGTATTTGATTATCCTCTTAACTACAGAAAGATGCGATTCCTTTGGGTCTGATTGAAATCTTGCGCACATACAGACACTAAAAAGAATGTCAGGTCTAGATGCAGTAAGATATAATAAAGATCCTATCATACTTCTGTACACCTTCTGGTCCACCTTCTTACCAAGTTCATCCTTGTCCAGTTTGGATGATTGGGACATTGGAGTGTCTGTTTTCTTACCATTTTGCAATCCAAACTTCTTAATAATATTCTTAGCATACTTCTCTTGGCAAATGAATGTACCTTTTTTGGTTTGTTTCACTTGTAAACCAAGAAAGAATGTTAGTTCTCCCATCATGCTCATCTCGAATTCGTTCTGCATACTCTTAGAGAATTCCTTGCAAAGCAATTCGTTAGAAGATCCAAAGATTATATCGTCAACATAGATTTGAACAAGTAGAAAATCCTTACCCTTTCTCTTAACAAATAAAGTTGTATCAACTTTACCTTTAGTGAAATCATTTTGCAGAAGGAAGTTACTTAGCCTTTCGTACCAAGCTCTGGGTGCTTGTTTCAGACCGTAAAGGGCCTTTTTGAGTCTGTAGACATAATCAGTCTTCCTTGGTTCTTCAAAACCAGGTGGTTGTTCCACATATACTTCTTCTTTAATATATCCATTCAGGAAGGCACTTTTTACGTCCATCTGAAACAGTTTAAAGTTATGGAAACAAGCATAAGCTAATAATAGCCTAATGGCTTCTAACCTTGCAACTGGTGCATAAGTTTCATCATAATCTATGCCTTCTTCTTGAGAATAGCCTTTTGCAACTAGTCTTGCTTTATTTCTTGTAACTTTCCCTTTGTCATCCAATTTGTTTCTGAACACCCATTTTGTTCCAATAACTGGATGATTTTTGGGTCTTGGCACAAGCTCCCATACTTCATTGATTCTGAACTGCTGAAGTTCCTCTTGCATAGCTTCTATCCGGCTTTTATCTGATAAAACTTCACCAACTTCTTTTGGTTCAATTTCTGATATCAGTGCCAAGTTGCTGATGTTTTCCTTGTGTTTGGATCTAGTCTTGATTCCATCTTCTATTTCTCCAATGATGAGATTCTTCGGATGATTGGATTTATATTTCCAGTTTTTGTCAAATCTTTCCTTCTGAATATCTGTTGACTCTGAAGGTTCTGATTGAGTCTGAATTGTATCTTCATTTCTTTCTTCTGCAGAATCTACGATCTTTGGAGATTCTTGATGAATTTCTGATAACTCTTGAATGTTGGGAGAAGGTTCAGATTCATTTTTGTGAGTCTGAATATTTTCTTCAAACCTCACATTTATCAATTCTTCCACAGTCTGAGAGTTCTTGTTGAATACTCTGTATGCTTTGCTTGTAGTAGAATATCCAAGTAAGAATCCTTCATCTGCTTTCTCATCAAACTTACCAGTGCGGTCATTTGGATTTTTGAGAATAAAGCAGTTACAACCAAACACACGAAAATACGAAATGTTGGGCTTTCTGCCTTTGAAAAGCTCATAGGGGGTTTTCTTAAGAATGGGTCTGAGAAAAACTCTGTTGATGATATAACATGCTGTAAAAACTGCATCTGCCTAGAATTGATAAGGAATCTTGCTTTCAATCAACAGTGTTCTTGCCATTTCTTGCAAAGAACGATTTTTTCTTTCCACAACACTATTTTGTTCTGGTGTATATGGAGTAGAAAAATTATGTTGAAAGCCATTTTCCTCACAAAAATCTGAAAAATTTTGATTTTCAAATTCTCCCCCATGATCTGTTTTAATGCAGGAGATGGAATAGCCCTTTTCATTCGGAACTCTTTTTGTAAATTTTGAAAAGCATGAAAATGCCTCATTTTTATGAGCAGGAAAGAACACCCAGGTAAATCTTGTGAAATCATCAACAATAACTAAACAGTATTTCTTACCACAAATACTTTGTGTTCTGGTTGGTCCAAATAAATCCATATGAAGAAGCTGCAACGCACGATCAGTGGAAACATGATGTATAGATTTGAAAGAACTTCTTACTTGTTTTCCTAGAGTACAGGCATTGCATAATTCTATTTTCCTGTATTTCAAATCTGGCAAACCTCGAACCAGTTTCTTGTTTGAGATCTTTGAGATTTGTTTCAAATCGATATGCCCCAACCTTCTGTGCCACATATCTTCATCTTCTTTGATTGAAATCAAACAATGAGTGGAGTTTGGATTGACATCTAGAAGATAGATATTGCCATGTCTTCTTCCTGTAAATGTTTGAGAAGAATCTTTGCTTGTTCCTGAGCAAGTATCTTCTTGGAAGTTGATTCTGAAACCTGTATCATATAGTTGGCTTATGCTTATCAAATTATAGTTGAGTCTTTTTACCAACGAAACATCATCGATTGTGAGTCCTCCAATTTCAACCGTTCCTTTGCCAATGATTTTTCCTTTGGTGTTTCCTCCAAAGGAAACTTTTCCACTATTCAGATTGTGTAGATCAACAAAAATACTTGGATCTCCTGTCATGTGTCTAGAGCATCCACTGTCTAGGTACCACTTTCTTTTTCTCTTTGTGGTTACCTGCAAGAATTACAACATCTCAAGTTTTCTTTGGTACCCAAGCTTGTTTGGGTCCTTGAGCATTAGTATAGGCTGTCTTAACAAAATCTCTTCGAATAGGTCTCCAGACCTTAGGACATTCATTCTCAAAATGTTGTGGATCTCCACAATTTGAGCATTTGAGAGCACTTCGGCCAATAGATTTTACAAAATTCTTTTTAAAATGGTTTTTATAAGCTTGTCGAGGAGGTCTTTGTCTTAATCTCTCCTTGACTTTTGGAAAATCAATCAAGCTGTCACTTTCCTTTACAAATCCTAGATCAGATTTGTTATAGTAAGGAATTTGAATGGAAATGATATGCTTTAAGGTATCTGAACCTTTTGAAAACTTGGAAGTAATTTCTGAAATTTCCTTTTTCAAAACAACATTTTCTTTGGAAAGAAAATCTCGATTTTCCTTGATTTGATGAAATTCTTTTTGAAGGAAATCGATTCTTTCTTTTTGAGAAATATCCTGTTGCCTTAGTGATGAATTTTCCTTTTTTAGAGAAAATATTCTTTTAAGAGCAGTCTTAAATTCAAAGCATAATTCATCAATATAATTTGATACTTCAATAGACATTTCAGAAGGTTTTACCTCGATTTCCACTTTGGGATCAGAATCAGAATTTGAGTTTGAATCTGACTTTGCCATTAGACAGAAATTTGAGATATCTTCATCACTATCTTCACACTCTGTGTCACTCCAAGTTTCTACCTTTAAGGCCTTCTTTGCTTTCTCAAATTTGGTCTTCTTTTTCAGAAGTGGACAGTTAGGCTTGATATGTCCACGTTTCCTACAGTGAAGGCATATTATATCCTTTGATCTCTCTGTCTCATCGATAGGCTTCTTATTTTCAAAATGCTTCTTCCCTTTGAGGTTTCTTCCTCTGATTTTCATTCTCTTATACTTTTTTACGAAGAGAGCTAGTTCTTCATCATCAACATCTTCATCTTCAGAATCTGCATCAGAATCACTGTTAGCTTTTAATGCAATTGACTTATTACCTCTGGTTTCAATCTCCTCATTTCGTTTCTCAGTCTCATATGATTGAAGAGTTCCAATCAACTCATTCACTGATAGAGGCTTGATTCTTTGAGTCTCACGAAGAGATGTTTTGATGTTATCCCACTGATTTGTCAGTCCTCTAAGAAGCTTGTTAACTTTCAGTGCATCTGGGACTGGTTGTCCTTGATAGGCAAGACCGTTTACTATGTCAGTAAACCTGTCATAAAAATCAGCAATTAATTCTCCGGGCTTCATTTTGAAGGATTCATATTGACCAAGCAAAATATTTATTTGAGTTTTCTTGGCTCGATCTGTTCCTTCATAAGTAACATAGAGAGTATAGATTTCCTTAGCAGATTCACAAGCAGCAATTTTTTTATATTCAACAGGAGATAAAGCACAGTAGAGAGAATAAATTACTTTTGAATCTGAAGTTTCTCTTTTGGATATTTTAGTTTGAGATAATGGAAGATCTGCTGCTTTGCTTGCATCTGCCTTTTCTTTTTGAATCTGAAGACTTTGGGTTGACTCCTTTGATGATGACATCCCATTGCATATGATCATTTGACTTAATGAATGCCTTCATCTTATTCTTCCAGACACTATACTCCTTGCCATCGAAATATGGTGGTCTGTTGTTGCTCTGATATTCAATGAGCCCTAGAGCACCATAGCTAGCCATGTAGATCGTTAGCTCAGAAGTAAAACACTTCAGTAAAATGAGCAACCTGCTCTGATACCAATTGAAGAGGCTAGCAAAGGTCACCTAGAGGGGGGTGAATAGGTGATCCTAATCAGTTTTATAAAATTTATGCGGAAATAAAACAAATCACAGAAGAGTCTGAATAAAATTCAGATTCAAGTAAGATTATATAGGAGGTGTACTGATGTGCAGAATGTAAAGGAAGAGATAAGGAGTAGAGAATCTGCACACAAGTTTATAGTGGTTCGGCTTATAGCAAGCCTACGTCCACTCTCCCACGCTTACAGCCTACTGGCTGGATTCTACCAAGTAATCAAGAGGAATTTACAGATTTTGAGTGATATCACTCACGTGTATGATAGGGCTCTCTATCTCACACAATCACTCTTACAAAGTAACCCTCAAGATCTGAATATTTTGGCTCAGAAAGACAAGAGAAAAGATTGGAGTAAGCTCAGACTTTGAACTTGTTGATTCTTGATTCTGTTCCTTTTCTTCAACTGCTCATTGATCTCCTTAAATACTCCTCTTCATCCAAACTAGCCGTTGGACAGCATTCAGAGGATTATCTTCCAATCTTCATCTTGGACAGATTTGTATAATAAGGATTGAGTAGCCGTTGGATGACAGATTCTGAATCCCGCTGATTCTGGTCGCCCATACAATTAGAATCTTGGTTTCCATAAGTAGAGCATTGTCCGTAGTAATGCATTATTATCGTAATATTTGATTGTCAATCAATTTGATTAAGATTAAAACAATCGAAACTTTCCTTCTGTGAAATCTATACCAGATTACTAGCTGTTATGTTGAGTTCTGTGTTCTTCGTCTGAATAATTTTAGCGTCTGCGTCTGCTTCTAAAAAATTTCAACGTCTGAATCTTTCTCGTTCTGTGTCTGAATAACTTCTTCGTCTGCTACTGAAAAATTACATCTTCTGCGTCTGCTTCTGAAAAATTTCAACGTCTGCATCTGTTTCTGAAAAATTTCAGCATCTGCGTCTGAACTTCAGATTATGTGGGACTTATTTTTCCAGTTTGTAAAGTCTGAAAAGCTTACTTCTGAGTTTCTTGAACACACACACACACACACACACACACACACACACACACACACACACACATATATATATATTCCTGGAATAAAATGGTTCAGAATGAGTATCAGATTTACAATTACCAAGGAAGGTTTTGTTAACATCAAAATTAGTAGGAGTTTTCCTCAACAACAATATTTGTACACAAGTTGCTCATTGCATTGAAAGGCTAGATGTGCTTACAGTACAAACTTAAATTTCACTCAACCATAAGGACATTGAAGTGGATGGCGATGATCTTGACAGAGAAGACAGATAGGGCTTGGGAGGAACTAGCAAGCAGTCAACGCTGCCTCTTAGCATATCCACCACCTCACTCATTGTTGGCCTAATTGAAGGATTAGTCTGTATGCACTACAAGCTCACTATTATCATCTTCCTAGCTTTCTCTCTGTCTCCTTCACTTGTGAGGTTCTGCAGTTCAAACTCTTCTTGAAGTTCAAGATGCTTGCGAATCCAATGCGGGAAGTATACTTCACTCTTTCTCTCTGCTCCGGTCACTACATTTTTCCTCCCACCAACCATTTCGAGCACTGTCATCCCAAAGCTGTACACATCTGGTTTTTGGGAAATTCCTCCTATCTTCCTGCAAAAAACTTCTGGCGCAATAAACCCCGCAGTTCCTCGCGCGCCGAGTAGTGAGATCGTGCTCTCCTCTCGATGGCATATCTTCGCAAGGCCAAAGTCGGAAATCTTGGGGCAATAGTTTTCATCGAGAAGGATGTTGTGCGGCTTTATGTCAAAGTGTAATATCCTCGAGTTGCAACCTTGGGGCAAGTATTCGAGCCCTTGAGCTATGCCTAGGGAGATTTCGTACAAGGTGTCCCATCCTAGGTGGCGGCAACCTAGCTCGCTGTAGTTCTCTCTGTATATGAGTTTCTCCAGAGATCCATTGGTCATGTACTCATAGACAAGAGCCCGTTTGGTTTTGTGAAAGCAGAAACCTAGCAGATTAACAATGTTGACATGAGAAGTTCTACTCATGCTGTTTACCTCATTGATGAAGTCTTCACCATCTCCTTTGAGCTTGCTTAGGATTTTAACTGCCACAAGCTAACCATTTGGGAGCTTCCCTTTGTACACACAACCATAGCCTCCTTGGCCTAGTTTCTCTTTGAATGAGTTGGTCATTTTCTTAATGTCAGCATAAGAATATCTTCTCGTTACTAAAATTCCACGATTTTCGAAGACGACCTCAAATTTATCACTCATTTTCATCCTTGTGCTCCTTGTGATCATGGAGCTTTGCTTGGAAATTTTCTGTTGACGAAGATAGGCTAGGACTATTACAGCGACACCAAATGCACTGATTGATGCACCTGCATAACCAAAGGACATGCAAAGTTTAAATAGAGATGGCTATTTTGATGGGGTTGTATAGTCCTAGTTCCAATTATGCTGGCTAAATGTTTAAATTTGAATTCATAAGCATGCGTAACAAATTTGATGTACTACTTACCAAGAGCACCTTTCTTCCGTAAACTCCTAGCTTTCAATTTCCCTGAAACATAAACGTTGTAAAATAGAATGCGAAAGCTGACCGGATCTTCACAATTAAATCAAGAGCAAGAGAGAACGAAATTACCAACTCATTCAATAGGTTCAACAGGTTTATCTTCAACATGTATTGGTAATTATTTAAATCCTTCGTTATATAGAGGGCCTGAAATTTTGCCCACAAATGTGTGGTATCCTTTTGGTGGGCTACCTCTATTAACAACTCATTGAACATGTTTATACCCTTTGCCCTCTCCATGAACTTAGCCTTACCATCCAATGCCTTAGCTAAACTTTGAGTTGTTAATAGCGCACACATCTTAACGCTTTACAACCTAAAGTTGTTCCTACCATTAATCAATTTATACTTTTACTCCAAACATAATTGTAAAGTCTCAAGCTCTAACACCAATTGTTGTAAAATTGAATGCAAAAGCTAACCGGTTCTTTACGATTAAATCCCAAGTGAGAGAGAATGAAATTGAACGAGAAATAAAACGAAGAACAATAAACAATAAAAGAGATTAACGTAATTCAGTTGGAGTGTCAATACCTACTTCATAGGGAGTGCCAACTAGAATTAACCAACTACTCAATGAGAGAATTACAGAGTTACAATCACTTACATGCTCAAGTATTTTTCAGCCCTAGATTACACTCAATCCCATATTGTTTAGCTTGATTACCTTGCAACTGAAACACCTCTATTGGATGTAAAACTCCACACAAAACCACGGTGTTTTGAGCGTCTCTCTTAACTTGTGTAAAGCACTCTTCGTGCGCTCATCAAAGAGTGTATTCTCTGTTCGGAGCTCCCTCTCTTCTATATCGAGCTCCTCTCTAATGTGCGATTAGTAAGAGGGGCTTAACTTGGAGCTTATTTTCAAAGAGTTTGACTTGGCACGTGGAGTCATCGTTGTGCTAATAAAAGGAGAAAAGAAAGCAAGCCCGCATGTTTTTCGTTATCTTCTCCGACAAACCTCAATATCAGCTGAAAAGGGTGCTCAAATATGTGGCCAAATAAAAACTCTAATGTGTCCCAAATAAGACTCATGAAAGGCCAAAAGGAACTCCCTTGAAGATCACGCTTCAAGAAGAAATATTTGGGATTTCTTTACTCCAAAAGTTGGTCAAAAAATTCTGACCAATGAGCAACTTGGACGACTCCATCGCACTTCCGAAATCGTTCATATATTAGACATAATTTAACAATAAAAGCAATAATAGTTGGAGAATTTTTATTGGAAAAAGAGAGATGATACAATTCATAGAGCTTGGTGTGCATCTTCCTCGTAACAGTTATAAAATTCGTATCGTCATAGTAACCACGCTTAGGGAGGAGAAAAATTCATGACGAACTTATTGCATGACACTACAAAAAAACAAGGGATTAACAACGAATTTTGCGACGAAAAATTTGGCGAAATCCGTCGCTAATCGAATTTGCAATGAAATTAGCGATGGAAAAAATTCTGTGGCTAATTCGACGTCGCAAATTAGCCACGAACTTTATCTGTATCAAAATTCGTCACAAATTAGCCACGAACTTTATCCATCGCAAAATTCGTCGCAAATTAACCACGAACTTTATTTGTCGCAAAATTCGTCGGAAATTTCGTTGCAAATTAGCCACGAACTTTATCCGTCGCAAAATTCGTCGCTAAAATTGCCACCAAATTTTTTTACTTTTGCCATGAACATTATTCTTGAACAAATTTAGCGACGATTTTTTATTAATTCTTTAGCGACGAACTCTGCGACGAATATCGTTTAGGAACAAAATTAGCGACGAAATTTTATTTTTGCAACGATCTTTTGTAATTTGTGATTGTATGATAAAATCATTTATTTTATTTTTTTATTTTAAACCTAATTAAAAGAAAATTTAATTTTTGAAATTTATATTTAACATTGATTAAGCACTTAATGACATCAAAATATTATAATAATATGAAAATGAAATACATTCATCTACATTTTCCACAAGAATGACATAAATATTTTTCTTTATAGTACCCATAATGAGAGAATAAATAATCTTGCACAATACTAATCTTTGCACAATAAATAATGATGATAGAAATGAATCAAAAAAGAATATCCTGCTTTTAGCGACAATACCCATCATGTAAATACTGAACAAAACTAAAGACACGGTCCATGTGAAATGCTCACTTCCTGCTCCAGTTTTAACAAATGCCGGTTGAAATGTTACTGCAACCTCATATTTGCATAACTTATACAGAATTGCTCAAAGCTGTTCTTCTACAAAACATAAATTGTCTAGATTTAGACACAAAATTAGTGACATTGTTTCCACATTAAATGTTAATATATTCAGCTTCTAAAGGATACATAATGATTGTGAAGCAAGCAATCTTAATTAAGTAAAGCAACAAAGGTAAATGAAATATAGAGGAAAAAGGTTGAAGTTTACTTTCAGTGATAAATCTAATAGAAGTAAAGAAACAAAGGTGCAAAGTAGGTGTTCCAAATTGGTTCACTGTCCACAACTGCATACTTCCACCACAAAAAAAACATTTATGTAAGTTACATGAACAAAATAAAGAATGATATTGGATGCTATTTATCTTTTAGCTACCACAAAATACCTGACAACACTGCACACTTCCACCACAAGCAGCATAATGAAGTGGAGTGCTTCCAGGACCTGCAACGTGCAAAGAACAATACACATGACTTTCCACAAATGCATGATTCTAAGCAGGTATCACTGCATTCAAATAATCAATCATTTTGAATGAAGCCATAATTCTCCCACAGGGTATTTTCTAAAAATGCAAATAACACCTGGTGCAACCCCCAAGACCAGAAGACAAACGAGGGGTTTTGGACTCTTGATTGCCCCATTCATTCCCATCCTCAAAAACCCAAGCCCCACGACTAAAAGCAAGGAGAGGAAAAAGATGGAACCAATCACATCAGCTATGACCCAACTAAGCTATGTATCCCAATACAATATACCAATATAGGTTAACATACCAAATCACATTTGCTCCTTAGAATTTATTGCCTCTTTTCCTTTGCATTGCAAGAATACGAGTAAAATATATTCAGATGCTATGAGCTATAGTAGAGTCGAAAGGAGAATAGTCAAAAGAGAGAAAAAACAGAGACAACAAAACCAAACCAGCTCAAAGCAAACATGAGAAAACCAGGAGTAGCAATATTATCAAAGACTCCGACGGAGACAACGCAATGGGCTCAAACAAAGCCACGAGATCCTCCTTTTTCGCGAATATCAAAACAACCAACAAAATCAACCCTGAATCAGATCAAACAACAAAATCAAGCTAAAGCAACGAAAGCCAAGAACAAATCAGCCCCCAATGTACACGTGCCCAGCATATAGTTGTAAATATCACTTTCTTGCGGTTCCTCTTCAAACAGAACAAATCATCAGGTAAGAGGAGTGCTACCACAAACAATCAGTTTCATTTAAAAGCAACAAACAAAAAATCAGCAAGAGAACTCATTGTCCTACTTTTACAGCCATGATATACAAGTGCCAATGAACCGATTTGTTGCTACTCTATTTGTTCCCTTTTTTTTTATGGGCAGCTATTTAGCTGCCGAAAATTTTTTCCTCACCTTGAGCATTTGAACATCTTCTTGAAAAGTAAGCCACAAGGTCTTTCTCAAGTACTGCAATTAAAAGTTACTGCCCATGAGTTGCACTATTTATGTAATCAGATTGCAAAAAAGAAAAAAAAAGATCATAGTATAACGGCTGCGTTTGGAAATGCTTTTGGTGAAAGTTTTTGGGAAAATGCAAAGGACTTTGAGTTGAAGGAGTTTTTTAAAATGCAATTGTGTTTGGTAAATTGTAACTTAAAAGTCCCTTACAAAGCAACTTTGGATAAAATAGTGTTTAGAAAAATTATACTTGCAAAGCTCTTTTTTTATTTTTTATTAAAGAAAAGTTAAAACCCTTCGCCGGAGCCGGCGAAGGGCAAGCGGCCGCCGGCGACCCAGATCCGGCGCCGGGCGGTCGCCGGGGCTGGCCGAGCGAGCTCGGCCTCAGACGACGGTCGCCCGGCGCCGGATCTGGGTTCCCGACGGCCCTCGAAGGTCGTTTAGGTCGCGCGACCTCAGACGCCCTCGCCTGGGTCGCCGGCGACCCTCGCCTGGGTTTCGCGACCCTCGTCGGGGCTCGCTCGAGCCCAGGCGGCCCTCGCCGGCGGTCGCCGGGGCTGCCCGAGCTCGCTCGGCCTCAGACGACGGCCGCCCGGCGCCGGATCTGGGTTACCGACGGCCCTCGAAGGTTGTTTAGGTCGCGCGACCTCAGGTGCCCTCGCCTGGGTCGCCGGATTTGGGTCGCGCAGCCCCTCGCAGCGGTCGTGCGGCCCCTCGCGGCGGTCGTGCGACGCCAGGCGACGGTCGCTGGGTTGCGCGACCGCACCGGCCCCCCTCTGGCGGTCGCCGTCCCCTCACAGCCATGCCGTCCAAGGTGCCCCGAAGAAGACGATGAACAGTAGCAGACAAGGCTAAATCTGGAAAATCAAAAATTAGACGAGGGTAGTTTTGGAAGAAAATTTTTATCACTTACCGGCACTGTAGCATGCCGAAAATGCTGAAATGCCCAAGGCACCTCCTAAGGTGCCTTGGGCTTTTGGCCTTTTGAAGGCCAACTTTGGCTCAATGGGTCTTCAAAAAATGATTACCAAACACCAAAATTTAGCCCGCCCAAAGTCCCTTGGCAAAGTGGTTCCCAAACGGAGCCAACCTTTAAAGGTTCCAAGGGGTATTGTCTTCCAATAGCTTCAAGTTCTTTCTTGCAACTCGCATTCAATGAGTCGAACATTGTAACGAACAACTTGTCCACAATGTTCATTACCTGCACATAAACGTTTAGTTCGTTAAGCTAAACTGAAAACTCAGTTAAATGAAAAAGTATCTAATCCAACCTCACAATAGTGCTTCTTAATCTCCATTTCAACATCAAGGCCAGTAAATTCACACAAAGGCCTATGTGTGAAGGAGTCTTCTGCCCTAAAAATAGGGCCAATCTCAAAAACACACCCAAAGTCACCACAAATGGCCATTTGCTTATGAAGCTGAGGTGACTACACCAGACATGCAGGGCGCCCTTTATAGTCCAGTTTAAACACAGCAGAACCTCCTTCACTGGATCCAGCTATCAATTTCGGAGTGTGGATTTCAATAAAGCCTTCAGATAACAAGAACTGGCAAAAAATCTACACAATGTAAATTCATATAAATTCAGGTGTTAAGACTCAAAACACAAGGCAAATGTAAACAGCAAACTAGGAGGAACATTGGCTGCTTAAAGCATAAGCACCAGAGCATTAGCATCTTATCTTAATACAGTCCGACTACATTAATCATATCATTGAAGAACGATCTACCCTCCTCAACTAAACCTGCATGGCTACAAGCTATTAATACAGCAATGTAGGCAACATCGCTTGGTGTTACTCCGGATCGCTCCATTCTTGAAAAGTAATCAAGAGCATCCTTTGCTCTACCATGCATAGCAAGCCCTCCAAAAATGGCATTCCAAGTTTTTGCACTCTCTTTTGGTAGCACCGCGAAAACTTGAAGTGCCTTCTCAATACTCCCACACTTTGAGTACATATCAAACAAAGCAGAACCAAGAATATCATCAATTTCAATCCCATTCTTCTCTGCATATAAATGGACCCATTTCCCCAACTCAAGCGCCCCCAAGTGCGAAATTGCCGGAAGAACACTAACTAATGTCACATAATTTGCGGAAACATCCCCCATCTGCATCTCACCGAACGTCTCAACAGCCTCCATAAAAAGCCCATGTTGTGCATACCCGGATATCATCACATTCCATGACACAACACTTCTCTGAGGCATTTTATCGAACAGCTCCCGAGCAGCTCTAAGATCCCCCATTCTAACATACCCATCGACCATCACATTCCACAAAACCACGTCCCCCTCTTGCCTCCTGAGATTCATCTTCTTCTCTACTCCACAACTCCGAACAATTCTCTCATCAAACAAAACGTAAGCATCCTCCATGACACCGCAGAGCACGTACATTCTGACGAGGTTACTAAGAACAAACTCGTCACCATCCAGACCACACTTAGCAACCATCCCACGAACCTGCCTCCCTTTCTTCACCCTCCTCGACCTCGCACAAGCCTTCAACACCGAAGGGAACGTGAACCCGTTGGGCTCCACGTGGCCACCCCGAACCATCTCGCAGAACAGGGCCAGAGCTTCCAACTGCGTGGCGTCATCGTCGCTCTCGGCAAGAGCCCTGATGATGGAGTTCCAAGAAAAGCAATTGGGTCAGCGCATCTGGTGGAAGATCGCGCGCGCGTACAGGAGGTCGTGGCGACGGCTGGCCCAGAGCACGTCGTCAATGTTGATCCTCTGCTTCCAATCCGTGCCGCCGACCACCACCTCATTGCCCTCGACGGGGGGAGGAGCCGCCGCCTCTTCGGGCTCCGCGGCCTCTAGGGCTCCGGAGGCCATGGCGAGGAGTCGTGGGGGGAAGGGGTACCGACAACCCTAGCGAGCGCAAGAGGTTTGGGGGTGTGGGGAGGAAAGAAGGAGAAGGAGAAGGAGAAGGAGAAGCGGAAGCAGATCTGATCGAGAGACGAAAGAGGGAGAGGCAGCGGCACATTTCGAAATTTCACCAATTGAAATTTATTGAATAATTGACTCGTCATAAATTCTCGCCCGGAACTGATCATTTTTTGGAATACTAACCATTAGGGAAAAGCTAATAGGGGAATTAAATTCGCGCAACTAGAGAAAATTCGATCGTGAATGGATTTCGACCATTAAATCGCGTAAGTGATATTTTGAGCCACTGTTGGCCGATCCACGGATAGTTAGGGGTCAGTTCGCCACTGTCCTAGTAGTAGATCACGGGTGATTTCGTTGGATCACGAAACAACTTGACGAATGATTCTGAAATTATACCGAACGATAGTACCCCTCGGATCAAGTGATTAATCTTCGCGATTTTAATGACAATCGAGGTCATCACGCACCGGACGAACTTGCATGTGACTCGATTTAGTATCAGTCATGAATCGATTTCGCGAATTTCCCCAGCAAGCCGTCCGTTGGCTCGAGAAACGCTCGAGTTGCATTTAATAGAATTTAATTATGGAAATTTTGCCCAAATTGGACACCGGAAAATTAGGAAGTCACGCCGGGACATTAGGACGACGTTGCACGTGACACGTGTGAATTTTTGGTGCGTTTAAATCCTTCGAAAAAATTCGATTTGGGCAAGAAACGGAGAATTGGACCATTTTACCCTTGAGTATTAAAGAAGGGGTAGTTTTGAGGGCAAGGGGCAATTTGGTCATTTTGCGGAAAAGGGGTCAAAACTTGAAGATAAAGCCAAACACCCATTTCTCTCTCATTGCTCTCCCCTTTTGATCGTGAAACCCCCCCCCCTTGCCGTGAGTTCCCTTGGCCGATTCCTCCTCCACGCCGCCGCACGATCGACGCCGTTCGTACGCCCACCGAACCGCCGCCGTCGCCGATCCGCCGTCCCCTTCACCTCACACCCCATCTCCACCCAACCGTGACACTCTCTCTCTCTTTCCATCTCTGGCCGTGAGCCTTCATAGCCGCCGTGGACACCCGCAGCAAGCCGCCGCTCGCCGATCGTCGCCGATTGTCGCCGCCGCCGCAAGCCTTCGTTGGATTTCAAGCTTTACCGCCGCTTTTGTTCTAGCCGAGAGAGTCTAGAACTAGGTAAGTTGTGATCTAAACCTCGCCTAGTAGATCGGGTTGTTTCGAGTTTAGATAGACACGGGTTGTTGCGATTTTGCGGGCTAAGTTGAATTGCGGGCCCTGGGTTTGAATTCCGAGAATTTTTGTGAAAATTTAGGGGCCGGTCAATGTTGTGATTTGGGGTTTAGTGTGCTGTGGTGTGCTATTGAGTACGAGAAAAATCCGTTGAGTCCGGCTCGGAGTTTTATGTAAGTGTCGTGAAGAGTCGGAAGTGTGATTTTGTGGTTTGAGTGCAGAAATTACTGTTCACGAGCTGTGGGTGTACTGTGCACTGTGCTGTGGTGAGTTGTTTGACGCGTGATTGGTACCGTTAGGTCCGTCTTGGAATTTTATGAAAATCCCGTGAAGGACTGAAAATGATTTGAAAACATTTGAACAAAAAAAAATGCTATTTTATGCGAAAATGTGCTTTTGTGTGAAAAAGGATGATGTGGTGAAGTGTGGGGTGCAAGTGTGTGCACGGAATTTGAGGCAATGGCATGAGAAAGTGAGTTGGGATCGGGCCGAGTATCATAAGCTCGGGCAGCGATCATGTAGGTATGTTGCATTTGGCACAGACTGAGGCTCGAAAGAGCATGATTGAGTTCGGTCCGAAGCACGATCAGCTCGGGTGAGACCGGGATTGGACCGAGACATTATAAGCTCGGGTTCCGATCATGTAGGCCTTTCGCATTTGGCGTGGGCTGAGGATAGTGTGAAAGTGGGATCGGACCGAGGCGTGTGATGCTCGGGGCGCGATCGAGGGCCGAGGCGTGTTTACGCGGGCCGAGAAAGTGGAGGTGGAATGTGAGTATGTTGAGCGGGTTGAAAACGTGGCATGTTCGTTGTGTGCGTGATATGTGGAAAGTTCGTATGTTGTGTCATGTGCGTGCAAAAATAAATTTTTATAAATGGACTAACGTGCAGGCTGCATGTGTCGAGAGTCCAGGTATGTGAATTCGTGTGTTCTGTGGTGGTTTGATGGGTCGTGTGTTTATCTATGTCTGGAATAACGTGATAGCCTAGGTAGGGTTTAGGTTACAACTTATTGAGAAGTGTCTCATGGTTGTATAAACCAAACCATTTCAGATCCCCCGCCTGAGCGATGAATATCCCGCCACCGCCACCAGAACGTTTTGGAGTCCTCAGTGGATGGGACGATACAAGGGGACTCCGACTCAGAGGAAGGAGAATCGGATTCAGAATGGACGCCTAGTAAGGGGCGCAAGGAGTAATATCCAGACATGAAATTGGGTTTTTGCGAGTACCATTTTTGGATGGAAAGTTGATCAGGTCATAGGCCCTTTTTGTTACTGACCGTAGTAGTGTGGCGTGTACTTGTATTTATGGTGGCTTGTAAGCGTTGGGGTGGCCTTGTAATTGCAAATACTTTGGTATAAGTTTGGAAATGAGATATAGATATGTATATTCTCCCTTAATGCTTCCCCAGTTTTTATATTGTCCGGGATTAATCGTAGTATCTGTTGTGGTTGTAAATTTCTTACGATTATTGAGGTCGGCGACATTCCTGGGATGTCGCACTCATCGACCAGGTAAGGGGTGTCGCGTGCCGTTGGGGTTCGGGGCGTGACAGGCAGGGAGAACAGCGAGTGCAAGGAGGATCTAAGAGAATCAGAGAGAGAGAGAGAGAGAGAGAGAGAGAGAGAGAGAGAGAGAGAGAGAGAGAGAGAGAGAGAGAGAGAGAGAGAGAGAGAGAGAGAGAGAGAGAGAGAGAGAGAGAGAGAGAATGGCGGGTGAGGGCGGGCAAAATGGAAGTGAGGGCGAGGAACGCGAAAAACAAAAATGTTGTCGCTAAATTTTTGTGGCTCAATTTATTTTTTATAGCGTAATTTTGTGATGGATTTTAGTCCATGGCTAATTGTTAATCCGTCGCTAATTAGCCACGGATTTAGCCACGAAAATAAAAAATAGTCGGGAAAGTGAAGCAAGAGTTTATTTTCGTCACTAAATCCGTGGCTAATTAGCTATCACTACAAAAAAAACGGATTTTTGCCACGAAAATTTTCCAACGAAAAATTTTCGTCGCAAATTTGCGACAAATTTTCCAATGAATCGAAAAATTCGTTGGAAATTTCCAACGAAAATTTTTTCGTTGGAAAATTCGTTGGAAATTTCCAACGAAAATTCTTTCGTTGGAAAATTCGTTGGAAATTTCCAACGAAAATTTTTCGTCTCAAAATTAGTTGGTAATTTCCAACGAAAAATTTTTCGTTGCAAATTTCCAACGAATTTTCCAACGATTTTTAAAAAAATTGATTTAATTTGGCATTTTTTTATATTCGTTGGAAACTTCGTTGGAAATTTCCAACGAAATTTCCAACGAATTTAAATTTTTCGACAATTTTTTCATAGTGTACAATTTTCGTTGGAAAATTCGTTGGAAATTTCCAACAAATTTGAATTTCCAGAAATTGTTTTAATGTGTATAATTTTCGTTGGAAAATTCGTTAGAAATTTCCAACGAATTTAAATTTTTCGGCAATTTTTTCATATTGTACAATTTTCGTTGAAAAATTCGTTGGAAATTTCCAACGAATTTTCCAACGATTTAAAACAATTGATTTTATTCGGCATTTTTTATATTCGTTGGAAAATTCGTTGGAAATTTCCAACGAATTTTCCAACGAATTTGAATTTCCGGAAATTATTTTAGTGTGTATAATTTTCGTTGAAAAATTCGTTGGAAATTTCCAACGAATTTAAATTTTTCGGCAATTTTTTCATATTGTACAATTTTCCAACGATTTAAAAAAATTGATTTTATTCGGAATTTTTTATATTCGTTGGAAAATTCGTTGGAAATTTCCAACGAAATTTTCAACGAATTTCAATTTTTCGACAATTTTTTCATAGTGTACAATTTTCGTTGGAAAATTCGTTGGAATTTTCCAACGAATTTTCCAACGAAAAATGTACACACTAAATTAATTTCCCGGAAATTGAAATTCGTTGGAAATTTCCAACGAAAAAAAATTCGTTGGAAATTTCCAAAGAAAAAAAATTCGTTGGAAATTTCCAACGAATTTTTCAACGAAAATTATACACGCTAAAATAATTTCCGGAAATTCAAATTCGTTGGAAAATTCGTTGGAAATTTCCAACGAATTTTTTTTTGTTGGAAATTTCCAACGAAATTTTTTTTCGTTGGAAATTTCCAACGAATTTTCCAACGAATTTCAATTTCCGGAAATTATTTTAGTGTTTATAATTTTCGTTGGAAAATTCGTTGGAAATTTCCAACGAATTTTTTTTTCGTTGGAAATTTCCAACGAATTTCAATTTTTCGGCAATTTTTTCATAGTGTACAATTTTCGTTGGAAAATTCATTGGAAATTTCCAACGAATTTTCCAACGATTTAAAAAAATTGATTTTATTCGGCATTTTTTATATTCGTTGGAAAATTCGTTGGAAATTTTCAACGAATTTTCCAACGAATTTGAATTTCCGGAAATTATTTTAGTGTGTATAATTTTCGTTGGAAAATTCGTTGGAAATTTCCAACGAATTTTTTTTTCGTTGGAAATTTCCAACGAAATTTCCAACGAAATTTCCAACGAATTTAAATTTTTCGGCAATTTTTTCATATTGTACGATTTTCGTTGGAAAATTCGTTAGAATTTTCCAACGAATTTTCCAACGATTTAAAAAAATTGATTTTATTCGGAATTTTTTATATTCGTTGGAAAATTCGTTGGAAATTTCCAACGAATTTCAATTTTTCGGTAATTTTTTCATAGTGTACAATTTTCGTTGGAAAATTCGTTGGAAATTTCCAACGAATTTTCCAACGAAAATTGTACACACTAAATTAATTTCCCGGAAATTAAAATTCGTTGGAAAATTCGTTGGAAATTTCCAACGAAAAAAAATTCGTTGGAAATTTCCAACGAATTTTCCAACGAATTTGAATTTTCGGAAATTATTTTAGCGTTTATAATTTTCGTTGGAAAATTCGTTGGAAATTTCCAACGAATTTTCCAACGAATTTCAATTTTCCGGGAAATTATTTTAGTGTGTACAATTTTCGTTGGAAAATTCGTTGGAAATTTCCAACGAAAACATTTTCGTTGGAAATTTCCAACGAATTTTCCAACGAATTTAAATTTTCCGGCAATTATTTTAGTGTGTACAATTTTCCAACGAATTTTGCAACGAAAAACCCTACTACATTTTCGCGCTCGGTCAATTTCAAAATTCATTCTCTCTCTCTCTCTCTCTCTCTCTCTCTCTCTCTCTCTCTCTCTCTCTCTCTCTCCCTCTGTCTTCCCCTCCTCCCCCGCTGCCCCCTTCTCCTTCGCCCCGGCCGTCCACTACCTGAAGCCCGTCCAGACCGGCTTCCCCTCCGATTCCGACTCCCTCTTCCTCTTCGACAAGCTCGCCTCCCTCTCGCTCCTCCGCAAGCCCCGCTTCCCCGTCCTCGCCTCGCACCGCGTGCTCAGGGCCTCCGCCCCCGCCGCCTCCGCCGCCGCGCTCTCCCTTTCCGAGGCGCGGCCTCGGGACGGGGGGGATTCGGATTTCGGGATGGTTGATTTGGGGGTCTGCGAGGAGAGGAGGTTGGAAGGCGAGAGGAGCGGGAATGGGGACGGGGATGAGGTGGTCTCGGAGCTGGTGAGCGAGACGGTCTTCGCTTGGAAGGAGGCGGTCTCGCCTCATTTGGCGGCGGAGAGAGAGAGTGGCGTGGTGGAGGACAGTGTGGTGGTGGAGATGGTAGAGAAAGGGTTGAGGGTCTCCCGCTTCGCCTCCTCCCCCGCTGCGCCCCCTCCTCCTCCGGCTCTGGCTCCGGCTCCGCCGCCCCCCCTCCTCCTCCGCGACGTCAGCTCCCTCCCTAAAGGCGCCGCCGCCGCCATCCAAGGCCGCCCCCGCCGCCCCCGACGCCACCAAGCCTCGTCGCCGGCGAGGGTCGAGCTTGCCCAGATCTGGGCGAGCTCGAGCTCGTCGCCGGCGCGGGCCGAGCTCGCCCAGATCTGGGCGAGCTCGAGCTCGTCGCCGGCCATGGCGAGGGCCGAGCTCGCCATGGCCGGCGAGCTCGAGCTCGCCCAGATCTGGGCGAGCTCGGCCCTCGCCGGCGACGATGCTGGCCCTCGCCGGCGACGAGGTTGGCCCTCGCCGGCGGCGAGGCCGATTTTTCGAATAAAAATTCCGAAAAAAAAAAATTCGAAAAAAAAATCGAAAAAAAAAATTCAAAAAAAAAATTTCGTTGGAAAAAAATTTCCACGATTTTTCGACCAAAAAATTTTTTTTTGTAATTTTTCCAACGGAAAATTTTTCGTTGGAAAAAAAATTTCCACGATTTTTCGACCAAAAAATTTTTTTTTGTAATTTTTCCAACAAAAAATTTTTCGTTGGAAAAAAAATTTCCACGATTTTTCGACAAAAAATTTTTTTTTTGTAATTTTTCCAACGAATTTAGCCACGAATTTTTCAACGAATTTTCCAACGAAATAAAATTCGTCGCAAATTTCCAACGAAAATTGAAATTTTTCATTGGAAAAATTTCCAACGACCTATTACCAACGAATTTTTTTTCGTTGGAAAATTCGTTGGAAATTCATTTTCCAACGAATTTTTTCAAATTTTTCGTTGGAAATTTTGTTGGAAAAAAACAATTTTTTTGTAGTGTATGAATTTAGCGACGAAAATAAAAATAGTCGGGAAAGTGGAGCGAGGGTTTATTTCCGTCGCTAAATCCCTGGCTAATTAGCAACGGATTTAGCGAAGAAAATAAAAATAGTCGAGAAAGTGAAGCATCGCTAAATCCGTGGCTAATTAGCAACGGATTTAGTGACGAAATTAAAAATAGTCGGGAAAGTGAAGCGAGAGTTTATATTCGTCGCTAAATCCGCGGCTAATTAGCCACGGATTTAGCGACGAAATTAAAAATATTCGGGAAAGTGAAGTGATAGTTTATTTTCGTCGCTAAATCCATGGCTAATTAGCCACGAATTAAAGTCCGTGGCTAATTAGCCACGAATTAAAGTCCGTGGCTAATTAGCTACAGATTTAGCGACGAAATTAAAAATAATCGGGAAAGTGAAGCGAGACTTTATTTTCGTCGCTAAATCCGTGGCTATAGCCACAGTAGCCATGGATTTAGCCACGAACTAAAATCCGTGGCTAATTAGCCACAGATTTAGCAACGAAAAAAAAGTTCGTCGCTAATTTGCGACGAAAAATTTTCCGTGGCTAATTTACAACGGAATTAACAATGAATTTTTTTTCGTCCCAAATTTGCGATGAAAGAAAAATCGTGGCTAATTCCGTCGCAAATTAACGACGAATAATTTTCGTTGCTAAATCGTGGCTAATTAGCGATGCATTTTTTTTTCGTCACAAATTCTGTCGCTAATTTTCTGTGGCTAAATCCTTATTTTTTTTGTAGTGTGAACCGTTATTTCATAACTTTAAAAACCTTACCGCCGCCACTATTGCAGTCCTCGGGATGACTGGTTCCGTGTGGGCAATAGCACAGAAAGTCTCTTTTGTCTGGTAATCGTCCGCATCGGCCTCCACTCTCTTGACAGCCCATACAACTCTTGTTAGTTAATAAATCCCATTTTAACCGGAACCCTTTCTCCAACAACTCCTCGTAGTCGACATCTTCGATAGTTTGATTCAAGAACCCTCCCTCCAGTTGTACTGGTACCACCGCAAATGATGAGCAGGATCCAGAAGACTGTGCTTGGAAAGTGCCATTAGGAAGTAAGGCAACAGAGCTGTTGTATGTGACGTTAGAAGTACAATTCACAAGGGATGTTGGGAAGGGAAAAGAAGTGCTGGTGCAGTTATAGAAGAGCCATAGTTTATGAAGAGAAGCAGTCTTGTTTAGGAAGTCATTTTCAGGAAGTAAACGGACGAAGGGAAGAGGAAGAGAGCAAGAAGTATCCCTTTGGCTTACTAGTTCAATGGAACTCTCATTGTAGGAGATGCTTTTAACTGAGTAGGGACCATACATAGTTTTTGTTCCTTCACAAGTGATCTCAAATCCAGGGTAACCGCATAAATCTCTTCTTTCTCCAGGAGTATAAAAGGGATAGCTTATGTTTAGATGGTTGCCTCCACATTTGCGGGGTTCGCACACTTCATATGACACTTTATCTGATGACGACTTGATAGGATCTTCTAAGATGGCAATAAAAAAGATGCAGAACGCCGTGCAAACTAAACCTCACGTGTAAGTGCGGTGTCAGCCCATCCTGGAATTTCGATCTGGTTTTAGCTTGGAACATACGAATTTTTTTCTTCTGGATATCAATGCTCTAGAATAACATGGAGCAACATGAAGAAGAAGAAGAAGAAGAAGAAGAAGAAGAAGAAGAAGCTGTTTGATTCCTCATGTGAAAGTGAAAAGAAGGCCCTTGTTATTGGCAATTCTTTCTGCTTGTCTTGTGATCTCATCTGGTTAAACACGGCAGTTGACTTGGAAAGAGGACAGGAAGACTAGAACAGTAGACTTTTGAGAAGAGCCAGGCAGTGACAATCAAGGGATATCATCCATTACTTGCGTCTTTGATATGTAAAGACCGACTGGCAAGTTATTCCAAGAGTTGACTCCCATTTTCATTTATCCCCTCAAGTGGATCCTTTACAAGAGGATAATGAAAAAAAAAGCCAAATACTTTTATCCCCTGTTTTGCATATTAAGATCAAACCAAATAAGCAAGATTAGAAAAATAAGTTTAAGAAAAAAAATTGGTTGGTCTTTTACAATTAGGCGTCTCTGTTTGAAAATTAATTTCAAGTATCCATTCTTGTAAAAGTTAAAAAAAAATAGCAAGATAATAACAAAAAAAATCAATCAAAAATAAATAAATAAATCATAACAAAATGAAAAAGAGATAGTGATAAAAAGGAGGTTTTCTTTTTTAGTACAGGCTCTTGAACCTTTTGAATAAACCTTAGCCCATAAAAATATGAGTTAATACCACAAAAAACCCTTAAACTGATACACATGTGATAAATTTACCCTCTATTAGTTTATATTAAGTTTTACCGTTAAATTACTGAGTTTGATAACACGTGGCAGTTAACTGGTATATCAGTTTAGGGTTTGACCCCTCAGTTTGTCATAGATTTATCATTTTGCAGTTTTTCGTAGTATTAATCCAATTTCACGGAGGATAAATTTATCACAAGTATACCAATTTAGAGTTTTTTATGGTGAAAATTTTAGTTCAAAATAAATTTATCATAGATGTGCAGTTTGAAGTTTTTCGTAGTATTAACTTAAAAACATTTGGGGATTCGATTTGTGCAATTCATTAATTATATTCGGCAATTGGGCTTATTAATTCCAAGCCTATGAAACGTAGGCAATGTATTCTGCTCATCATTGTCAGTCGAGGCCCATTCACCCATCAATTTGTTGGCCTAATTAAGCAGAAAGGAAAAGAGATCTGGGAAGGTTTTCTTCATGGCCACCATCACCGATTTCTGCGAGCATCATAAGTGCTCCGTTCCTTTGCGGTGACTGAGAGCTTCGAGTGGTTTGAACCTCATTCAGAGATTGCTTTCAGATTCCAATCCTGATTATCCTCATCGCCGCTCGTCGCTGCCTGCTACCGCCAAGAATCCCTTCACTACTCTCCTGACGTTATTAGCCTTCGGTGCAGTCATTTCTCGGCATTCCGGATTTGCACCTTTTCCTGCTCTGCTTCTCCCTATTCCACGACCAGGAAATTCGCCGAAGTTATCTGGCGTTTAATTCTTCAATGTAACTTCCGATCCTCATTGGTGAGGTTTCTGGAACGTCCTTGCTTGGATTTTCTCATCACTGTTCGGAGCTAGAAATCAAGCTGGATAAAGGTGAGTTCAATATCTGTTGCTCCCGGTCATAGTTTTAGAATGTGTTAACACACAAAAAAATAATTAGGTCGTCGACAATAAAAATCCATATATTATTAAAAAATACTTGATGCGTGAGGCAAAGGCAAACACGCGTATCATATATCATTTCGTTGATGGAATTATCACGTGTCTAGATATCGAAATATGATGACAGACAGTTGACAGATGCCAGTGGAAGATATGGCCGCAAAATTCTAATATTTGAAATTCAAGACAATCAGAAACAAGGAGGAAACAGTTACTGCTCAAAGCTTGGGTAAAAAGGAACGGTTATCAACGAGTCAAAGTGGTTATCGACAGGAGTGGAAGAGTGCACACATAACACAGACAGTTATTCAAGAACATGGGTAGATTGGATTTACGGAAATGAAGGGAAAAGATATGATCGATGGAGGTTATCTAAAGAACGAACTGTCAGACGTCATTAAAGAGCAGTTTTCAAACCTGGGCTATAAATATCACTTGACAGCCACTGAAAGGCGCCTCGCACAAATCAATCGAAAATGTCATCTTTTCATTACCTTTAAGCTTTCTGCAAGGTACTTTCAATTATTAGTTGTAGATCTTTATGATTCGACCAGATTCGACTGTGTATCCATGTATTATGCCATTGATGAGACTTGGACATGATATTTTGGTGTAAGTCAGTGTTTATCGTCACTGACCAGTGTCCGGTGGAGTTTGTTCGTATCAACTGTACAACTTGGCCTTGTTGTTGATCAAAATTGGGACGGTTCAAGTTTGTAACATCTTGATTTAAGTAAGTGGATTCCTTTTCTCGCATGGATATTTTCTGTCCGGAATCGCCGCAGAACCTATATCCTCTCATTAAAAGCCAAGAAATGAATTTCGGTGAAAGATAATTCATTGTGAGACCAATCTCAATGAAACAAAATGAAAATAGAACCTGAGACTTCATGCATTGTCAATCCAAAATCTGAAATGATCAAGGCCGAGTTGATGATATATGTTAGTGCTTATTGTGATGGAATGAAATAACGTAAACTCATATATGACTAATCAACTAAATTGCCGACGATATGTGTGACAAAATACCCAAACTAAGTCCGTATAAACACCGACAAATTTCTACTGCATTTTATTTCCACCGAGACCAAATTTGAGCAATTTCTTTTTTATTGTGTTTGCTCGGTGTTTATACGTCTTCCTGCGGCATTCAATGATGGTTATCGGCGAGGAGCAGCTAAAAAATCGACAGTCCAAGGGTTAATTTTTATGCTCAATTGTTCCAGTTTGTTCATCACATCCTTTTATCCGATCGTGTCCCTATTTTTGTTCTCTGCATCTGTGGAGGCTGTGGCCGGCGTATGTCGATAACTATGTGGCGGACGACGGTGGAGGTTTGACAACAAGCACAGGTAGATTAATGGAGATGATTATATGTTCAAGCTTTGATGATTTGGTAGACGGATCCTTTGATTGCGTTTTGGGTGTTCTCAGTACTATCAGGAAGACTGAGAAAAAAAGAACTAGAAAAAGAAAGAAAACGCATGTTAACAAGTACAAAAAAGACAAAGGGCCTATTATGATCATAAGTGAAAATACGCTTAGTATGGGCTGAGTTCAATTGTATTCAGAATTGGGTTTGGTATAGTGATAACAACAACAGGATTAGTGTGGGCTTGATGCGGTTGTGATAAAAATGGGCTTTAACATGGTAATATTTTGATTCGGCCTCAGGAAGGTTAGAATTGGAGAGGGATGAATATAAAAGCCTGAATTTTGCCCATTAGCATAGACCCGAGAGATCAGGGTGTGGCCCATTTTTGGACCGGACCCGGCCCGAGTCCCAATTTTCCACGATTAAAAAATAGAAAAATTATTATAAAAATTTGGAAAATTGGTTAGAAAAGTAGGCCTTGATTAGGTTGTTAATTTTAGTATTAGAAGTAGTTTAGTTTCATTTTGATAGTACACACATGGTTTAGGAAAATTCATGATTTTCTCTAGTTTAGATATAAGAAAATTAAATTTGATTTGAAATTAGCTTATTTTTAATATTAAAATATTATAATGTAAAAATTTGTGGAATCACTACCAATTGTTTTAAAATTTTAAGACGTTGTTTAGTATTTAAATATTCCCATAAAGACAGCAGGACTTCTTGAGAAGTAGTTATGGCAATTGAACTCTAGTTTCTTCCTATTGAATGGCTTGACGTTTTGAGGCGAACATAAATGAGAGGAGCCTTGTAACAAGAGAAATAACAAGAGTCATGTTCTAATAGCTTGATTCCCAATATTTCTAGTAATTTCTTGTTTGACATGAAAATTAATGCGGAATCACAAAAACAGATTGCTCAAAAAAGATGCCTGAGCAATGAGTTATGCTCTCTTGAAGTTTTGCGCACTCAAAACTTTTACACCTTGTAAAACATTGTACTCTCTTGAAGATCGTCTACTGAAACATAGTACCAGGCAATGAAATTGGTAACATCTCAACTTGCGTCCTCATGTGTGCAAAATATCTTACAAACAGCTATAAGGAAGATTTAAACATCAGCAACGAGAGCAGAACAACTGCTACTACTGCTAGCCCATTTTTGAGTTACCGAAACAGGTGAATGAGTCAACTGCATGTTCTTCAATAGCTGGACCTCGTCATTATTCATCGGAGATGAAGCAAGGGTATCTTCACCCTCATCTGCATCGACAGATTTGTTCACAGCATTCTCGTAACGTGCAATAGCATTCAGTTCTTTTAAAACCTCGTTCATTGAAGGCCTCATTTCCTTGTCCTGCTGCAAGCACCGGAAAGCCAGCTCTGCCACTGAAGTTGTCATCCTATGAATTTCACTATCCGACTCAAATCCTAGGGTTGGGTCGATCAACTTGCCAAGTGCGCATGTCTGAATCTTGTTTATGGCAAAATTGGCCAAACTAATCTCGTGCCTCTCTCGGCTTATGTCCACAGCTGGCTTGGACGATATAAGCTCGATGAGAACAACTCCAAAGCTATAAACATCGCTCTTCTCGGTGAGCTGGAAACACTGATAGTACTCGGGGTCCACATAACCTGGAGTCCCTTGAGGAGCTGTTGAGATATGAGATACATCATTCGGGAGTAGCCTTGAAAGCCCGAAATCTGCAACTTTAACGCCAAAATTCTTCTCGAGAAGAATGTTTTTAGTTTTCACATCACAGTGGACAACTTCAGAAGCGTGGAGGTGAGTTAGTGCTATAGCAGTCTCTATGGCGATGTTCATACGGATTCGCCATGGCAATGTAGGAGATGAATTAGCTCGCTGGCTGTGGATATGATCAGCGATAGTGCCATTCGAGATGTACTCATAGACAAGTAGAAGTTCACGGCTGTGGCGAGAAGTGCAACCGTACAGAGACACGAGGTTTTTGTGTCGTAAACGGGTTAGGATTTCAACTTCATTCATAAATTGTTTTACCCTCCGGTAGCTGTGCTCGTATAGGCGCTTCACTGCTACTTCCCTCCCATCCTGAAGTTTTCCTGCCAAAAGAAATTGAAGGATGCGTGTTTTAGGATACTGTTTTGACCCTTAACCGGGAAAAACATGGAGGAACCTTTTCTTACCGTAGTAAACAGTTCCGAAACCTCCATCTCCAAGTTCATTGGAAGAAGAAAAATTATTTGTGGCTTCTTCAAGTTCGCTACTAGTGAAAATGGGGACCTCAAAGTATACACTGCTTTCCTCCATGTCTGGACCCGGGGAAGGACAAGGAGTGATGTTCTTCAGATGAAACTTAAGAGAAGCATACTTCCTTCTCAAGTAGATCATATAGATGAATAGGCAAAGGGCACCGACCAATCCTCCAATTCCGACACCTGATATGCAAGGAAATTTCAATCTCGCTCTATGGGTGACTGCAGAGGAGGTTAATCTCAGGAAACTTGCACAGGAAAGGGACATCGTTTGAAAAGCAGCTTCCAATCTATCGGATTTCTTGCAACTAAATTATGCAGTTTACCAGTATTTAGGTTAATACCCAACAAGTATGCATTCTTATTAAATGAAAAACAAAACGTGTATTTGACATGTTTGAAGGAAAAATTTGTAAAAACCCCTTAAGTAGCCAAAGGTTCCACATTGTTGAAACTATGTGAGTTGGTAATATAATGGGAACTATTAATTAAAAGCCAGCCTCATTTACTTTTTATACCCGGTTTGCATCGGAAGATTTCTGCCTGCATAACTGTCAGAAATTTAAACTATCCAACTGTAATTTTGCACATTATTTTAAGTGGCAAGAGGATTTGTTCAAGTTGCCAAATAGTAAATGCAATGCATGAGTAGTTAAAATATCTGTATTTACCTAGTCTTATCTTCTGCAATAAACCTCTGTTTCCTGCGCAAAAGTTGATAATCAGTTTCATAAAAGATTTCTAAATCTAGTGTAGATAGTCCACAGATTCGGATTCACAGACTAGGATACATAGAGTATAGGATGTAGAGAACAACTTGAATCTTTGATGAATCTCATTAAAGAGATCTGTTCTTTTACCGATTAGAGAACTATCTTGTTTAGATTTTGTGTTTCACAGCAGTGCCTTAGCAGGCACCAAAATTTGCATTATGAACCTAGGAGAAAAGTTCGACCAAAGAAAAACAAAAAAAACCTAGGACAAAAGAATTCGTCATCAAAACCTTGGTCAAATAACAAGGTCATCCTTTAATTACAGGCAGGTTTTGACGGATGAGCCTCACTATGCTTGGCGACACGAGGGCATAGTGACACAAGATCTCATGCTCCTGATATCGTTTGCTTATTGCAGTGAGTCCCGGTAAAACTTACCAGCATCACAATCTTCGCTACTGGATCCGTCAGAGCAATAGCAAACAAAGTCTTTCTCATTTGATCGGCCACATCGGCCTCCACTGTGTATGCACTTGGCACAACTCTCTTTGGTCAACAATGTCCAATGCATTGTGAACCCATCCTTCAGCAGCGTCGTGTAGTTGACACTTTCCATGGTTGGTTTCGGGATTCCCACCTGCAGTTCGACTGGTATTGTACTGCTCGATTGACAGGATCCATTCTTCTGTATTGGCCATTCTTCCTTACGTGTTAGCACAACAAACGTGTAATTTGAATGATCAGAAGTGCAATTTAGCTGAAATTGAGGGAAGAGTGTAGAAAATGTATTAGTGCAGCCATAGAAGAACCATAGGTAATGGTGGAAACTGGAGCTCTGGAAGAGCTTCTCATGATAGTAGGTGAAGGGATGAGGAACCAAGCAACCGGTGTCGGTCATATACTGATTCACTAACTCAAAGGACCGCTTCTCATAAGAGATGCTTTGGATGGAGAAATTGCCATACATAATGTTCCCTCCTTCACAGCTAACCTCGAAGCCAGGGTAGCCACAAAGTTCCTTCCCACTTCCAGAAACATAAAAGGGATAGCTTATGTTCAGACCACTCTTGCTACACTTAGCGGCCTCACAATCCTTATATTTCACCGAATGAACTGTTTCTACTAGGACGGCCATGAAGAGGATATGAAACCCGATGTATACGAGAAGTCTGGTAGTATCATCATATAAGTGTAGAAGCATCTTCTGACTCGACAAATATGGTTGCAGCATGAAGAGGAGAACTGTTATAGATCAAAGTGCTTTGCGAATGAAGAACATCAGCATCAGCTAGAGGAGGCTATTTCTTGCATATTTTTCTTGTCCAAAATGAACTTCTTGCCGGTTAAACACGTTAGTTGACTTGGAAAATAAACATGGAGGACTTGAAGGAAGAGACTAACCTGGTAGGGGTAGGGACAACCCCAAGCGAAGAACAAATTTTGGGTCTCTCATATGTGGTCCATCTCTTTAGGTCGGTGAAATCTAAAAACCTCCTCCAATCAGTGAGCTGGCACTTTGTATCATTGACCAGTTCGACTCCTTGAATTTCCACTCATGTATGTCCTCAAATTGAACTCTTTACAAGCAATTACGCACCAACTGCAAGGACCTATGTTGAGGAAAACTTCTAATGAATTTTGAAGCTAACAAAACTTTCTATGTTTATCTTGTGAATCTGACAAATATTCCATTCCAGGTTAATATATTCTGGAAGTTCAGAAGGAAATATCAGACGTTACAAGTTTTCAGAACTAAGTTCAAATTTAGAATTAAAGTTTAAACTTTACCATAAAAGTCATTCAGACTCTAATTTCGAGATACTCAAATTTTACTGACGACCTACGCAGACTCAGGTTCTGAATGTAAAGCAAGAATCAGAAATTATTCAGACGCAGAAGTTTTGCAAATGCAAACTTAGAAGTTTTTCATAAGCAGAAGCAAAACTCATTCAGAATGAATCACAACAATTAGTGCTCTGGTATGGATTTCAAAATAGGAAAGTTTTGATTGACTCAATCTTAATCAAACTGATTGACAATCAAATATCATGGCAAGTATGCATTACAACGGATAAAACTCTATTTATGGAAACCAAGATTCTAATTATATGGACGAACAGAATCAGCGGGATTCAGATTTTGTCAACCAACGGCTACTCAATCCATTTTATACAAATCTGTCCAAGATGAAGATTGGAAGATGATCCTCTGAATACTGTCCAACGGCTAGTTTGGGAGTGGAGGAGTATAATATGAAACCTACAAGGAGTAGAAATAAAAACGAAATCGAGAATCAATAAGTCCAAAGTCTAAGCATACTCTGATCTTTTTTCCTGTTTTTCTGAGCTAAATATTAAGATCTTGAGGGACGCTTTGTAAGAGTGATTGTGTGAGATAAAAAGTCTTATCATGCACAAGAGTGCTATCACTCGGAATCTGTAATTCCTCTTGATTACATAGTGAAATCCAGTCAGTAGGCTGTCGGCATGGGAGAGTGAACGTAGGCTTGCTATAAGCCGAACCACTATAAACTTGTGTGCAAATTTTCTATCCCTTATCTCTTACTTTACTTACTGCACACCAAAAGCACTGTCTATATAAACTGTTTTAAATCTGAATTTTATTCAGACTCAACTCTGGTCAACTATTTCCGTTTAAATTGATCAAAATTATTTAAAGTCACATATTCACCCCCTCTAGGTGATCCTTGCTAGCTACATCAACCTGTCCCATTTGGTCCGTCCTTTACCCCGTGGCTTTGTTCGCTAGTGTTAGTGAGGCCCATACAGAGACTTCTCAAGGAGGTCAACATCGTGATAATGCTCTCGTCTGAGCAACCTCACGATTGTGTCATAAATGTTCATCGAAATCGATTCCTCTTACAGGTTAGGTTTATTTTCACATACAAAGCATAGGGACGATTTGTTTATTCCCACCCTCGTCGCCAGTCTAAAGCTATCTTAGGAGTCAAACCTTATTAAGCCCTCTGATGTCAACGACCACTCTCCAGCATGACCAGAGGATCATTGCAAACCCCTTTTAAGCTTTCAACCTATAAATGCTTACTAACATTATATCATCAAGTCAGTCTAAGCAAGGGAAAATAACAGTAGAATTATCATAAATTTTTATAGGATACTCATTTCAGTGCCAAAATTTTTCAATCGATCACTTAAGTATCACCTCCGTGAAAAAACGATCAGTTAAGTGTCCCCGGCAATTAATTCTGGCAATTTGTCCAACGTGACATTTTTCTTACATGGCTTTCTTAATAAAGTTTAAATCCAACCTGGACAAAGGACCAGATGACATGGCAAATGATATGTCTTCTCCTTCATCTTCTTCATCTTCATTTTCCTCATCTTCATTTTCCTCTTCTTCATCTTCCTCTTCATCTTCAACGTCTTCGTCTTCAGCTAATAATTCACTTTCATACATATTTTTTCTTCTCATTTTTTCAACCATTTTCTTAACCACCGTCTATAGGAATGCATCAGCTTTCTTGTTCATCTGAAAATGTAGCTCACTGGATTCCCCATGTCGATGATGAACAAGGCTTCATCCTTCATTTTGGAGGATGAAGAAGAAGACGGGGATCCAGTCATGGTAGGAGGATTAGCAAGAAGAATTTTGTCTCAAACCCAAACATTATTAGTATCACACCCCGGATCCAACAAAAATAGGAGAATGATATGGCCGTCCATTCCACCCAAAGACACACCCTCAAACATAACCAACAACATGTTATCAAAAGAATATGTACATCCCAACTAACAATTAAACCCAGCGAACTCATCTCAGTTATAGATAGCTAAGAAATATACAGTTAACTAAGCCCATACCCAAAAATCCCTCTATCAAAATGCTCTGATGATAACACGAACGCTCTCGTACTATTGGCCGCTAATTGAGGGACCTAAAAAGCACATAAAACAAATGAGATGACCAACCACAGCTCAGTGAGTAGTACATCTCTTTTGAGCAAATTGAATATCCACTATGCACTTTACGTAGCAATATCAGAACTCACTTATCTCAAATCCTGTATATAATACACATACAAGATTAGAATGAGTTATATCATTTTAAAATAATCATACACATATACATAAACATTCATTAAATCCATAATATTATAACAAACATCAATGGTCCAGTCATTAATCAATCTCATATTAAATCACATGTCAATGGTCCATTTCACTAACCAATCTATTACTCAATATCAAACCATGATCACGATACAACACCCAGTAACAAGGCGACCAAGATTTCCCCAATTGGCAAGCTCTCCACCTATTAGCAGCCGGTGACTCGGCTTAAGAGGATATTCTCATGCCAGTATGCATACTTGGAAACCCCTAACTAGTTTCACAGTGATAATGAGCACCAAATCATCATTCTCTAATACCAGAAATTCAATCCAAAGTCAATCATATAAACCAGAATACATTTCACAAACCAATCATATAACATTTCGCAACTCAGCTCATCCTCTAAAAATACTTTTTGTAAAGCATTTCTTGAATCATTTCAGAGCTCATGTCACAAACCTGATTCACAAAGCAATACATCTATATAAATTTTCACAATACATTTCATAACACGTTTCTAAAACCATTAATAAATAACCAAATAGCAATAAATGCTCGATTTAGATTTTTATGCAATAAAAATGACATTTCGTTACTCATAATATATCTACTATGATGTACGGGTGAGCGGTTCTATGATCGATTCAGGTTCAACCTAGAGCCTAGAATTTACTTATCAAAACTGATTCCCAAATTTTTGAAATCTGGAACCAACCTTGCATACTCTAGAACCTACCTTGTCATAGGTTCCAGGGACTGCCCAAGTTCCATTTGTATAATAATTGAATGATTATAGTGAATTATCACCTCTAATGAACATCATTCACTGCTACAATCCATCGAAGACAACTCATATTTAGACATATTAAAAATATGAAACATTAACAAAGTAAAAGTCTCAGTTATGGATATTGTCAAAAATGGAAGCTCGAACTAGTGGTTCCAAATTAGACACTCATCATCGGACACCATGGAATACCGCAAGATTGCGCGAAAACATAGAACAAAAAAAAACACAAATACTTGTTTTAGGTTCCACGTTCTAAGTTACCTGCAACTTGGAACTTACCCTTCGAAACCGGTTCCTCAATTTTTTGAATCTACCGGTTCCCGGTTGTACCCGAGAAACATGATCACCCCTAATCCATAATGCTTTCAAGATATAAGTTTATAAATTCGAAGAAAAGATAGCACCACTCACCTGAGAACTCTTACGACCAAACAACAAAAATTACTCGAACTGTCGAACTTGCAATCTTATCAACTAAGCGAGAAATATCGTCAAAAATTGAGTAAAATGCTACCTCAACTACGAATCGGTTAAACCAAGCATACTCATTGATAAAATGATTTCTACATGCTAACAAAACTCTCTTCCAAAGCGGATGTTCAAGATTATCCACAACGCGAAACTTGAGCGTGAAACTTCAAAAAGTCGCTCCGGTCAAACCATACTTCAAAATCGATTTCTGTCAAATTCCACATCTCTTTTTTCTCTGGTTCACAAGCTTTTCCTCTTTCTTTACTCTCGGTCGTGCGCTTTCTTCTTTATAAGTAAGGCGTTGACATTTTTTTTTACATTTTGACGTTTTGACTTTTTTTGTTTTCCTTTTACTCGGTCAAACCGCCAACTATTACAATTAGTCATGATGACGAATTGGCGCTGACATTGTCATCCATAACGAGTCAAGCATCTGAAATTATTTGGTCTGTGTCCAATGAAAATCCTAATTGCCTCTCTCTCTCTCCTTCGCAGTTCTTGATCGTCCAATTCTTAATTGGAACAGGCTTAATTTGGTGATATTCGTCTTGCTCTTGCTCCGTTGCAAATTCCAACATCTAATTTTGCCCCAATTTATCGGTTGAGGAATACAACGAATTAGGGTTTGAAGAAGAAAAAGAATGTAGCCTCAATTCGCAAATTTGGGACAAATAACACACATAGACATCGTCGTTTAGGGAAATTCATGCCGACTCACTTTGCTGGCAAGCCATGTCGATCGATATATCATTAAATATTGCCATGTCGGATTTTCCGGCAACCCAAATTGGCAATGACATTGAAGTGGTCATTTTTTTTAATGAAAGTGCCACTCAAGTAATTGCTCGAAAGTACTATACGAAAGTTACGATACTTCTAATGTCATTATCCCATATCAGCAAAAGACTGAAAGAAGTAAAATGCCCAAATCAGCGAGGGCAGTTGGAAATTCCACACGCACACACACATATACCTTTTAAAGCACGATAGACAGGAAAGAAAGGTGGTTGCTGGTGGCCTATTCAAGAAAATTTCTTCGGAGGCGGTAGTGACAACGTGAGGTTTTGAGAAGTAGAAGACGGGTTATGTGTAATTGACCTGTTCTTGAAGGGAAATTGTGGAATTGTGGATCTTCAGTGCCATTTCAACTTGTTATTTCAGTGCTTAATGGTGAAATTGTGGATCTTCCTGGTCCGAACAAACCTGCATTCACCGAGAGGCGAACAGCCACCAACAGGTTCCTCCGGACAAAGCCAGAAGAAATGTTCTGTCAATAATATTATTCTTACCACTGTTGAAGGCAGATGGAATGAGCATGCCAGATACAACACATTCCGTAAATTCAGCTCAGCGGTGCAACTTATAGCCAGCTCATGTCTTGGTCATGAAACGAACTTGCCTGATCCTATTTACATGTCCTGTTTTGAATGCACCGTCTTTGTCGTTTCACCCTTGATCAAATTCAATCTTGCTTCCAAATGTATGAAGACCAATTAGTGGGAGAATAAATAAGAAAATTACCGTAGGTTGGGTGTCAGTTAGGCATAGTTAGCACGAACAGTTCTTACACTTCACAGTTCTTGAGATACACATGCTTGTGTTGTGACATCCTGAAAAATTAGTCCATTTGGCATTTATGAAATACTAGATTTTATGAATGTACTCGTAGTCAGTTCTTGCCCGGAACTGATCATTCCTGGAAATGCTAACCATTAGGGAAAGGCTAATAGGAAAAATTAAATTCGCGCGACTAAAAGAAATTCGATCGTGAATGAATTTCTACCATTAAATCGCGGAAGTGATATTTTGAGCCACTGTTGGCCAATCCAAGGATAGTTAGAGGTCAGTTCGCTACTGTCCTAGTAGTGGATCACGGGTGATTCCGTTGGACCACGAAATGACTTGACGAATGATTTCGAAATTATACCGAACGATTGTACCCCTTGGATCAAGTGATTGATCTTCGCGATTTTAATGACAACCGAGGTCGTCACGCACCGAACGGACTTGCACGTGACTCGATTCAGTATCAGTCATGAGTCGATTCTGTGAATTTCCCCAGCAAGCCGCCCGTTAGCTTGAGAAACGCTCGAGTTGCGTTTAATAAAATTTAATTATTGAATTTAGCTCAAATTGAACATCGGAAAATTAGGAAGTCACGTCGGAACGTTAGGACGACGTTGCACGTGACACGTGTCAATTTTTGGTGCGCTTAAATCCTTCGGAAAAATTTGATTTCGACGAGAAATGGAGAAAGTGATGATTTTGCCCTTAAGGATTTGTAAAGGGTTAGTTTTAGGGGCAAGGGGCATTTTGGTCATTTTGGCCCTTGGATATTTTGGGTCAAAAACAATATTTAGTCAAGACCAAGCTTTCTCTCTCTCTCATTTCTCTCCCCCTCTCTTCCCGTGAAACCCCCCCTCCCACCGTAGACTCTCTCTCTCTCTCTCTTTCTCTTTATCGATCTCCGCACAAGCCGCGCCGTCGCAGCCCAAGCCGATCGCCGCCACCCGGGAGCCGTACACCGTCGCCGCCGTCCCCGATTAAGTGCCGCCGCTCTCCATTCTAGCCGCGATAGTCTAGAACGCGGGTAAGTCGCAATCTAAACCCAACTTAGGACTTCGGGTATTGACGAGCGATTTTGGGTGAAACCGGGAATAGATTAGGTGCGGAATGGCATGATTTAAGTGTGGAATTAGGTGGCGGGCCTTAAGACTGAACTCAGAAAATTTTTATTGAAAATTTGTGAATAACAGTGGGCTGTGGGCTACTGTTCATGAGGCTGTGATGGGCCGATCGGGTCGCAAGTTGAATTTTTAGAACTGAGAATTTATGGCGAGAAAGTCTCGTGAAGGACTCGAATCGATTTGAGACCATTTAGTTAGAGAAAAATAGCAATTTCCGTGTTTTCGTGTGTTGAAATTATAATTGAGTTGGGATGATGAAATTTACAATATGTGGGTGCGAAATATTGGGGTTTATGGTTGGAAATGTTTGGCGGGCCTTGAGGATTATTTTTGAAATTTTTGGAGGCCAATTTGAGGTGAATTATAAGCTGCGAGTTACTGTTCACAAGCTGCGAATTACTGTTCATGGGGCTGTGATGATTTGTTCGGGACGCAAGTTAGATTTTTAGAACCATTATTTAATGGCAAGAAAGTATCGTGAAAGATCGGAATTAATTCAACGCCATTTGGTTGGAGAAAATTGGCAATTTACGTGTTTTGGGCATGTTTGAATTATTCTGGATGGGGTTGATTTAATTGAGTGTTTATTTGTGTGTTATATGAGGTGACTTGAGGATGAAATGAGGATATTTTGAGGCTGGAGTGAGACTGAATAGAGTGTCGGATGTTGTGGGATAGAATTGGCGAGCTGAGGGCTCAATTTAAGGACAAATGGTGTCGGTTTGGTGTGTGGTAGTTTGGCTGGATTGTGGTGTTTAATATGCTCGGAAATGTCGAAATTATGCCTATGAATGTGGCTGTGTTTGTGAGTCCATGAGTGACCTTGTGTGTTTATTGAACTATGATTGATGGATTGAAATGTGTTTGATTACGTGCACGCGTGGGCCAGATTAAATTAATTGTTGAAATTGGTCATGTCAAATGCTGAGTGAGCATGTTTTACGTGTTAATTGATGCGTGCACGGGCCGCGTGTGATGGGCCAGTTGAGTGTGGTAAATGCTTGATGAGCATATGCATGAGTAAGAAAGAAAAATGGTGTGGCATGTGATTGTGGAAGTTATGTGAAGGTGTGTAAGTGCGAGAATGGGATCGGGCCGAATATCATAAGCTCGGGCAGCGATTACGTAGGTCTGTTGCATTTGGCACAAGCTGAGGCTTGAAAAAGCAAGTATGAGAATCGGTCCAAGGCACGATCAGCTCCGGTGAGACCGGGATTGGACCGAGACATCATAAGCTCGGGTTCCAATCATGTAGGCCTGTCGCATTTGGCGCGGGCTGAGTTGGGATTGGGCCTGGGGTGTGTGATGCTCAGGTCGCGATTGGGGCCTGAGGCGTGAACGGGTACGCGGGCCGATGTGGTGAATGATCGCAGTGTGCCTGAGGCGTGTACTTCAACGCGGGTCACTGGCGAGGAGTATGAAAGAGGAATGAGGATGGAAGGAACAGTGGGATGAGAATGGTACATACGCGTGTTTGCATCTGATGTAATTGTGATTGAGTGCGGGTGTTCGCATGATTGAGCTTGACTATATTAATTGATGTACCTGCTTTGTGACTACTTGATGTACGTGAATGTGTGTGATTGCGTAATTGTTTAGAGGTACATGATAGCCTATGTAGGGTTTAGGTTGCAACTTATTGAGAAGTGTCTCACGGTTGTATAAACCAAACCATTTCAGATAACCCGTTTGAACAATGAATCAGTCACCACCGCCACCGTCAGAATGTTTTGGCACAGTCATGCACACCGAGGATAATTTCGTGGAGTACACCCTGAATGGATGCCGTACCAAGGACGCAAGGACTAGTGAGGAGGCGATGAGCTAGTGTTCGTGTAGTACCGCTTTTGGTAGATTAGGAATTTGCCTCTTTTTTATGTATGATTTTTAAGGTAATCGAAGTGGATGTGCATGTAAAATTTATGGACCCAAAAACATCAGGAAGGTGTAAGTATGTTCATATGTGGATAATGTAAGGTTTGTGAGTGTTGGCGGTTGGGCGTGCAAGTTTAATTCTGGTGTTCTCCAATTTATTGTCCGGATTTAATTATTTGTTTCCGCTACGATTGAATCTGATGCGAGACCGTTGAGTCGGCGACGTATTCCTGGGATGTCGCACCGTTCGACTCATGGAAGGGAGGTGCGGAAAGCATTAATTTTGAGTCGGGGCGTGACATGTGTCATTCCAAAGTTGAGAAGAACTGCAGGTAATACTGGAAACTGGAGTTCTGGAACAGCTCACTGCGATATAGGCGAAGGGATGAGGAATGTAGCAACCGGCGTCATTCATATACGGATTTGCTAACTGAAAGGATCGCTTCTCATAAGAGATGCTTCGGATGGAGAATTTGCCGTACATAGTTTCCCCTCCTTCGCATCTAACCTTGAAGCCGGCGTAGCCACAAAGTTCCATCCCACTTCCAGCAACATAAAAGGGATAGCTTATGTTCGGACCACTCTTGCTACACATAGTGGCCTCACAATCCTCATATTTCACCGACTGAACTGTTTCCACTAAGACGGCCATGAAGAGGATATGAAACCTGACGTATCCTAAAACTACAGTAATATCGAGATAAAAGTGCTGACCCATCTTCTGAATTAACAAATGTGGTTCTAGCATATAAAAGAGACGATTGTTATATATCAAGGTGCTTTGCCGATGAAGAACATCAGCATCAGCAAGAAAAGGCTATATCTTGCATTTCTCGCTTTGTGTCATTGAACTTACACTACAAAAAAAACGGATTTTTGCCATGAAAATTTTCCAACGAAAAATTTTCATCGCAACTTTGCGACAAATTTTCCAATGAATCTCAAAATTCGTTGGAAATTTCCGACGAAAATTTTTCGTTGGAAAATTCGTTGGAAATTTCCAACGAAAATTTTTTCGTGGGAAAATTCGTTGGAAATTTCCAACGAAAAATTTTCGTCGCAAAATTCGTTGGTAATTTCCAACAAAAAATTTTTTGTTGGAAATTTCCAACGAAATTTCCCACGATTTTAAAAAAATTGATTTAATTCAGCATTTTTTATATTCGTTGGAAAATTCGTTGGAAATTTCCAACGAAATTTCCAACGAATTTCAATTTTTCGGCAATTTTTTCATAGTGTACAATTTTCGTGGGAAATTTCCAACGAATTTTCCAACGATTTTAAAAAAATTGATTTAATTCGGCATTTTTTATATTCGTTGGAAAATTCGTTGGAAATTTCCAACGAAATTTCCAATGAATTTCAATTTTTCGGCAATTTTTTCATAGTGTACAATTTTCGTCGCAAAATTCGTTGGTAATTTCCAACGAAATTTCCCACGATTTAAAAAAAAATTGATTTAATTCGGCATTTTTATATTCGTTGGAAAATTCGTTGGAAATTTCCAACGAAATTTCCAACGAATTTCAATTTTTCGGCAATTTTTTCATAGTGTACAATTTTCGTGGGAAATTTCGTTGGTAATTTCCAATGAAAAATTTTTCGTTGGAAATTTCCAACGAATTTTCCCACGATTTTAAAAAAATTGATTTAATTCGGCATTTTTTATATTCGTTGGAAAATTCGTTGGAAATTTCCAACGAAATTTCCAACGAATTTCAATTTTTCGGCAATTTTTTCATAGTGTACAATTTTCGTGGGAAATTTCGTTGGTAATTTCCAACGAAAAATTTTTCGTTGGAAATTTCCAACGAAATTTCCCACGATTTTAAAAAAATTGATTTAATTCGGCATTTTTTATATTCGTTGGAAAATTCGTTGGAAATTTCCAACGAAATTTCCAACGAATTTCAATTTTTCGGCAATTTTTTGATATTGTACAATTTTCGTTGGAAAATTCGTTGGAAATTTCCAACGAAAAAAAATTCGTTGGAAATTTCCAACGAAATTTCCCACGATTTTAAAAAAATTGATTTAATTCGGCATTTTTTATATTCCTTTATATAACATTCAGTTTTACGGGGCCCTTATTCACAAAAATCACATTCTAAAAGTGATTATTTACATAAAAAAACTAATTTTAGGGGAAAAGTAAGAAAACTAATAAATTTTTTTATTTTATGAAAATATCTAAATTTAGAAAAATTTTTGAGTTACTTAAGTTAAAATAAATTTGTGAGCGTATTATATCCATTTGTGCTATCTTCATAAATATATGATGTGTTTGTTTTGCGGAATATAAATGATTTGGAAAACATTTCCCTAGAAATAGATCATTTGTATCACTTACAAAAATGAAATGAAAAAGATATTTTTATCGTCCACGAAAATATTTACATATAAATTATTATCGATAATGAAAGTATTTTTCATTGATTTAATTATTTCAAGCGATACAAACGTTCATTTTTAGGAAAATATTTTCTAAATAATTTATTTTTTGAGTAACAAACGAAGCCTTGAAGGAAAAAAGTTGCAAGTCCAAGCAAAGTGGTCAATATAGGTTGTGTCATGATTGATTGGGTACGCACGACTCATTTAATTAAACAAATCCTATGAGTAACTCATACGTGATTGCTTATTGTGAACCTAAACACCAGCAATTCATTAATATCAAGGGTAGATACAATATTGACTTTTTTTTTTGTCGGTCGATACAATATTGACTGTGAACATGATCAAAATGAAGGGTTTTGTTAATAAGTTCTCTTAGGACATTAGTTTAGTTAATTAAAAGTGGAAATAAGAATTTTCAAGATCCCTTAAATTGTGTTCACAAGTGCTCTTAAAAGTTAAATTTCTCTTTGACATAGTCAAAAAAGGATGGGACATGAATCTCGGCATTATGAGGGGAATACGAACTATTAAGACAAGCCAGATCTTTTTTTTTTTTTGGGTAAGGAGACAGGCAAGATCTTTTGAATCTTGCGAAATGAATTTTTTATTTTCCCCGATAAATGGTTTCTGCCAAACCCGGAAGTTAATACAGATTTCACAATTAATTACAAGCTACAATCCAAATTAGTGTAAATCTTCTCTTTGAACAAAGTCTCTCTCTCTCTCTCTCTCTCTCTCTCTCTCAACTATACTTACAAGGTTGCTCGTTGTTTGATTCCGAACGGCAATATAATGAATAAACCCTAGTTCTCTGCATTATCTATCTTGGCACTATCGATGAGACCAAATCATGCATGTTGGCTATTTCAAGTGTACAATTTTTCGGCAATTTTTTCATAATGTATAATTTTCGTCGCAAAATTCGTTGGTAATTTCCAACGAAATTTCCCACGATTTTAAAAAAATTGATTTAATTCGGCATTTTTTATATTCGTTGGAAAACTCGTTGGAGATTTCCAACGAAATTTCCAACGAATTTCAATTTTTCGGCAATTTTTTCATATTGTACAATTTTCGTTGGAAAATTCGTTGGAAATTTCCAACGAAAAAAAATTCGTTGGAAATTTCCAACGAAATTTCCCACGATTTTAAAAAAATTGATTTAATTCGGCATTTTTATATTCGTTGGAAAATTCGTTGGAAATTTCCAACGAAATTTCCAACGAATTTCAATTTTTCGGCAATTTTTTCATATTGTACAATTTTCGTTGGAAAATTCGTTGGAAATTTCCAACGAAAAAAAATTCGTTGGAAATTTCCAACGAAATTTCCCACGATTTTAAAAAATTGATTTAATTCGGCATTTTTTATATTCGTTGGAAAATTCGTTGGAAATTTCCAACGAAATTTCCAACGAATTTCAATTTTTCGGCAATTTTTTGATATTGTACAATTTTCGTTGGAAAATTCGTTGGAAATTTCCAACGAAAAAAATTCGTTGGAAATTTCCAACGAAATTTCCCACGATTTTAAAAAGATTGATTTAATTCGGCATTTTTTTTATTCGTTGGAAAATTCGTTGGAAATTTCCAACGAAATTTCCAACGAATTTCAATTTTTCGGCAATTTTTTCATATTGTACAATTTTCGTTGGAAAATTCGTTGGAAATTTCCAACGAAAAAAAATTCGTTGGAAATTTCCAACGAAAATTATACACACTAAAATAATTGCCGGAAATTCAAATTCGTTGGAAATTTCCAACGAATTTTCCAACGAATTTGAATTTTTCGGTAATTTTTTTTAGTGTACAATTTTCGTTGGAATTTTCCAACGAATTTTCCAACGAAAATTGTACAATATGAAAAAATTGCCGAAAAATTGAAATTCGTTGGAAATTTCCAACCAATTTTCCAACGAAAATTATACATACTAAAATAATTGCCGGAAATTCAAATTCGTTGGAAATTTCCAACGAATTTTCCAACGAATTTCAATTTTCGGCAATTTTTTCATATTGTACAATTTTCGTTGGAAAATTCGTTGGAAATTTCTAACGAAAAAAAAATTCGTTGGAAATTTCCAACGAAATTTCCAACGAAAATTATACACACTAAAATAAATTGCCGGAAATTCAAATTCGTTGGAAAATTCGTTGGAAATTTCCAACGAATTTTTTTTCGTTGGAAATTTCCAACGAATTTTCCAACGAATTTGAATTTTTCGGTAATTTTTTTTAGTGTACAATTTTCGTTGGAAATTTCCAACGAATTTTTTTTCGTTGGAATTTTCCAACGAAAATTGTACAATATGAAAAAATTGCCGAAAAATTGAAATTCGTTGGAAATTTTGTTGGAAATTTCCAACGAAAAAAAAATTCGTTGGAAATTTCCAACCAATTTTCCAACGAAAATTGTACATACTAAAATAATTGCCGAAAATTCAAATTTGTTGGTAAATTCGTTGGAAATTTCCAGCGAATTTTTTTTCGTTGGAAATTTCCAACGAATTTTCCAACGAATTTCAATTTTCGGCAATTTTTTCATATTGTACAATTTTCGTTGGAAAATTCGTTGGAAATTTCCAACGAAAATTATACACACTAAAATAATTGCCGGAAATTCAAATTCGTTGGAAAATTCGTTGGAAATTTCCAACGAATTTTCCAACGAATTTGAATTTTTCGGTAATTTTTTTTAGTGTACAATTTTCGTTGGAAATTTCCAACGAATTTTCCAACGAAAATTGTACAATATGAAAAAATTGCCGAAAAATTGAAATTCGTTGGAAATTTTGTTGGAAATTTCCAACGAAAAAAAAATTCGTTGGAAATTTCCAACCAATTTTCCAACGAAAATTATACATACTAAAATAATTGCCGGAAATTCAAATTCGTTGGTAAATTCGTTGGAAATTTCCAACGAATTTTCCAACGAATTTCAATTTTTCGGTAATTTTTTCATAGTGTACAATTTTCGTTGGCAAATTCGTTGGAAATTTCCAACGAAAACATTTTCGTTGGAAATTTCCAACGAATTTTCCAACGAATTTTAATTTTCCGGCAATTATTTTAGTGTGTATAATTTTCCAACGAATTTTGCAACGAAAAACCCTATTACATTTTCGCGCTCATTCAATTTTAAAATTCATTCTCTCTCTCTCTCTCTCTCTCTCTCTCTCTCTCTCTCTCTCTCTCTCTCTCCCCCTCCGCTGATGTTCAAAGCACCAATAGGATGTTCTTCTCCAACATTTTCCCTCTGATGTTCTTCTCCTCCCCCGCTGCCCCTTCTCCTTCGCCCCGTCTCCCCCTCCGCCTCCTCCCCCGCTGCGCCCCCTCCTCCTCCGGCTCCGGCTCCGCCTCCGGCACCATGGACCAAGACTCCGCCGCCCCCCTTCTCCTCCGCGACGTCAGCTCCCTCCCCAAAGGCGCCGCCCCCGACGCCCCCGAGGCCACCATGGGCCGCCCCCGACGCCCCCGACGCCACCAAGCCTCGTCGCCGGCAAGGGTCGAGCTCGCCCAGATCTGGGCGAGCTCGAGCTCGTCGCCGGCGCGGGCCGAGCTCGCCCAGATCTGGGCGAGCTCGGCCCTCGCCGGCGACGAGGCTGGCCCTCACCGGCGACGAGGCTGGCCCTCGCCGGCCATGGCGAGGGCCAAGCTCGCCATGGCCGGCGAGCTCGAGCTCGCCCAGATCTGGGCGAGCTCGGCGCTCGCCGGCGACGATGCTGGCCCTCGCCGGCGACGAGACTGGCCCTCGCCGGCGGCGAGGGCCATTTTTTGAAATAAAATTTTCGAAAAAAAAAATTCAAAAAAAAATTCGAAAAAAAAATTTCGTTGGAAAAAAATTTCCACGATTTTTCGAACAAAAAAAATTTTGTAATGTTTTTTTCGTTGGAAAAAAAATTTCCATGATTTTTCGAACAAAAAAATTTTTCTTTTAATTTTTCCAACGAAAAATTTTTCGTTGGAAAAAAAATTTCCACGATTTTTCAACCAAAAATACTTTTTTTGTAATTTTTCCAACGAAAAATTTTTCGTTGGAAAAAAAATTTCCATGATTTTTCGAACAAAAAAATTTTTTTTGTAATTTTTCCAACGAAAAATTTTTCGTTGGAAAAAAAATTTCCACGATTTTTCGACAAAAATTTTTTTTTTGTAATTTTTCCAACGAAATATTTTTCGTTGGAAAAAAAATTTCCACTATTTTCCGACCAAAAAATTTTTTTTTGTAATTTTTCCAACGAAAAATTTTTCGTTGGAAAAAAAATTTCCACTATTTTCCGACCAAAAAATTTTTTTTTGTAATTTTTCCAACGAAAAATTTTTCGTTGGAACTAAAATTTCCACGATTTTTCGACCAAAAAATTTTTTTTTGTAATTTTTCCAACGAATTTAGCCACGAGTTTTTCAACGAATTTTCCAACGAAATAAAATTCGTCGCAAATTTCCAACGAAAATTGAAATTTTTCGTTGGAAAAATTTCCAACGACCTATTACCAACGAATTTTTTTTCGTTGGAAAATTCGTTGGAAATTCGTTTTCCAACGAATTTTTCCAAATTTTTCGTTGGAAATTTTGTTGGAAAAAAACAGTTTTTTTGTAGTGTTATTGCTGATTAAACACGTTAGTTGACTTGGAAAGTGAACATGGAAGAGTTCAAAGAAGAGAATAGCTTGGTAGTAATAGGGACAACCCCAAGTGAAGAAAAAATCTTGGGTCTCCCATATGTTATTAATCTCTTTTGGTCGCTGAAATCTGAAAACCTCCTCCAATCCTGGAACTTGCACGCACCTTGTCCCCATGGACCACAAATTAAAAAAGACATGACTCTTTGAATTTGCACGTACACGCAGAGAACAGAGAAGAAAAGAAAAAAGAAAGGAGAAAGAAAAGAAAAGGAAAGCAAAAGGGAAAAAGGGATTTGTACGCACACGTCACGAAGAACTCACCAAGCCGGATTTACTTTGTTACGTAATGTCCCATAAGAATTTAAGCCCTTTGTTCGTTTAATCAGAGTAGTTTTCGGAATTAACGCATAAATCAAAATTATGTGAATTTTGAACCACGAGGCCCAATTTTGAAGTTATTAAACCATGGAATTGCATGGAGATCATGGATTAAGGTGTTGCGGAGCCGTGGGGTTTGATGGGAGTCAATTTGAAGTAACGGTTAAGTCAAAGCGAAATTTTAGAGTTTCACACATGAGTTCCACGTTGCAAATAGTTTTGAATAATTACTTTGGATTAGCAATTTGTTAACGCATGAGAATCATTTTATTAGCGATTAAGCATAGTTTAGTTGATTCGTAGTTGAGATAGTGTTTGTAGTGGCTAACAATATCACCTAGAGGGAGTGAATATGTGATTTTAAGAAAAGTTGACTATCTTATGGAGAATTAAAAATGTCAAGTTAAATATAAGAGGAATAACAAAGATGAGTTGATATAAGCCAAAACAAGTAGTTATCTTCAGTGTAGTACGTTTCTATCAAACAAATATGGAAATAGGCAAAATTATAGAAAATGATGCATGCAGAGCTTTATAGTGATTCGGCTTGATGTAAGCCTACGTCCACTCTCCCAAGCTAATACCCTACTAGCTAGATTTCACTAGCAATCTTTTGAGTAGTTACAGTAGTATGTGCTGCTTACACTTACACTTCTTCTCGAAACTGATTTTGTTTATACTCAATCAGATAACTCTCACACATCTAAGCACAAACAACAATACCAATACACTTCCTAAGAGACTACACTTTTCAGTACACTCAGAAAACGGTAAAATGTAAAGCTTTCTCTGTTGATTGGATTGCTTGTCACTCTTGATGCTTCTTGATTTCTTCAGCGCCTATTAATCTCATTTTATACTCCTCGATTTCCAATCTACCCGTTGAACAATCTTCACAAAGATCAATCTCCAATTTATCCGTTAGTCAATTGTTGCGAAGACCAATTTAGCTATTGGAATCAATTAGTCTAAGTTTTTGGATATTTGGTTACCCATACAATCAAATATTCTAGTTTCCAAAAACAAAATTGCTCGATCTATGGAAAGTAGTCTATCTTCCGGATGATTGTTAGCCAATCAAAATATCACTGTATAATTAGGATCTTCCTTGTAGATATTTCATAATATTGATAATCAATCAATTTGTTTGATTAGGAATCCAAACTAAATCACTAACTGTTATAAATATTTATATAAAGATCGTCAATAGGATATCAATTTCTTTGATTAGGAATTCAAACTAAATCACTAACTGTTATAAATATTCATATAAAGATCGTCAATGGGATATTTTTATCCAGATCTTATGTAAACCTGCGATATGCAATTGTGTGCAGGTAATATAAGCACTCCGCTAATATCAATAGTTCCTGGTTATATTTGGTTTCCAGATGATATTGTGTTGTTCTTCGTTAGATAACTTTAGTATGATAGTACTATAGATCTTGTGGTCCTATTCATCTCCGTACCTCCAAGTCTCTTCATATTCCTATGGACTTGTTCACCTTTGTAGGTCTTTCCCATTCTCACGAATCCTTATACTTCGTACATCTAAATTCCTTAAATGCATATTTGAGTATTATTTGAAATATGGATAACATTTGCATATATCAAGCTCGTAAGGAGTTCATAGATTATTTTGTCAATTTCAAAATATTATAAGAGGTTTTCTCAACAATCACCCCCCTTTTTTTATGGTAACAAAACTGTCCATGCAGATTTCAAAATAATAGATTTCAAAATATTTTGAAGAACTTTGAGTATAAGCAAGCAAGTTGACATAGTCTCAAATATGAATATCATCATTAAGAGCGGGACTATGTTTGTAACAGAACTATAATATGTTTGCCGTGCAAGAAGAAACAGTTTCTTATATGAAATCATTCAGATGCACACATATTACCAGCGTATTTGATAGAGTATATGTATAACATTAGTTCTACCATGTATATACTCCAATGTTAACCTGTAAGAGATAATAGTATCTGGTTGTAATAATTATCTACATATATCAGGTCCTGTGTTCAATATCCTGCATTAAGTATCCATCATATATATTAGTACTTCAGCATTACAAGCACATCAGCACCATATATCTGCAATTTCTCCCCCTTTTTGTCAGTATAAAAAAAATCAGAATATGAGAGAATATCAACTTATTTAAATGGTCAGCAAAGCTTAAACACCAATATGAACATCAACTTCAAATCCACCAGAGTATGTCAATCCAGTACACCCAAAATATATCATGCAACAAAACATCAATTTCCAAAAAATATGTTCAAACAACATAAATCATTTTTGCCTAGATGAGGAAGCTATGTTGGCAAAGAATGAGGGATACAAGTTTGCTCTAACAAGATCATAGCATTTCATCGTGTGGAGTTTGTGCTCGTGTCTGATCATGTAGTTCCCAAAACCTTCTTTGAGGGTTGCCATGCTATCCTTCAAAGCTTTAACCTCCTCCTTCAGTTCTTCCTTATTAGCCCTTACTTCCTTCATCATATCAGACTCCTCCTGAAACTAATCAATTCCCTTCTCTTGCTCTCTTGACTCCTCCTATGTGACATCCTGAAAAATAGTCCATTTGGGATTTATAAAATACTGAGTTTTATAAATGTACTCGTAGTTAGTTCTCGCCCGAAACTAATCATTCCTGGGATGCTAACCATTAGGGAAAGGCTAATTGGGGAATTAAATTCGCACGACTAAATGGAAATTCGATCGTGAATTGACTTTCGATCATTAAATCGTCGAGTTAATATTTTGAGCCACTATTGGCTGATCCGAGGATAGTTATGGGTCATTTCGCCACTGTCACAGTAGTGGATCGCGGGTGATACCGTTGGATCACGAAATGAATTGACAAACGATCCTGAACCTATACCGAACGATCGTGCCCCACGGATCTAGTAATTGATCCTCGCGATTTTATTGACAATCGAAGTCGTTACGGTCTGAATAAATTGCACGTGACTCGATTTAGTATCAGTCATGGGTCGAATATGCGAATTTTCCCAACAAGCCGCCCGTTAGCCTGAGAAACGCTTGAGTTGCGTTTAATAAAATTTAATTATTTAATTTAGCCCAAATCGGACACCGGAAAAATTTGGAAGTCACAACGGGACGTTAGGACAACGTTGCGGTTGTAACGTGCAATTTTGGATGTGCCCGAATCCTTCAGAAAAATTTGATTTTGTCAAGAAACAGGAAAAATGACCAAAATACCCCTAAGAGTTAATAAAGGATTAGTTTTGTTGGACAAGGACGTTTTGGTCATTTTAGGCCCTAAGTTGGATTTGACATAATGCCCTTGGATATTTTTAAGCAAGGTTCGATCTGGACCGTTGACTTCTAGATTAGATCGAATCTTGACCGTTGGATCAAAAAGATTAGACGAGGGCATTTTGGTAATTTGCCGTTTTAGTCAAATTAGTCCAACCTTATCTCTTTCTCTCTCTTCCATTTCTCTCCCCCTCTCCCCGTCGAATTCTCTCCCCCTCACCATGAGCCCCTCCCCCTTCCGGTCACTCTCTCTCCCTCTCGCCGGACCGCCTCACCGCCAAGATCGTCGTCGCCGCCACGCCGCAGTCCATACGCCCGCCAGTCACCACCCCGCCATTCGCCGCCGTCCCTCTCCCTCTCGGTTTCTCTCTCCCCTCCCTTGGCCGTGAGCCTTGCCGGTCACGCCCAAGCCGCGCCGTCGCCACCCAAGCCGATTACCGCCGCCGAGGGCCATACACCGTCGCCGCCGTTCCCGATTAAGTGCCGCCGCTTTCCGTTCTAGCCGCGATAGTCTAGAACACGGGTAAGTTGCGCTCTAAACCCAACTTAGGACTTCGGGTATCGACGGGCGCTTTTGGGTGAAATCGGGTATAGGGTAAGTGCGGAATTGCATGATTTAGGAGTGGGATTATGTGGCGGGCCTTAGGATTGAACTCGGAAAAATTTTATTGGAAATTTGAGAATAACAGTAGGCTGTGGACTACTGTTCATGGGGCTGTGATTGGCCGATCAGGTCGCAAGTTGAATTTTTAGAACCAAGAATTTGTGGCGAGAAAGTCTCGTGAAGGACCCGAATCGATTTGAGGTCATTTGGTTAGAGAAAAATAACGATTTATGTGTTTTATGTGCGTTTGAAATATAATTAGGTTGTGGTGGTGAAATTGAATGTGTGATTGTGCAGTTGGTTGATTGAATTATGTCTGTTGGGTGCACGCTTGGGCCAGATTGTTTTAATTATTAAAAATTGGCCGTGTCGACTGCTGAGTGAGCATGGTTTGTGTATAATTATTGCGTGCACGGGTCACATGTGATTGACCAGTTAAGTGGCAAGTGATTGTTGCATGTGTGAAAGAACGAGATACAGTGCGTGGTACAGTATGTGAGATAGTGGAATTTGTGCCGTCCTGAGGCGTGTACTTCAACGCGGGATGATGCCCGGTATTACCGGAGGATTGCCAGCATGAGGAGTGTACTTTAACGCGGGTTGCGCAGTACGTAGTAGGTGTTGAGCCTGAGACGTGTACTTCAACACGGGCAAGAAACATGACCTGAGGCGTGTACATTAACGCGGGCCCTGAAGTATTGTGAAAAGTGGTCGCAGTGTACCTGAGGCGTGTACTTCAACGCGGGTCACTGGCGAGAAATTGTGGAAAAGAAATTATGAGCAAAAAAAATATGTTTATTCTCCCTAATCTTCCCCAGTTTCAATTTGTCCGGGTGAATTGTGGTTTCCGCTGAAGATTTAAATCTCTGATAGTGAATTGAGGTCGGCGATAACCCTGGGACATCGCACTTATCGACCAGTAGAGGGATGTCGCGTGCTCGATAGGCTCGGGGCGTGACATCCTTGTCGCGACCTCCCCGAGCCGGCCCCGAGGCCTGAGGGGTTTTGGCTAATGGATTACTAGGTTGAACCTAGCCCGAGCTCTCCCAAGCCCATACCAATTCGCGACTTAAATTTAAGTTATTAACATGCAAATCAATCTCATTTAGGAGTCGCCACTAATCGGTTTTTGGTAGGTCGATTAGACACCTAAGTAAAGCGCGGGAGAAAAGCTTCACTTCTACGAACCAGAGATTCAATGGGTACGGGGACTTGATTACACTAATCGACTAATTAGTGCCCTTTCGGTACCTAATCTTGTTCAATTCATCACCTAACATGTTCTCGCTAATCGGAAGCCTCAAAATTTCATTCCTGACTAAGCTAAGGAAAGCAATGATTAACATCTAAACTTAGACATGCATAATCAACTACATACGAGGCTAGTTTAAATGCACAATTCAAAGTGTGTGAACCAAGTGACGTGCAATCAAATATGACATTAACCACACAATAGGACAAGCAAACCCAATTTCAAAGCCCCGAACAAAATTCTGATTTTTTTATGATTTTTTAATTTTTTTTAAAAAATTTTTTAATTAATTTTAAATTTTTTTTAAAAAAAAAATTAATTAATTAATTTTTTTTGAATTTTCGAAATTTTCTCGAAATATATTTTTCTAAAATTTTTTGGAATTTTTTTGGAATTTTTTGAAAAATTTTTCGGAATTTTTTTTAAAGGAAATTAAAAGAGTAATGAAAAAGAAAATTAAAATAATAAAAAAGGGACCGGGTCGGATCTCCACATCCGACCCGGATTGAAACCGACCCGGGCGCGCCGGCCCGGGCCCGAAGCCGGACCGGGCTCATTTGTTGAGCCCGGCTAAATTTTTTGAAAATTTCGTTTTTAAAAGAAAAGCCCAGCCCACATTTTTTTTAAAAAAAAAAGCAAAAGCCCAAAGCCCAAAGCTTCGGCCCAACCGCGAAAAGCCCAAGACCTAATTAAAACACTAAAAGCCCACGCACTAAAAAAAAACCTACCCGGTCAGACCCGCGGCCCGACCCGGATGAGCGTTGCCCTACCCGGATCGCCCGCGCGCCCGACCCGGGTCGCGACCCGACTCGCGCCTCCACGCCGCGCCCGGGGCGCGCCTGCTGCTCCGGCCTCCGCGGCCTCCACACCGCGCCTGGGGGGCTCACCTGGACGCCGGCCGCCACGACCAGCGCGCAGCCGCCGCCTGACGGCTCCGGCCTCCGCGAGCTCCGGCCTCCGCGGCCGACGCCCCACCTGCCGCGGCCGCACGCGCTGCTCCAACGCCTGGGTTGCCGCGGGCTCGCCGTCGCCGCGCCTGTCGCCTCGCCTGGTGCGGCCGTCCGCCGTCGCCCCGATGCCGCCTCGCCGTCGCCGCGCCTGTCGCCTCGTCTGCGCCGCGCCTGGTGCGGCCGTCCGCCGTCGCCCCGATGCCGCCTCGACTGCCGCCTCTCTCTCTCTCGGCCCTCCACGCCAGCCGCGAGCTCAGCTCGCCGGGCCGCCAGGAGCTCGCCGCCGCCTGCTGCTTCTCTTCTCCGATCTCTCTCTCTTTTCTCTCCTCTCTTCTCTCCTCTCTCTCTCGCTCCCTCGCCTTTCTCTCTCTGTCTCTCTCTGTTTCACTCCCCTTTCTCCCTCTGTCTCACGGTCTCCCTTCTCTCTTCCCTCGCTCAGTCTCCCTCGCTCCCCTCTCTAGATCTCTCCTTCCTTCTCACTGTTCTCCCCCTTTCTTCTGTTTTTCCTTCGGCTTTAAAGGGGCCGGTCACGCGAGGCATGGCCGGCAGGCGCGCATGGCGCCTGCCACCGCCAGCCTGTGGCGGCCAGCCTCTGCGTTCTGTCTCTGCCCCGCTTTTTTTCTGTTTCGTCTCCCTCGTTTCCTTTTCTACGCAAGCAGCGGCAGAGGGGTGGGGCAGAGAAGTGGCCAGCGTTGACTGATTCAACGCTGGCCTTTCTCTTCCCCTTTTTTTTTTTTTTTTTTAAAAAAAATTTTAACGAAATTTTTTTAAAATTTTGTTTTATTTTTGATTTTTGAAAATGAACATGGAAAATATGCTCTAATATGTCCTATTAATGCAAATGCACCTAATAACTATATGCCATGCAGTTTTAATGAAAATATTTTTGGTTTAGGGGTTAAAAAATTAAACCCTAATTTTTATGTGATAAAACCCTAAATGATTTGGGCAAAATTTAGGTGTCAACAGCTGCCCCTCTTTGAAGGGGAGTTCGAAGAAGTTCCATTCAAAGATAAGAGACACTTAAATTTTGTTCACATAGGGCACGGGATGATGCAATGCAAGAAGGAGGAGAGAGAAAATAAAATAACATCTAACTGAACGAAGAGCATTGTTTAAAGAAAAATGTGGTTTAAGGTTGGACCACAAACCCTTGCTGCGTGGTTTAAGGTTGGACCACAAACCTTTGATGCGTGGTTTAAGGTTGGACCACAAACCTTTGAAGCGTGGTTTAAGGTTGGACCACAAACCTTTGATGCGTGGTTTAAGGTTGGACCACAAACCTTTGAAGCGTGGTTTAAGGTTGGACCACAAACCTTTTGGAAAGAGTGGTTTAAGGTTGGACCACAAACCTTTGAAGCGTGGTTTAAGGTTGGACCACAAACCTTTGATGCGTGGTTTAAGGTTGGACCACAAACCTTTTGGAAAGAGTGGTTTAAGGTTGGACCACAAACCTTTTGAAATCAGGGTTTAATGGATTGACCCGGAACCTTTTGAAATCGGGGTTTAAGGATTGACCCGGAACCTTTTGAAATCGGGGTTTAATGGATTGACCCGGAACCTTTTGAAATCGGGGTTTAATGGATTGACCCGGAACCTTTTGAAATCGGGGTTTAATAGATTGACCCGGAACCTTTTGAAATCGGGGTTTAAGGATTGACCCGGAACCTTTTGAAATCGGGGTTTAATGGATTGACCCGGAACCTTTTGAAATCGGGGTTTAATGGATTGACCCGGAACCTTTTGAAATCGGGGTTTAAGGATTGACCCGGAACCTTTTGAAATCGGGGTTTAATGGATTGACCCGGAACCTTTTGAAATCGGGGTTTAAGGATTGACCCGGAACCTTTTGAAATCGGGGTTTAATGGATTGACCCGGAACCTTTTGAAATCGGGGTTTAAGGATTGACCCGGAACCTTTTGAAATCGGGGTTTAATGGATTGACCCGGAACCTTTTGAAATCGGGGTTTAAGGATTGACCCGGAACCTTTTGAAATCGGGGTTTAATGGATTGACCCGGAACCTTTTGAAATCGGGGTTTAAGGATTGACCCGGAACCTTTTGAAATCGGGGTTTAATGGATTGACCCGGAACCTTTTGAAGTCGGGGTTTAAGGATTGACCCGGAACCTTTTGAAAGAGTGGTTTAAGGTTGGACCACAAACCTTTTGAAAGAGTACCTGGGTGTACATACCTGTAGGTCAGATCGGATTGCTTAAAAGCCTTCTGTCAGCGAGGCTTAAAAGACTTGGACACTTAAGGGCTCTTGTCCGAGGGTTCGATAGATCGTCTATCGTGTCCTTTCCAGCAGGGTCCTGGGAATTCATGAATGCTTGGATGTCTCTTAACACTTCTGAGATCAGCTTGAAGGTTGGTGTCTGAGGAAACGTCACCTGTCTTACAGGATTAGTAATAACAGATACGTGTTATAACAAGTGCTCTGGTAGTGAGTGCGTACCAGGCAAGATAACATCACAAGATGCCATATCAAAATGGTATCATCAATGAAAAGCATTGATTGCATGAGCAATTCAGGATAGATTCAATTGTTTGGAAAGCATTTAACATCCTTTAATATCGCAAAATTGCCTTTAGGCTTGAAAGACGTCATTGATCATCAAATTCCCTTAGGAGAAAGTCTTTTGTCAAAATGATCTTAACTCATGAAGAGAGCCCATTAAGCATGCCAAACAAGGATTCCTTAGTCTGAAAGGACTTCTCGCATACTCTTAGAAAGGCTGTTTGATCCCATCCATTAATGTGGGAAGTAAATCTGATCTCTCTGTATACCTCACACTATTAGTGTCGGAGGCTTCGAGAATCATTCGCAGTAAGCACACATTGACCAATCCAAGAGGTCTTTTGTAAGGACTATAATGCGGGCTTGGTCATGATTTCAACAACGGATAAGCATTGATGGCTAAGAAGTGAAATAATTATCAATCAGCATCTCCATCAGATTTACAAGTCAAGAAACCTTAAGATGAGATAAGACAACTTTGTCCCAACTTTTTCAAGCGATAACTTGTTTGGGAATCCAAATTTCTGCTTAGACCATCCCAATCCGAAGAGACTTTGGAGAAGGTTATAACATTGATTTGGGTAAAGGCTCGAAAGGCTCATAAATTTTCAAAAGGGGTTCAAAAGTTGGTGATCACCGTGGCATCATTACCATATCAGTCAATCTTTTTGAAGGCACTCGACTTTTGAAGTCTACCTTGTCTCGAAAGTCCATTGGCTATTCATTTCAATACAAGAGCTTCGCTCTTTTCTCTAATGACTTTTGCATTTGCAATGATGTTTTTTCATGCAAGCATTTTGCTTTTGACACTTTTTCTTGCGCAAGAATTCTTCTCTTGATGCTACTTTTTTTGCTCTTTTTTTTTCAATTTTTTTTCAATGGGCATTGGCCTTGCTTTTACCAGGCACACTGCTTTTTCATGCCCCTAGCTTTCATTTGACTTTTGCTTATTTGAATCCTTTGAGCTCCTAGGACTTTCGAGATTTTTTTACTTGTTGTGACATAAGCACCAATCGCCATGGTAAATCATGTGCCTTTCCCCAAGGTGGGAAGACAATCACCACTCGGGCTTTAGAAATGAATATTCAGGCTCAACTTGGCTAAGCAAATGGTATGAGTGTTTGGGTAGAGAAATGAATGCTCTTCTTCATTTTAGGATGTTTCAAGCTTCCATAAGGACTCACCTGAAGTTACCACAAAAGATTAATGCAAGTAAGGACAATGAAGTCTTTCTCCTCTTTTCCTCCAAAGAATGTCGACCAAAATCCCCGAATTTGCCCCGTTGTGGGGTGGTTCTTGACAGGGGTATTTTGTATAAATTATCCATATGTAAAGGCTCAAATGGGCTTCACTATGGTCACCTGTAGTGTGTAGGATAGAGGAAAGAAATGCCTCTTTTCACTTTGATCTATGTACTACTCGCGAATGAATTTCTTGTCCTTAAACGACACATGTTTTCTTTTCCGCTTAACTCTCAAAGTGTTTATGGGACGTGTTTGGGAATAGCTTGCCTTTCCTCATTCTAAGTACCTCTCACTTGGCATGATTAACATCTCCCTTTCATTTTGTCGAGATCATCACGGATAGATTAATCTCCACAGGGAATTTTGATTCAAAATGAATGATCCGTCAAACACCAAGGCAATTTTGGATAAAGACGATATTCGAAATTTTTGTGAAAAGCCTGCTTTCACAATTCTATTCTTGTACTATTTCTCAAATACATCATAAACTCCCCCATTTGTTCATGAAGAAAATTTTCATTCGATTTTTATTTGAATTTTGGAAGAAGGGTACTTACCTGCAGCATGGCGCTTGGCAACCCTGTAAAGAATTAGAAAGAAAGAGTTAGTGCGTGAATCTTTATATATCAAAAGATTGGAAACGACACATCATTACCCTTCACTTGCATTTGTCCTTCGAGTCTTTGATGCTTCCTATGAAAGGAAAAAAAAGAATCATGTCAAAAATTGTATTAAAATGGACAATTGGAAACGATACGATTTACTCTCATTTGAATTTTCCTTCCTGGGTATTTGACAACTCCCTTCATCCGCTTTCGTCAACCTTTGACTTTTTGGCACTTCTTATTTCAACGTTTGAGGGCATTGTCCCATGGGTGCTTTCCCTTTTCATTGCAGCAAAATGGATGATTCGTCTTCATCGTGCTTTCTTGGAAGAAGGTGTTGTCGCCTTGATCAAACACATCGTTTTGTCTGCAAAATGAGAGACGGGGCGAGTCATTTCCATTCTTAGTTGGAATAATTCAGGAATGATATACACCATTTTGTTTTGGGGATAGCTCAGATCTGGATTAAGTTGTCCTCTTCGTGCAATCTCGTCGCTTGAGCATTTCCTTCGCAACTCCTTCATCAAAGTTGCTTGATATTCCCTCTTAAGTGTTTGGAGGCACCGTCCACAACATAACCTGCCCTACATTTATCTGTCCGGCATATGTCTCTTTTGCATCCATCCACTTGTTGGAAGAGAAGGAACCTACTCACAGGCTTGATTATACTAAAGCTATTTGCCCCAGCTAGATGACACTCGCCCCAGTTAAATGCTTTCTCTTCCGGAGACTTCATTATGTTCAATACTCCTTCATGCCTACTTACAGACACTTGTTTAATTTTCATTATCCTTTGCTCGGGTCTTCCACTTTTGATCATCTTGACTATTCGTGCCCCCGACTGTTTTTCACATGTCCCTAGTTTGATGGACAGAAGTTCTTCAAATGCACTATTTTGCCCCATCATGACGCGACTTTTCAATTGTCACAATGGAATGGACGGTTTGGCCTCGTCATGTCTTTCTAGCTGGAAGCCTTATTGCTATGGTCAAGCACATTCTTTATTTTGTGTTGAACCAGTCGACTCCATTTTATTGTACTTCATAGGCAATGGCTACCCCTTGGGTGACTTGCCTCATTCGTCACCTGCGGAAATGAGATAAAACATGTTACTCTCATTCTCAATTGAACTGAATTTAGGAACTGCATACACCCTTTCATGACGAAGTTGATAATTTTGTCTCTAATGCTTCCTTGGCGGGGATGAGGGGGAGTTCATCGTGCTCCATGCCGAATCAAATGTTTTCTCGCGCGTCATTAGTGGGGACGTTGGCCTCTTGATCGCATGCACTTCGTGTCTTAGTGAGATAATTTTAATGTACGTTGGTTCGCCAAGCTCTTGTCGGGTCTTTCATTCAAATCCACCCTAGGTAAAAAAGAAAAGGAAGTATCATTTCTACATTAAAGTGAATGAACTTTGAGAACAAAATACACCCTTTTTCACTGAATTGGACGGCTTTGACATTCTGTGCCCCCAGTTTATCTCTTGATTACGCATCTCTTGGTGCTCCAATGGGTCTATCATGCGATCCTCATCTTCATCCTCCGCGGATACAATGGTGCCCCTCTCACTCTTATTTGTGAGTTAACTATTCTTGAATTATCCTTTTGTCAAGTGGGTGATCATCTGACATCGTTATTTTGTTTCGATTTGCGTATGCCTCGTAAATCATCTTTTGTACAAGTGAGTCCACAAGTGAAGACTCCCTATTTTCAAGGGACTCGGTGGCACGTTTTCAATTCGTTCCCAAGCAGCCTTCAACCTTTGCCCCTTTACCTATTTTGACAAAAATGAATGAACAAGTCAGTTGTTGTACAAGAAGTTCTAATTGGAACGATTACGGATTTACCATCTCCAGTGTCGTTTTGCAAATCAGCCTGCGAAATTAGTCAGGTGAGGAGATGTAATTTTATGTGAGTCTTTTTGAAACTCGTTTTCGAAATTTTTAAAGGTAAGGTAAGAAAGTCCAACCCGACATGTTAGTTTGGAACACTTCAAGTACTTTTAAAGAAAGATGATTCTTATGGAATCAAACATCATTATTAAAAAATGTGTATCACACGAATTACAAAGTGTTCGATTGGGTCCGCAAACGAAACCCCAAACACAAAACACAATTCCTGATATGAATAATAATAAGGACAAAGTACAAGAAGCTATTGTATAAAAGAGTGTAGTGAACACAATTCTCATCCTAGTTTTAAATTCATTTTTTTTTGTGCATGATCAAGCGAGTGAATGCCAAGGAGCGGTCGTCATGTATAACCTGCGAAAGGATGACGATGTTAGTATATGAATGAAAAACTAAAATAATGATGATGATGATAATAATAATAATAATCATTCAATGAGGTCGCCTCTTATAATGAAATCAAGGCGACGATACATGCCCCCATGGTTCCTATTTGCGGGCATTTGGTATTTCACAAACATTTCATTGTAAGAGGAGACATCATTAAAAGATTAAATCGCGGCTATCAATCGAATGCCCCTTTTATTCTAAAAGTTTCAACGCAAAATGCGGCATATCAAATTTGAAAGACTAATTTGCGATTTCATTTTTGCAAAAATGAGGTGATTCCTATTTACAAAATTAATACACAAAAAGTGATTTGAATTTTGATTCTGAAATGTGAACAAGAAAGAATTTTATTGAAAATGTGATTTCAATTTATGCCCCAAGATGCAATCTTGACTTGAAAGAATTTCCGCACAAAAAATACGATTTTAAGCTTATAACTGCAAGTTTAGACAAAACGATCTGTTTTGGTAGGGCCAAATCAGAGATGTTTGGGATTCATGCTCAAGGCTCGCTATCAAAAGTGATTGCCAGGAATTTTGCAATTATAAGCTTAGATCACCGAGGGCATTCGATTGATTTCCGTGAATTTCAAAAATGAAAGTTTCAATTCAAAAGTAAACAAGTAAAGAGAGAAATCATACTTACAGTGGATGACAGTGGATGACAAATTTTTATCACACAAACATGCAAATGTAACGTGCGGCTGGACTTCTACTCTAGATGGCTTAACAAATTGGAGTTACGAGGGTGGGATGACTAGTCGCGGCCTCGCGCTCTAAGCCAAGTCCTCGTAACTCCAGCTCGATCAAGAATGATACCTCGATGCGACGCGGCCTCGCGGGCAAAGGTAAGCATTTTTTACACCAAGAAAGAAGCTTTCGGGATTGAGTTGGGCAACCTCTACTACGCGGCCTCGCGGTCGAAGTCGTATCCAACTCAACACCATCCTAAACATTCCTAGTGCAGCCCAGGTCCGGCAGCATGGTTGTGTGTGCAACAGTGTAGTGCTAAAACATTTAAAGCATGCACAACAGTTTATACACAAAGCACTTCAAGAGTTTGAAAGAGAAAAACATTCATTCCCAAACTACAAACCTACAAAACAAAGGGTCAACAATTACTCCACCCCTTATAACTCCCAACCTACAAGACCATTTAACACTTTGTTAGCGGACTTACCTTAGCCTTCACGATGCGCTGCCATAAGACCACGTTAGTTAACAAACAATCAAGATATACTAGGCCTAAGTCCTCAAGTCCCCAGTGGAGTCGCCAAGCTGTCGCGACCTCCCCGAGCCGGCCCCGAGGCCTGAGGGGTTTTGGCTAATGGATTACTAGGTTGAACCTAGCCCGAGCTCTCCCAAGCCCATACCAATTCGCGACTTAAATTTAAGTTATTAACATGCAAATCAATCTCATTTAGGAGTCGCCACTAATCGGTTTTTGGTAGGTCGATTAGACACCTAAGTAAAGCGCGGGAGAAAAGCTTCACTTCTACGAACCAGAGATTCAATGGGTACGGGGACTTGATTACACTAATCGACTAATTAGTGCCCTTTCGGTACCTAATCTTGTTCAATTCATCACCTAACATGTTCTCGCTAATCGGAAGCCTCAAAATTTCATTCCTGACTAAGCTAAGGAAAGCAATGATTAACATCTAAACTTAGACATGCATAATCAACTACATACGAGGCTAGTTTAAATGCACAATTCAAAGTGTGTGAACCAAGTGACGTGCAATCAAATATGACATTAACCACACAATAGGACAAGCAAACCCAATTTCAAAGCCCCGAACAAAATTCTGATTTTTTTATGATTTTTTAATTTTTTTTAAAAAATTTTTTAATTAATTTTAAATTTTTTTTAAAAAAAAAATTAATTAATTAATTTTTTTTGAATTTTCGAAATTTTCTCGAAATATATTTTTCTAAAATTTTTTGGAATTTTTTTGGAATTTTTTGAAAAATTTTTCGGAATTTTTTTTAAAGGAAATTAAAAGAGTAATGAAAAAGAAAATTAAAATAATAAAAAAGGGACCGGGTCGGATCTCCACATCCGACCCGGATTGAAACCGACCCGGGCGCGCCGGCCCGGGCCCGAAGCCGGACCGGGCTCATTTGTTGAGCCCGGATAAATTTTTTGAAAATTTCGTTTTTAAAAGAAAAGCCCAGCCCACATTTTTTTTAAAAAAAAAAAAGCAAAAGCCCAAAGCCCAAAGCTTCGGCCCAACCGCGAAAAGCCCAAGACCTAATTAAAACACTAAAAGCCCACGCACTAAAAAAAACCCTACCCGGTCAGACCCGCGGCCCGACCCGGATGAGCGTTGCCCTACCCGGATCGCCCGCGCGCCCGACCCGGGTCGCGACCCGACTCGCGCCTCCACGCCGCGCCCGGGGCGCGCCTGCTGCTCCGGCCTCCGCGGCCTCCACACCGCGCCTGGGGGGCTCACCTGGACGCCGGCCGCCACGACCAGCGCGCAGCCGCCGCCTGACGGCTCCGGCCTCCGCGAGCTCCGGCCTCCGCGGCCGACGCCCCACCTGCCGCGGCCGCACGCGCTGCTCCAACGCCTGGGTTGCCGCGGGCTCGCCGTCGCCGCGCCTGTCGCCTCGCCTGGTGCGGCCGTCCGCCGTCGCCCCGATGCCGCCTCGCCGTCGCCGCGCCTGTCGCCTCGTCTGCGCCGCGCCTGGTGCGGCCGTCCGCCGTCGCCCCGATGCCGCCTCGACTGCCGCCTCTCTCTCTCTCGGCCCTCCACGCCAGCCGCGAGCTCAGCTCGCCGGGCCGCCAGGAGCTCGCCGCCGCCTGCTGCTTCTCTTCTCCGATCTCTCTCTCTTTTCTCTCCTCTCTTCTCTCCTCTCTCTCTCGCTCCCTCGCCTTTCTCTCTCTGTCTCTCTCTGTTTCACTCCCCTTTCTCCCTCTGTCTCACGGTCTCCCTTCTCTCTTCCCTCGCTCAGTCTCCCTCGCTCCCCTCTCTAGATCTCTCCTTCCTTCTCACTGTTCTCCCCCTTTCTTCTGTTTTTCCTTCGGCTTTAAAGGGGCCGGTCACGCGAGGCATGGCCGGCAGGCGCGCATGGCGCCTGCCACCGCCAGCCTGTGGCGGCCAGCCTCTGCGTTCTGTCTCTGCCCCGCTTTTTTTCTGTTTCGTCTCCCTCGTTTCCTTTTCTACGCAAGCAGCGGCAGAGGGGTGGGGCAGAGAAGTGGCCAGCGTTGACTGATTCAACGCTGGCCTTTCTCTTCCCCTTTTTTTTTTTTTTTTTTTAAAAAAATTTTAACGAAATTTTTTTAAAATTTTGTTTTATTTTTGATTTTTGAAAATGAACATGGAAAATATGCTCTAATATGTCCTATTAATGCAAATGCACCTAATAACTATATGCCATGCAGTTTTAATGAAAATATTTTTGGTTTAGGGGTTAAAAAATTAAACCCTAATTTTTATGTGATAAAACCCTAAATGATTTGGGCAAAATTTAGGTGTCAACAATCCTAAGTCTAAGCATCTCTTCCATTTCTGCTTCTTCTTCCTCTTCCAGAATCCTAGTCTTCTCTCCTTGATCTTCTTCTTTTTCTTCTCCTTCTCAGTTTCTTTCTCTGCCTCTGCATCTTCCTCTTCCATATCTATCTCTATGATTTTCTCAGCCTCACTATCTTTTTCAGGTTGTTCCTCCAAGTCAGCTTCTTCTTGCACTTTCTCTGTTTCCTTCTCGGTTTCCTGAACTTGCTCTGCTTCTTCTTCACTGGCCCTAGTTGACGCTTCAGGACTCTTCTCCAGGAAGGTGCGGATGGCTTTCTTAAGGGAAGAAGTTGGTCATGTTCCCCCTCTTCTTTGCAGTATAGGATGAAGCCACTAAGCCTTTTCTTTTCTCGCTCAACTCTTCTCTATTTTGCAATCTGTCTACGAACATTTATATTGGCCAGTACATCTTGGCCATCACCAATCTTCACAACTTCATTTTTCAAAGTCATCCAACCATACTTTGTGAGTTTCAAATGCATTTTCAGCATAGTGTTGTCATCAATTTTCAATGTAGGAAGCTTTTTCTTCATAAACTCTCGAGGAATCTGAATGCCGTTGAATTTAAAAATCCTTGTAATCAAGGCACCATAGGGCAGCTTCCCAAATCTCTTCTTCAATGTTCGATGCATATGCAGAAATATAGTGTGGGGCACAAAGTGTCACACCCCAAAACCTACCAAGATGGGGAATGACACGGCCGTCCTTTCACCCAAAGGACGCAGCCTCAAACCACCCAAGAGTCCCAAAGACATCGCTCTCATTCTATTGGCTGCTAAACAAAAAACCTAAAAGGTTGGGAAAAGAGGGATGAGCAACCACAGCTCAGTGAATAGTACATCTCTTCTAAGTAAATCGAGCAATCACTATGCATGTGTACAAAACAATACCAGAACTTCAGAAGTCAAACTCAAGACATAAAATACATATCGAGTCATATAAGAGTTGTTTCATTTCATCAAAGCTTTATACAATTCAGAAAAATACTCATTTTAAATCATCATAAACATCAATGGTCAAGTCCATTGATCAATCTCTATTAAAAATCACGTCAATGGTCAATTCCATTGACTAATCTTAAATCACACATCAATGGTCTATTCCATTAATGAATCTCATCAAAAGCACATGCCGATGGTCCATTCCATTGGCCAATCTATTGCTCATTATCAAACCATGGTCACGATACAAAACCTTGTGACAAGGCTACCAAGATTCCCCCATTGGCAAGGTCTCCACCTACAAAGCCAGTGGCTCGGCCCAGAAGGATATCCTAAACCCGGTATGCATACCCCAAAACCCCTCAATGGGTTCACAGTCATATTGAGCATCAAATAATCATCATCCAATATCAGAATTCTAATCCATAATACATTTCACAAACCAAACAAATAGCTTTCTCACAATACGGCTCAACCTCCAGAAATACATTTCGGCAGTTCTTGAATTATTTCTGAAATCATTTCATAAGCTAGTTCGTAACGCGATACACATATGTATCCTTGCACAATATATTTCCAAAAACGATTTCCAAATCATTCTCAAATACTAAAAAAAATAGTAAATGCTCGATCCCAATTTATGCAACAAAATGCTCTTTTAAGTTCAACATATATATTTATATCGAATCATAATTCTTTCAAGATATGATTTTTATAAAACCAAAGAAGAGATAGTACCACTCACCTGGAATCTCCAAATATTAAATAACCACGCTCACTCGAACCGACGATATCGTAATCCTAACAATTAAATAAGAAACGACATCAAAACCCAGTAAAAAAACTACGAAACGGCTAAACGACGCTTAAACGCTAAAAAGACAACTCAAAGACGCCCATAAGTCGCTTCTCCAAAGCGATTATCTAAACCGTTCGCAACGCGGAGTTTAAACGCGAAACTTGATCGTACCATAAATTCCTCCACCGAACTCCGTTTCAAGCGAGCTTATAGTCAATAGAAAGCTTATTCAGAGCACTACAGGAACCCTAACCTGGCAGCCCCAAAATCGAACCGAAAACCGACGAAAATCGGCCTAAAAACCACTGTTCGCGCACTGTTCACTGCGCGCACTCAACTTCAAAAATTCATATCTGGCAAACCGTAAGTCCAAATCAGGTTCCGTAAAATCCCACGTCTCCGCAACACCGTAAACTACCAATTCTATAAAAATACGCAGCTCAACGACTCAAAAATCAGACTTCGCCGCTCGAATTTTCCAAAATTCCGAATTTAAATCCTAAATCGGAAAACTCCTCCAATCGGAGGAACGAGGGATGCGAACGCTTATCAGGCGTTGCGATACGAAGTTGATCCGAGCTGGCGAGGCTCCTAGGACATGAGCCCTTCCTCTTTCTTGTTCTTCCTTTTCTTTCCCTCTCTCTCTTTTTCTTTCTTCTCTTCTCTTCCCTTTTATGCACGAGCTCTCGGTTAAAAAGAAGAGCTGAGCATCCACTGTAGATACTTTTGACCTTTTGACTTTTTGACCTTTTTTTTTTTTTTGGGTCCGAATATTACACAAAGAAATCAATGACATTCACGATGGCCCAAAGCAGTCTTGCCTCATACCATGACACATCATTAGTGGAAGTTGCCTTTGGTCTTATGTATATAACAAGGAATTTTTTAATCATTCGAAGTTTCTAAGGCGCGAGGTTACGGGAAACATGAGTTTTGTTTTCTCTGAAAAATTCAGGATTGTCTTGTTGACACACCTAAATTTTGGCTTCTCATTTAGTTATTTATTGCATAAAAATTTAGGGATGGACCCCGGTCCGTAAACAAAAAAATTAATTAAATAAATTGCATGTAGCATTTGCATATAGGCCCATATAATTTGCATATTAATTGAATCCGCAGCGGGTGGACTTAGATGTGAGGGTTTTGATCTTAATAAGCTAGATTAAGCCCATATAAATTAAGCTTAAACTGACATTGTGAGGACTTGAGCTTAATTAAACCCATAAGAATTGAACCAAGCACATTACTTCTTTAATATGGCCCCCATTTGGATTAGGAATAAGAAACCTAATTTTCACTATAAATAGGTATTACGTCTTCACTATACAAGGAGGAGAACATTAGAAAAGAACATCGAAGAGCACATTAGAAACACGCAAGAGAGAAAAGAGAGAGAGCATAGAGAAAGAAGCGGTCCTTCCCCTTCTCGGCTTTGTCTGGTCTTGAACAAGAGACTCTTAGAAAAAGCAATGTAAAGACACTCAACTGAGCAATAACTTATGTCATCCATGACTTCCCTCTTGATAGTGATAGGTCTTTGAATGTGAGAACCTGAAATTTTACTGAACATCCACAAATCTTGCCCCCATTGACCAGTAATTCTAAGAATTGACTTCCATAATATGGATATATCCCCTCAAGAGTTGAACCCTTTCCAGGGAAAATCGTTATCCCCTCTTATGCTCGCTAAAAATAAACAAAATAAGCAAGATTAGGAAGAAGGAAGCATGAAAAAGAACAGGATCAGTAGGCCTTATACAATACTAGGCATCTCTGATGGGACAACAAACTCCAAGCAGCAGAAGAAGGAGGTCTATGAAACAGTGCGAAATCACAGGAAAGGTTGTTCTTGGCATATCGAAGAAATTTTCTTGCGAGGGGATAGTAAGAGTGACAATATGACTTACTAGGGAAGTCAAACAAGGGTTAGAGGATGGATAAACTAATTTGAATCCATGTGTTGAAATTGCTCAAATAACTGTGTTTCCAACAGTAAACCTGCATATATGGTCCAACATGGTCCAATATTATGTGCAAGCTAGAGTGAGAAAAGCACTTCATTACTTACCACGTACATTCCTTCATATTCAGACCCGGCAATGAAATTGGTAACATCTCAACTTGCATCCTCATGTGTGCATAATATCTTACAAATAGCTATAAGGAAAATTTAAACAGCAACAGCAGCAGAACAACTGCTATTACTGCTAGCCCATTTTTGAGTTACCGAAACAGGAGTCAACTGCATGTTCTTAATTAGCTGGACATCATCATTATCCATCAGAGATGGAGCAAGGGCATCTTCACCCTCATCTGCGTCAAGAGATTTGTTCACAGCATTCTCATCATGAGCAATTGCCTTCAGTTCTTCCAAAACCTCGTCCATTGAAGGCCTCATTTCCTTGACCTGCTGCAAGCACCGGAAAGCCAGCTTTGCCACTGAAGATGTCATCCTATGAGTTTCACTATCTAACTCAAATCCTAGGGTCCGGTCAACCAACTCGCCAAATGCACATGTCTGAATCTTGTTTATGGCAAAATTGGCCAAACTAATCTCGTGCCTCTCTCTGCTTATGTCCACAGCTGGCATGGACGATATAAGCTCGATTAGAACAACTCCAAAGCTATAAACATCACTCTTCTCGGTGAGCTGGTAGCACTGATAGTACTCGGGGTCCACATAACCTGGAGTCCCTTGAGGAGCTGTCGAGAAATGAGAGACATCATTTGGGAATAGCCTTGAAAGCTTGAAATCTGCAACTTTAACATCAAAATTCTTGTCGAGAAGGATGTTATTAGTTTTCACATCACGGTGGATAATGGCGGAAGCGTGGAGGTAAGTTAGTGCAGTCGCAGTCTCTATGGCAAAATTCTTGCCAAGGCAATGTAGCTGGTGAGTTTGCTCTCTGGCCATGGAAATGATCAGCGACAGTGCCATTCGGGATGTACTCATAGACAAGTAGAAGTTCATGGCTGTGGTGAGAAGTGCAACCGTACAGAGACACAAGGTTTTTGTGTCATAAATGGGTTAGGATATCTACTTCATTCATAAATTGCTTTACCCTATGGTAGCCGTGCTTGTATAGGCGCTTCACCGCTACTTCCCTCCCATCCCAAAGTTTTCCTGTCAAAAGAAATGGAAGGTTGCGAGTTTGAGGATACTCTTTTGTCCCTTAACTTGTAAAAACATGGAGGCCTTTTCTTACCGTAGTAAACAGTTCCGAAACCTCCATCTGCAAGTTCATGGGAAGAAGCAAAATGATTTGTGGCTTCTTCGAGTTCACTACTGGTGAAAATTGGGACCTCAAAATATACACTGCTTTCCTCCATGTCTGGATCAGGGGAAGGACAAGGGGCGTTGTTCTTCAGATAGGACTTAAGAGAAGCATACTTCCTTCTCCAGTAGATCATATAGATGAAGAGGCAAAGGGCAATGACCGAGCCTCCAATTCCTACACCTGATACGCAAGGAAATTTAAATCTGCTCTATGGGCGACCGTGGATGTGGTTATTCTAAGGCGAGTTGCACCGAAAAATGGACATGTTGAAAAAAGCAGCTTCCAATATTTCAAATTACTTGCAACTGATTTATGCACTTTACCAGGACTTTGGATAACAAACAATGAGCATGCATTCTGATTAGAAGCAAAACGAAACATTTTCTTGACACGTTTGAGGGCAACATTTGAGAAAACCACCCAAATTGTCAAAGGTTCCACTTTGTTGAAGCTGCGTGAAATAATGAGAGGTGTCAATTGTAAGCCAGCCTGATTTACTTTTATACACGTTTTGCATTGGAAGATTTCTGCCTGCATAACGGTCAGAAATTTACACTACCCAACTGAGATTTTGCACATTATGTTAAGTGGCAAGAGAATTAGTTCAAGTCGCCAAATAGCATATGTAATGCACGAATAGGTAAAATATATGTATTTACCTGGTCTCATCTTCTGCCACAAACCTCCCTTTCCTGCACAGACATCGTTGGTCAGTTCGATGAAAAATTTCCACAGCGTAGATAGTCCGCAGATTTGGTTTCATAGACAAGAATAAATAGAGTATAGGGTGTGAAGAACAACTAGAATCTTTGATGAATAGATCTATTCTTTTACCGGTAAGAGAACTATCGTGTTCAGATTTTTGTGTTTCCCAGCAGTGCCTTAGGAGGGACCAAAATTTCAATATGAACCAAGGATAAAAGAATTCGTCTCCAAAAGTAATTATTATCCTAATTATTGTAGCTCACAAAATAATCCTGCCTTCATCAAATAACAAGGTCATCCATTCAATTACAGCCAGTTTATGACTGGATGAGCCTCGCTATGCTTGGAGACACAAGAGAGCATAGTAGCCCAAAAACTGCATGGCTAAAACAAGAAGACCATTGAAGTAAAAGATCCAAAATTTTCTCTTCTTTCTCTGGTTGTGGTCCCTTTTTAGTATTCATTTTAACAATATCAGGAGCATGAGGTTTCATAGCTTTGGATTGGGTTCAGGACTCTTTTACACAGATTCACTGTCAGATCATTCTGTGTAGCATGGAAAAGATGACAGACATGAACAACTCATGGAGGAATCTAAGTGGAAGGTACTTGGTGGTACACTGTTATTAATTAAAGGAAGATATGGATTGGCTATTCTTAGGTTATTGGCAATCTCCCCAATGACATGCACTTTGAAAGGCTTTAAAATTAGTCCTTCAGGATGAAAATCAGTTGCAGCCAAAAAATAACATCCTTTTGTTTGTTCTGCCTTGGATCAATTGCCAGTAATATGATGGCCAAAGGAAAAAAATCGCCAGTAATATCTTCCAAGAGCTGCTGCCACTGATGAAACATGATCTCTATCTCTTAGACTGGCTTCTCCTATCTTCTAATGGCTTAATAAAAACTCGGAAAAGAAATGATTTGCTTATTGCAGCAAGTCCTGGTAAAACTTACTTGTATCACATTTTTTGCGATTGAATCCATCAGAGCAATAGCAAACAAAGTTTATCCCATCTGATCAGCCACACCGGCCTCCACCATGTTTGCACTTGGCACAACTCTTGTCGGTCGACATTGTCCAGTTCAATGTGAACCCATCCTTCGGAGCTTCCTGTAGTCAACGCTCTTTATGGTTGGGCTCGGGATTCCCTCCTTCAGTTTAACTGGTATTCTACTCCTCGAATGACAGGATCCATCCTTCTGTACTGGCCATTCTTCCTTATGTGTTAGCACAACAAATGTGTAATTTGAATGATCAAAAGGGCAACTTAGCCGAGATTGGGGGAAGTCTGTAGAAAATGTATCAGTCCAGCCATAGAAGAACCATAGGTAACACTGGAAACTGGAGCACTGGAAGTGCTTATCATGATAATAGGTGGAGGGATGAGGAACCAAGCAACCAGTGTCGTTCATATACCGATTTGCTAACTCAAAATATCGCTTCTTATAAGAGATGCTTCGGATGTAGAAGTTTTTATACAAAGTTTCACTTCCTTCACATCTAACCTTGAAGCCGCGGTAGCCACAAAGTTCCTTCCCGCTTCCAGTAACATAAAATGAATAGCTTATGTTCGGACCACTCTTGCTACACATAGTGGCCTCACAATCCTTATATTTCACTGATTGAGCTGTTTCTACTAAGAAGGCCACGAAGAGGATATGAAACCTGACGTATACTAAAACTCTGGTAATATCAAGATAAAAGTGTAGACCCATCTTCTGAATTAACAAATACGTTCTAGCATATAAAAGAGACAATTGTTACATATCTGAGCGCTTTGCTGATGAAGAACATCAGCATCAGCAAGAGGAGGCTACTTGTTGCATTTTTGGCTTTGTCTTCATTGAACTTCTTGCTGGTTAAACACGTTAGTTGACTTGGAAAGTGAACAAGGAAGACTTGAAGAAAGAGACTAGCCTGGCAGTGATAGGGACAACCTCAAGTGAATAATAAATTTCGGGTGTCTCGTATGTGGCCCCTCACTATTTGTCGGTGAAATCTGAAAACCTCCGCCAATCAGTGAACTTGCACACACTTTGCCCCCATTGACCAGAAATTCAAAAACACCTGACTCCTTGAATTTGCACTCATTTGTGTCCTCAAATTGCAGTCTTTTCGAGCAATAACGTGCAAACCGTGAGGACCTGTCTAAAAGAACAAAGGAGTTTGATTCTTGATCTCGACGTACCATTGTTGAGATGATTTTCATTATATATAGATATTACAAATATTACACTCCGTAAGGAAACAATACAACAATGGAAAATAATAAATGAAAATATTATTATATTACAAGAGTTGTCAATCACTTGATTCTAGCATTTCCATGAATTATCTCGTAATTTTGGTTGATATCTTTAGAGTCTCCGGATTCTTCTTCCTTGATTGATAAATCAGCGTCTTTATTCCCCTTCAAATTGGGAATGGGAGAATCCCAAATTCTCAATTTGCGACATAAATTTCCAAATGCATTTCTAGACAATGGTTTTGTGAAGAGATCAGCAATTTGATGCACAAACAGAACATACTTAGTCACAAGCGTTCCAAGAGCCACCTTTTTGCGCATGTAATGATAATCTAATTCAATATGTTTAGTTCTTGCATGAAACACTGGATTAATCGACATGTAAAGTGCACTGATATTATCACAAAATAATATTGATGGACTAGAGAGATGAATATCCAAATCTCTCAAAAGGAATGATATCCATGTAAGCTCTACAACTGTCGAGGCCATTGCATGATACTCTTCCTCGGCACTAGATTGAGCAACTGTTCGTTGCTTTTTAGCACTCCATGATATACAGTTGCTAACTAAGAAAGTACAAAATCCAGTAGTCGATCGTCGAGTCAAGTGACAACCTGCCCAATCTGCATCACAAAAAGCACACAGTCCAGGTTGACTTGGACAATATTTGCATGCCTCGATCTGTTGTGCCGCTGACATAACGTAAAATGCGCTTCACAATTTGAAAATGACTCACAGTAGGTTGATGCATGAATTGACAGACAATTGACTGCATATGAAATATCCGGCCATGTAATCGTTAGATATTGAAGAGCACCGACGATACTTCGATATAGCGTAGGATCCGAATATAATCTTGCATCTGAACTAAATTGAGAACTAGCGACCATAGGTGTGGAAACTGGTTTGCAGACCTCCATTTGTGCACGTGTGAGAATTGACAAAGCATATTGTTGTTAGCACAAATAAAGGCCATCAAAGAATATACTAACCTCTACACCTAGAAAATAGTGTAACAGCCCCATATCCTTCATAGCGAATTCGCTACTCTGTAGAGATGAACTTATCAAGCAATTTTGGATCATCACCAGTAACAATCATGTCATCTACATATAAAAGTAGAGCTAGAACGCCATGAGTTGATTTTTGAATAAATAAAGAAGGATCTGCAATGCTGCAAAAGAAACCGGATGCCAAAAGAAATGAGCTAAAGCGATCAAACCATGCTCTTGGTGCTTGCTTGAGACCATATAAAGCTCTCTCCAGATTGTAGACATAGGAAGGGTGATTTTTGTCTTCAAAACCTGGCGGTTGCTCCATATAAACAGGTTGCGATAGAAAACCATGTAACAAGGCATTTTTAACGTCTAATTATTTGATGGGCCAACCTTTAACTGTAGCAATGGTGAGGATTGTTCTTATACTTCGTGGTTGAACAACTGGCGAGAAAGTCTCAAGGAAATCTACTCGTGCTACTTGAGTATATCCCTTGGCGACCAATCTTGCTTTTAATCTTTCTAATGTCCCATCGGCCTTTAACTTAGACTTAAAAACCCATCTACATCCCACAACATTAGTATTTGAAGGGCGTGGAACAAGAGTCCAAGTTTTATTCCGATGTAATGCCTCCAATTCCTCTTTCATTGTTACCGACCACCTTGGATGCTTCAAAGCATAACGTACATTGTCCGGCTCCTTCGGTATAGAATCCATCATATGTAAATTGGCATATTTTGGATTAGGCTTCACAATACCAGCACGTGCTCGAGTAATCATTGAATGATTTTGAGTGGAGGAATGTGCTATTGAAGAATCAAGAAGGACATCCACAAAAGAATCTTCATTTTCCAAATTGCATGGAGAATCAAGCGGAGCACTCGATGAGTCACCAATTTCAACAGGATTTTGATGAACATGTGTTTCACCTTCCTCAATGTTGTCTTCGTGAGAAGTATCATTGTTAGCAAAATTTAATAAGTCATCATGCGGTTGATCAGAATTAACCGACAACGCACCTTGTTGCAAGTGCAATGGTGAAATTTCCGAGTCCGATCTTATCATGTCATGATTTGGCCAGCTTATAAATTCAAATATCTTTGCTTTATCACTTTGATCCCGAAATAATGAGCTGGGCACGATATAAGGAAATATTATCTCATCAAAAACGACATGTCGTGATCTATAGATTCGACCAGTTGGAGGATAGAGACATCGATATCCCTTATGGCGATCACTATAGCCGAGAAACACGCATGGCAATGACCGAGCATCGAACTTATTTTTGGTGTAGTCCCTAAGATAAGGAAAGCACCTACAAACAAAAATTCGCAAAGAATTATAATCTGGTTTTCTACCAAATAAAAATTCATAGGGTGATTTCATGCCCAACACCCTTGTTGGAAGCCGATTCAAGAGAAAAACTGCTGTTTGGAAGCCTTCAACCCAATATTTTTTAGGAATTCCACTTTGATGAAGTATAGTCAAGCCAATTTCACATATGTGCCTATGTTTTCGCTTGGCAACTCCATTCTGCTATGGAGTATTTAGGCAAGATACTCGATTAATAATGCCATTCTTTTGCAAATGAACTAAGAAATCTACTTGATTGAACTCTCCACCTCAATCAGATTGAAAGATTTTAATATGTCCTCCAAATTGTCTTTCCAAATATTTCTCAAAATTGAGAAAACATGCATAAAAGTCAGATTTTTGCCGTAATGAAAGTAACCAAGTATATTGCGTATAATCATCCATAAAGCAAACATAACACTGAAACCTTTGAAATGAGATTATTGGAGCCTTTCCCCACAAATCACAATGTATCTTTTCAAAAGGCTTAGTAGTACTAGATTTGGAAGGCAAAAAAGGAAGTTTAGATGCTCGACCCATTTGACAACTACTACATATCGCAGTAGGTTTATTCCAAGCAGTAACAATAATATCGCCTTTATTTTGCAGATGACGGATTGTCGTTGGTTGTGGATGTCCCAACCTTTGATGCCAAGTGCTTTCGTCAGCTTTTCAGAACCAATTCGAAAATAGTGCTTCTTTTGACGCCTTCAAGGTATATAGATCACCTTCATGGTTTCCAATTGTTAGAACCTTTCTCGTTTTCCTGTCCTTTATCACAAAACCAGTGGCAGAGAACTCAAAATTTAGAGGATAGTCAGTTGTAAATTGGCTCACTGATAATAAATTCTTTTCACATGAGTAACAAGTAGAACATTTTTTAAGTCAATGTTATTTTGCCCCAAATTGATCTGAACATCACCGATATAGGAAATTTTAAGCGAATCACCATTTCCAACCATAATGCTATCTTTCCCTATATATGGTCGTAAGCTGAAAAGGTTACCTTCATCTCCGGTCATGTGATTTGAAGCTCCAGTATCAGTAAACCATTATGAATCCTGACTATCTCCAACAGTAAGTGCAGCAAATGCCTTTGGCACATCCGATGGAAGGAAAGATTGATTAAATCGATTAAAGCAATCTAAAGCAACATGTCCCTGCTTGTTACATATTTGACAGGAAACGACTTTGTCTGTTCCTTTCACAAGCTTCTCAATCTTGCTTTGATTAAATTGTGGCTTGTGACCTTGTGATTGTACAAAATCAGCTCGAGAATTTTTCATTCTTGGACCTTTGTGAGAAAACCCTCTTCCATGTGAAGAAAAATAATTGTTGGAATGTTGGAATTGTTTGCCCTTCTTGATGCTCTTAAAATTATTTCTTTGACCAAAGAAAGTCGTCCCATGTTGAATTATAAGGGAACCTTTATTTGTGAGCCGACTCTCAAAACTTTGCAATTACGAAACCAAGTCAAAGAATATCGGCATTGGAGGCTTCAACATGGAGGTTGTGAATGAATCATATTGATCACCTAAGCCATTCAAAACAAAGAGACCCTTTTTTGTCCTCAAGGGGACATCCGATAGCAGATAGCTCATTAAAATATTTTTGAAAAGCACTGACATACTCGTGAAGAGACGAGAAATTATCTTTACGACATTTTTGAATTTGTAGAAAAATTGAAACTTCACGTTCCTCAGATACCTTGGCAAAAATATCTTGTAAAGCTAACCACACCTCAGCAGATGTCTTCAAGTCTACCACTTGAGCAAGAACTTCTTCGGAGAGCGTCGCAATGATCCATCCCCGCAGAAGGCGATCTAACCTTCTCCATTGTAAAAAATCTGGATTTGCCACTTCCTCTGAGACTCTAGCTTCTTTTCCAGAATCAGAGGGGGTGGCTATTGTTGGACTTGGCATCTGGTACTCGCCATCAATGAATCCTACCGGATCTTGACTTTCAATTAGTGCAAGCTTCTGGGCTCTCCAATAAGAATAGTTTGTTTGTGTCAGTTTCAGTGACACAAAATTGCTAATGTTCAAAGAAGAGGGATATGGATATTTAGGATTGGTGGAAGCCATGGTTAAGGATCAATTGCTCCGATACCATAAAAGAACAAAAGAGCTTGATTCTTAATCTCCACGTACCATTGTTGAGATGATTTTCATTATATATAGATATTACAAATATTACACTCCATAAGGAAACAATACAACAATGGAAAATAATAAATGAAAATATTATTATATTACAAGAGTTGTCAATCACTTGATTCTAGCATCTCCATGAATCATCTTGTGATTTTGATTAATATTTCTAGAGTCTCCAGATTCTTCTTCCTTGATTGATAAATCAGTGTCTTTACTGTCCAGTTTGGTCCTTTCTTTGCCCCATGTTTTTTTTATTAAGGTTTAGTGAGGCCCAAACAGGGCATGCTCAACAATGGTGTTCTAATGTTGATCGAAATCCATCACCCCGCCCTCACACTCTAAAACTCAGGAATCGTTTATTGTTCGAGCCCTTTGACGTCAACGATCATTCTCCACTAAACCCTTACAAGCTTTTAACCTACAAATGCTTACTAACATTAAATCATCAAGTTATTATAAGAACAAAACAGAGAGAAGTAAAAGGCGCACATCAGCGAGGCGTCTTAGTTGGGAAAGGCTCCAAGTGGCAGCAGAAGAAGGTCCACACGTAGTTGAAAATTCCACGGGGACAATAGTTCCAAGTACAATAGACAAGGGAAAAAACGCGGTTGCTGTTGGCCTATGGAAGAAAGTTTTCCTTCAGAGGCAATAGTGACAACGTGACTTTTTGAGATGAAGAAAACGGGTAATGTGTAATTGTCCTGTTCTTGAAGGAAAGTGTCCTGTTCTCTTAGGCTGAAAAAGATAGAAAGCAAAATCCCAGGAAAGTTCTCCATATATCTTGCTAGGTATCTCTCTCTCTGGTCAAACTTTCAGAACCTAGTAGTAGAATCGCCATCCAATCCTATTGAATGACTGTGGTGTTACGCGAGAACATGGACAAGAAGAGGATCTTCAACAAAAACATGTATCAACATATATAGCAAGAACCACCGCCCGCAGCGGCTGCGTTGGCTTGCGCTCTTGTCCCCCCACGAAGGGATCAGAGTTCGAACCCCAGCGTAGGCGTTAGGAATTCTTAAGTGTGGCGCCGTGGTGGTGGGTCCTGCGCTAGCGTCACCCCAGGTTTACCCCTCCGGCTGTCGGCCGTGCGGGGGGTTCCTAGGTTATCAAAAAAAAAAAAACATATATAGCAAGAACCCAAGAAACAAGCATAAGCAAGTCCCAAAAAACTAGAAATAATATCTTTCCTGCGTCTGTTTTAGTCATTGAATTGCTAGTGGTGATTCATTGGATTGTAGAATTACTCTCAACTTCTAGTGAAAGAATGTGAACTAAGAACCCATAGCTTAAAAATTGTCTTACCGCCATTGCAGTTCTTGGTCCGTGGTCCATCAGAACAGTAACATACACTAGTTACGTTCTCGAAACCGCATCTTCCTCCACTGTTCCGGCACAACTTGCAATCATACCCTGTCCATGTTAGCATGAACCCTCTCCGTAACGGTTCTATGTACTCGACGTTTTCTATTGCTGCATTTGTCCACCATTGCTCTGGATCCAGCTGAACCGGGGCAGCAATGACAGACTCGCATGAGTCTCGAGTCCAGTCTAAGTACTCACCATCCTTAAGGCTCAATGCAACAAAAGCTCTATTTACTGCATTGGAACTGCAAGAAACCTGAGAAACTGTGGAATTGACCGAAAATGGGTCGCTGCAGTTGTAAAAGAAGCAGATATCAGCATGGTATGGACTGAAATTAATCGATGAGCGGTCAAAGCTGTAATTGAGCCAAGCCATGGGGCAATTGGTATTATTGAGGACTTGAACATCCACCAATCAGGAGTTCTCTTCATGGAGGATCTCCTTGATCAAGTAATGAGCAGTAGAAGTGCGGTAAATAGGCTCGTCTTCAAGGCATCAGATGTCGAAGCCTGGGTAGCCACAGAAATCCCGTCCATCATCAAGGATGGAGAAAGGAGAGTCGTAACCTTGATAATCAGACGCTGCTGGTGTAATCCAGATGAAGAAAGAGAGGAGCCTAACGCTCACCAAGCTCAGCTGCAGAGTCACAGAGGGAGACAGGATGGACTGATAATGAATGAGTGAGAACTGAGAAGTCTACAAGAAAGGAGAGGAATGGCAACATTTACATGCCACAACAGAACTTGTTCATTCAATTAAAAACAGTTGTTACATTGGGGTTGTATTTGACTGAGCTTCTTGTTGTTTATAAGTCAGTCACTTGTCAGGTTATTTGGTTTTTCCTGCGCGGTCGATGCTCAGCAGTGTTTCATCAACATGATGAACATCATCATTTGACTCATTCTTGTTCTCCGGGAAGGCAGTTCTTTTGTCAGTAAAGAAACACAAACTTTGAATATTACAACCGCCAAAACTACCTGATTCAGACTAAACTACAACTGTAAGGAAACATTAGGTGTGGTAGCACAGCAAGTACACAATAGAGACCACGAGGAAAAACGCATTTAATCAGTAACGAAGCAAGAGTGCTAATCAAACATTCACAACTCTTAAAAGTGAAATACATCATTTCCCTCTTGCTGATGAAAGGTCGATGAAAAGTGGGAACTGTAGTCGCGGTGCGATGGTGTTAAGGCACTAGGACAAATGTTAGTCAGGAGGCGGTCTAATTCCGTTTGGTAAAGCTGAATTTGTTCCGGCTATAGTAAATTTTATAATACTTGAACGTATATGACCATTTAACTGGTCAAAAAGTCAAAAAGGTTGACAGCCAAAAAAAAAGAAATCCACCGCCTCATAAATAGAAAGACGCACCGAAAGAGCGTCGTGAGCTTAATGAAAAGGGAAGGAAACGAAGAAAAGAGAAGAAAAAGATAATAAAAAACAGATCGTTTCCAATATTCAACAAGCCGGATTAACTATATTCCGCAACGCCTGATAAGGATTCAAGCCCTTTGTTCATGTAATCGGAGTAATTATTTGAGTTCAAACATCAATTTGAAGTTATTTGAAATTTGAAATGCGGGATCCGATTTTGGAGTTGTTAAGTTGTGGAATTACATGTCAGTTATAACGTAATCCTGTTATACGGAAAATTTATGAAATCTGGGATCTTTAAACTTCATGATTTTCATAATATGAGGGATGAAGACATACCTTTATCCGTAGCATTTCCTTTGAAGATAATTGTTGCAAAAAACAGAAGAAACGAAGAATTCGATTTTTCTCCCTTAACCCATTTTTCTCTTAATGTATCTTATCGATGGAAGATAAAAATATAACTTCTTTTCGTACGTTATCGTGGGTGGAGAGAGGACTAAACTCTACTTATATATACCCCTTCAAGTGGTGTCTTCCATCAAAGTATATCCCACTTCGTAAGAGTTGCACCTCTTCGGAGGAACTTTAACTTCTCAATAGAATTACACATTTTCATCTATTTTTCATAGCCAACACGTTTTAGCACTTAAATATTTATTAAACCATTAATTCATAACATCATGTGGGCCACATTATTCTTGCATTCTCCCACTTGGCCCAGACGACCTTCCTTTCATGGTTTAATAAAGACCATAATGTGTACAATAATATTATGCTAAAACCTTTCTTAAATTGACTATCACATAATGATCACAGTTAAATAAAAAAACTAATGCGAGTCATAGCGGTTGTATGCCATTAATTGACATAGTCCCTTCCATGTACTACAACTATAGCTCTCAACTTAATATGATCCATAAATGAGAAGTATAGTAATGGTCCAACTATAATGTCTCTGTTAGAGACTATCATGTTACACATCATCTATTTCGATCATGTATACCAAATAGAAAACAGAAAATATCATAAACACATAATTGAGCTCATAGTGTCAAATAAATAAACTTAATGCATTCATAATACAATCATTAATGACATCCAATAATACCCATCCTTTCAATATGTTCTTTAAATATTTTGGACAGCAATCCTTTTGTTAAGGGATCTGCAATCATAAGGTTGGTGCTAATGTGCTCAATTGACACTTTTTGTTTTTGAACTTCTTCTTTAACGGACAAGTATTTAATCTCCATATGTTTAGCACCCTTCGAGTACTTATCGTTTGTTAGAGAAAAAAACTGCTGCAGAGTTATTACAATAAATTTTCAACAGCTTGGCAATACTGTTGACAATCACAAGCCCTAAAATAAAGTTCCGCGGCCACATCCCATGAATAGTGGCCTCAAAGCACGCCACAAACTCAGCCTTCATAGTAGATGTAGCAGTAACTTACTGTTTTGCACTTTTCCATGAAATTGTGCCTCCAGCCAAAAGATACAAGTAATCAAAAGTTGATTTTCTTATATCAGTACATCCGGCTCAGTCTAAATTTGATTTTCCAATCACCTCAAGATGATCAAATTTTTTATAAGTGAGCATGTGATTCTTCGTTCCTTGCAAGTATCTGAGAACTTTTTTGCAGCTTTCCAATGATCTAATCCTGGGTTACTTTGATACTTGCCCAGCATTCCAATAGCAAAACTAATGTCTAGTCTAATGCAAGTTTGAGTATACATTAAGCTTCCGATAACATATGCATAAGGAATACTTTTCATTCGTTCTTATTCCAATTCATTTTCAGACATTGCATAAGACTGAATTTGTCACCTTTCTGAATTGGAACTGCTCCTACTGAACATTTATCCATATTAAACTCTCTAAAATTTTATCAATATATGCTTTATGAGACAACCCTAATAATCGTTTGTGATCTATCACGGAATATTTCTATTCATATCACATACGTTACCTCTCCCATATTTTTCATTTCAAAATTTTTAGAGAGAAATTTATTGATTTCATGTAACAAAACCAAGATCATTAGTAGCAAGCAAAAGGTCATCAACATACAAAACTAAAAAAATAAACTTGCTCCCACTGACCTTCATGTATATACACCGATCAATGGTATTTTCCTTAAATCCAAAAAAAGTTATGGTATCATTAAACTTAATATACCATTGTCGAGAAGCTTATTTAAGTCTATATATTGACTTCTTTAACTTACACACCATGTTTATCAATAAACTTGCCCTCTGAAAAGCCCTCTAGTTGGTCCATATAAACTTCTTCCTCTAAATTCTCATTAAGAAAGGCAGTTTTAATATCCATTTGGTGTAACTCTAAATCGTAATGAGCCACCAAAGCCATAATGATTCTAAGTGGGTCTTTCTTGGAGACTGGTGAAAATGTCTCCTTATAGTCAATGGCTTCTTTCTGAGTAAAACCTTTAGCAACAAGCCTGGTCTTATATCGTTTGATATCACCTTTTGAGTCGCCCTTGGTCTTAAAGACCCATTTATACCTGACCTTTTTGCACCCTTCAAGCAATTCAACGAGATTCCAAACTTGATTTTGATCCATAGATTTTAACTCTTCTTCCATGGCATTGAACCATTTAGTAGAATCAGCACATTTCATGGCTTATGAAAATAAACCAGGATCATTACCAATTCCTAAGTTAATTTCTGACTCTTGTAGATAAACCACGTAGTCATTAGAAATAGCCGACCTCCTTTCTCTTTGAGATTTTCTTAATGTTATTTTTTGTGGCTCAACTACTGTAGGTTCAATATTGACATTTTCATTATGGAGTGTTTGATCATTAATTTGTCGTTCTTGATTATTGTTGGGTTGAACTATAATATCAGGAACAACAACTTTAGAAGTTTTGGGTAGAGAAACTTTCACCCTAACTTCTTGAATGCAAACATCGCGCATTCGTTTACTCCTACTAATGTCAACATTTTCAATGAACCTAACATTTCCAGATTCAACAATTCTTATACATATTAGGACAGTAAAATCTATACCCTTTGGATTTCTCTGCATAACCAATGAAGTAACCACTGGTTATTCTTAAATCCAATTTCTTTTGATGTGGATTGTAAATTCTTACTTCTGCTGGACAACCCCAAACATGTAGGTGTTGTAAACTAGGTTTCCTTCCCGTTCACAGTTCAAAGAAAGTCTTTAGAACTACCTTACTAGGAATCCTGTTTAATAAATACATAAAAGTCTTTAAAGCATACATACATAATAATAAGGGTAGAGATGAATAATTCATCGTACTCCTAATCATTTCCATTAAGGTACGATTTTGCTCTTCTGCTACACCATTTTTTTGTGGTGTACCTGGTATTGTGTATTGAGCACAAATACCATGTCTTTCAAGGAATTTAGCAAATGGACCCAAACATTGTCCCTATTCATCATACTTTCATAATATTCACCACCTCTATCTGACCTTACTATTTTCACCTTTTTATCTAATTGCCTTTCAACCTCTTTAATATACACCTCAAGTGCATTCACTGATTGAGATTTATCATGCAATAGATAAATATAACTATAACGTGAAAAATCATCAATAAAAGTGATAAAATAACTTTCTTCACCAAAAGATGGAACATCAAAAGGATCACATATATCGATGTGTATAATTTCAAGAAGCTCTGTGCTTCTTGTGGCACCTTTCTTAGTGTGTTTTGTTTATTTACCCTTAATACAATCAATACACACTCCAAGATCAGTAAAATCCAAATTTGAAAGAATTTCATTCTTCACTAATCTTTACATTCTTTCTTTGGATATGTGACCCAAACATTTATGCTACAAGTAAGCAAAATTCTCATCCACTAAACTGCATTTAGTGCCAACATTATGATGCAAGGTCATTAAGGTCTCAGCAAAAGCATTATTAAGTTTAAACTTGTAGAGACCATCACATAAAACTCCAGTTCCAATAAGATTATTATTCTTATACAAACTAAAAGATCCACAACCAAACTTAAAAGAGAATCCCGCTACATCAAGTTTTGGCAAAAAAACTAAATTGCGGGAAAAGGTAGGTACATAAAGGGTTTGAAACAAATGCAAATAATGCCAAGTATCTAAGATCAAACGATAAGTGTCAATGCCTTCAACTAGAGCTTTGTTTCTATTCCCCGTGGGCACATAATTCTCATTTGACTTTATGGTTTGGATCAAAAGAAATCCCTGCATCATATTTGAAACATGAGTGGTGGCACCAGAATCAATCCACCAAGTATTATGAGGAACTTCAGTAAAATTTGATTCAAAACATACTAAAGCACAAGACTTACCTTTCTTTTCAAACCAAGCTTTACACTTGAGACAATCTTTCTTCAAGTATCCAATTTTATTGCAAAAGTGACACTTAATAAAATTGTGTTCTTTTTTGTGAATTTGAGAAGCCTTAAAAGAGTCATTCAGGTTGTGTAAACCATTCTTTTTACTCCTTCCATCTTTCCTCTTGGAATTCTTCTCAGCTTCTTGATGACTTAAGAGATGAACGGAATGAGCCTTTTGATTCTTTATCCTTGTTTTCTCTTGAACAAGTATATTGGCCAATTCATTTACATTCCACTTGTCCTTTATAGTGTTGTAATTCATTTGAAATGGCCCATATTGTTCATGAGGCAAGGAATTAAGTATGAATTGTACTAAAAAGTACTCATCCACGTTCATTCCCAAAGTCCTTAATTTTGCCGCTAAGTTTGTCATCTTTAGTACATGTTCATGCATGGTACATGAACCATCATATTTTATGGTGGTCAAAGTACTGATTAATGTACTAGCTAGTGACTTATCAGCAGTTTGAGAATGCTCTTCCACAAATTTCATAAATTCCTTAGCATTGTCAATTTTGGGAAGAGTTGTCTTCAAGTTGTTTACAATTATCATTCACATAAATATTAAGTTTAATCTGTTCAATCTTTCCCAATTTTTATGAAAAGACTTTTCATTATCGCTGCTCTTATCAGTAATAGCAGCTGGTTTCTTAATTTAAAGTGCTAAATCAAGATCCAAGATACCTAGGTGAAATTGGACTTGTTCACTCCAATCAAGAAAATTTATTCCATTGAATAAAGAAACAGATGAAGCACACGGATGAAGAGAAACAGGTACAGATACTTTAAATATACAAGAATATACTCATACAATAATGCTTTGAGAATATCACATTATCATATTCAAATGAAGCATTACATATATATCATAGTTCTCGTTCGCTTGATCCTATAATATACAAACATACAATAAACCACAATAATGCTAATAACTTTTATTTGGTAATTATAAATACACCCCATTAAAATTTATTTGATATCTTTGGATATACAAACAAATTTTAACAAGACATATTAATTACCAACTATTATGTTCATGAATTATAAGAAATTGATTTACCTTTGGGTCAATCCCTAAGTCCTTATAATAATGAACTTCAATATACCCATGACACCAATAATGATATGTAATATATCAATTCCAATCATAGCATCAATTAATCATGGGTAATTGAAAGAAACATTATACAATTTCAAAAATTCAAGACATTATGATCTGGCCACTTTGATGACTAACAAACCACTCATAATTGAATTCTTGAAATTGTAAAACACTATAATTATTTCATTCACAAACATTTACCAAATTGCATGCTGAGGGTAAAACCGTAAATTAATGTATAAAGGCAAAACTATAAAATCAGAATCGATAGGGGCAAAACCGTAAATTCAGCAGCCAGTGACAAAATGGTAAATAATTCAATCAATGGCAAAATAGTAAATAAAATGATCAAGGGCAGAACCATAAAATCATGTGGAAAAGGGCAGAACCATAAATAGCCGGCGGAGAGTGCAGCATGAGCATGCGGTACACGGGCCTATGCATGCGCAGGCGCATGCGTCACATGCGCCAATTCCTTCACGGTGTGCGTCACGCACTTGGCGCGTGGATCAACGCGCCACAACTGCAGCGCGCATGGCTTCCGCGCGCCTTCTTCATCGCGTCCATTCGTTTTTTTTTTGTGTCCTGTTCCACCACGCCTTCCGTCATCGGGGTCTCTTCCAACAGCCCATCTCCGACCAAATTAATGAGTGGGTTTTGGAGACCACATCGGCACCATCACACAGGTCCAAGATTCGACGAAATGAATCGGAACAAGAAATCATTTCAACCACTTTGATTTATAACAAAAATACCAACATCATTTGACAAATCCAAACCCAGAAAACCATAATCGAAAAATCATGAGATCCTAAACCTCGCTCTGATACCAACTATAAGTTATAACGTAATCCTGTTATGCGGAAAATTTATGAAATCTAAGATCTTAGATCTTCATGATTTTCACAACAAGAGGGATGAAGACATACATTTATCTACAGCGTTTCCCTTGAAGATAATTATTGCAAAAAACGGAAGAAATGAAGAAATATGATTTCTCTCCCTTAACCCACTTTTCTCTTAATGTATCTTATCGATGGAGAATAAAAATACAACGTTGTTTTCGTACGTTATCATGGGTGGAGAGAAGACCAAACTCTATTTATATATACCTCTTCAAGTGATGCCTTCTATCAAAGCATATTCCACTTCATAAAAATTACACATTTTCGCAGGAACTTTAACTTCTCAATAAAATTACACATTTTCATCTATTTTTCATAGCCAATACGTTTAACACTTAAATATTTATTAAACCATTAATTCATAACATCATGTGGGCCACATTATACTTACATTACATAGAAATCATAGATTAGGGCATTGTGAAGCCATAGGGTTTGACGAGAGTTGATTGAAGTAATAGTTTAGTTGCAGTGAAATTCTAAAGCTTTGCGCTCGAGCTCCACATATAACTTTGAATATCTGCTTTGGGCGAGCAATTTGTTAATGAGTAGGAGTTCTTTTGTTAGCGATTAAGTTTAGTTTAGTTGATTCATAGTTGAGCTGATGTTTTACTTAGTTGTTGTCACGCCCCGAACCCCTCGGAGCGCAATCATCCCACGTACCGGTCGATTTTGATGCGACGTCCCAGGATGCGTCGCCGACCCGACTCCCAAACACAGAGCATAAGGCACATGCGAAAGCAATAATTAAAACACCCGTACAAAAATAATACATGACCAAGGGTAACAGAGACACTACTCAACGAATAACAAACAGCACTGTTAATTGCCATAAAAAAAAACACTTACAATATTCATTTTACATCTCACATACAAACAGCCTACCATAAACAGATCAGCGGCCACTAAAGTCAAAAGGTTACTGGCCCTACCACTCTACGACTAAGATTGATCCTAGGAACATCAATCCGGATCAGATCCTGATGACTCGAACTCAGCCTCGATTATCTCATCCTCCGAATCCATCTGTTCGACCTCGCCATCCTGTTCAGGATCCTACTCTATGAGCTCCGGACCCTTATATTGATCGGGTACACCAGGCATCCTCTAACAGGGGTCTGAAAAATATTATTTAAACAACTATAAGACGAATCTCAGTGAGTAAGCCCCCTAAACCGAAACTAGGCTAACATGCACCGCCCGACAAGCAAATCAACACAACAACTGACAAATAATGTCAATCAAATGACCCAGGCCCTTGAGCCCAGATCGCTTACCTTACTGACCCTGCAGGTTAGGCAATTCAATATAATAACTACAACACATGCATGTACACACTTGGCCATACGTACGCCACTCGCATGCTCATGCTCAAAGCGTTCATCTCGCACGCCATTCACCGAGTCTTGCACACTCGCACACTGGCCCATGCATTTTTATGCATGCAAATGTCATCATCATGTCATGTTTCATTCTGGCTCACACTGCACACTGGCTCAATGCTCATTTATTATTACGACCCGCGTAAAACGCATCAGGTCCAGTGTCTCTAGCCTGCTACAAAGTGCATGAGGCGCAACACTGATCTCCTCACGAACCAGAGCCCGCGTAAAACGCATCAGGATGGTCGTCTCTAGCCTGCTACAAAGTGCATGAGGCTCAACACTGTTCTTTCTTAATCACAACACTTCGTGGCCAACGTCGAAACGCCCCAAGCCCAGTGTCTCTAGCCTGCGTCAAAACGCATCAGGCACAACACCGATCTTCTTACGAATCAGAGCCCGCGTAAAACGCATCAGGATGGTCGTCTTCCGGACGTACCGGGCATCGTCCCGTGTAAAACGCATCAAGACGGCACACCCTGCGTAACACGCATCAGGGCGAATTGTGATCACACATACACACAGCCAGTTATTATCTGAACCCCGCGTAACACGCATCAGGGCGATTAGGTGATCACATGCTCATGTCAGACACGCATTCTCGCACAATCTCATCTCATGCCCCATTCTCGGCATACACAATGCGTGACCATGCAATGTCGTACAATGCAACATGAGCATTCAATTTCAGCAAGGCATTTCAACAAACATGCCAAGTCAACGTGCTCAAACAGCCAATCAATTGCCCATACTCATTCGCATAACATGCGCACTTGGCCAACTAGTACCATGTGGCCCAAAACATAATTCACGCACTCGGGCAATAAACATTCACACCAATGATTGGCCAATCACACACCGCATTCAGTCGATCACACGAACACGCAGCATGGCAACGCCCCAATTGGGCCTCAACAAGCAACAATCGGCGATAATCCATCAGCCCGGGCACACCCGGCAATCACACTATCTAATTCCAACTTGCCAATTTCTAATCCATCGAAGTCCCAAAGCGAACAGCCACTAATCATCCCAACCTTGACTTCCGATTCAACTCTAATCGGCACAATAAACCACTAATCAGTCCGAGAGAGATAAAAACCAAGAACGTACGAAAATCGGATCCAAACTGGGCAGTTGCACAGTGGCCGAAATCCATTTAAAATAAATAGTAAATCAACTCCAAAAATTCTGAAATTTGGATATGTTGTACAAAACATCTCGATGAAAATTTTTCATGAAGAACTCGAAATCCAGTTCTAACTGTAAACACCTCGTTTTGACACTCAAATTCAGACAAAATCCGGTTCGCTCGGACAGCCCCTCAGGCCATCAAAATACAACTCATTCGGTACCCAAATCATTTTGGAAAACCTTGAAATTTTTATATGTTATATCCACAAATGTCCCTAACAATTTTTGTGAAGGAATTATTTTGAATATAGGCCTGGAAAAATTTATAAAAATTCGAACAGACCCGAAAGTCGGGTGAACAGTAAATCGGGCAGTTTTATTTCGGTCCAAAGATGGACTTCCGAATAGCATCAAATGATTTCCAAAAATTCCCAAATTAAAATATGTTATACTTAAAGATGTTGCGAACAACTTTCATGAATAACACTTCTTCAAATTCGGCCCACACAAGTCACACCAAAAATAAAAAAATCTGGAGACGCAACAGTAACCGTTCCGGAAATCAACAAATATGCATCATCAAGCAAACCAAGCTCAACAAACCACTAATCCAATTATCCACAGCCTTTAAACCATCCCTAAATCATCACCTTAGGCCCTTAAAATGACCACAACATCAGCCCACATTAGCCCTTACTAATTAACCCCTAAAATACCCTAATAACCCCTAAACTTGTCCAAAGTGCACACAAGCCTAATTAAGGGTTAGGGTTTCCACTCACTTGGATTCCTAAGCTTCAAACAAGGCTGAACAAGCGGCAAGGGCGACTGGACAGCGGCGGTCCCGCGCCGGAACAGTGGCGGCGAGCGGCGGTTCTTTGGCGAGCGGCCTCACGCAGTCGAGCAAGGAGAGGAAGAGAGGGAGCTCACGGGAGAGGGAGAGAGAGGAGGGCGTGATGGCTGGTGATGGGGGAAATGGGAGGAGAGAGAGAGAGAGAGAGAGAGAGAGAGAGAGAGAGAGAGAGAGTGATATACACAATGGTTGAGTGGGGTTGGTGACCAACTTCTCATAATGCCCATCTTACCCTTAATCCAAAGGTTGAGATCCAATCAAGTTCAAATAGTGGAGGGGCAATTTTGTCCTCAATATTTTGAATTATTGGGGCTGATTAGACCATAATTTAAACCCCAAAATATTGCCCAATTAAGTCCAAAATTCGGAACACCAACTTAGGGGTACAAGGGCAAAACGGTAATTTTCCGGTCCCGGGTCAAATTTTTCAATTTTGACTCTACCGAACCCAAATATGTTTGACCACATAAAAATGATGTCGTCCTTGCAAAAATAGTTGCGTACGCCCACGAAATTCGACACCGAAGTTCAGGTCCAATTTGGCGATCAAAATTGCTCAATTCAGAATTTTAGAGCCTCTCACTGATGGATGGCTGTTTGGGGGTTACGCGTATCGACCTAGGGTCACTCGAGTCGTGACGGTCTCAATTACCGGGAGAACACAAGGAATTATTGGTTATTCCAGCTGTCACGATCGTTCAGTTCAAGTTCGGGATTTGTTCGCCACTCGTACTCTCGGTCGAGCGGAATCACCCGCGATCCGATCGTACGTCGTTGGCCAAACCAAATCTATCACCTTCCTAAGATCGACCCACACTGGCCCAAAATACTTCCCTGCCGTTTCTCGAAATCGGTGCCCGATTCGCGATTGAGTCCCCGGTCCACGTACCATTTTCCCTAGTTAGCCTTTCCCATTGGTCAGTGTCCCGCGAGGGGCCAGCTCCGGGCGAGACGTACTAAAATCAAATGAGAAATAATATCCACTTCGTCGGATCCCGAAAATGGATCGAAATTCATGATGTTACAGTTGTGATGCCGAGATTAATAGGATTACGAGATCGTCGACTCATATAGCTACGTTGTTTGGTTTTGCACATTCCAGGTGAATGGTGTTATCTCTTCTTCAAATTTATAAACTCATATTTTGAAAGCAATATAAATTATATACAGTATGAATTATCAAATGACATTTTTGTTGCATAAAAGTCTAAATTAAGCATTTACTACTTTTTACTATGGTTTGAGAATAGTTTTAGAAAAGGTATTCTGAAATGATATACACATACTGCTTTGCGAATCTGGTCTGTAAAATGAATTCCGAAATGATTTGAGAAATACTTCGCAAAAAGTATTTCTGGCGGATGAACTGAGTTGCGAAAGATAATAAGTTTTGGCTTGTGAAACTGATTTATAATATAGATTCTAGATTAGTTTTGTGGATTTTGAAGGATATTGTGGGTTCATGTTGATATTCAGTGTCTTTGTGAGCTTATTAAGGGGTTTATGGATATGCATATCCTTGTGGACCAGCCATCAGCAATACAGGTGAAAACCTAGCCAAGACTAAGGAGGAATCTTGATCGCATTTATCACAGGGTGTTAAGCGTGATCATAGTTAAATACTTGAGCATGAGATTGGTCAATGGAATGAACAATTGACATGTGATTTAACGAGATTAATTAGTGGACTGACGATTGATACTTGTTTTAATATTATTGATGAAATAGGTATTTCTACTATGAATATAGTTATGTTGAAATGATATATAATTCATTTTGATCTTGTAAGTTTGGTATATTCTAGAATTGGTGTAGATGAATTACATTCTTGTGTCTTAAATATGAATAGTGGTTACTCAATTTGCTTAGAAGAGATTTAACGTGATTGTTCGTTCCATTTGTCTTACATATTTTTCAGGTTCATCGATTAGTGACAAATAATAGAGGTGATAAGTTATAGGGTTAGCAGATCCCACCTTGGAATCGGGAACTACCGACTGGTTCCTAGACCCACCCAAAAACCGGACTACCGATCGAATTCGATTATCGGGTGGGTCCAAGGAACTCATCAAGTTCGAGAGAGGGAGAGAGATGATCAAGAGAAGTCTAGGTAGGAAAGTGAAATTGTAAAGAAATGTGAAGATAGGATCTCACCCACCATTTTAGTAAAGTAACACAATGACACCATTGAGCGTTCGAATACGTTCCACACAAAAATCATAAAGCAGAGATAAATCTTTAGGGGCAACTAAAGAAAAAAGAAAGAAATATGAAACACACGCTGACATGGTTCGACTGGAGGAGAACAGAGAAACTCATTTGGAGAGAAGAGACACTTCAATCATCATCTCTACGGACATGAAAACAAAAACCCAGCAACAAGATTGAATTTTTCTTGAAAGAAAACCAAAATCCATCCAAAAGCTATAGCTCTACCGGGAAAGTTGTTGCTCACCTACTGTTTCCTCTGAATATATCTCCTAAAGAAAAATTTGGGGAAAGAAAAAGACAAAATGGCCTAAAAGAATCAAAACCAGAAGATTAAGGATGATGGACAAGGAGAGGGAGTCGAGGTCGTGGCTGCTAGGGAGGGCCGGAGGCGAGGTCGCTCTGCTCAGGACCACTTTTTCCTCTGAATATTTCTCCTAAGAAAATTTGGCGAAACAAAAAGACAAAATGACCTAAAAGAAAATCAACACCAGAAGATTAAGGATGATGGACAAGGAGAGGGAGTCGAGGTCGTGACTGCTAGGGAGGGCCGGAGGCAAGGCCGCAGCCGTGATGCTGCGATAGAGAGCCGGATGTGAAATTGACAGCCAGCTGACTTGCTGAGAGGGGAGGCGACTGACGTACCGAGAGCGAGATGAAGCGAGAGAGTTGAAGGCGTGAGAGCGAGATAACGTGAGATGAGGAGATGGAGGACTGACTAGGGTTTCTTTCTGTAAAAGGCGTAATAGTCTTCTATATATGTCATTTGAGGACTGTAAAAGGCGTGAGGACTGAAATTAAATATATATTTATATGTATCAGTCCGGTCCAGATCAACGGGTCCAAATCTGAAATTGGGAACCGAACTAATCCCCATAAAAACAGCCAATTCATTCTAGGCCAGTTCGGTTCAAATCTGGGCGATAAATTTCTCGATTCTTTTACACACCCTTAACAAATAAAACGAAAGCATTCATGTTATCACTGGGGCTTTCTATTAGAGGAATTTTTGGCTATGAATTTAGTTAGTGGTATATTTCTCAACTATATATGACCAAAATGAGTTTGCTAGATTTAGTTGTTAGTTGGAGATGTACATATTCTTTTTGATAGATTATAGATACTCTAACGTTATAACCGACCAGCCGACATATATATGCGTGTGCGTGTGTGTGGATGGAGATATATAATTTGATAACACGTTGGATTCTAAATGAGAATGCGTCTTTCAGGTCAAAGGACATTCTTGTTGGTTGCAGGTCGTGACAAATTTTTATCATTGATAGTAATTTTTCAACCGCTGTGTTGTGCAATTTTAACATGTTGGTCAGGTTACCAATTATAATTTGCGAATTTGTGTTAGTGACTTACAATCATTAATATAGTAGTAACTTGTTATGTTTTTTGTTTTATAGATTTACAGTATGAAGCTAAATCTAAATGGCTTTAATAGTAAATTAACAATGAAACTAATAGCTTCTGAACATAGCTTCACCTTTTAAGATAGAAATAGTAAGTTATTATCAGGTATGTAATTTACGATTCAACTGAATAGTGAATACCATTAATACCATCAATGTGATGGTAACTTAATAATTTTTTCTATAAATCTACCACTCAAAACTGAATCTTATAGCTTAAATAGTAAGTTCACTGAAAATACTAGCTCACCAACATAGGTCTACCTTCTGATGTAGTAAAAGTTATCACTAGAGTTAGTGATTTACGATCCGACTTAGGACTGTCAATGTAATAGTAACTTATTAGGTTTTTTCATAAAAATTTACAGTTGAAAACTAAATTTTAACGACTTGAATGGTAAGTTACCACTGAAATTAATAGCTTACCAACATATTCTCTGCTTAGAAGGTAGTGATACTAACTTATCACCAAAGTAAGTAATTTACGATAGTGCGGTAGCTTACAACGTGCCCTCATATCTTACAGCAACAATCTTAGTTACACCGGATTGACCAATAGTTTACGACGAGTTACAACGCCCCCTCGCAGGTTGTTTTGAACATGGAGTATGTATTTATAGGTTTAATAAAAAAACTTGTGAGGCAAAATCATTTACATCCATGCATTCAACAAACTGATGAAAAGAATAGGTATTAAGAATGAGTGTACTAATATTTAGGGGCAATACAAAATTGTCCTCATACTGTACCCCGAAATTATAACGAGTTCGTGACAAACAAGGGTCTAGATGCATTTCTATTTGTTAAGTCTATCATCAAGAACCAATTTATGCCAAGTCAATTTTAGCCATTTAAGCAGCATCTGGCTATACTATTGCACAGACTTCACATTTTTCAGTTTACATTTGTACTTCTTATGCATTTCACTTTTATTGCCTAGTTCAGATCCACTCAAACAAGAGCAATTGGATTGCTGAAGACGGCTTAACATTGCTGATATAATTTGTTGAGGCCTACTATATCTTCACCGGGACTCTAGACTACGTATAATTCGCAGAGATCTTAAGGCGAGTAATATCCTGTTGGATGGAAAGCAGAATCCAAAAATTTCAGACTTTGGAAGGGGTAGGATATTTGGGGACAAAGAAGATCCAGCAGGTATTGTGAGAGTTGTGGGAACCTAATTAGTGCCTCTTTCATCATGAATCTAGGACCAATTTCTTTTCCCTAATAGCATGCATAAGGAATATGGACATGTTTCATGAAATGCAGTTGTTACATGGCTCCAGAATATGCAATGGAAGGGCAGTTTCCGGCAAAATCAGATATCTTTAGCTTCGGGTTACTATTGCCTGAGATCATAAGTGGAAGACAGAACACTAGCTTCAATGGGGAAGATCAATCCAGCCTGTTAGGATTCCTTAGCTGTTACCGACAAAGAACTCGATCTATTTCCATCAACTCAAATTCAAAGAATAATCAGACTTGAATTCAGTCTTCATTTTTGCAGGCATGGAAATTGTGGAAGGAAGAGGATGTTCTAGCACTAGTGTATTCAAAAATATCTGTGAGATGGTTCGAAGTTGAGGGCTTAAGGAGCATAGAAGTGGGGCTACTCTGTCCGCAAGAACTTGCAAAAGATAGGCCTACCATTTCAACTGTTATTTCAATGCTTGACGGTGAACTTGTGGATCTTCCTAGTCCGAACAAACCTGCATTCACCGAAAGGCAAACAGCCACTGACACGGTTCCTCCAGACAAAGCCGGAAGAAATGTCCTGCCAATAGTTTTACTCTTTCCACAACTGAAGGCAGATGAAACGAGCATGGCAGAAACAACACATTCCGAATATTCAGCTCAGCGATGCAACTTACTGCCAGCTCGTGTCTTGGTCATGAAGCGAATATTCAGTACTTCCCTGATCCTATTTACATGTCCTGTTTTAAAAGAATGGTCTTTGTTGTTTCCCCCTTGATCAAAATCAATCTTGCTTCCAAATTTGTGGGAGATTAAACAAGAAGATTACTGTAGATTGGGTGACAGTGAGGCATAGTTAGCACGAACATGTTTGTTTCATTCCAAAGTTGAGGTGCAAATGTTTGGTGCCTTCTGGGGGGATAATGCTTTTACTTCCCATTGGCAGGAAAGTGTCCTATCCTACATTCAGGTTGTAGGGTTAGTAGATTATGCTAATACAGACATAACTTGACACTGAATACTGACATAGAGCTGCATTAGATGCAAATTCATGTTAAGATGCTCTTTGTACAATCAATGACTTGGCATTATATAACTTGAGTCAGTTTCAACTTCAATACGTTCAACAAATAATAGTTGGAAAATTCTAGTACACTTATCTAGCGATCTTTGTATACAAGTCGCTCATTGCATGGAATTTAAAGCTCTAAGTGGTTATAAAAGTATTCTTACCAAACAATTTTCACACAATCATGGACATTGAAGTGGTTGGTGATGACCTTGATGGAGAAGACAAATAGGGCTTGGGAGGAACTTGCAAGCAGTCAACACTGCCTCTTAACTTATCCACCACCTCACTCATTGTCGGCCTATTTGAAGGATTGGTCTGTATGCACCACAAGCTCACTATTATCATCTTCCTAGCCTTCTCTCTGTCTCCTTCATTCACAATATTCTGCAGGCCAAGCTCTTCCTGTAGTTCGAGACACTTGTGAATCCAATGTGGGAAGTACACTTTGCTGGTTCGATCGGCACCTGCCACTATGTTTTTCCTCCCGCCGACCATCTCGAGCACTGTCATCCCAAAGCTGTATGCATCTGATTTGTGAGATATTCCACCAATGTTCCTGCAAAATACTTCCGGGGCAATAAACCCCACGGTCCCTCGTGCACGGAATAGTGAGATGGTGCTCTCGTCTCGATGGCATATTTTTGCAAGGCAAAAATCAAAGGTCTTGGGGTGGTAATTTTCGTTGAGAAGAATGCTGTGTGGCTTTATGTCAAAGTGTAATTGTAATATTTCCAAAAAAAAAAAGAAGGTCAACAAGTCAACAAGTCAAAAGAAGCAACAGTGATGTTCGGCCCTTCTTTAAGAAGCCAAGGGCAGCACGAACAGAAACAGAAAAACAGAAAGGAAAAGAGGAGAAAGGAGAGGAAGAGAAGAAGAAGAAAGGGAGGGTTTTACGCCGCGCGAACCTTGCCTAGCTGATTCAACTTCATATCGCAACGCTCGGTAAGTACTCGCGCCCCTCGTTTGTCTGATCGGAGGAGTTTTCCGATTTAGGGTTTAAATTCGGAATTTTGGGAAATTCGAGCGGCGAAGTCTGATTTTTGAGTCGTTGAGCTACGTATTTTTATAGAATTGGTAGTTTACGGTGTTGCGGAGCCGTGGGATTTTACGGAACCTGATTTGGACTTATGGTTTGCCGGATATGAATTTTTGAAGTTGAGTGCGCGCAGTGAACAGTGCGCAAACAGTAGTTTTTAGGCCGATTTTCATCAGTTTTCGGCTCGATTTTGGGGCTGCCAAGTTAGGGTTCTTGTAGTGCTCTGAGTGGGCTTTCTACTGACTATAAGCTCGCTTGAAACGGAGTTCGGTGGAGGAATTTATGGTACGATCAAGTTTCGCGTTTAAACTCCGCGTTGCGAACGGTTTAGATAATCGCTTTGGAGAAGCGATTTGTGGGCGCCTTTGAGTTGTCTTGTTAGCGTTTAAGCGTCGTTTAGCCGTTTTGTAGTTTTTTACTTGGTTTTGATGTCGTTTCTCATTTAATTGTTAGGATTACGATATCGTCGGTTCGAGTGAGCGTGGTTATTTGATATTTGGGGATTCCATGTGAGTGGTGCTATCTCTTCTTTGAGTTTATAAACTCATGTTTTGAAAGTGATAATGATTTGAGTATCGTATGAGTTATTAAAGCATGTTTGCTGCATAAAAGCCTGGATCGGGTAATTACTACCTTTTAATATTTGAGGATGGTTTAAAAATGGTTTTATGAGAGATATTGTGAAATGATATGTGTCACTTTGCGAACTGCTTTATGGAATGAGTTCAAAGATGATTTGAGAAACGTTTTATGAAAAACGTTACAAAAGCTTATACTTATTGATTTATGAATTCGGTTTATGAAATAATACGAGAAATGCTTTACGAAAAAGTATTTCTATCGGATGAACTGAGTTACGAAAGTTTGTATGATTGGTTTGTGAAATGTATTCCGGATTGGATTTCTGATATTGGATGATGGTTATTTGATGCTCAATATGACTGTGAACCCATTGAGGGGTTTTGGGGTATGCATAACGGGTTTAGGATATCCTTCTGGGCCGAGCCACCGACTTTGTAGGTGGAGACCTTGCCAAGGGGGGAATCTTGGTAGCCTTGTCACAAGGCTTTGTGTCGTGACCATGGTTAGATATTGAGCAATAGATTGGTCGATGGAATGGACCATCGACGTTTGATGTGATATGAGATTCATCAATGGAATAGACTGTGTGATTTGAGATTAGTCAATGGAATGGATTATTGACGTGGTTTGTATAAAAATTGATCAATGGACTTGACCATTGATAGTTTGAATTATAATGGTGGATTTAAATGTGTATTTGTGATTTGTACAAAGTTTTGATGAAATGAAATAACTTTTATATGATTTTATATGTATTTTAAACCTTGGGTTTGGCTTCTGAAGTTCTTGTATTGCTTTGTACACATGTATAGTGATTGCTCGATCTACTTAGAAGAGATGTACTATTCACTGAGCTGTGGTTGCTTATCCCTCTTTTCCCAGCCTTTCAGGTTCTTTGTTTAGCAACCAATAGAACGAGAGTGATGTCTTTGGGACTCTTGGGTAATTTGAGGCTGCGTCCTTTGGGCGAAAGGACGGCCGTGTCATTCCCCATCTTGGCAGGTTTTTGGGGTGTGACAGTAATATTCTCAAGTTGCAGCCTCGGTGCAAGTATTCAAGCCCTTGAGCAATGCCTAGGGAGATTTGGTACAAGGTGTCCCATCCGAGGTGGCAGTGACCTAGTTTGCTGTAGTTCTCTTCGTATATGAATTTCTCGAGAGATCCTTTGGTCATATACTCATAGACAAGCCCTTTTGGTTTTGTGAAAGCAGAAACCTAGCAGACTAACAATGTTGACATGGGAAGTTCTGCTTATACTGTTTACCTCATTGATGAATTCTTCACCATCTCCTCTTAATTTGCTTAGGATTTTCACTGCCACAAGACAACAATTACAGAGATTGCCTTTGTACACAGATCCGTACCCTCCTTGGCCAAGCTTTTCTTTGAATGAGTTAGTCATTCTCTTGATCCCAGCATAAGAATATCTCCTCAGCATTGGCATACCATGATTTTCAAAAACGACCTCAAATTGATCTAACCCATTCATCTTCTTGCTCCACGGAACCATGGATTTCTGATCGCAAAATTTTCGTTTTCAAAGATATGGTAGGACCATTGCAACAGCACCCACTCCACATAATGAAGCAACTGTGACCAAAAGGAAGTACTAAGTATATATAAAACACGAAGCATTCATTTCTATAGTGAAAGCTCCTTCGTAAATGGTAAATGAATAGGAATTTTGATTTCTGGAAGGCATGCACCGTGCCAAAAGTCTTGATTTTAATACATATGCATGGCTAAGAAATAAAGGACATGTTACTTACAAATGGCTCCTTTCTTCAGTAAGCTGTTACTTTTACCTGCCACATTAAAGCAGAGACAGTACGAGGGATCCCCCGCGAAAAATGGATGATAAATATTCGACATTGTTGAGGACATTGAGACATGTAGATTCGTAAATTGACGCTAGTGACGAAACACCGGGAAGTTCTGAGATTACGCTTGACCAATAAAAGTGGAAATCAGGCCAAAGGATTTGATTATTGCAGTGAGTCCTGGTAACTTACCAGCATCACATTTTTCGTGATTGGATCCATCAGAGCAATAACAAAGAAAGTCTTTCTCGTTCGATCGACCACATCGGCATCCACCGTGTTACTCTTATTGGTCAACAATGTCCGGTTCAATGTGAACCCATCCTTCAGGAGCTTCCTGTAGTCAACGCTCTTAATGGTTGGATTTGGGATTCCCACCTTCAATTCATCAACTGGTATCGTACTGATCATATGACAGGATCCATCCTTCGGTAATGGCCATCATATGACAGGATCCATCCTTCGGTAATGGCCATTCTCCCTTACGTGTTAGCGTAACAAACGTGTAATTCAAATGATCAGAAGCGCAATTTAGCCCAGAGAGAGGGTAGTCTGTAGAAAATGTATCAGCGCAGCCATAGAAGAACCATAGGTAATACTCGAAACTGGAGTTCTGGAAGAGCTTATCGCGATAATGGATTTTGGGATGAGGAACGAAGCAACCGGTGTCGTTCATATACCGACTTGCTAACTCAAAGGATTGCTTCTCATAAGAGATGCTTCGATTGGAGAAGTTGCCATGCATAGTTTCTCCTCCTTCACAGCTAACCTCGAACCCGGGGTAGCCACAAAGTTCCTTCCCACTTCCAGGAACATAGAAGGGATAGCTTACGTTCAGACCACTCTTGCCACACATAGTGGCCTCACAATCCTTGTATTTCACCGCCTGAACTGACACTACCAAGATGGATATGAAGAGCATATAAGCTAACGCTCTCACAATACTTCAACACTCTATACCCATCCTACGAATTCAAAACCAAAATCTGGTTTTTGAGCAAGAAAATAAAGGAGTCTATAGCACCACGTATGGGAGTGCGCTCTACCATTGAATAGCATCAGCATAGGCAAAGACGAGGATGATTTTTACTAGTTGGACGTTAAAGAATGTGTTCTCATTGGTAATTCCTTCCCGCATATTCAGTTTTTCTTGCTGCTGATACTCTGGTTATCTATGCGCTTGGGCCAATAACGCAGCTAGTGAGGTACTAATCGAGGTGCATTTATTGCTGGTTGAATACACTCTAATTTAGGAGTGAGCATAGTTCAGGTGGGCGGTTCCCACCCTAGAATTGAGAATCGCCCACTAAGGACTGGTTCCGAAAAATTAGAGCTAGAAACCGCTCGTTGGTTCTATGGACCCACTCGGAAATTGGATCGACGGTCCGGTCCAGTTTCCAAGCGAGTCCATGGAACCGGTCCCACTAGTTAAGCACAAAGACGGAAAGATGGAGACGGAGACAGAGATGGAGAGTCGGAGATGGTGAGGTAAGCATCGATCAAGAAGAGTGAGATAGTGAGAGTGAGTGTGAGGCGAAAGCGAAAGAAGACGTTTCTCGGCTCAATGTGAGGCCGTGAGCGTCAAGCGAGTTAGGTTTAATTTATAGATTTAAGATTTTTCCTTTTTTAAATTAAAATTAAATGAATATATTATATTTATTATTATATTATCGATCCGATCAGGGTGGGCAAACGGGTAGTTCCACACCTAGAACCAAGAACCGAACCGATACCACCGGTTCTCAAAATTGGAACCGGGGCGGTCTCGAGCGGTGAGGTAAGCATCGATCGAGAAGAGTGAGAAAGTGAGAGTGAACGTGAGGCGAAAGCGAAAGAAAGTGTTCCTCGGCTCAATATGAAGCTATGAGCGTCGAGCGAGTTAGGTTTAATTTATGAATTTAGGATTTTTCCTTTTTTAAAAAAATAAATATATAATATATTATTATTACATTATCGGTCTGATCAGGATGGGAAGGCGAGTAGTTTCACACCTAAAATCAGAAATTGAATCAGTACCCATCGATTCCCAAAAATTAAAATCGGACCAGTCTCGAGCTATCCAAGCGGTTCTCAATTTTTTTGTACACCAATCCACTAGTTGACTGGAAAAGTGGACACGGAAGACTTGAAGGGTAGACTTGAAGACTAGCTTCACTAGGCCAGGTAAGGTAAGTCTCTCCCATCACTTCCTAATGATGGTGATCTGTAGGAGCTACGCTTACTTAGGTTCCTTCCCCTTAAGCAGATCGATCACTTCACAGGAAAATCCTCGAACCCACACCTCTGTCGCTCCAGGATTATATGAACCATTGGAGACGAAACAGAGAAGAAGAATCTTCACATAGCGAATTTAATAGAGAAACTTAATTTCATCTTTCCGATAAAATCTTACATGTTTTGAAAATTTTCAGAATTTCAATACATTTGATGGGTAAGATTGAGAGGCGAGCAAAAGTATCTTAAAAACAAAATCGGTTTTTTCTTATTTAGTCCATTACTTTCTACTATGTACATGTGTGTGTGCGCGCGCTTGCTCACGGAGATCGAAATCTGGAATTGGTACTTTCTTGCTCCACTCCCCCAATCACTCTACTAGCAGGCAGGGCCATATGTCTATTGGCAAAAGAAAAAAAATAGCACGATCGTGTTTGGACGAAAGGAATCGTACGGAAAGAAATAATTAGGAAGGATTAGGAGGGATTAAGAGGTGTTGGTCTGGTCAGCTTTTTATGTACATTTTTACTGAACTCATTTTTTCCTTACTTATACTCTCATTTTACATTCATTCTATTTTGGTCGCTCATTTTACATTCGTTCATAAATACATTAAAGGTATATTTACGCATAATTTATTCTCTTCCTTTCTTGTTACTCGCTAGTATTTAAAACCATTATAATTTGATATTTTCAAATCTTTTATTTCTTTTTTGACAAAAAAATATTTTATTTCTCTGATAAAAAAATATTTTATTTCCTTTTTCCTCATAGATATCCAGATTCTCTCGCTTCATTCCCAATTAGTCCATCCAAATCGAGCGATTATGTAAATATTTTATTTAAGTTTTTTCTCATAATTATTCAAATTCTTTCATTTCTTTCCTAATCACCTCATCCGAATCGAGTGGTTAATTTACTTAACATTACAAAATTCAGAATAGGGACAATGGCACAAACAGCCCTTGAACTTTGGCTCAACATGTAATTTGATCCCTAAACTTTTAATTTTTTTATGTAGTCCCTAAACTTTAACTTGATGTTCAATATAGTCTCTGAACTTTTAATTTGTTCAATATGGTACTTAGATTTTTAGTACATGTTCAATATGAAAATATTCAATGTAGTTCCTGAACTTGAATTAATGAAAAGACTACATTAAATATTTTCATCTAGTTCATGGGCTAAATTGAACACGTGCCAAAAGTCCAAGGCCGCATTGAACATTGGGTTATAGTTTAAGAACTATATTGTACAAATTAAAAGTTCATAGATCAAATTGTATATTTGGTCAAAGTTCATAAACCGTTTGTCTTTTGCCCTTCAGAATATTAATTGGAGTTTTACTTTCCCTTTTTTTTCGTGGGGAACAGAAAAATAACATCGCGCGAAAAAAGAAAAGGAAAAGATGAAACCCCCCAAAAAACTAAAGCAAAGTCTTAATGGGCCGCCGCGACCCGCGACCTCCCGGCGACACGTCCAGGTGGAGCGGCGCCTCCGGAATCCAAACGGCGCTCCAGCTGTCTGTCTCGGACACTGTTTCCTCGTTCGTCAAAAAGCGGTCCCAAGAAAAAAGGGCAGGAAATGGGCCCCACCAACGGGGGGGGGGGGGGGGAAGACCACGCCGAACCGAACCCTTTTGTTCCGTCTCGCCCCGCGAATCCCCGCCCTCCATCATCGGTCACGATCTCCTCGGCCCCCCGGAGTACTCAACATCAACGGCTGCGATCACGGATGCTGCGATGGGCCGTCGAAGCAGGCAATCGTTACTTGTCCCTTCTTCCTCTCTTTCCTTTTCGCTTTTCTCCATCTCCGTCGCTCCCCGAAGGAAAAAACGGAGGATTATTTCGCAGTGAGCGAGTCAGTGAGTCCAGTGAGTCCCACTCGCCGCTGTGGAAGAATGGCCGTCTCCGTTCCCGTCCTCGCCGTCGTCGTCGCTCTCCACCTCATCGCCTTCGTCTTCGCCGTCGGCGCCGAACGCCGCCGCAGCACCGTAACCCTCTCTCTCGCTCTCTCTGTCTCTCTCTCTCTCTCGTCGGAGTTTTGGCGGCGCGCGGTGTTCCTTTGGGGTGTCTGCTTTTGGCGTTGCGTCTGCTGATTCCGGTTCCCTTTCTTTTTTGGCGCTTCGCAGGCGACGGTGAAGCCCGACGAGTACGACGAGCGCACGTTCTGCGTGTACGACTCCGATGCGTCCACGATTTACGGAATGTCGGCGTTCGCGCTGCTGCTGGTCAGCCAGACGGTGCTCAACGGCGTCACCAAGTGCCTCTGCTTCGGCAGAGGCCTCCTCACCGGGACCTCCGTCACCACTTGCGCCATCTTCTTCTTCATCTTTTCCTGGTAATTTCGGCTTAGCTCGAAACTGCTGCTTGCTTCGCGCTGCGAGTTGTCTGATCCACAATGCCTGGCTGTACGAGTATTATGTTCATTGAAATTGGGCGCTCGTTATGTGAATCACCGACGAACTCCGCGATGTCGGTGGAAATTTAGTTTGCGGAGGATTGATGCGGTAGTGACTGCCCTTTGTTCAATTTCTGCTGCTCCGTGCTTTAGCTGGTAGCTTCAAATTGTTCTGCACAACGTTTGCTTTCTTGAGAGTCATGGTCTGTGGTGGGATTTGATTAAAATCAATTTCTGAGGCTCTTAGATGGTGTTTGTATGTTCTCTGCTATGATATAGTATTCTCTCTTTGAGTAAACAGCTGTTGAAGGTCTTCCTCTCTAGCTTTTTACATAGCCTTCCTTAAACATGAAGAACAAATTGGCTTTTCCAGTTACCGTCCCCATGAAGCTGAAAATGACGGAAGGGAAGTGGATTTGTCTCCTGCCGCATAAAAGTACCAAGTATGATGGATTGTGTTTCAACCTCCTGAATGTTCTAAACCTTGCCCGTCATAGGCAGGGCATTGTAGAATCTACCAATATGTTATGTTAATAGCCCCTGGTAACCTTTGTGTCCATTCTTTTTCCCCTATTACAAAAAGCTAATACAATGGAGTCTTATTAGAGGAAGCCGAAGGAACCTTGTTGAAGACTTTCAGCATTAATCAGGCAAAGGAGGAAGTTTGTTTGCATCTCTAATCCTCTTCGGTCAACCTCCAAAGTTTTCATCTCCATTAAAGCTGCACCTCCTCAATGGCTTTGTTATACATCATAATTATTATGTTTTAACCATTCGATGCATTCTAGAATAGAAACAGCATCCGACACTTACATTTTAACAAATTCGAATATGGATATCGGTTGTTTCAAGTAATGGAGAGTTCTTCAGCAATTGGGTTTTGGTCTATTCGCCAACAGAAAGGCATTAATTCTTTCGTTGTTGTCCAGTTACTTCTGTGCGCTGACTGACTGCTTGTAAGAATCCATTGTAAAAGGTCGACCTTGAGCTATCAGTAAGTGTTGGTTTTGAAGAATAAAGTGATTTCAGTTTGGTCTTTTGTTGCTGTTGAGGTCTGAATGAGCAGGTTAAAGCCAACCTTGAGTGCATTGCTTGATTAAATCTTTTCATATAGCAAATTAGTGGTTGATCTTTCAGAACCCAAGTATATGTCATGTGCAAAACAGTGTGTGACAGCTGTTGGGAACTAGTTGTTTTTTTTAATCAATTCAAGTTTTAAGCTCAATATAACAATGGTGATGATGGTTTTGTTTACATAAGGCCATGATCGTAGTTTGTTGATTGCACTGTCTGATTTGATATTAACCATGAAAGTAGATTTACATTAAGCTCAAGTCAAGGATTGAAACCCGAGTGTCAACGTAGAGTCAAGTTTGAGACTCAAGCTATTAGTTGTATTACCGTATTGGAGCATAGATCTGCATTGTTTGTGCTGTTGACATAACAAACTTTTACCAGCAGGATTTGCATGACGTTGCCATTGCCTCAAGCTACCATCTAATGATTGTTCATTCTGCTGACATAAAAATACATATACCATGTGCTCTCCCAATAAAAAGGTCCATCATAAGAGTAATAGAACTGCTAGATAGTTTCAGTAGAATCTACTGGCTTGTTGGAGTTCACACTTTAAACTCATGTCATCTTTTTATTTCTCTTTTCTTCCTAAGACGGAATGGTGTAAACAGCCTCTGCAATTAATTCCTGGGAAAAAAATTTGTCTTACTTTCCTTGAACAAAAACCTGTCGGCAGTTTCAATTCTAATATACTCAATAACTTTGAGAGTATAGGGTGACCTTTTTGGGAGCTGAAGCTTGCTTACTGGCTGGGTCAGCAAAAAATGCGTACCACACAAAGTACCGAGGAATATTTGGTGGAGACGATATATCTTGTGCCACTCTTCGCAAAGGTGTATTTGCAGCTGGTGCTGCTCTGACATTGTTGTCATTAATCGGTTCGGTAGCTTACTATTGGGCTCACTCAAGAGCTGATACGGGAGGATGGGAGAAGCATCGGAATGAAGGTCTTGGCATGGCTACATCCAATTATACTGAGCAACAGCAACATCATCAGAATAATGGTGGATTTGAGAAAGCGTAATCCTGGTCTGATGATTATGTAAGGGGGTATAATTTTGGTCTCTTGGTCGGAAAACTAATGCCTGTAATAGTCAGTGGTAGATATCCGAGTATGTCAGAGTTAGACTCTTTGTTCTCTCTTTATATATACCTGCAATATATATGCATATGTTTGTGTTGTGGTTTGAGACATGTTCCATTTACTGACTCAAGAGTGTACATGCTTAATTTTCATTTGATTCTAGACTACTTGTTGTGCCTGGTGCTCTAATCTCAAATCTCACGGTTGGCTACCTGGTCCTGCTGCCTTTTGCTCCTAGGCAAATTGCGTGTTTCTTTTCTTGAAGCATATTGGAATGAATCTTTCACCCAAGAATCATATACTCTGTCTTCTGATCTTTCAAATGATAATTGCCTCGTTTTAGTTTTCAATGCCAGTGCAGTTTTCTTCAAGATGTGTAGTTGAAATTGAATTGCGTGATTGTAGTTGTATAATCGTTTTTAGCCGTTGTTTGCCAAGTCAATGCTTGGTTCGGGGAAAGCTTATGGGCATGGTAGTTCGATGAGTGCGCATGAATTTTTCTGAAGGATCAGAATCAGTATCTGTTTAGTGACTTCGTATGTTTTCTTAGAAGCTGCATCCAACTCAACAGATGCTGATGATTGTCTTCTTCTTTTCTTTTTTTGGCTGTCTTCTATAGGAAATAAAATATTATGATTGTCCCTTTTTATGGCTGATTTTTTTTCCAATTTCATCGGAGCAGTTGCAACTACGGTTTAAGAATCATTGACCAAGTGGGTCTCTGCGATCGTAGGCTGATATCTTCGAATCAGCCGCTCGCGCATTGTATCAAGCTCATTTTCTCGTTGTACTGACTCTCGTCTTGGTGAGCAATAATGGCTCGGTCACATGGGTGTGGTCATGTGTAGCGAGCACAAATTGCACAAATTGCACTTACAGATTACTGTTCCGAAAATGGGTAACACGTGAGATACCTAAACCTTTATTTAGTCGGTACAATGATGATACTACCTAGAAGTTCCACAACCACCGGGTAATCAGCATTGACGATGACGTCGCACCGCTACTACTTCGAGCGTAAGATTCAGACTCCACACCAGGAAAGCAACCGCTACTAGAGAGGCAACCGCTACTAGAGAGACCGCGACTAGAGAGATCAACAGGAGGGAAATGGAGAGCCACACTTGATTGCCACGTTCCTGGAATTAGGAGAGTTGATGAGCTTCTGGAGGTTAGGATTCTTCATGTACTGGCAAAGGCAAGGCCTTTGCTCCTTGAGCTTGGCACAGCACACGGCCGATGGCGGGCTAGCGGAGGTTATTGCGCTCGCGCATGAACTCAGCTCCAGTGGGTTACAAGTGACTGCCATCGACGACTCCAGTCTCGCGAACAACACCATCAGGACGATGAACAAGATGTATTTGGACATGTTCTCAAGTTTTTCAACCTCTCTTCTAAGGAAGTGAGGGACAAAGAAGGAAGAAGGTGCATTTGGGTGGAAATGCAACCCCTCCAATTTATATCAAGTGCTCCTTTGGATCCACTATTGAATATTGTCTTTTTTTCTTTCTTTTTAGCCATAGCGAGATTCCAAGTTAATCTGTGTTATTATTGTGGTCATGATGATAAAGTTGGGGCGTGAGATTCGTGAGTGGGAAAAAGGGTTCATGGCAATAAGTGTGGGGGCTAAATGGAGCAAAGATGGGTTTACTTTTTGTGGAGGAATTGGTGATTACTGGGGTCCAAGACTATCATTACCCGTGTCATTAGAAATTCAATGGCTTTTTTGACTTAGTATATAGGCAATTCACTCATTTGTGTTGATTCTCTATGATATCTTAGGTGATCAATTCTTGAATCATTAACTGAACAAAAGACAGCTTACTTTGAAATCACATCACGAGAGCGAACAAAGTTTCTAACAGTACCGGGGCCCTTCACCCAGTATGTCAGATTCAAGCCGCACTTCGAATGCTTTACTTGAGTGTGAAACTATTTTGCTTTGATGATTTAGATCGTTGAAAATACAATCGGGTCGGGTTTTACCTAAAGCATGAGAACCCAATGCATGAAGGTGAATGGGGTTGTTGAAATCATCACATATAAGTGAAAGATTGTGTGATGCATCGAACTGGAGACCCCTTGCTCGGATCTCATGTTAAGTTAAGTAAATAATCGGTTCCTATGAAAGCTTAATTGCTGTCAGTTTCCTATGATATCTTCTCATGGCACATGATTCGGTGCTCTCATGGGAACAAATGAACTTGTTGCTTCTGATAATCATGGCCTTCCCCATAATTGTCCATCAGAAAATTAAGTTTGTTTCCTGAAGGTTGAATCAAATAGCATGCGTATACATCAAGAAAGAAAAAACCGTCTGTAGAAATCATTTTGAATTAACGTGAAATTCAATAATCACTACACAATTATGACTTTTGTGCATTACCACCTTGCCTTATAATTATCGATATAGTGCCAATTCCACATGCCATACTAGCAATCATTGAATCCTCCGATGGGTCAAATGGTCAAAGATTTCGTGTCGCAAGAGAATGATTCACATCGGGATAAATAACATCACAATCTTTGAAATTTTGTAGCGCTTTTTCAAAAGATAACTCCTTATTAGGAAAAATATCCAAATCATACCTTGCTTTTCAATTCAGGACAAAAGAAAGTAGCTCCATTCTCGAAATCAATAATTACATACATCTGCTAAGTAAGATGACCTAATTACCGTTTCTTGTGTAAAGATCCCCACAACCTTAACTTTACACCACCCACGCCCAGACACTCAGCCTAGCTCAATGGCCACCATCTCCCATCGCTGGCTGCCACCTCCACCAATCCAGGGCAGCTCCTTCGAGGCCAGCCATCCCCGCCGCAACCTCGTTTTAAATAAGTGGATAAATTTGCTGAGATACCAAAGGAAAAATAACACAAATGATTTATGAACTTTAGTTCAATGTATAATGTCGTCCTTGAATTTGAAATTTGTTCAATGTGATCACTAAACTTTGGTCCCATGAGCTATGTTGTATTCGAACTTTTAATTTATTCATTATGGTCCCTAACCTGGTCTAATGTTTAATGTTGTCTCTAAACTTTTCAACATTTTCATATAGTTTAGAAATTACATTGAACATTTTCCAATAGTTTAGGAATCACAGTGAACAAATTAAAAGTGTAGGAACGATATTGTACATTAGGCCAAAGTTCAAAAATCATATTGTACAAATTAAAAATTCGAGGACAACATTGCATATTAAACCTAAGTTCAGGGACCATTTTTGTTATTATCCCAATACCAAACCGACAATTTTCATCAAAGTTATTGTTTTTATCATTTCATATAAAAAGTTAGAAATGTCATTAGTCTATGCAAATAAAAATTAGCAAGCTAGTATAAAAATTTGTAATTTGAAAAAGAAAGTTGAGTCAGTAACAAAATTGCCAATGATTTTTTGACACTTATTGAAATTTACCAGCATGAGAAAAATTTGCATTTTTTGAGACAAAACTGTAAAATTCTACGACGTAGTAATGCAATATGCTATCCTCACTGGTGAATTTAATGAGGATGAGGTCATTCACTTTGTTTTAGTAAGATTTCCAGTATATAATTAACTTTTTTTTTGGTCGAAGTATATAATTAACTTGAAGTCATCATTGTCCTCGTCAATCAAAGGAAAAAAAAAACGAGAGAATATGGCTTTTCGACTAAAATGCCAGCGCACAAAATACACTATCCATCCCCGGTCTATCCCTTGATAAAGTTATTTCCTATTCCTTCAATATCAAGATATCGGGAAAATTGTCCAAAAAATCTTAAACATATTGCACTTTTTCTAATTCGGTTCTAAACCTTTCAATTTTGCCAATTGAATCTATTAGGCCAATTTTGGCCTGAATTCACTAGCGTGGATGCCAGCAGTCCTATATGGCACGGCAAACAATGACATTGATAATTTTTAATAATTTTTTCTAATTTTTATTTTTTTCTCTTTTTCTTTCCTTTCTTCTTCCTTTTGCCAAAGACTGACCACCAGCCATGCCCAGGCGGGCTGGCCTCGCCTAGGCAAGGGTCGCCGTCATCTGCCATAGGCAAGGCCCCTCCGAGTGAGGTCAATCCCCGGTGAGGGCTCCCCTCACCAAATTTGGCAAGGCCGGCTCTCGCCTAAGCCAAGGCAGCCTCACCAAGCATTGCCCAGGCAAAGGCGAAGCCCAACGAGGCCACCCTGGCCTGGGTGAGGCCGACCCTCACCAAGCCTTGCCTGTGCCTAGTGGCTGATCACCGACGAAAGGAGGAAGAAGAAAAGAAAAAAAGAAAAAAAAATATTTAAAAATCGAAAAGAAATATTAACATATTATTAAAAATTATCCATGTCAGCACCAACCATGCCATGACGGCCGATGTCCACTTCGGACGACTAGTGTTCACATCAGTGAATTTCGGCTAAAATTGGTCAGATGGACTCAATTGACAAATAGATTTAGGATTTTTTGGAGCTCGACCTACGCAACTTTGATGTCAACCCTAGACTTGCGAGATCTCGACCTCGGTGACCAGCAACTTGACCTCAACTACTCAACAATTAGCAAGCATAGAGACGATGGCTTGAAGAATGAACAATGTTTTTTAAGGGTAAGAGTAGAACACGTAATTATTAATGAGGGCAAAATTGAATGGAAAAAAAAAAAGTAATTAAACCCCACCTAGCATTCCGAAAATGCTAAAGGCCCAAGGCAAATCCCCACCTGCCTTGGGCTTTTAGCTTTGCCAAATCTAGCATTTTGCCCGAAGGTTATCCAACACACTAAGTTTTTCCCAACATGCTTTAGAAGCCTAAAACTCCTTGAGAAAGCTTAACCAAACATAGAAACGGATATCCAATTTTGTCATTATTCCTTGTTTTGCGAAACAAACATATCATGACACACACACATATATATATATATATATATATATATATATATATATATATATATATATATATATATTTTGTACTGTTAGTGAATTTGGAAAATGACACGAGGAAGAACAAAAAAGAACAAAACGGGGGGCACGAGCAGGATCAAACTCAGCTCTTTGTTTTCCCCAATCTTGGAAACCATTCACTTGTTAACAAATTTCTCTTTCAGATGTTGACATCATCATCGCCGAGCCACTATCCTATCCAGAACCTGCAAGGCGGACAAATCAAAGTTAAATCTCAAAACCACCTACTCTACAAGCCAAAGCAGGAAAAAAGAAGAAGCGATCTATTATGGAAAATGGGAAAATTAATCGAAGAGAGAGAAAGAGAACATATCCGCCTTAACCCAATTTTTCTTAAGAAAATTGTCCAAAAAGTCCCAAATCTATTATACTTTTGCCAATTCAATCATAAACCTTTTAAGTTTGCTAATTCAGTCCTAAACCTTTTCACTCCTTGCCAATTAAGTCTATCCAGCTAATTTTGGCTGGCCGGCGCTGACATGGCCGCCAGCTGGCGCAAGATGTCCGGCCAATGCTGACGTGGTAATTTTTTAATATTTTTTTAAAATTTTTGAATTTTCTTTTCTTTTCTTTATTTTTTTCTGCCCTTCTTCCCTCTGGCATAGAGGGAAGAAGGGCAAAAAAAATAAAGAAAAGAAAAATATATTAAAAATTTTGAAAAAAAAAAATTACTAATTCAGCGTTGACCGGACGTTCAGTGCCGACGATCAGCCACATCAGCGCCGGCAGACCAAAATTAGCCAAATAGACTCAATTGATGAGAAATGAAAAGGTTTAGGATTGAATTGGCAAACTTAAAAAGTTTAGGACTGAATTGGCAAAAGTGCAATAGATTTATGACTTTTTAGACAATTTTCCCAGTTTTTCTTCGACCACAACAATGTTGTCTCTCGGCAAAGGAGGCGTTATGGTCCGGCGTACGAGGAATCGAATCGCCAACATCGTGCGCCTGCAAGAAATATGGATTAACATCCATCCGTCAGTACGTACTCAAGTTTCTGTATTCGTATCTGTCTCTATCTCTATCTGTGATTCAATGCATTACTATTACTGCAAGTCTTGCATATTTTAAACATTGTTTAATTCGCAATCTAATTGCGATGGAATATCATGTCTAACTATCTCTAGTCCTAATGGATAAATGAAATCAAGGACCCCGAGGGCCGACCAAAGATGGCAAACTCAAGCTCAGTACCACTTTTTCTTAAAATTTAAGGAATTTGTCGCGATAATTAATATGTAAAAACTTTTACTATCCTTAATTTCAGCTAGAAATCATTGAAGATGCGCGTTATATATCTGCCACTAACAACCCATCCAGCCCCAAATCAGTGATAACATATGAATTCGGCTCTTACAAACTTTCACAATTAAAGTACTAACATCTCCTCGTCAAAAGAGTGATCTATACCCCTATTCACTAAGTGGTTCGATTTATTTATGTCCACTTTTTTTAATGTTGAAGCCTATCAAGAGGCAAATAAAGAGCTGAGTGAAGAGACTCGATGTGATATAGAATATAACCTGGCTCAGCATGGGCGATATTTGGCGGTCAGTGGTTGACGTCGTTGGTTTTGAGTTCCAGTGGCTAGATGCCCCTTCATCCGGTGTCGAATAGCTGAATCGAGAAAAGAAACTGGTGCTAACGGGGCTCGAAGCTGCCGGTGACAACCATTGGGGTCTCGCATCGAAAGATGGGAACGACACAGCTTGGCCCGGCAAAGGAGAAGTCGGAACCGTCGGTGAGTGCTGGAAGGGCATGACTGGAAGTCCGGTCATGGTATCGTTGAAGCCATACCACGGTCCCATGACCACGATTGGCCTCGGAATTTGCAAGAACAAACCTTGATTCATGTTATCAATCCCGGTCGCTGATATTGCCGGTGACATGTATGGATTGAGGGTCAAAGCTCCTCCCGCGGCTCCCATGGCTGACATCTGACACAAAATTGGAGATGTGATGCATCAAAATAGAACAAAAGAAGAGGCAGAAGAATCCCGTTCTGAGTCTATTAGACTAATTGTAGACTAATCATACACCCATGAGATTGGGAAGTAGGATACACTTCATACGATAAGTTGAAGCAATTATGAAAGAACGGGAACCTAGCTCTCACCAGCAAGACATGCGTAAATCATATACCTATAAAATTATATGATCACTCAACTTATTGCCAATTATAAACGGCAAGATCAAAGAACGGTTAAATAACTAAATACTTTAAATGACAACTATTGGTGTCATTTTGCAATCTAATCGGGTACGTCCATGTATTAGCTATAAAATCCTTATAGCATCATAATAATCGGTACATAACTTTCGAGCAAAGATGTGCACGAGAGAGAACTCTTACTTCAACTTGGAGCTTCAACCTTTTGAGGTATTTAACGGCATCGTCTAGCACTGAAGCTCTGTCGGACTGGAGCAAAGCCGAAAAAGAAAAACACGCATCAACTGGCTGAATGTTTAATGAGCAATCAACCCTAGCCCATGCAGCATCAAGATCTAGTGATTTTCTTTTTCTAAGGTACAATTACCTGAGAGAAAAAACATCAAGACAATCCCCGGGTAGAGTAATCCTCTCATGTAAAACTTCCCCAGCTAGACTGTATAGTTAAATTGTTTAGACCTCTCGTTTACATAACTCACCACCAATTAACTAGACAATATGCCTCGTACGAAGTGCACAGCCATGACATTCGTCAATGACTTTCCGCCGCATGATCAGCCAATTCTTCCTCACCACATGATGAGGGAAGACGGTCAATGTTCGCGTCGTCGAAACGAGAGCAGGCGGCTGAACGCGCACGTGATTTCATGGAAGAGAGAAAAATTGGTAAATATTGCTTTTGGATGGTTACCTTGCTGCAGTTGGGTATGAGTTGCTGAAGCGTCTTGATCTTGTCCTTGATTCGGCCCCTCCGTTTCTACGTGTGTTTTTTTGTTTGATCACAACATAAACTCCAATAGAAAAGTAGCTTCAAATAAAGCAAATGTAAATTTGAGAAAAAGAGTACCCTCGTAACAAGCTCATACTCTAACCCTCTCAGACATGTCGTGCTGTTCCGCAGAACGCGTCCTTTTAACCCTAGCCTTCCTTTGATCCTCCAATTTGTCGCGCATCCCATGATCAGCGTCCTACAATCACAACATATAAAGTAACTTAGTTTAGCGGCAGCAACAAAGATGGGACCTTGATTGGTGTGTTCCTAATTTTTCAGCAGCGACACGATAATATCCGAATTCAAACCCGCTCGCCACTGTGTCCGGCGCTTTTGCATTGTCGCTGATCATCCATTTCGATATTGCTCTTTCTTTTGCTTCCACTTCCACTCGCTTCAGCTTGGTTTGGGTTGCATGAGATGTCCCAAGAAAGTGGTACAGTATGTTCTGGTAGATCCTCAGCTTCCCCTCTTGCTGTGTCAATAAGTTGACAGTTTTGCAAGGCATTAAAAATGTCACGACAGCCATCTCCTTGATCGGCTCCGCCGATTCCGAAAGGGGTTGGGGAAGCTGTCTGGAGCCAATAATGATGCTCGAGAACACCAGCTTTGGGACGAGTGGCGACATTCTCGGTGGTGCTTGCGGAGGAGCTCCTGAGAACACCCTCTTCCCTAGTGGAGAGGTGGTAGTGGAGGCGGTGGTGCGCGTCCACGAGGCAAAGTTCCAATCTGGCTCATGGTCTTCCATGGATAAGGTGTAACATCCCACACCTTCTGAGGGTATGAAAATGAAGAAAAAGGAAGTGACTAGAATAATCGATCTGCCTTCAGCCTTTCGAATCCTAGCTTAGGGACATATACACGTATACGTGTGTGATACATGTAACATATTTATATTTGTAATTAACAAAGGATATTGGAATTTTATGGTTCAACTAATCTCTAACGATGCACACAAACCGTCTCATTCACGTGTATCATAGGGCTTTGCACATAGAAACGGGGGTCATGGCTCTCAAGATTTATAACTTTAAGTAAAGGTTGTGATTTGGACACGAATTTATTCTTTCAATGTATAAACTCAATCTAATCATCCGTTTTGTAGTGTTATAAAATAATGCATTTGTCTCTACTTTCCAAAAGTTAAGGTAGCTTGAGTAAATTTTCAACACGCTTCGAAAGCCAAAGCGAAGTCAAAAATAGGGTTAAAGCTTTTCATTAAAGAGTAGCAAGAGTATAGAGGAAACACTTGATTAATTCCAAATACACATGAATCGAGTACGTGGGTCACATTTAGACCCAGAAGTTTAGTTATTTATCAATGGATATGGTTGCATACGATTCATGTAGCTTTTCTCTTTATGACTTCTGCTTTCATTTTTTCTAATTCGATACTTGTAACTTATTTGTATAATGATATACTCAAAATTTATATCAAACTCATGATGAGTTTGGTGTTTAAGATATGTTAAAATACCTCAGTTAATCACTAGACTCCTTAAAACAAATAAATAATAAATGTTGCATGACCCATCAAGGCACAAACAAACACAAAACTTACGGTATAATAGGAGGGTGAAAGAGAAGACAATATTTGTCTAGACTTGATCCATCAGAAACTTAGTCAATCACGAGCGTAACGTATGCTGTCTGTGAATCTCATAAACTTTAATCATTGTGATTTGATCGTGTTCAAATCATGGTTACTTGGGAGCGGTCGGCTTTACAATTGGATGACTCGGGGATACATGGTACAGTCCATCAATTTCCTATGTCACAGTGGTTCTCATTGACTAACTTGTGACCTGTTAATCGATTCATGGCGTCACTTTGTAGGAGCTTAAGTTGCCTAAGAACAATTACGAGGAAGTGGAAAACATGCAGTTTGCAATTTGCCTCTGGAAACAATAACATGAAGAGCAACAAAAGGAGAAGAAGGCCTGCTTGCGTGGAGCTGTCTTGCGTATCCTTCACTGTACCGTTTCAGCGAGTGTCCTGTCCTCCGGGCGCAGAAATTTGAGTCAAAAAGGTATAGATACAGAAAAGAATACGCGATTCATACGCTACGACATAGTCCTGCATAGAATTCATGGCTAATATAAGATTTTTTTAATTACATGTGATTTCTTTCTTTGTTTTGCAATGTCGAAGATGTTTACTGATACTGATGAAGTCAGAGCTGCATCAGTTTTTGGCAGTCTTCAGTCCTCCTCACTACGTGTCCACGATCCCTTATCGGGGAAATCGGTGGCGCATTGGTTGTGTTTGGATAGATCCGGTGCGTTGCGTCTGTGGGGGCGTACTTGTTGAGTGAGGATCAACACACGTGGCTAAGCGTCCACGACTCGTGTCAATTGCCCAACGTGCTTCCCCGTCGGGCGACTTGCTGGTTTGGAAAGCGACCAAACGTAACCATCGCAATTAATGCGCACGAATAAGACGAACTTGTCGAACATTCGGTAGCAATTTAGCATGTACATCCTATCCAGTCCTTTGCAATCCACGTGGCGATATGTAGAGATCAAGAGTGACATGTACAGATCAAGATCGACATGTTAGTCCCGATTTTCAGTTTTTGAAACTTAAAACTTACTTTATTTACTTTAGAACTTACCCAATTTGTCCGGTATGAGAACCACTTTCTGTTTTTTTTTTTTTTTGCTTCATTTTCTTACAAAATCAAGATAAATAGCAGTTATAACCAAATAGTATGAGTAACAAAAAGTTTCAAAGTAAAATATCAATACAAAAATAGAAATATAAAGCAATAGTGTAGTTTAGGTCATTTAAGAAAGATAAATCATCTTATTCCAATTTCATAAAACATATTCTAACCAATTTTGAAGTGAGTGAGTAGATCCGGCGCTTAGAACCTGAAATTCATTTGCACAATACTGATTGAACCGGACATGTTTCTATTGCAGGTTCATTCGATTTCAAGGTAGAACTAGACTATTGCATAGCCTTATAAGGCACGATGCGCTATGACGCGGACAAATGTTGCATCTAGGCAAGACCATGGCGGCCTTCGCCCAGTGGCCAAAGAGAGCTTGCGACCCTCGCCAAATCTTAGAGAGCCCCGACCTTTGCCTGCTGTTGATGAGAGCATGTGGGCCCTAGCCTATGCTCACAAGGTCGTCGGCCATCATAGGGAAAAAGGAAAGAAAAAGGAAAAGGAGAAATCATAAAATTTATAAGAAAAAACCAGAAATTTTTTTAAAAATTCAAGAAAATTTTTGAAAAATGAAAAAATTTTCCACGTCGGCGACAACGGTCCGTCGACCACGCCACATAGAATGGATGGCATCCACGTTAGCAATTTCTGGCCAAAATTAGTATGTACACATAATTATAAAGAAGATATCACAATTCTCTTTTTCGCTTTATTCTTATATTGATTTCAAAGTCAATGCTAGCCCTTTCGCATATGTTGTCTACTCCCATCAATCAAATTCCACGTGTTGTGGTCAAATTTCACATACCTCTCCTAATTCGGCTTGATTGTGAAAGAGGGTGTTGAAATATTATTCCACATCACTTGACAATTGACAATGGGTCATATATGCTTTTATAAGCGCTTGCATCACGGCGTCTTCATCGAGACTTTGGCAATGCTTGTTTTGTTCATATTCTTCCAAATGACCGCACAACGTTAGAGCCCCGTGCTCGTCCATGTTGTAATCCAATCCCTATGACAATACTCTCTTTGTTCAACGAACATCTCATGGGTATATTATGCTACTATAGAATGTGGAGACATGGTTACTATTAACGATGTTCATTCTAGCATTGCAAAGCTCCAAGAATATCTCAATCATCAGTTTGAAATGAGAGATCTCATGCAGCTAGGCTATTTTCTAGGCTTGGAGGTTGCTTCGGATTCCTCCGATGCCCTCACCGCATGTGACGTCGCCGGCAAAGGGCTCGGGCCGTTGAGCCCTTCGACAGTATTGAGGTTTTTAGAAAAAAAAAATTAAAAAGATATTTTCAAAGTGTGATTTTTCCAAATACCATTTAAACCAAAGATGTTTTTCAATGCACTTTTAAATCTCAATTTGTTAAATACTACTTACATTGAAAGACCCCTTTAGCCTATAGTCTTTTCTATTTTCCCAAAAAGTTTCCCCATAAGCCGAATCAAACACGCCCCTTGATAATTTGGACTGGACCGTTTGCCAACTAATAGGCCTGGCCCTTTCGGTCCCGCCTATTAATCAAGTCCAATGAGTTGTCTCCTGTACTTGCTTCACGAGAGAGGAGATCCATGGAAAATAACTAGTAAGCCATTGATGGGCGCAACTTGCCGAGGCCACATGCCACTAAAGTGATGATCTTATCTAAATATTTGTCGTTATGATGCTGACAAAAAGGGGGAGAAAGCACGCAATGATAAGATATTTTGAATACTATGCTTGGTGGCAGAATATCTTGATAGAATATTATGGATTATTTGTAGGACAAAAGTCACAGAATCACAATTACAGTCATTAATTCAGATTATACGACTTTCTTATACATTTATTATTCTCTGTACCTCGATGCAAACTCATATACATTTGCTACTTGATTTATCTTACTCACAATTTTTTTAAAATTTATTCATTGGCATGGAAAGTTTTGTCACCATAAAAAAGGGGAAGATTGTTGAAAACCTCCTAATATATTTTGAAGTTGATAGTAAAAGGTTTTCAAGGCCCGGGTTTGTTGTCTGGGTAAATATTCCAAGAGATTGTACCTGTTCAGAAGCATGAATGAGACTTCAACATAATCTTGACATCACAAGTTGATTTTTGGCTCTTACATTTGAACATAAATCCGAAAATTCATCTCATTTTCGTGCCCAGAGATTAACGTAGGAACCAAACATGTCATTAAATAAAGTGAGATCAAAGTTAATCAGAGATAACAGTACATAGACCTCATTTAAATTTTCCCTAATAGCATTTGTCGCCTTTGATCTTTTCTTGGTTTTTTCAACTTAACATACTATTCTTTGGGAAGAAATTCTAACAGGTAAAGTCAACAAAACTTTATAAGACATTAAACAGTAATCTGAAAGGTCTACTTGATACACCTTCGGTTTTAAGGAACATAAACTTCATTCTACAGCTCAGTCGAATCTTTGCTCTCGAAACCCCAGTTTAGTTGGTTGTTCATTGGCTGATGCCTTACCAGGATCATTGGAAGAAATGCTTCGCTCTTTCTCATGATCCGCATGCGCTTAACTCGTCCGATGAACTTCCTGTTACATCAATCAACACAGACGTTATTAAAACATTCGATACATATTTCCAGCAATTTCCAACAACTGGAGAATTATGACAGAGAGTAGGAATTGAGAATTGTGTATCAGCACACAAGACAAGATGGCTCACATCCATGGAACAACGCCCGCAATCCTCCAATTCTCTTCCCTATCCTTATAGTGCAAGGTGTACTCGGACTCAGGTTCAGACAATCTCAACCCGTATGCGCATTGTCCACCTGAAACAGAAGATTACATACTCTAATTATTCGATGAGATCGTGCCGAAACAACAAAAATTTGGGAAGCTCCCAGAAAGTTAATTTCATTGTGGCCGACCAAACATGTCTTCCAATTGAAGTGCCACACTGCAGTAACTGCTGTGATCAAGCATGCACAGCTTTCTACCGACGACTGCTCCATCCATGGTGACTTTAACATATACCGATCGCTCTTCACGCTGAACCCCCTCTGCCTCCTCATCGTAGTAGTCATCCTGGAGAATTTTCGAGCATGGGTTGTTTGAGTTTGAGTATTGCAAGCGGTTCAGTTGCTGCCAATCAATTAGCTCGCCGCACCCCTTAAGGCCTCCCACTATCAATAGATAAAAAAAATTAAAAAAGCATGCATGGTCATTGCTGCTGAGCAGAAAGAATTTGGTTTAACATTTCTCTTCTCACTCACTGAAAGCAAAACGAGAGCAATACAAAGCCAGAATGCCTGAACTCGAATTAGTTTTGAAAAGGTCACTATATATGACCACAAGCACTTGAAAATGGGTTCGGGACGATGCGTCAGCTCAATCCAGGCCGACTTCTAAGCCCCGTTTGATAATTTGGAGATTCTAAGTTTGAATCTGCTAGGAACTCCCGGAGTTGGAGATTCATGCCAATTTTCTTTTGCTTAAGATAAAGTACCAGAAAGTGAACTAAATCAACGAATCGTAATAAAGTTCACTTTTGATTATATCCTACCACTTAACACAAGGAAAAACGGTAGCGACTACCACCATCTCAGAATTAATTTCCTCAGTTATAGATTAGCCTATACATGATGCAGCTTCTGATGATTACATTGCATTAATTTTGTAAGTAAATCTTCTTTGTCATCTTCTCCTTTTCTCTTCTTCGATGCTAACATCACTAAAGTCCCTGGACAGCTTCTTCCTATGTGGGCTAGAAGCCTAAATGGCGCAACGCGTTGCTATGACACCAAAATTTCTGGATTAGATTATGAGAAAACTGATGATCTGAGAAAAGCATAAAACTACAGAAGCGAGTAACAAGCTGAAACGTACACTCGCCAGATGGATCATCACGCAAATCAGACTGCAGAGTTCTCAGGCTAAGACCCAGATCGATCATTTGGCTACCCTTCTTGTCTTGATAGTACATCGGGTGAGAAATTGAGGGCTTGAAAACAAAACCAGCAGGTGCATTTCGATCCATGATTTGTACACCCACAAAAACTGCTCACGTTACAGGGCATCAGTATGAAATCCTATTTATATTGTCCGGTACTGCGTCTGGGAGTAACTCGGCCTCAAATGACGCAGAAACTATAAAATGGAGTTTAGGGACACTTGGAAGACAAGAAAAAGTTGACCCATGACATATCATTGAATGGTGTCTTGTCCTCTCCCGCCACTCGCCAGTTACGTGCCAAATGAACAAGAGAGAGGAAGAAAAGGCCAAGAAAAAACAAGGCATGGCCAAAGCGATTCTGAGTAAAAGTCGGTTCGGTACTGCAACCTCTTATTGGGACAACCACTCAGTTCTTTTCAGGTTGAAACGTAATTGCTAGTGAGGAAGTATAAACTGGCTCTTCAGGATAGAGGGATTCGAATTAATTGACATAATAAGTCGCATCCAAGTAGGTGTTTTCCATCGCATTCTCTTATCAGAGTATAATACCCATCGAATGTCCGGAAATAACAGACCAAATCGAATTATTCTAGTCTCTTGCACTTTTTTCCATGTTAATGAAACACGGGAAGTGCACAGAAATAGATTGTTCGTTCGTTCCTCTCTTAATCCTAACTATAAGTCCTATATTATGGCTCGAATCTCTAGGTTCTGTGATCTATGCTAAGAGAGAAATTTCAAGCAAACAACTGAAATGATCACGTAATGAACTACTAGCATACAAATGAATAGTGAACCCCTGAATCTGATGTTGGGTTTTTCACATGCGCTTTGGCAGATTGCTCTTGCTGGAGACCGGAAAAAATCATGTTGTAAACCTTGAAACTTCCGTTCTGGCCAAAGGGAAAACCCGTTGCACCTGTCCTTACATAAGAGCTCAACGAATCCACCGACGAGCAACAGCAACAGCATGTCCGGAGTGATTCTGCCATTCGTATTATAAGCAATGTGGAGACAATTCACAGGTTTTCTGAGTTCTCCCGCGAGTTAAGACAGTGCCGTTATCATTCTCTTTAACTTCTTAAGGGCATGCTCACCTGATTTCACTGTTTAAAGTCATTGCTCGGAGACAACAAAACCCGGTCCCATTTCTGCCGGCCCATTCCTAAAGGTCCAAAACTCAATAAGATCAAAGATTTTCACGTCTCTGCTCTAACACTCCACCCAAATTCACAAAACCAATTCTAGCTCAAGCTCATAACTTCACTCAACCTGATTTAAACCAGTACAGGATTTCGGCTCCGACAGTCCAAGTTCATGGCCATACCATGTATCCCTCGGACTTTATCCTGTAAATAGTCACCTGTGGCTCCATACACTTGGTCCGCTGTTTATGCTACCGAAAATTAGAAACTCTTGGGGCAAAATAACTTTTAAATGTAGATGTGTTATATCTGCCATTGATCCAGCAGATGCCACGGATCCAATGAACTGTAGTTGGTCCAGAATCTGTCATTTATATGATCCAATCAACCTTAGCTCCTCAAAGAATATGGCGCTGTGTTAAACATACCATCAGCAGTCATTGAAACTTCGATCTGATCATTCAAAGATACAAAATAACTTCTCATTTTGCTCAGAGAAGATGATAAAAGTTAATTGCTCAGACCAACGCAGTGATGATAGCATGAAGCGATATTAGATTAACCATCTGAAATTTCTAAACCACCCAGAAATCCAATGGCAATCTAATAAATCCAACAGTAATCTCGCATGGAACATGAGAATTATCAGTCTAATGCAAGAGAGGCCACTAGGTCACTTGAGAATCAGAGAAGTATATATTTTTTCTTACGCAGTGTCATGCACCGACTAACAAACATTATTCTACGATTACATAACAAGAGCTAATCAGAGTGGAAACCTTAGCATACCAAAATCTATACGTGTAGACAGATGTCTCTCCACGCACACCAACTAACAATCAAACAACTGTGATTTGTTCAAGAAGAAGCTTGTTATTTCTCACTTTGCATTAAAATCACGGTCAGCATAAAAACTGTTTCGCAAATGGAAGAGACTGCTATATATTACGGCATCATTTTGAATGGAGAAATCAGAGTAAATGTAACCATAACTGAGTCGTCAATCTATAAGTAATGATAAAATTTCAGTGAAATAAATTAAGGCTTTGAATAGTTGCATTATTTCCTTTCAGCACAATCGCAACTATCTGGCCACAAAAAAGTGCAATCAAAGCTAGGAATGGATAATGTCGACAATGACGAGCATATATTGCTCATTGTATGACAAAGGACACATGAAGGCAGGGCTCACAAACCACAAGCCTTTGACTGGAAAGAAATGACGATACCCAGTTTGTGAAAAAGAGAACATGCTACTTCCTAGCAGAAGATAATCAATCACTGCTTATTTGATCATAGAGATGGTGACTTCTACCCAGAAAAAAGACACACGTGGAAATTAACTTTGTGCTGCACTATACATAGAAAAATGAACACCAATTGACAATCAGCGAGATGCAGTCAGAATCGATTATTAGTTCTTAAAAAACATTGAAAAGACAGTGTACTGACATGGCCTGCTCAGGTCAACAAAACAAATTTCTTCCATCTCTCTCTCTTACTGTCCGCAACCAAATGAAGTTATGTCCTAAGGCTTGGCTCCTGTTCCAACCTTCATTGTCCTTGGGCACAGTTGATGTCGACAGAATTATATCTATCTCCAGCCAAGACTAAAGAGTGAATTACATCTCAGATTAAGAGGGAGGAGCAGATGGAGACAACTTTCCAGCTAAAAGAGGCAAATGCGAAAACACCAAGATCACGGGGACGATGTATATGCATTGTGTTATAAGAGATGAAAATTATCAAACCATGGTTATAATGTCATGGTACTTTAATGCTAAGCTGTCTCAATTCCAAGGAGTTCCACACAAACCATTATAATTTTCAAACATTTAGATTCTATATAATTGAGATAGACAACATGCACACACAGATTGAAACATACTGTACAGATGCAATGACTACACAAATAAACTGTAAACCCCACATAGCACAACTCAAGTTTTGCAGTTTGCACAATATACTCTTCGACCAACTTCATTACTCGTGATGATATCAGACTATACGACATACAAAGGACACAGAAGACATCTCCTTATTACCAATATCAAAAATATATAAAAGACGACCAAGGGGCAGAGAGTAGAGCAGATCATTTAAGAATACACCACAAACCCATTCCACCAAGGCAAGTGGACTAGAATGGCTTTGACACTTGCATCTGCTGCCTGATCTTGTCACCAGAGAGCTGAGTCAAACCTTCTGAAAACAACAAATTATTGGACGCCACAGTTGGTTGATAATGAGAATACAACATCGGTACCATTGGTTGGCCACCGAATTTCCACGCCTGGGTGGGATCCGCGTATTCAGAACCATAAGTGGCAGGAGCCACAAATGACCGAGATTGATGTTGAACTTGAGAGTAACCAGCATACTGTTGTTGAGGTTTAGCAACGGGAGAATCTCTTCCAGCGTTAGGAGGCATTTGAGGTTGGCTAGAAGGTACAGCTGCAGCAGCGGAAGCTTCACTTATATTAGGTTGTTGCAAAGCCAAATCATGTGCTGCTCTGACATAGTACACTGGAAACTGCTGATTGTGCTGAGGGTGATAATATTGGGGATTTTGATGTGAAGGAGGATATTGAGAGTAATAGGCCGTTAATTGAGGTGATCCAGCGGGTTGAAGGGGAATAAAATGTGAAGTAGCTTGTACAAATTGCTGCTGTGGTAGTGGTTGATGGTGTTCAGGCTGCCGTTGATCAGATTGAGAGGGAAACAAGTGATTGGCATCAGGAATTTGTTGTCGTAAATGAACCTGACTGATCAGATCGGATGTGTTAACCTTTTGATCATCCTGACTAGAAGGGATCCTTTTGGTTGCAGGAGGGATCTGTGCAATCAACTCTTGATAACTTACAGGATTTGGGAAAAACATCGTGTTTGTCCAAATACTCTCACTGCAAAGTTAATCCAAGAAAGAATAAAGCAAGCATAAATTCAAGAAACAAACTAAAGTGCAGCCATTTAAATATGATTCTACAAGACAAGGCTCTACGCTACAGAAAATTCTCAAAAGAAATGCAATGATCCAATTTTACGGCTCCTATTTCTCCAATATGCAGATTCTTTTATATTTCCAAAATAGCAAACGATTCAAATTCACTGGACTTCTAGTCTAGCTTTTAATCCACAATCCTAGTCATTGATTAATCATTTTTCTCCAAATTCCAGTAGCAACTAGCAAGCATGCAGAGATGTTAGCGAAGCGCGGCAATAACAAACTGAGAAGCAATACATTAAGCGATTTTCTCAGTACCTAGATAGCGAATCGGACGAAGGCGAATTTAGTCCACTACTTTGCTGCGACTTTAGAAGCACATTCTGCGGTAGCGACTGCAGCTGAGGCTGCTGTGTCCCCAACTTCTGACAATTCACTGGCACACCCTGGTCCGATCTCTCGTCATCAGAGAAAACCCGGTGCACGCACTCAGGAGAAGTTGCAGGCACCAGAGGCGCTGAACTTGCTAAACTTGCTACAGAACCATCGTCTTGTCTATGGCCAAAACCAATTCCAACACCCATAAGTGCAAATTGGTCCTCAATCCCCAGCTTCTCATCCCGTGCCGCCTCCCACTCTGATTGAACCCGAATCGGCGGCGAATTAACCACAGAATGCGACGACGCAGTGGAAGTGGAACCGAAAGACGATGACGTCGCCAGCATCGGCGAATCCGGAACGGATTGCACCTCCTGCGGTTGCTTCGCAGCCTTCTCCAATCCGGACTCGCCATGGATAATTCCCGCGTCTTCAAGCCCTAACAAGGAATTAACCAAAGCAGAATCCGAAAACCCCTTGATCGGTCCAACGGAACCGGCGCCATTCAAAGCGTCCACGAACCAGTCCTCCGACGTTCCGGAAGCCTCGAGGATGCGGCCGATCGACCGCGACGACTCCAGCGGCGCCGACGGCGGCGGCGACGGGAAGAGGAAGAGCCTGACGCGGGGTTGCTTGAGGGAGGAGCTCACCGACTCCTCGATCATGTTCTCGAGGTCCTCGTCGGTGGACACGGTGACGAGGGCGTCGAGGTCCTCGTTGGGGAGCTGGTACTTGAGGACGAAGGGGCGGCCGTCGAGCAGCGTCTTGGCGAGGTGGGAGGAGAGGGAGGCGAGGGAGGCGAGCTGGCGGTCGCCGACGACGACGATGCGGGTGTCGCCGCCGACGTAGCAGAGGGACTTGTCGTGCGGGCGGGGGACGATGTGCCCGCCGTAGCTGCACATGAGCCTCAGCCTCGGAGGGGTGGAGGCCGCCGCCGCCGCCGCCGCCGCCGCCGCCGATGGCGACTCCATCTCGTCGCGCGGCGTTTCCGGGACGGTCGAAAGTGAGGAGAGAAAGAGAGAGAGAGAGAGAGAGTGAGAGAGTGTGTCGTGCGATGGCCTTATAGCTTCGCCATAGCCGGGTGGCTCCTCTGCCCTTTCAGGTTCGAGATTTTCTTTTTCTTTTCTTTCTGCTTATTTTTACTTCCGTAATTCGGGCATTTGAAAAAAAAAATGCATCCTGCTATCTTCGAGTGAGCACGAAAAAAAATTTTAGGACTCGATTATATACGTACGATATAAATTTTAAAATTTAATTATATTTTTATAATAAATTACAGGATCTTTAATGCGCTTGTCCCATTAATTACGCGGATATGCTGAGATATTATTTGTTTAAGTTCGTGGGGGAGATAATAATGTAAATTGAAAAGTTTTTTTGACTTTTGGCCAGGGCCGGCTCGGTGGGGGTGGTGGGGTTTGGCAGTTAAATACAGGGGGGAAAGGGCGAAAACGGTTGGCGGTCATTCGACAGTTGACAGATTGTCCCGCCCGTTGGCTCCAGTTGGCGCGGGTTTCCCAGGGTGTGGGCCCACCACGCTGTGGGGACCACTTCATTTCGGGATTTCCGCCCCCGCCCCCCCTCTTTTTTCAATTAAGAATATTATTATGATGAGGGTATGGAATTAAAATTGTCGTGGGATGGATGATGAGAATCGGTGCGCATTCGGATACACGTCGGATTTTCTGTTTTTGGTCGGTCAGATACACGTCGATTGCCCCCCACCGAGTTTATAGGGTCGTTGCGCGGTACAAACGTGTCCCGTGACATTGGTTTCGACCAGATTTTGCTATGAATTTGAGTGCGTCGAAAATACATTACATGTGAGAGCAGATGGTTAAAACAGGTGGTTAAAATTCTGACATGAATTTAGCTTTGCCTGAGGAGATCCGTCGGAGGGGAACCCAAGTTTAAACCCGTTAACACATCAAGTCCAATCTATATTCACTCAAAAGTTTAAATCAATGAGTTACGGGACAATTATGATATATTAGAACAACTCACATATATATCTCAGCAATAGGAATTAGGGGTGTGCAACCGGATCGGGTTTACCCGGAAACCGGACCAACCCACCCGAAAAACAGGTTCGGGAACCGGTTCTAATAAGAACCGGTCCGGGTAACGGTTCCATTTTTTGGGAACCGGTTAGAACCGGTCTGGTTTCCGGTTCCAAGTAAAAACCAACCCAAACCTGTTTTAGAACCGGTTTTAAGATAATGTACAAAAAAGTAAAAATCCTATATCACGTTGCCCTACTTCAACGGTTTTAAAACCAATTTCCGGTTTAATATTCGAATATGTTTCACAACTATGAGTGAAACACCATGGCCATTAAAGTCATCTAAATATTGTGTAATTCAGATGAGATATATAAACATTTTTCTAGTAAGAGCATATGCCTTACCGCTAAGTCTTTTGATTTTTCTTTCAAGATATTTCATTCGGAAACAGAAGTGAGGAGTTATCTCTTCATGGCGCAAAATAAAGAGCTAAACATGTTGAATAAATTCCATGGAAATGTGACTCTTAAAGATTTATGCGATTGGACTATGTATTGCCACATAATGCTTTTGGATTGTTGATTTTGATGGATTGTAATTTCAATTGCTCATTTTGGGGATTGTTACTTTTGGCGGATAGTGGTTTTTGCTATTCATCTTTTATTTTAAATTACTTCATTGCTACCTATATTATTTTGCTAGAAAAAAATGAAACTAAAAAAAGGAACAAAAAAAAAATAGGTTCTCGGGTAGACCCTGAAACCGGACCGGAAAAACATGGTTGGTTCCAAAACAGGGTCTAGGAAAAACAGGGCTGGTTTTAGGTTTCAAAAATTAAGAACCGGTTATAACAGGGTTGGTTTCAGGTTCTAGGTCCGGACCCAACCCACCCTGGAACCGATCACCCCTAATAGGAATACCAAATACACATTGGTATAGAGATCCAAAATGTATTTTTTAGTAACTTCTATTTTTTACTCACCTATATAGATGATATATGACCATTGTGCAGTCACGCGGTCGAATATGTGATTAGCAATTTGGCTAGAGTCGAGGCAAGGGGGCACATTGCCACCGATTTTAATAATTCATGGGTCAAATGACAAATATTGAAACGTGAGGTTCCCTTCACCATCGTGGCTCTATGTTGTGGCAACTTGTGCCCTCCACCATTAGTCTACTCCAAGACCTTGGTTCTGCTTACTGCGACTCGTCTATCGTCCATTTGCCTGCAGTCCCTCTGCAGCCCCATGTAACCTCGTGATGCAATAGGTCTTGCAGGAATTAGGGGTGATCGGTTCCAAAGTGGGTTGGGTTCAGACCTGAAACCTGAAACCAACCCTGTTATAATCGGTTCCCAATTTTTGGAACCTGAAACCGACCCTGTTTTCCTGGACCCTGTTTTGGAACCGACCCTGTTTTTCCGATCCGGTTTCAGGGTCTACCCGAGAACCTGTTTTTTTTTCCTTTTTTCTGGTTTCATTTTTTTCTAGCAAAATAATATATGTAGTAATGAAACGATTCAAAATAAAAGATGAATAATAAAAATCACTATAGAATTGAAACAAAGTTTAAACATCCTTAAATACTGGTTTAAAAGAACACAGAAACCAAACGAACCTGCTTACCTCTTAAGACCAAGAATATTCACAAGGGAATCAAAACCAAACAGTTCCAACTTGGATTCATTCTGAGAGCCATTAACATCTGCATGCCTTGGAGATGACCCTTCTTCCTTTGCACCTGGACCCATATTTGCTCGTTGGCCAACTTTAATATTCCTGTGATGACAGTGAATCATGAACATGAATTAAGACACCCACGACTGCATATGTAATTGCTAATATTCATCAGATCCTGTCACATTAAGGGAAAAATATCGAATCTATTAACACAGCAAAAAAGATTGCTATTTGATCTATCTCTCCTAATGCGAAACAACAAATATGGCATTGCTTCAACACCAGATGTCAAATGCAATGCAAGATGCCTAACTTGATGATTCACAGACAGATCCACTTCGTGATGCTCAGATGCCGTCGAGAACGACTTCTGCAGCTCGATCCTCGCCCGCTACGCTGGCTCCACGCAGGACGAACACCAGTGCCTCTGCGCCGTGATCGGCGCCATGTCCCAGGAGCTCAAGGACCAGAGCCTGCCTCGCACTCCGATCGCCTACTTCGGCGCCACCTGCTCGTCGCCATATCATCCCACCTGCTCGTCGCCATATCATCCCATGTCCTGCCATTCACTCCTCCTCACATGGCCCCTACCCCCTCCCCCTCCTCCCACAAAATCCACTGCTCTCCTGCCTTGCCTCCTTCCCTGGTCCCCCACCCTTCTTCATTGGACTCTCTCTCTCTCTCTCCATCTCATCAAGTACATGGAAGAACACTTTGTGATTCTCTCTGCCTCTTCAACGTTTATTTTTTTCGTGGGATAATCATTTCCCCCCCTTTCTTCTCTCTACTCTCTCTGTCTCTTCCCCCTCCCATCACGCCTCTGACTTCCCCACTGAACCACCAGCAACTCCCCATCATTGCTTCCTCCTTTTCTTCCTCTTCTTCCCTGCTTCTTTTTCTTGTTCGCTTCTGTTTGTTTGTTCTTCTTCTTTTCGCCTTCTCATTTCCAACCGCCAGACCAATCCATTTCTCGTCGGAAACAGCCACGCCGTGCGCCGCTCTACCCCGCCACCGCACCACCGCCGTCCCAGCTTTGTCCCTGGCCGAGCCGCACCGCCCCCAGCCGCGCCCAGCCTCCCGTCGTCGGCTGCTTTCCAGGCAATGCGAGTTGCGTCACTCGCCCGCCCGCTCGTGTCCATCCTCGCCGCTCACTGCCGCGGTCCAACACGCTAACCACCACCCTTCTCGGCCTCACTTTCTGTCCAAGCAGCCCTCACCAGCCGCACCGCAGCAGCCGTCGCCGGTTCGCCCAAGCCGCGCGCGTATTACACCTCTCGCCGGATCCGCCTCTGCCACTTGCCGCCGCTGTCCAGCCGCCACCACCAGCAGCCATTTCACGCCGGGAACAGCCCTCGAGCTGCCTCCGGCCAGCCACAACAGCCCGCTCCTTTGCCGCGCTCGTTCGCCGCAAAGAGGGGGAAATGAGGAGGACTCACGGATCGGTGAGAGCCGGACGGGGGAAGCGAACGTGATCTTGCGGCGGAGAGGTGAGAGCCGGACGGGGGAAGCGAACGTGATCTTTCGGCGAAGAGAGAACTGAGACAGAGGAGCGGCGAAGAGAGAAGTGATACAGGGGAGCGGCGAAGAGAGAAGAGAGGTAGGGCAACGTGATATTCATTTAGATTTTTTTTTTTATATTATCTTAAAAACCGGTTCTAAAACCGGTCCGGTTCGGTTTTTACTTGAAACCGGAAACCGGACCGGTTCCAACCGGTTCCAAAAAAATGGAACCGGTTCCCGAACCGGTTCTAACAAGAACCGGTACCCGGACCTGTTTTTCGGGTGGGTCGGTCCGGTTTCCGGTTAAACCCGGTCCGGTTGCACACCCCTAGCAGGAATCCTACTGCTTGCCGCTTAGTCGACTGCCTTTCGCACCATTTGGCTTGCGCAGCTAAAGTTTATGTTTCGATGCGAATCCACTTAGGGTGCGTCTGTTTCGCAAAAATTAAAGTAAAAATAATCTTTTATATCACTTACAAAAATGAATAAACGAAAAAAAATTTCATTGGTCGCAACAAATGTTTAAACATAAACTGTTGCGATAATGAAAACATTTTTCTTTAACTAATTATTTTGAGCGACATCATCAAATTTTTAGGAAAATAGTTTCCAAACATTAATTTTTCGCGAAACAACCGGGGCCTTAGAGTGTATTTGTTTCACGGAAAACTCAAGCTTCGAAAAACATTTCCCCAAAAATAATTGCTTGTATCGTTTATGAAAATGAAAGAACGAAAAACATTTTCATAACCCACAGAAATACTTAACCAATCTTTTTCCGATAAATGTTTTTCAAATCCTAAATTTTCCGTGAAACAAACTCATCCTTAATTTGGACCGAGCGTGCGGCTTTTGTTATTACTTTAGTCTGTGCTACGTGCATCTATAATCCTCCTATATTGGCTTGATTCTGTAGATAATCATTTGGGAAAATTCGAAATATCATCCTTAAGTTATCATCTCCATGTCACTTTCTTTTTTCCGTCGGACAATACCACTTTGCATGCTTTACTCTTCAAAATACATCTTTACGGACCCATTTTTTTTATTTGTTTGGGTACCAATTCCCGTCGAACAAGAGAAGATCGTCACGTAAGTTTATTTATCAGACCGCTACTTCCTTATCCAAAATACACGGTACCCATGGTACTTTTCTGGGTCCTAATTGATGCACTCTCCGAAATTCCAACCTTGCCGTCGTCTTAAACCGCCCCGTCGTTGTCGTCCACCGTCCAACTTGCCATCTCTCTCCCTCCACCATTGGACCGGCCGACGAAGAAAACCGTGACCCCCAAATGGTAGCCGTCGTCTCAACCGCCCCCATGGTTGTCGTCCACCATCTCACGTGCCATCTCTCTCCCTCGACCATAAGCCCGATGAAGAAAATCATGACCCCGAGATTGAGGTCGACGGCGGCGGCGGCAATCTCCCTAGAGTTTAGGAGTGAGCATAGTCCGGGTGAGCAGTTCCCATTATAGAACCGAGAACTAAGGACTGGTTTTGAAAAACTGCAACCAATAACCACTCGTTGGTTCCGTGGACCCATACGAGAATCGGACGTAAATGAGCCGGTTCCACCAAGCTTCACGCAAAAGGAAATGACCAAGAGCGAGAGAGAGAGAGAGGCAATGAATGGTTGGAGGCGTGGCCGTGAATTGATAGGAGTTGAGAGTCGAAGTCGTGAGTCGATAGGCGTCGAACTTGAAGGTCGAGACCATGAGTGAAAGATAAAGAGACAACTCAGACAAAGTGAGAGCGAGACGAGACAAGCACTTAGTTGATGGGCATTGAGCTTCGGTATTTTTCTTAAAAAAATTTCTTTTTTTTGGTGGAATTTTTAAAAAAAAAAATTATGTATTACTAATCTGGTCTGGATAGGCAGTTTCATGCTTAAAACTGGAAACCGAACCGGTACTCACTAGTTCCACTAAATTGAAACTGGGAATCGGACCGGTCCCCCCAAGAATAGCCAGTTCCGGGCCTATCCGGCTCCGGGCAATTTCCGATTTCTTTGCATACCTCTACTGGAGTTTACGGGGTCACACTTTTTCGGGATTTTAAAAATTTGCAACTCTTCCTTAGGGGCAATTTGATCTTTTTTTTCTAGTCATGAAGAGTTGTCTCGATTATTTCTAAAAATTACAGAATGCAAAATGGTAATTTGCAAAAGCTAAAGAGGGTTTATGCATCTTTCCTTAGTTTGTTTGCATATGCTTGGTGCGAAAGAGATAAAAACTTAGGACCACTACCTTTCGATATCACCTTGGTGGGGTCCCAAAACCTTAGGTAACCTATGCAACCACTACATTCACTGAAATAGGAAAAGAAAACCTACTTAACCACCGCCGCTGCTGCCAGCAACCTTGTCCGCTTTACCTTGGAGCCACCTCGTCGCCAATTTCACTCGTCAGAATTGCGTGACGTTGGTGTGGATATCACGGATTACTTGTAATCACTTTATTGTAATCAAATCGAGGCGTTGCCTAACCTATCGAAGAAGCACATACTGCGATAATCATCCGTAACACAATCATACGTATCTGAACCTTCAGGTCGAACATAGCACAACCGTAGCATAGCCAACTCTGAGGCCCTAAATAGGACGGATCTGAACCGATCCGATCCGATCCGATCCACCCTACTCGGAACCAAATTGCTCGGTGTCAGGATGGCCGGCCCTAAGTAACACCTGCCCGAACCGGTCCGAACCCGCCCGGACGGCTATCTCTTTTCACGTCCCGAGTCTCGTAGCCGTAGCTGTTCAATTATGGAGGGTGCAAGAGGTCTAGCGAGGGGAGAGGGACGCGACCTAATCTACTCCGAAAAGCGACCCATCGCTAATGCCCTCGACGTAGGGGAGTCGGGGGGGGCGCATTATTGCTTTCGAGTGGGGGGAGAAAAAAGCCCTTGTTTTCTCGCGTTTTGTCGTCTACCCTCTGAAGATATGGCGAGCGCCGCTAGTGGAGCGAGATCTTGACCAAAATGGTCCTCCGAGATTCTGCTGACGAGGACGTGGCCCGTCCCGATTCGCTCCATCCTAATTCCGGTGACGACCGAAAGAAACGTCCTTCGACGGGATGTGCCGGCGAATTTGAACCGAACGTCGGGAATCAAACTGAGTGGCGCACTGACGGGATGTGCTTACTGCTGAGCCTGGTGAAAGCACTGCTCCTTTTACCTTGCATTTGAATCGTTGGATCATTTGAGCCTTCGATTCCGCTCGTCGGTGCTTACTTGCACCCGGTTGCCCTCTGCCCCGCGAGACTCCTGAACAAAAACCCTGTTCATGGATCGAGCTTAGGCTTTCTTTTGTTTTGACAGCTAATCTACAGGGACCGAATGGTCTCTCCCCTGCACTTGGTGGGACAGCTCTGACTCATCACGATGTAAGCAACTAAGCACTCGATTAGAGATTGGTTTCAAGAAGATGGCAAATCTAGGGCCATTCTAACTACATTGGGAAAACCTGGTGAACAAGAAAAAAAAAATCACCCAAAAAGATGCTTTGAGCGTGGAGTCACGCTCTCTCGAAGTTTTGCCCGCTCGTACTTCTTGCAAATTGAGAAAAAACAAGAAACGTGTGTCCTAATGGCTTTCTTCTCGCTATTTTCTCGTAATTTCATATTTTCCATAAGAATCCTTCTGAAAAGTTAATCAGAATCAAGATAGGGATCGCCCGAAAAAGATGCCCGAACGACTCTACGAAAGTGATATGCATAGCCTAAGACTCCGTTTATTTCGCAAAAAAATAAATAATTTAAAAAATATCTTCCTCAAAATGATCGCTTAAAACACTTATAAAAATAAATAAGCGAACGAAATTTTCATCCTCCACGAAAATATTTTAGATATAATTTGTTGTCAATGATGAAATAATAAAGACATTTTTATTGGCTAATTATTTCAAGCGACGCAGGCGATATTTTTAGAAAAAAAATTTTCAAATCATTTATTTTTCGCGAAATAAATAGAGCTTTAGTAATTAAACCAGAAAAATTAATGGGCCTGATGGCTTGGACCAACTCTGACTACTTCAAGGCCCATTGGATTGGTCGGGTCCCTCTCTCTCTTTTCAACTGCACTTGGAATTCACCTGGTAGACACTCATACACAGTCATATGTATATGCATATGGTATAGCCGGGTGAATTCCCTAAAAAGCCCCAAATTTTAGGTCAAATCTCAAATATGTCCTTAACTTTTTTTTATCTAAAAAAAAATCCCAAAATCTAGGTCTAGTCCTAAATCTGCCACGAACTTTTTTTATCTCGGAAAAAACCTCAAACTTTATATTTAGTCCCAAATTTGTTCCGAACTTTATTTTATGTAAAAAAAATCAGCAAATTTCAATTTATTTTCAAAAATATACTCCCGTGATCCAGTATCAATTTAACATGGTACTTCCACGTCATAACAAATCCACATCAGCAAAATAATGGGATGATAGGTACATACTGACGTCGTATCTCCACTTCAATAACAAATCAAACCAAATAAAAATTATTGAAATTCTCCAAAATAAAACCATTTTAGGATATGAAATTTAGGGACGATAACAAATCTACCCCAAAAAAATTTTAATTTTAAAAAAATCTAATTTTTAGGTTCAGTCCAAATTTGCTCCGAATTTTTCTTTATCTAAAAAAACCCCATTATTGTGTTGATGTGGATTTGTTATCGACATGTAAGTGCTACATCAAGTGGGGACTAGATTATCGGGATATATTTTTTAAAATAAATTGAATTTTGGTGATTTTTTTTACCCAAAAAAAAATAGGGGGCAGATTTGAGATTGGATTTAAAGTTTAGGGTTTTTTCTAAGACAAAAAAAAAAGTTCGGGGCAAATTTGGGACTGGACCTAAATTTTGGGATTTTTTTTTAGGTAAAAAAAATTCAAGGTAGATTTGGGACTTAATCCAAAGTTTGAGGTTTTTTATGGAATTATGCCTGTTATAGCCTATGCAGGTTCTATAAAAGTTTTGATCGAGAGTTTTATATATATAGATTGCTCTCTTCTTGATATTTATTATATTTTCACCCTCTTGCATAGCACGTATGAAACCCTGCTAAATTGATAGTACCGATAGATCATGTTCTTTTTAATTTGAAATACCGGGCAAGTTTCGTTTATCGGAGTATATGTACATCATTTTCTTTTCTCTAACTTTCCTATTAGCTTCATTCGACTTTTCGATTCAGATAGAGGTTCACGACATCAAAAGTTTCCAAACACTGACGAGACCTGTCACTTCTTGTATTGCACCAACAAACCGAGCTTTCACATAATTTTGACGGCGCCCGAATTTTTCTATTTCATTTACAAAACGAGTTGTTTTTGTAGTTAATAAAGAAAGTATTCTTTTGTCACCAAATTGGGAAGTAATATTCACTAAACAGGCAATTGTTTAACTTAGCATGGATGCCAATCGATCGAACACTTACCGCGTAAAAAGGTTATCATCCTATCCATCGGTCGAAAAGGTCGATTCCACCAACTTCGTCAACAAAGATAATATTCTTGCATAGAAAAGAACATGAACCAATCCATATAACATCTTCCTAAGATAGCTTTTCTTAATATAATAAGGCAGACAGGGAGGTCCACGATGCGAAGTAGACGACGTTGGTGTATCCACTCTCATCCCCATCTCTCCCTCCGTCTTTGTCACCTTCTACTTTTTGAGTCGCATGTGTCCAAGTGAGGAAGGTCGTGGCTGACAGAAGAAGCAAAGAATCCATCGAAATTAATATAACTAAGTAATCCGATAGACTTCTAGCGTTGGGATGGCTCATCACATAGCATGTTAACTCCTTAGGCCAGTCTCTATGTGCATACTTATCGTTTCTCTGTTCATACTATAGATAGAAAGAGATAGAGTATGCGGATGAGGCCATGGTACTTGCAATGCACTGTATTTCAAGTTACCTTAATCAGCCATAACAAGTTAGAATGTCATCAACACTTTTGTTCAAGGGATAATGACATAAAATTGTCCAATAACTTTGATTTAATATGGTTTATGAACTTTTATTTTGTTCAATGTAGTCCTTGAATTTTTGGTATACGTTCGATTCAGTACCTGAACTATATGAAAATATTTAATGTTACCCTTCTATTAAGTCAAGTTCAGGGATAACATTGAATATGTTTGTATAGCATATGGACTAAATTCAACATGTATAAAAAATCTAGGGATTATATTGAACAGTTCAAAAGTTCATGAACGACATTGTATATTGGACTAAAGTTCACGAATCATATTAAATAAATTAAAATTTTAAAAAATAAATTACATGATGGGATAAAGTCTAAGAATTATTTATATAATTTTTCTTTTGTTCAATGCACGATGCTTCCTTGGCATCCTGAACACGTGAATATCTTTCTAGCTCTTCACATTTGAATTCAAATCAATCGCTTCGATGTGGCCGAGTAAAGGTCCCTTAGTTGCGAAGCATTGGGAATCGCTCCTAGGACAAAACTTTTGTCCGGTCTCCTCATCGTATATTTAGACCTATGCCTTGTACTCATCGACGGCTCCGAGACAGAATCGACATCTGTGAGGTAGGCTTCAGTCTTTAGTACCTCGACTGGATTGATCTAAAATTAACTGATGAAGCTGCAAACACCTGGCAGTGGCAGCACACAAATTCAATTTAAGAAAGAGATTTGATGATGCTTAAATGCCACCGCGACGGTCAATGACATGAGTGGGGCTGTGGAAAATGGCTTTATCAACCTTACTTTATACTAAAGCTAATATCTATCTATGGACAGCAGTGCAGCTCTTCTTAATGAGCTACGTATTGATTTGACGCATGCTGTGATTTTGACGCTGGCGTTCATGGGAAAAGTGACCAATTCTTTTTAAATATATTACGTTTATATTAATTTAATCATAAATTATTTAACTATATTAACATTTTTAGTTTTTATCGATTGATTCCATCCGACCAATTACTAACGTGGACGTCGCTTATTATACGTGAGATAGTTAATGCTTACGCAGATATTTTTTAATAACTCTTGATGATCTTTTTGTTTTAAAAATTTTTCTTGTCTTTTTTATTTTTTACTTTTTTTTTGGCTGAAGGCCAACAAGGGCCACTAGCCGACCCTCGCTGGATCGGGGGCAAGGGCGGCGATGACGAGGGGCCGCGCCGTCGCTTTGGCCAACAAGGGCATTATGGCCCTCGCTAGGCCCTTGCCGACAACAACAAGGGCTGCGATGCCCTCACCTAGTGCTGGTGAGGGTCGGCAAGTAGCCCTTCTCGGCCCTCAGCCAAAAAAAAGTAAAAAGGAAAAAAAAATTATATTTTGACCCTCTTGCATAGCACGTATGAAACCCTGCTAAATTGATAGTACCAATTGATTATGTTCTTTCATCGTCCAAGTTATCTTTTTAATTTGAAAGACCGGGCAAGTTTCGTTTATCAACGTATGCGTACATCATTTTCTTTTCTCTAACTTTCCTATTAGCTTCATTCGACTTTTCGATTCAGATAGAGGTTCGTGACATCAAAAGGTTCGAAACACCGACGAGACCTATTGCTTCTTGTATTACACCAACAAACTGAGCTTTCACGTAATTTCGACAACACCCAGACTTTTCTATATCATTCTCAAAATGAGTCGTATTTGTAGTCAATGGAGAAAGTATTCTTTTGTCACCAAATTGGGAAGTAATGTTCACTCAACAGGCAATTATTTAGCTTAAGCATGATCTCAATCGATCAACACTTAATGAGTAAAAGATCATTATTCTGTCCATAGATCGAAAAGGTCGATTCCACTAACACCGTCAACAAGTATAATAGTCTTGCATAGAAAAAGGGCACGAACCAATCCACATAACATCTTCCCAAGATAGTCTTTCTTAATATAATAAGGTAGGCAGGGAGGTCGATGATGCGAAGTCGAGGGAAAATTATCAAAACAGTTATAAATATATTGTAATTGTGTCAATTCAGTCCTAAACCTTTTTTTTTGTCAATTTAGTCCTAAACCTTTTGTATTTGTGCCAATTTAGTCTATCTCGTCAATTTTGACTAGCTAGCGCTGACGTGGACGCTGATCGACACTGGCCCTCTGGCTGACACTGATGTGATAATTTTTAAATATTATTATTTTATTTTTTTCGAAATTTTTTTTTTCCTTTTCTTCTTCCCTTGGCCAATCTAGCGATCGGCTAGGCCAGTGTTGTCGGCCACTGGTGAGGCTTGCCCTTGCTGGCACCGGCAAGGGCGAGCCACGACCTTGCTATGGTGGGTGAGGTCGGCCGAGCAGCGGCCATGGCGAGGCCGTGCGGCCTTGCCCATATCTATGGTGAGGCCGAGCAGCCTCACCATGGCCGACCTTGTCACGACGGCAAGGTCGAGCAGTGGCCTCTCCCAGATCTGGGGGAGGCTAAGCAGCCTCGCCATGGCCGCTGTTTTGGTAATTTTTTCCAAAGTAGACGAAGTTGGTCTATCCACTCTCATCTCTCTCTCTCTCCATCTTTGTCACCTTCTCCTTTTGGGGTCGCATGCGTCCAAGTAAGGAAGGACGTGGCTGACAGAAGAAGCAAAGAATCTCTCGACGAAATTAATATAACTAAGTAATGTGAGACTTCTAGCGTCGGGATGACTCACTTATTTAAACGTCCATTTATGATGTGACACGTCACATAGCATGTTAATTCTTTAGGCCGACCTCTATGTATATACTTAATGTTTCTTTGTTCACACTACAGACCAAAAGAGACAGAGTACTTGGACGAGGTCACGGTACTTGCGATGCGCTGTACTCCAGGTTTCCCTAATCTGCAGTGACAAGTTAGAATGTCATCATCACTTTTGTTCGATAAATAATAACATAAATGATCCATAAATTTTAACTCAATATATAATATAATTTATAAATTTTTATTTTATTTAATGTGATTTATAAACTTTTAATTTGTTTAACGTGATTCTTGAACTTTAATTTGTTCATTGTGATCTCTAAACTTTTAGTATATGTTCAATTTAGTCCCTAAATTATATGAAAATATTCAATGAGACTCTTCTATTAATTCAAGTTCGTGGACAATATCGAATATTTTCATATAATTTATGGATTAGATTGAACATGTATTAGAAGTTTAGGGATCACATCAAACGATTTAAAATTTATGAACGACATTGCGCATTAGATTAAAGTTTAGATATCACATTGAACAAATCAAAAGTTCAGGAATCATATTGCACATTGAGATAAAATCCATAAATGATTTGTATCATTTTCCTTTTCTTCGATGCACGATGCTTCCTTCCTTGGCATCCTGAGCATATGAATCCCTTTCTTGTTCTACACATTTGAATTCAAATAGATCACTTCGATGCGGCCGAGTAAAAAGCTCTCTTGGTCCCGAAGCATTGTGAGTAGCTCCAAGGACAAACTTTTGTCCGGTCTCCTCATCGTATATTAGACCGATGCCTCGCGTTCATCGACAGCTCAAAGACAGAATCGACACCTGTTCGGCAGTCTTCAGTCTTAGTACCACGACTGGAGTAATCTAAGATTAACTAATGAATCTGCAAACACCTGGAATTGGCAGCACACAGATTCAATTTAAGAAAGATTTGATGACACTTAAATGCCACGGCGAGGGCCAATGACATGGGTGGGCTGTCGAAAATGACTTCTATCAACCTTACTTTATAATAAAAGCTAATATCTATCTCTGGGCGGCCATGAGTGCAGTTCTTATTAATGAGCTACTTCTTAATTGCACGCATGCTGTGATTTTGACACCGATATATATGAAAAAAATATCAAAAAAATTATAAATATATTATATTTATGTCAATTTAATTTTAAACTTTTTTAATTATGTCAACCTTTACACTTGATACTAACTGAGTCCATCTGATCAATTTTGACCGATTATTGACATAGATGCCGGCTGTTCTATAATATGGTTGGTGCCGACGTGAACATTTTTAATAACTTTATAAATTTTTAAGGATTTGTTTCCTTTTCTATTCTTTACTTCTTTTTTTGGTTGAGGATTGGCAAGGGCTACGGGTCAACCTTCGTCGGATCAGGGCAAGGGCCCCAAAGCCCTTGAATGGGGCTGGCAAGGGCTGCGGCACCCTCGCCCGGCCCAAATCTAGCGAGGGCATTGCAATCCTTGCTAGATTTACTTGAGGGGCTGCGCCCTCGCTTTGGCCAACGAGGGCATAACGGCCCTCCCTGGCCACGACGAGGGCAGTGGGTGAGGGCCGTGATGCCCTTGCCCAATGCCCTTGCTGGCCCTTAGCCAAATAAAGAAAGACTAAAGAAAAGAAAAAATAAAAAGATTTATAAATAAATAAAAATATTATTAAAGATGTTCGTGTCAACGTTGGTTGTGCCACGTAGGACGTCTGACGTCCATGTCTACGATTTCCTACCAAAAGTGATCGGATAGATTCAATTGGTAAAATGCGAAAATGTTTAGGATTCAATTGTTATAATTGAAAGGTTTATGATTGAATTGATACAAATTTAATATATTTAGCACCTTTTGTCTATTTTTGCTGATATTTATCGTTGTCCATTGAGAAGCACACGCAAATTACATCTTACGTGGGATTTTATGGGCGAGTTTGCGTAGGGCACATTCCTCTGTGGAATAATTGAGTGAATTGGCAAAACATTTGATTTAAGAAAAGGAATCATATAATATAACTTGAAAGAGAAAAGAAAGGAAAAGAAAAGGAAAAGAACTTTGGTAAATTAAATAGTTACAAAAAGAAGGAGAAGCAATAAAGGGAAAAAAATTTGAAAGTTGATATAAATTCATGGTAATGAAATTTTACAAGGGAGAAAAAGGAAGGAGGAAGTGACACGTGTGATATGTCCTTCTAAAAATCTCCTATATAGAATAGGTAAATAGATATATTTATTTTTAGGCCAAGAGACAAATTCAGCGATTGAAAGTGAGGAAAAAAAGAGAGAATATAACATTAAAAAAAGAAGAAGATAAAAGTGAGCGGGAGCAAAGTAATGAAAAATGGGCCCCAAGAAAACCCCCGCTGTGCCGAATCTTTTTATTGCCAACAACATCCCCGCACTTCACTGTGCACAATCATTTTTTATAAGCACATTTCATTCACACTTGTATTTAAGCTAAAATTATATTTATAAAGGTCATAGCATTGTATACTTTCTTGGGTAACTTGAGAAAATATAACGAATTAAGTTATTTCCTAGGGATCTAGACCCAAAAAAAAGAGTAATTTCTTAGAGATCCAAATGAATAATGTAATATTTATAAATGAAATGAGACACCCATCGATGATTTTAAGTGCACAACAATTCTTCTAAAGAAAAAGAAAAGGATTGTGCATAACATAAATCAAAAGAAAATGAAGTCAATTGGGTTGTACCTGAATATTTCGTTTTATGGGCGAACATACATAACTTTGGCACGATCGGGAGGATCTGGTTTAAATCCGCGTAAGAGAACATGCATCACCATAGCTCGCGGTATTCATATATTACTTCCCTATGCGAATTCATAGAAAATTAAATCCCAAGCTACGATAAAAAAAGAAAAGAAAGATGCTGAGTAAATCGTAGATATCAAATGCAAAAAACGCAAATCTACTGGATTTGTATTTGTGGGGCCGGGAATCATGTGAATTTATACGCTAAGGGACAGAAAATATCGCCACGCATTATCGCCCCTGCCAGTATAGGCCTGCTTGCTTTGCCATCTTTCAGTTTCCTTTTTTGTCCATAAAACCAAAACCAAAACCACCACCCGACCAGCAGCGGCAGCTCTGATTTGGAAACCACCGCGGAAAACCACCCGACCAGTAGAGAGAGAGAGAGAGAGAGAGAGAGAGAGAGAGAGAGATTTTTTTTTGAATTTGTGCCTGCCTGCCTGCCTGCCTGCCCCGAGGAGTGAAGACGGCGAGAAAAGCAACCCGCTTCGATATTTTTGAACGGTGCCGTTCTTGTCTTCTCTGTCGTGGGTGCCTTCCCTTTTCGGAATACGGTGCCTTGGTGTGCCGGAACCGCGCGTTTCTGAGCTGTTCCTTTCTGGGGAATCCGGCGAGCTCTCCCCCTCCTCCTCCCGCTCCGGAAAGTCGCGTGCTTTTTGTTGGTAACGGCTCTTGTTCTTCCGGGGGGGGTTTTGAATTTGAACGTTGAATGCGAATCTGTCGTTTTTTCCGAGCGTTTCGCTGCGGTGCGTGTTGTGTTCTGCGTTTGGCTGAAGTTCTGTGGTCGTGACTCTGGGTTTCGCGTTCCGTTTGGCCGGGGAAAGGACGGTCGGAGTGTTGACGTGAGGAGAGGATGTTGTGGGGTTGGCTCGGTTTAGTGGGAGTTCCGAGTGTAGGCGTCTGGTATTTGTCTCGTTTAAAATGGAGTGTGGGAGGAGTGAGTGAAGTGATTCTTTGTTTTTCCAGCGGATGAAGATAATGTTTTCTTTTTTTCAGTGGAAGATTATGCAGTTGGCTTTTGGTTAGATTAGAGAAGATACCAAGCTGTTAGGAATGGTCAGCTTGATGACTGTGAAACGTGTATCCTGTCAATGCATTTTTGTTTAGATTGTTTTACTTTGCTGGAGATTGGTACTGCATGTGCGTCTTTTTACCTGCGCCGGTGCAGAATTCCCTTTAGCTGTGGCAATACATTTTATGAATGCAGCTCTCTATGGTCACCCTGGAAATTGTAGAGATTGGTTGTTTTGTTCTATTTGTTCTTTGCTTGTGCAGATTATAGGCACGGAAGAGTGATAAATTTTCCGTTTTGTAAGATCCGATCCAATCTTAGCATATATGCTCCACCCGCTGTAATCTTCTTTTAGGGCTAATTTGCGAAAATCTTGAGCATTAATTCAAGCATTGTGACTTGTGGCCCTGTCTATCCTTTTTTCTATTTTCCTTTTTTTAAATTAACTGTTGGAGTTTCCTTGTAGATCTCGACCCACATGAGGCTGGTAGCAGTGCTCTTGTTTGAATTTTTATTTTCTATTCAAAGTTATGACGAGTTTCTTTGCCAATTATATATGCTGGTAATATTAGTAAAGCGGCTGAGCTACCTGGAGAAATTTCTAAACCGATGGCCAGTTACTGCTATTGTCTGCTTGGAAGATGTGTCTGGTCTTGCTTTTATCTTCTTGAAGAAGTTAAACTGGACATGTTCTTTGACTGTCACCTTTGTGTTTAGCCTAGTGCTTTGGGAAACATCATCATTGGTATCATGTCTGGTATGCATGATGTTGGGTTTGGCCCAGTATTAGAGTGTTGCTTGAACCTATTTAATAATTGAATCCTCCTTTGCTTTCATGTGCATCTGATTTTGGGTTAGTCTGCAAATTATGGCTAAGTCTTAATGCTCTTTTTTTTTTGGACTCGAGTCCTTACTCCTTTGCCGTAGTGGATGGGAATGATCGGAGAGATTTTCCTCTCATAATATGTGCTATACAAGTGTAGTTTTTCCTTCTAGATTCATTGTCAAGTTTGGTTCATCTGTTCTGTTTTGAGCTTATACATTTCATGCGCACTTACTGATTACATCTGGAATTGCCATTGTGTCGCTGTTTTATTGAAGGCAGGTACTCTTTTGAGCTTTTGTCATTCTTCAAGATGGTTCATATAGACAGATGAGATTTGAAACTTGAAGTCCTTATCTTTTTACAAAACCTATATCAATACGAATCTTCAACTTCAACTCAATAAATCCAAGTTTTCTAATCATGGTGATAAAGGAGGTTGTACATAAAAAAAAGGAAGGTTGTCTGGTAATTAAGGAATTTCTTTGTCACTGTTAGGGCTGTCAAATGGGTCGGGTCGGGTTGAAAATGGTCCTATCCAAATTGACCCATTTAACCCGTTTTGACCCATATATATACAATTCAAATTCATTGACCCATATCCGAATTGACCTATATCTGACCTGATCCATACTATTAAAACACACTTATATTTAATCTAACTTATGAAAATCCATACCCACCTATCGAACCCACTTTAAGCTCTTCATGTATATATAATACTTGGATAGAAATTTCATATCATATTAAAAAAAGTAGATTCACTCAATAAAAATAAAAAAAGTTAATAAATAAAGTAGAATACTTGAACTTAAAGTGAAATAGAGCTAGATATCATTGTATTTAATGAATATTATATTCTGCGGATGCCGGTTAAGCACTTTCAAACAAGGAAAAATATTTTTGTAATATTATATTCTATATTTTCAGCACAATAAAGTGAAATAGTGCCAGATGTCATTGTAAGACATTTTCAAGAACTTAGAAGAATTGCTGTTAGATGAACTCTCACCGAAAATGAAAATGAGGAGTGAGCGAGCGTGAAGGGAGGAGCGAGCGAGCTTCAAGAGAGGACTGCATGTCAGTTAACCCATATATGACCCATTAAAAAAACCCACACGTTTCCTAATTGTAGGTTAACCCTTGTATGACCCAACTCATCATATATGGGTTAAAAAATGGGCCTTCAACCCATTTTGACACCTTTAGTCACAGTGGTGTGATGTTGTTGTGTAGTCTCACCATGTATTGATACGACATATCACTTTCAACTTACTTTTTTAAATTTAGGATACTGACTTTTATTGATGCTTTGCTTCTTCTTTTTTCCACCACTTTACAGTATTTTTATCAATTCATTTGGATACTGAATTGCCTTGTGGTTATTACTTGTCACTATTGCTGATTTTGCTTCTCTATTGTGTAAACTCCTTTCTGTTTTACTGAGCATTTGCATGCACGTGTTAAATCCCTTTGACAGGCTCTCATAGTTCCTTTTCTTTATATCTATTGTCAGTAATAAACGTTTTGACTTAGAGTTGAAGATGCCGGAGATCCAATTGGGTTGTCACACAGTCAGGTCCCATGGAATCAAAGTGGCAAGAGTACACATGCATGACTGGTTGATCCTCTTTCTTCTTGTGGTAATAGAGATTATATTGAACGTCATAGAGCCATTTCATCGATTTGTCGGAGAGGAGATGATGATAGACCTGAGGTACCCTCTGCAAGATAATACTGTTCCCATCTGGGCTGTTCCGGTATGTCTATAGTCAAAACATGTGTGAAACAAAATTCGCATGAAGTAAAAGTTAGTTATTTATTTATATTTTCAGCTAAGCTATGACATTTTATCACAGATTATTGCGATATTGCTGCCGTTTGCTGTAATTCTCATCTACTACTTCATCAGAAAGGATGTTTATGACCTGCACCATGCCTTATTGGGTAAATCCTCTTAATCCTCTTAATCTATGTGACTTCGTACTAATCCATATGTATGAATATCATGTCCAAAGATAACTGTTTTAAGTGAATTTGTCCAGGTCTTCTATATTCTGTGCTTATCACTGGAGTTATAACTGATGCAATCAAAGATGCTGTTGGCCGACCTCGACCAGATTTTTTCTGGCGTTGTTTTCCTGATGGTAAAGGGGTAGGACCTAAAGAAAAGCTTGCACTTACGAATTTTTCACCTTTCCTTTGGGAATGATGTTTCAACTTGTCTGTCCTGTTTTTATTACTTGATAGTGCTAGGCTCTTTGAACATGCAAAGAATGTAAAACGATCCGTGCCACGTGCAGGTGTTTGAAACTGTCACACGGGATGTAATTTGTACCGGAGACAAGGCTGTCATCAAAGAAGGATATAAAAGTTTTCCGAGTGGGCATACCTCATGTAAGCATCTAAAAGAAATCTTTGTTTTTTTGAATATATTGTTTGTTGACTGAAGTTTACTGAAGGCCAGAAAACATTAGATTTGTCTGTATGCAGTATGGCATGAACTGGCATGGGTCGATTTTGTATTCCCGAAGAACCTGATTTCAAGCAATGTGAAACCTAACAAGACCTTAAATCAGATTATGGATGATGGAAACTGAAGAAGATAGAATGACAATGGAATAGTAAATACTTTGCGCCTTTTATAGTTTTTCCCAACTCTAGGTCCAGGTTTTATGGAGACAATTGTTTCTTCAGTGACTCCGGTAAAGGGTGGAATTACTGTTTTTTAAGTTGGTTCAGTTCTTTTTTACCGTGTTATTCAATTTTGAATCTAAGTTATGCCAAGTTTGATATCAGGTAAGCATGTCCAGTAATAATTGAAATGTCTTGTTAACAAGAGCACTTGTTAAACATGCTTAATAACCAAATATTCGAATCTCAGAGCATCGATCATGCATATCATGAGGGCAGATAATGCATTGGAAATTGCAATATATGCTCATTTGATTGCCTAAGAAGTGCTCTGGGGTAATTTTTTAACAAAATCTTAATGAAATAGTTAAATTGTGATCATTTTTGTTCATTCGGATTTCTTTTTTAAATTTTATAATGCTTTGAAATTTTGAAAATAAAAGTTATATGCAAATAGAGGCTTAGTGAGAGTTCTCATGGCGATCCATGCCGTTGGCTGTGACACTGGAATTGGCTTCAAAGATGTCTGGTAGGTTTCTATTCTCCTGCTGCCGGTTAATTTAAGCCATTGCAGTATTTATGGATAATCATGACGAAGACAAGGACGACAAATAAGAATCAAGTTTTTGATAGTTTCACTTCTTACATTTGATTAGTTGGTGCTGTCATTGTATGATGAGAAAAAGTTTAATTGATTCATGATGCTGACCTGCTTTTCTAGGAGCAACATTCTTATTGAATCATCAGTGCTCTAACATTGAACTGTAATGATAGGGAACTGGATACATCTTTCAGCTAGTATATGTCTCATCCAGAGAAAGTCAAAAACTAGAAGGACCTGTAGTAAACTCTAATGACCTTACTAAATCTGCTGACCAGGTTTCAAAATTATTAAAATTTTAAAATACTCTAAAGATACCAACTACCAAGTATAACATTGGAAAAATAAATAAATGAATACTTTTTGCCTGCATGTTGAGTAGTCGACTGTAGACATTATTGATGTGTCATTAAAGTACAGTATGCTATTAGGCAAATAACCGACACTTTCACGAATTAAATTATATTAACAGTGTTACTAATTTAATTTTGCGAATGATTTTACCACCTTTTTGCGACACGATATTCATTTTGAGGGAGCGCTGGTTTGGCAGGGTGCTTTGCTGGACTGGGTTTTCTTGCGTGGTATTTGTCAGGGAAAATCAGGGTGTTTGATCAGAGAGGCCATGTTGCGAAGCTTTGTATTGTCTTTCTCCCGTTACTTTCAGCAGCTCTTGTAGGAGTTTCTCGAGTTGACGACTATTGGCATCATTGGCAAGATGTATTTGCTGGGGCTCTTCTAGGTCGCCTTTCAACTTTGATTGAATCTCTTTAGTTATTGCTATACCAATTGTCTCCTTAAATAAGTGACCATTCTTTTTAATCCAAACAGGGACAATCATTGCTTCATTTTGTTACTTGCAGTTCTTTCCGCCTCCATATGATGTAGATGGTACTCTCTTTACTCTTTTCTGAAGTAGTCTTATGTTTTCTAAATAACCTTTTCTCTCAAGAAAATAGCCACAGGAAAACACACAGAAGCCAACGGGAATGTACTCTGCTTTTTGTAAGCTGTGAGTACTGTTTGCTTATATGCCAAGGAAAATGAAACGCATATGACATGGATATTTTATTAGACATTATTAAAAGTGGTAGCATATTTTGTTTCTTCTTAGCGTGTTATTACTTTTGAAGTGCAATTCTCGTTTTCTGTGCACAAAAGAAGGAAAAAACAAAAGAAGTGCCATACATGTTTATGTACATTTTATGTCCAATGAAAATCATTTTCTTGATTGGCCTCCATTTCAAACCCTATTTGATTCTTTTTAGAATTCGCATCCAGCTTTTCTACTTTCATGAACACTCCGTGCGCAATACACTTGAGTGACCTATGGCTTTTTTTTCCTGATTTTCATCTTGCCTAGCTAGCAGCATAATACATTTGTCTTTCTGTTAGTATCTTAGGACATGAACGTGCCCTTTTGAGCATAAGTGGTTACTGATTTGTATCTCAATTTCTGTGCATATTATCTGAGAACTTAGTAGATCTCAGTAATTTGATTTAATATACGATTTTGGATTTCTTGTGATAAACAGTCTGTTTAACTGAATCACACGAAAACATCGTTTCCAGTTCAATTTTGTACTAGACTAAATCACGATAAATTACAATGCTGCAAAACGTAGGTTTAATTCCTTATGCTCATAAACTTATGAACATAGACCATCTTCCAAGATTAGTTGGCTGCTAGTCACGTCTTCCTCTTTAAATCACGGCGCAGAATAAGGAGTTGCAATCGGAGTGTCAGGCATTGCTCTGAATTTATGTTCTCAAATTATAATGGTGCATGTTACTGTAGAGAGACATCTGCTGATGTTCATGATTGTCCATGTTTAACCGCAGGTTGGGGGCCTCATGCTTACTTTCAGATGTTGGCAGAATCGCGGAATGGCCTTCAATCATCGACTAGCACAAACCATCTTAGAGTACAGCACTCAGAGCTTGAGAGCGTGTACATTGATTCTCAACGTGGAATGGAAACATCAAGTGGCAACGTCAGGGATACAAGCCCCATACTAGACGGGGTGGAGAGCAACTGGCGGCACTGATTTTGGGCTTCGACTTCGAGTACATGTAGAATCTTTAGTTTTCATCGGTACACGTGGAAGGGTACAAAACAAAAAGGAAATGATGGTTCTCTTATTCCTTTGGATGTTTGGTTGTGCATAGTGTAATTTTGGGCTGTTAGGTTCTGGTTGTCTTCTAATCTGGTAGCTTCCGAATCAAATGTTTGCTGTGCAAGGGCATCATCTTGGGGTCAACGTATCTTGCCCCGTTGTAGGAATGCAAATGAGGGAGGTGAATATCAAAACTTGGCAGTAGTATAAAGTACATGGTCAAGGAGCCAAGATAAGTGCAAAATGAAGCAGTCAAATGCAAATGCATAGCTTGCTACCCAACAGTCAAAACATTTACACCCTATATAGAATATAAGTGAACTATCGTGTGTACAAGTCAACGGGAAACTGCTTGCTCTAATTTGATATCCTAAAAGACAAGTATATGCAATCCATCCTGTACTGGTGAAATGCTAATTTAGTTATTGATGGTGAGGATTTAGGAAGAATTAATGGTAATTTGTTAGGTTTAGGTGAAAAACCACATATAACTGCTGAGTGCCATTTAAGACACTTGAATTTTCATAAGGTAGAGAGAGTGCATCTGGTATTTAACACAAGCAAAGTTACTGCTCAATCTCAAAGAAAAACTCAGCTGTTAGAAATTAGGCTAGCTGACCCTTGCAAAGACGCGATGGGGGAATTTGACCGAATGATGTTCAGGAAATGAGTGTAGCAAGGCCGAAAATCTTCAACATTTTACGTCGGAAATTGTTGTATCAGCAACTTCAGACATTGGAAAAGAACAATCTCAATGTGCTCTAGTAACAAGATACAATACTGACTTGAGAGCAATGTCGAGTCGAGGTTAATAAATGTTATAAGAGGATCACCTTGTCGTATGAAACAGACTTTTCATCTTTGATATTTCTTGTGCACAGTTGACCATATTCTCAAAGGGGCAATGGCTCGGATCAGGAGAAATACAAGGGCCGGGGGCAATATGTCCAGGACCCCGAAGAGAAGAATACAGAGAAAGAAGATGTTTGAATTTCAACAAGTCAACATAGTCCAGATTAGCCAGGTTAGTCCAACTCTCATAGCAACTTACAAGCCTAAGAAAATTTAGAGACAGGAACTTGGTTTGGAAAAGAAAGCGTAAAGAATCAGTTTAGGCAAATGAGGAGTCAAAAGAATCATAATTTTCACAGGTGAAAAGTCTGAGCTGAGACCAACAACTCTTTCAAGGTCAGTATCCCTAGCAAATTCATGTATGATCCAAGCTAAACTACCTTCAGAGTTTAAAATTGCGTCGATAAGAATGACGGAAGATAAAGATTCAATTACTGACGAGGAGAAAAGGGCTGAGTTCCAATTCACCGACGAGGACATAATAGAGTATGAAAAATTTCCAGTTCACAACTCCAAGCATCTCAAAGTCCTTAATATATCGGCTAAAATTAATGGCAAACACGTGTCTAGAGTTTGGGTTGATGGAGGATCTACTCCGAACCTCATTCTTTACAAACTCTTCAAGAAACTTGACAAAAAGGTCACAAGAGAGATAAGTGAAGTCAAAGGAGTGTTCATCAACGACTTAAACATTGGGTCAAAGACTTCAAAAACTTCTTTCTTTGTTGCTGAGGCTGATGGATCATACAATTTGCTACTAGGAAGAGACGGGATCCATGGTAACCGATGCACGTCTATCTTGCATGAAATGTTGTTGGAAGAAGATTCGAAATACTATTGTATTCACTTGTTCTTCTTCTTCTTCAAAAGATTACAAGACGCACATATATATAGGATTAACACATGACTCTACGCTTACTCTAGTCATAGACACGTCTAGATTCATAACATTAAATGCTATCTTAAAAGACATGACAACTTAAACATTAAGCAACAATAAATAACCATTAATGTACTTAATAACAACTTTCTAGATTCCAAGTATCTAGATGAACTTGGATTATGACGAGTCTCCTTGAGATCTGAAAAATCCTTTGCGATTTCCAACAGCCTCCCTTAAGCCGAGTTCATCTTGATCATGCCGATCATTCTCTTAAGTTTAAGGAAGGAATCTATCTTCAATGGCTTAGTAAACATATCAGCCATTTGGTCTACCGACTTGCAATACTGCAGCACAATCTCCTCGGACTTCACCAGATCCCGAATGAAGTGGTATTTTATATCAATGTGCTTGCTTCTTCCATGGAAGACTGGATTCTTTGCAAGGGCAATTGCTGACTTGTTATCACAATAAATCACCGTCGAATGCTCCTGCTTATGCTGTAACTCAGCGAGCATCGAACGCAGCCAAACTGCTTGAGTAGCACAATAAGCTGCTGCTATGTATTCCGCTTCTGCACACGCTCGCGGTGCTTGCTTAAGGCCGTAAAGAGCTTTCTTCAATTTGTAGACAAAGCCCTCTTGTCCTTTCTTGTCATAACCTTCAGGTTGATCCACGTACACTTCCTCCTCAAGTAAGCCATTGAGAAATGCGAACTTGACATTCATCTCAAAATAGTCAATCCCGGGTTTTTGTTTGTAACCCTTGACTACGAGACGAGCCTTCAACCGATCAACATCATTGGACAAAACACAGTCCTTCAAACGAGCCGGTAAAACTCGTTCTCGCCGTGGACGTGAAGAACTTTCAGCAAGATTTCTGATAGGATTTTCAACAGAATTCGATGAGGTAACTACTGTCGAAGTCTCTACTATCGAATCTGCTATCGAACTTGGTTCCACCGAAGCCGCTACTGATTCAGATTGATTGTATGAATCGGGCTGAACCGTCTCCTCCTCATCTAGGACAAAGCGAAACTGCTTCTTTTCTTCCGTGTTCCAAGTCCACTCACCTTCCTCGTTGAAGGTAACATCTCGGCTAATTACCACCTTTTTCGTTACCGGATTATACAACCGATAACCCTTGGTTTCATTGCTGTAACCGAGGAAGATGCACTTCTCGCTCTTCTCATCAAGCTTCTTACGAAGCTCATTTGGCACATGGGCATAAGCAATACACCCAAACACACGAAGATGTTGAACTGAAGGGATTCGACCACTCCACATCTCCGTCGGTGTCTTGAACTCAAGACCTTTAGTGGGACATCTGTTCAACAAGTAAACAGCACAAGCAACCGCCTCCGCCCAAAAATGCTTCGGCAAATGTTTAGAACAAAGCATAGTACGTACCATTTCGACAATAGTGCGGTTTTTTCTCTCCGCTACTCCGTTCTGTTGAGGAGTATATCGTGCTGTCAATTGATGCTTGATGCCGCATTGCTTGAAGAAGCCGTCACCAACCAAATATTCTGTGCCACGATCAGTTCGGAGAATCCGAATTTTGTGCCCACTTTGGTTTTCGACATAGGCTTTGAACTTCTTGAAAGTATCGATGGTGTCGGATTTCTGCTTCAAGAAATAAACCCATGTTTTTCTGCTAAAATCGTCGATAAAGGTAACAAAATACTTGTACCCGCGATTCGACGATTCACCAAGTGGTCCGCAGAGATCGGAGTGAACTAACTCCAATGGCTTCGACGCTCTCCATGATTTTCCTGAAAGAAAGCTTTCTCTGGACTTCTTCCCAATGACACATGGTTCACATATCTCCTTTGGAGAAGAAATTTCGGGCAAACCTCGCACCATCTTCTTTCGACACAACAGCTTCAAGCTGTCGAAATTCACATGTCCGAACCGCTTGTGCCAAAGCCATGAAGAATCTTGCACTGAGGCACTAAAACATGACGTAGCGTAATTAATATACAAAGGAAAAAGGCGATTTCGGGCCATTTTTACCTTCGCAATCAATCGTCCTTTGCCATCATGAATCGTGCAAACCTCATCCTTGATGATCGTGCGATAGCCTCGCTCGGACAACTGTCCAATGCTCAAGAGATTCTCTCGAAGACCAGGAACATAATGAACGTCGGAAATGTTTTGAACCGACCCATCTTTCGCCTTGATTTTAATGCTCCCCTTTCCCATGATAGGAACTTTGGCATTATTCCCGAACCTCACCTCCGAACGAAAGGTGTCATCAAAAATCGAGAATAACTCCTTCTCGCCACACATGTGATTACTGCATCCGGTGTCTAAGAACCAAACATTCTTCCGGTTCTCCACTGAAGCATCACACGTGAATAAAAGAGCATTACCATGCTCACCATTGCTTTCAACAAATCTATCGACAGAACTTGCTACTTTAGCATGAAACTTTTGACCACCAATCCTTTTGCTTCGACACTCAGATTTATAATGCCCATACTTTTTACAATTAAAACACTGAATATGGGACTTATCTGTTTGTTGTCGAGGTTGCTTCTCTTGTCGCCTTTTATCTTTCTTTTGAGTAGAAAGATTTTTCTTTTCATCGGGTAACACCCACTGGCTTTGTAGAGCCTCCTCCACCGTCTTGGACTTCTCCTTGAGTCGTTGCTCGTGCATTTGTAGAGAGCCAATCAACTCATCCACGGTCAAAACTGAGAGATCACGGGATTCTTCAATGGAAGTCACAATATATTCGAACTGCAACGTTAGCGTTCGAAGAATCTTCTCGACGATCTGTTGATCACCAAAAGTCTCACCATTGGCCTTCATTTGATTGACAAGAGCCAATACGCGTGAGAAATAGTCAGAAATGGACTCCGACTTTTCCATCTGAAGGAGCTCGTATTGACGACGAAGAGTCTGAAGCCGAACCTTCTGGACCTTCTCAACGCCTTTGTAAATTTTGATGAGAGTATCCCATGCTTCCTTCGCCGTCTTCGAATTCGCCACTTTTTCAAAGATTGACGAATCTATCGCTTGAAAGACGTAAAAGAGAGCCTTACGATCTTTCTTACGATTTTCTTTTATCGTCCTCTGCTCCTCCGTTGTCAAATCTGCTACTTCTTCTGGCTCGACGAATCCTTCTTCGATAATCTCGGTCAGCTCCTGGAATCCGAACAGCACCTCCATCTGGATCTTCCAATGCTCAAAATTCTTCCCATCAAACCTTGGGAGTTGAGGTTGGACATTCCCGGCACTACTCACAGAAGCCATCTGACTCGAGATCTTTTAAAATTTAGCCAACTGGCTCTGATACCAAGTGTTGGAAGAAGATTCGAAATACTATTGTATTCACTTGTTCTTCTTCTTCTTCAAAAGATTACAAGACGCACATATATATAGGATTAACACATGACTCTACGCTTACTCTAGTCATAGACACGTCTAGATTCATAACATTAAATGCTATCTTAAAAGACATGACAACTTAAACATTAAGCAACAATAAATAACCATTAATGTACTTAATAACAACTTTCTAGATTCCAAGTATCTAGATGAACTTGGATTATGACGAGTCTCCTTGAGATCTGAAAAATCCTTTGCGATTTCCAACAAATGTTAGCCTTTTGGAATGGCGAAAAGGTCGAGTATGTCAAAACTAACCACAATGCGTATGTGACCTGGAAACATGCACTCCGAGTGAACAGACGTGCTAATAGAACAATCATTGATAATTCATGTGTCATGGAACCCCTGAGGGTCGACCCCAAACAACTGGCTTTCTGCCGCTTTGACAAAGGAAAGCTGATTGGATAAAGATAAGATCGCCGGGCAACTAGACAAACTTGTCTATGGAGAACCATATGTTTTTGGACGACCTCAGTTGAACAAACCGAGCAATTTATTGTTCAACCGAGCAATATATTGATGTCGCTGACTGTATAGTAGATTTTGAGGAATCTCCACTAAAAGAAGATGACAAAGTAATGGAAGCTCAAGACCCTTTAAGTGAAGTTGACATCGATGATGAACAATATCGTCGGCCAATTTATGTTAGTGCGCTGTTGGACGATGACTTCCAGACAAAGTTGGTCGAATTGTTGAAGAAATACAAATAATTTTTGCCTGGGATTATCATGAGATGCCAAGATTAAGAAGAAACGTGGTAGAACATAGGCTGCCAATAAAAAAGGGATTTCGACCACATAAGCAACCTCATAGGAGCTTTGCCTTTGAAGTGATCTTGAACGTCAAAGAGGAAATTGAACGACTATTAGCAATAGGGTTCTTCAAAAGTACATGGTACGTAGATTGACTTTCCAATGTAGTGCCCGTGAAAAAGAAAAATGAGAAGTTAAAGGTATGTTTTGACTTCAGAGATCTGAACGTCGCAACTCCTAAGGATGAATATCGAATGCTGATGGCAAACATGCTGATCGATTTGGCATCAAGTATGAGATTATATCTCAATGAATGGCCATTCAGAGTACAATCAAATATTCATAGCGGAAGAGGACAAGCACAAAACCGCACTTAGATGTCAAGGAGCCATCGGTATCTTTGAATGGTTGGTGATGCCGTTTGGTCTAAAGAACGTTAGAGCAACATACTAGAGGGTGATGAATTTCATCTTTCATGGCATGATCAGTGATATCATGGAAAATTTCATCTTTGATGGCATGATCAGTGATATCATGGAAGTCTATATTGATGACGTCATTGTCCAATCAGGAGAGGTAAGTCATCTTAACTATCTCAAGCAGGCTTTTATCAGGATGCACAAGTTTAAATTGAAAATGAATCCATTAAAATGCACCTTTGGAGTTAGGGCCGGTAATTTTCTAGGATTCCTAGTTAATTAAAGAGGAATCGAAAAAGATAAAAATAAAGTTCAGGCTATTCTAGATTTACCGCCACCGATGAATAAGAACCAGCTGCAGATGATTATAGATAAAGTGAACATCTACGGCGATTTATTGCTAATTTGTCTAGCAAAATTGAGGCTTTTTCGCCTTTACTTAAGCTAAAAAATCAAGAGGATTTTGTTTGGGATAAAAAGCACTGAAATGCCATCGATCGTATAAAAGAATATTTGTCTAATCCTCCAGTTTTGATACCGCATAAAGCAGGTATGCTGTTAAAACTATATGTATCGATGATCCATACAACTATTGGAAGCGTGCTAATACAGGAAAACAATGAAGGCAAAGAGCATGGGGTGAATTACCTCAGTAGAATATTGAATGATGTAGAAAAAAGATACAACTTAATCGAGAAATTATGTTTATCCTCGTACTTTACTTGTAATAAATTGAGACACTACATGTTGCCGACAACGGGTTTATGTGATATGCAAAACGGATCAAGTACATGCTAACTTGGCCAATTGTCACAGGCCGCATTGCTATGTGGGTTTTTCCTCTGTCCGAGATTAACTTGATATATGTTCCGCTCAAAAGACAAGCAGTTTGCCGATTTTATCACACAGTATCCATGATAATGAAAATAGATACGAGTACCGATCAACACATGCCTGCCTTGATTGAGTTTTTAGCTTTAAAGGGACAGGGAATCTCTCACAAAACAATCACCCTGCTATTTCATTTTCACTTTCCTTTTTCCAACTAAAACCAGCTCTAATCCTAAAACGGCACAACCCAGAGAGACATTTTCGAGTTTGTACCTGCTCGATACGGTAAGAAACGGCGAGAAAAGCAACCTTAGATTTACTGCCGTTTTTGTCTTCTTCCTTTTGGCAGGGGAGCTTTCCTCTGTTTGAAAAAATGGCGTCTTGGCGCGAGCCTCGCCCTCGCCTCTGTGTAGTTTCTTTCCTTTCGGGGATCTCCGGCGAGCTCTTCCGAATCCCAAGCTCACGCGCTGCCGCTCCTACTCCTCCTCCTCCTCCTCCTCTGAGCAACGTCTCCGAGGTTCAGGCACTCGTTCTGCTTCGCTCGCGTCCTCCCTTCAGGTTTTTGTCTGTTCTGAAAAATCACGCGCTCTTTTGTTCGTAACGGCTCTTGGTCTTCGGGGATTTAACATTTGAGTGTGAAAGGGTCGATGTCGAGCGTTTCGATACAGCACGCGTTACTCATGTGGGTTGTGTTTTCGTTCGGCTGATGTTCTGTGCTCGTAGCGCTGAGTTTCCCGTTCCATTTGCCGGGAGGAGGGTGCCGAGTACCAACGTGAGGAGTGGATATTGTGGGGTTGGCTCGGTTTAGTGGAGCGTTTGAGTATTGCGTTTGGTATTGTCTCTTTGAAATTGGAGTGGAGGAGGAGTAACTGAAGTCATTTTTTTTTCCAGCACATGAAGATGATGTTTTTTCTTTCCTTGTTGTGAAAGATTATCTAGTAGGATTTTAGTTAGATTTGAGAACAAACAAAGCCGTTAGAAATCGATGCATCGGCTTGATGACTGTAAAATGTGTATCCTATCAATGCATTTTTCTTTTCAGGAACGAATAGAATGATTGTTTTGCTCTTCTGGAGATTGGTGCTGCATGTGCGTCCTTCTATCTGTGCCGGCGCAGAATTTCCCTGCAGTTGTGGAAATGCATTATATGGATGCAGCTCTATGTTCACCCTGGAAACTGTGGACATTGGTTTTTCTGTTCTTTTTTGCTAAGCTTATGCAGATTATAGGCACGCAAAAATAATAATTTTTTTCTTTTTGTATGATCCGGTCGTACATGCTCCAACCGCTGTTATCTTCTTTTAGGGCTTGTTTGTGAAAATTACGAGCATTTATTTAAGCATCGTGACTTGTGGCCCTGTCTATGTTTTTTTTTAGCTTTTGGAGTTTCCTTGTAGATCTTGCCCCACATGAGGTTGGTAGGAGTGCTCTTGTTAGAATTTTTACTCTCTATTTAAAGTTATGACGAATTCTCTTGCCAATTTCTTTGGCTGGTAATATTAGTAAAGCGGCTGAACTACTTGGAGAAATTTCTAAAGCGCTGGCTAAAATCACTGCTATTGTCTGCTTTGAAGACATGTCTAGTCTTGCTTTTATCTTCCAGAAGAAGTTAAACTTGACATGTCCTTTGCCAGTTGCCTGTGTGTTTAGCCTAGCGCTTTGGGAAACATCATCATTGGTGTCATGTCTGGTTTGAATGTTGTTGGGTTTGGCCCAGGTGTATTAGATGTATCAGAGTCTTGCTTAAACCTATTTAATAATTGAGTCCCATGTATGGCCTCTGCGGTATTTCTTATCTAAATTTGCTTTCATGTGCATCTGATATTGGGTTAGTCTGCAAATTATGGCTAAGTCTGACTGCTTTTTGTTGTTTTGACTCAAGTTCCTACTCCTTTGCCATAGTGGATGGGAATGATTGGAGAGGTGTTCTTCACATAATGTGTTCTATGAGTATAGTATTTCCTTCTAGATTGATTTTCAGGTTTCATTCATCTGTTCTGTTTTGAGCTTATGCTTTTCATGCTTGCTTACTGATTTGATCTGGAGTTGCCATTGTATTGCTGTTTTATTGTAGGCAGGTACTCTTTTCAGCTCCTGTCATTCTTCAAGATGATTTGTATAGAGATGGGATTTGAAACTTCAGTCCTTATCTTCAGAACCTTGATTTTCAATGGCACTAAATCCAAGTTTTCTATTCATGGCAATGGAGGAAGTTGTACATTGAAAAGAAGGAAGGTTGTCTAGTAATGTAGGGATTTGTTTGTCATGGAGTGTGATGTCTTTGTGTAATCTCACTATGTATTGAGATGATGCTTCACTTTCAATTTTGTTTAAACTTTAGGATCCTGACTTTTATTGATGCTTTGCTTCTTTTTTCCTACCACTTTACAGTATTTTCATCAATTCATTTGGTGGATACTGAATTGCCCTGTGGTTTATTACTGGTCACTATTGCTGATTTTGCTTTTCTTTGTGTAAACTCCTTTCTGTTCTAATGAGCATTTGCATGCACGTGTTAAATCCATTTGACAGGCTCTCATAGTTCCCTTTTTTTTCTATCTATAATCAGCAATAAACACTTTTAACTAAGAGTTAAAGATGCCGGAGATCCAGTTGGGTTGTCACACAGTCAGGTCCCATGGAATCAAAGTGGCAAGAATACACATGCATGACTGGTTGATCCTCTTTCCTCTTGTGGGAATAGATATTATATTGAACGTAATAGAGCCATTTCATCATTTGGTCGGAGAGGAGATGATGACAGACCTGAAGTACCCTCTGCAGGATAACACTGTTCCCGGCTGGGCTGTTCCAGTATGTAAATAGTCAAAACATGTGTCAAACGAAGTTCAGATGAAGTAAAAGTTACTCTTTATTTATATTTTAAGTTAAGCTATGACATTTCAGATTATCGCGATATTGCTGCCGTTTGCTGTAATTCTCATCTACTACTTCATCAGAAGGGATGTTTATGACCTGCACCATGCCTTATTGGGTAAATCCTCTTAATCTACTTGACTTTGTGCTGATGCACGTGTATGAATATCATGTCCAAAGTTAACTGTTCTATGTGAACTTGTCCAGGTCTTCTATATTCTGTGCTTATCACTGGAGTTATAACTGATGCAATCAAAGATGCTGTTGGCCGACCTTGACCAGATTTTTTCTGGCGATGTTTTCCTGATGGTAAAGGGGTACGACCTAAAGAAAAGCTTGCACATTCACCTTTCCTTTGCGAATGATGTTTCAACTTGTCTGTCATGTTGTCATTTCTAGATAGTACCAGGATCTTTGAACATGCAAAGAATGGATAAATGATCTGTGCCTTGTGCAGGTGTTTGAACCTGTCATAGGGGATGTAATTTGTACCGGAGATAAGGCTGTCATCAAAGAAGGATATAAAAGTTTTCCAAGCGGGCATACCTCATGTAAGCATCTAAAAGAAATCTGTGTCTTTTGAATATATTGTTGACTGAAGTTAACAGAAGGCCAGGAAACTTTGGATTATGCAGTATGACATGGACTGGCATGGGTAAATTTTGTACTCTCAAACAACCTGATTCCAAACAATGTGTACCCTAACAAGATCTTAAATCAGATTATGGATAACGGAAACTTTAGAAGATAGAATGACAATGGATTAGTATTTACTTTGCCTTTTCTATTAAATGCCAACTGTGATGGTAGCTAAGCATGTCTAGTAATAATTGAAAGGTCTTGTTAACAAGGCCATTTGTTAAACATGCTTAATGACGAAATATTCGATCTTCAGAGCATCGATTGTGCATATCACGAGTTGATGCATTGAAAATTGCAATATGTGCTCATTTGATAGCTTAAGAAGTGCTCTGGAGTTATTTTTTTTAACAAAATCCCAATGAAATAGTCAAATTGTGATTGTTTCGTTCATTCGGATTTTTTTTAAATTTTTTTTAATTCTTTGAAATTTGAAATTAAAGTGAAAGCAAATAGAGGCTCTAAGTGAGAGGATCCATGCCGTTGGCTGTGACAATGGAATTGGCTAAAGAGATGTCCGGCAGGTTTCTATATTCGCATGCTGCCATTTTATCCAAGCCATTGCACTATTAATGAGTCTTCACGATGAAAGCAAGGACAACATAGAGGAATCAAGTTTCTGAATAGTTTTACTTGTTACATTTGATTGGTTGATGCCATCATTGTATGATGAGAAAAAGTTTACTTGATTTAAGATGCTGACCTGCTTTTCTAGGAGCATGATTCTTTTTAAATCATCATTGGTCAAACATTAACAGCAATAATAGGGAACTGGGTACCTCTTTGAGCTAGTATGTCTCCTCATCCAGAGAAAGTGAAAATCTAGAAGGACCAGTAACCTCTGATGACCCTATTAAATCTGCTGACCAGGTTATGAAAAATATCTAATTTTCAAAATACTCAAAAAACTACCAACTACCAAATTTATTAGGGAAATTTGGAAAATGTAATAAATGAATTGTTGATTGATTGACTTTAAACGTAGTCGATGCATCATTAGAGTACACTACACTATAAGGTAAACAAATGACATGTACGCAAATCAAATCAGATTAACAATGTTTCAAACTTGATTTTGCAAATGATTTTGTCTCCTTTTTGCGACACAATATTCATTTTGAGGGAGCTCTGGTTTGGCATGGTGCTTTGCTGGACTGGGTTTTCTTGCGTGGTATTTGTTAGGGAAAGTCAGGGCGTTCGATCGTGGAGGCCATGTTGCGAAGCTTTGTATTGTTTTCCTCCTGTTCCTTTCGGCAGCTCTTGTAGGTTTCTTTCCAACTTTGATTGAACTTTTTTTAATTATTGCAGTGCCAGCCATCTACTTAAATAAATGACCGTTCTTTTTAATCCATACAGGGACAATCGTTGCTTCATTTTGTTACTTGCAGTTCTTTCCGCCTCCGTATGATGTACATGGTACTCTCTTTATTCTTTTCTAAAATTGTCTAATCTTTTGTAGATAACCTTTTCTTTCGTGAAGATAGCAAATGGAAAATACACAGATGCCTACAGGAATGTACTCTTCTTTCTGTAAGCTGAGAGTACTGCTTGCTTATGCTAAGGAAAAGGAAAGGCATATGACATGAAGATTTAATTATAACATTATTAAAAGTGGTAGCTTGTTTGTCTCGTCTTAGTGTGTTATTACTTTTGAAGTACAATTCTCGTTTTCTGCACACCAAAAGAAGGAAAAAACAAAAGAAGTGCCACACATGTTTATGTAAATTTGATGTCTGATGAAAATCATTTTCTTGATTGGCCTCCCTTTTAAACCCTATGGAAGCTTTTTGCAATTGGCGTCCAGCTTTTCTACTCATAGGGACACTTGAGTGACCTATGGATTTTTTTTTTCTTTCCGTTTTCATATTGCCTAGCAAGCGGCATAATACATTTGTCTTTCTGTTAGTACCTTAGGATATGAACATGCCCTTTTGGGCATAATTGGATACTGATTTGTGTCTCAATTTCTGTGCAATTATCCGAGAAGTCGGTAGATCTCAGTAATTTGATTTAACATATGATATTGGATTTCCTGTGATAAACAGTCTGCTTGATTGACTTACGCGAAAGCATTGTTTCCAGTTCATTTACGTACTAGACTAGATCATCATAAATGGAAGTCTTCTGCTTACAATGCTGCAAAACTGTAATTTTAACTCCTCCTGCTCATACACTTATGAACATAGATCATTTTCCTAGATTAGTTGGCTGCTGCCTTGATCCTCATTTGCTGGTCATGTCTTCCTCTTTATATCAACAGCTCAGGATTAGGAGTTTCAATCAGAGTGTCAGGATTTACCCTTAATTTATGTTGTCATCAGATGATAAGGGTGCATGTTACTGTATAAAGACATCTGCTTATGTACATGATTGTCAATGTTTAATTGCAGGTTGGGGGCCTCATGCTTGCTTTCAGATGTTGGCAGACTCTCGAAATGGCATTCAGTCATCGACAAGCACGGACCATCTGAGAGTACAGCACTCAGAGCTCGAGACTGTGTATATTGATTTGCAATATGGAATGGAAACGTCAAGTGGCAACATTAGGGATACAAACCCCATGCTAGACGGGGTGGAGAGCAATCAGAGTCACTGACTTTGGGCTTCAACTTCAAGTACATGTAGAATCTTTAGTTTTCATCAGTACATATGGAAAAGTACAAAACGAGAAGGAAATGGTGGTACTTAATTCCTTTGGGTGCTTGGTAGTGCGTAGTGTAATTTTCGGCTGCTAGGTTCTGATTGTCTTCTAATCTTGTAGCTTCTGAATCAAATGTTCGCGGTACAAAGGCAGTCAACGTATCTTGCCTGGTTGTAGGAATGCAAGTGAGGGAGGTGAATGTCAAATCTTGGCAGTAGTGTATAAATTTACACGGTCAAGGAGCCAAGATAAGTCCAAAATGAAGCAGTCAGATGCAAAGGCATAGCTTGGTACCCAGCAGTCAAAACATTTACACCCTATAAGGAATATAATTGAACAATGGGGTGTGCAAGTCAACGCAGAACTGCTTGCCTTAGCTAATTATCCTAAAACACGAGAATATGCAATCCATACACTACTGGTTAAATGTTACTTTGGCTATTGATGGTGTGGATTTTGGAAAAATTAACAGTAATTTGTTAGGTTTAGGAGACAAACTAGTTATAGTTAAATACCGAGTGCCGTTTGAGACAATCCAATTTTCGAAGGTAGAGAGAGTGCATCTGGTATTTTACACAATCAAAGGTTACCGCTCAATCTCAAAGAAAAACTCAGCTGTTTGAAATTAGGCCAGCCACAACCCTCACAAAGACGTGATGTGGGAATTAACCGAACGATGTGCAGGAACTGAGCGCAGCATGGCCGAAAATCTTCCGCATTTGATGCCGGAAAATTATTGTATCGGCAGCTTCAGACATTTGAAAAGAACGAGCTCGATGTGCTCTAGTAGCAGGATGTGATACCGACATGAGAACAACATCGAGCCGAGATCAATCAATGTTACAAGAGGATCACTTTGTGGCATGAAACAGGCTTTTGATCTTTGATATTTCTGGAGTACAGTCGATAATATTCCCATGATCCATTCAAGCACGCGCTGTCGCATCTAGAACACGACCCCGAGACTTTCTTCTTCTGCCTCCCACGGGCATGGGAAGGTCCGCCCGTACAAAAGTAAGGACCTTCGAGAAGTTCATCAGTACCGACCGGTGTACTGGCCTCAGTTGGTTGACCGTATTGTGGGGGGGATGTTTTCGTTGACAACGTAAACACTCGGGTGTTACTATAGCCGCAACAGTTCGCAGCCGCCAATAATGAATTTGAGGAAGATTGAGACCGGACTTGGTCAATCTCAACCCAATCTAGATAACCCTCTTGCCCACGCCTTGCCCATAAGGCAATTTCCAAGTATGGACAGAAGTTTGACAAAAAAGGGGTATTCCGTTTGGGCGCTCGTTCAGCTCTTTCCATGAAGTCGAATTAGAGGCAATCACACCATCAAGAAGGACCAAGAATGGTGCGGTCCACTTAATAATTTAATCGTTATGCTGTTATCTTTCTTTGCTGTTGGCTGTTATGATAAGGTTTTTGTTTGATTATCTCGCAGCTTTTTTTCTTTTCGGGAGTTAAGTGCTCTTTATATAGATGCGATTTAGATATTTTGGCAAGTTTCTAGAAGCAAACCGAGCAGATGTCTAGACATATAAGGTGCGATTGCTTGTACCGCTTGCAAGAATGAATGAACGAAAATATTTTATTGTCCTCGAAAATGTTTAAACACGACTAATTATTTCGAGTGATCATTTTTAAAAGGATATTTTTCATATCGTTTATTTTTCGTGAAACAGATGAAACCGATTAATGTATATATACCCTCAAACGATTGCATAAGATGAGTAATTTGAACTCCAGTTTGAGTAAAAAAAAATATAACACGTTTACCATATAGCAGCCTGCGGATAATGGAGCGTCTGGACCGTCGTTGTAATGTAATCATAACGAGCTTTTCCTAATTGCTGGTCAAAAAACAGCCAATGTTGACCAACAGAACAAATTCTGATACGCGTCTCTTTCCCTCCTTTCCTCCACTGTTCCTCCCTTGGACTGCCGACGCCCGGTATCAACGTGCTTTCATTCAAAACCCATTTGCGTCTGACCTCCTATATATACAAACCCTTTTCGCATACCTCTCCACTCATCATTCCAATCTCTCTCTCTCTCTCACACGCCCACACATAAACACAAAATGGAGATGGTTCGTCCGACTGCATACTACGAAAGCCTGAAGAGGTACTGGAGGAGAAGAAGGTACCAAAAGCTATCCGGTAGCCCTGCCAAAAGAAGCAAGCTGAAGGTCATGAGGCTCGGCGGAAGCGGCGGCAGCCGGCGTCACTGGAAGGTGCGGACGGTGCCGAAGCTCCAGTGGAAGATGGCTGCCGCTTCGCTCTCCCCCGTGAAGCTGCTGTCCAAGTTCCACAACGGTTACATCGATATGATGATCGGCCTGGCGTGCAACGTCGTCAAGTCGAGCAGCGGTGCCGGCATCTTCCGGGGAAAGCAGGTCGCCAAGGAGAGCCAGAAGATATCCATGGTCTCAACCGGGGAAGAGGTCGATGGCCGGTTCGTCGTGGAGGTCTATAAGAAATTGGCAGCTTCGCGGCAATTGCCGGACTTTTGAGTCGGAAGGAATCGCGATACTTTCTTCATTCGGACTGTCGTTTCGTGTATATTTTTGTGTCCCCTTTTTGTTGATTCAACGCGTCTTGTGTGTGTCCCAAAAGCAAGGGGGACACTTCGTTTCAAATTTGTTGATTTGTGACTTCGGTATGTTGTGATTAGCGAGCCGCTTCACCGGTGGGAAAGGTTCACTTAGTATATATCTAGATCGGATAGACTTCCATCGCTAGAAATCTTAGCTACACCCGATCCCGGTGAGCCAAGCTAGCATGCATCGTTGGATAAGATCGACCCCACGTGAGAGCTATTTGATTTGACGTGACATGAGTCGAGTTGCACTCAACACTTGCTCAATCATCATGTTCTCTTCGGGGCCTTTTGTTAGTGGTCTGCCCTAGGAATCAATCAATGTTGATACTCTAATATTAGTTGTGGATTAGGTTGTGTCGGAAAACCGATCTTCACTAAACTTAGGTAGTCATAATGTCTTGCTAGAGACCGCTTATGACTTGTGGGCCAAAAGGGTTTTGTGCACACTGCTAATGTTTAGTGAACCTACAGGGTCGCACACAATCGCGAACGAACTTCATATTTTCTATGCGCCTTGATCTACTTAAGAAGTAGATCTTTCTCCTATTTAAATTATCTACGCGGTCGTGCGCGTTATGAGATAACGTTACATGTACGATTGTAAGTGGATAGTTTGACGGGCTCAAATAGCCCGGCCCATTAGGGTTTTCTATGAGACTATATATAGATTGTGAGAGAGTCTCACGTTACGACGCCGACACGTCTCTATGCCGCCAAGGAATGAGAAAACCCTAGAGAGAGTGTCTCCAGGAGAAACTCTAAGATAGAGAAGCGTTCTCTATTCGGCGTTCAAGAAAAGGAACTTCAAGATCTTTCGCTGGCACGTGGATCGTTGGAGAATTCCGTTCGCGTGTGTGGATACCGGTAGAGGCGCAACACTTGGGGCGCTCATTCCGACACAATCGATTGTCTATTTATCTTCGATATGCAAAAGGTACGCTTCGAAATTCCCTTTCGATTTCAATATTCACATGGATCCTGTCTAGGGTTCGATATTCCGCTGCGTTATTTTTCGTTGATGAACCCTACACCTTTCTCCTAATGCCGTTGGTTTCACGGCGATTTTGTCGTGGCACCACCCGACGGTTGATAGTGAGCTGCTTTGATTTGACGGTAGAATGGGCTTTTTCATACAGAGAGTCGGCATATAATCTCTTCAATTCGACGGTTCGCATTTCGCATGATCAACACGACAAAATGCCATGAAAATGATCATTCTCCACGAGTGCGACCTAATTACACAAATGAGCTCCGTTTTATGTGATCTCAACGTGTCTCCTCGAGACCTATGGATATGCACGGGGCTGATGTCGACCACTACAACACACTGCCAATCCGTCTCGAAATGTGAGGGTGCCAATTGAAATACCTCTACGAGTGAGTAAAAAGAACTGCCCGAACTAGATCGAATCGGCCAATTTCGGTTGATTCTGATGGCACCAGTCTGATTTTCGATTCTAAATTTTTTATCCGTATTTGGTTCCACATGTGGAACCGCAAACTAGGACTGGATCAATTTTTTTTTTTGATTTCTGACAAATATGTAAAAAAATCGTTCACAAACCCTCCTAGCTCCAATCAGGATCGCTGTCCTCTCGACCCTTCTCCATCCACAAATCCTAGGCCTCTTGCTCTTTCACAAAGTCACTCTCTTGCTCTTCCCGCCTCTTGCTTGTTCAACTTTGACTCTAAGTCACTCTCTCGCTCAACTCTCAGGCGCCACTTTCTCGCCTAAGTCGCTTGTATCCCTCTCTCTCGACGCCTACACTCGCTCGACTCTCAGGCACTCTCGCTTGGCGTACTCTCTTGCTCGACTCTTAGAGGCCACCCTCTTGCTTGAGTTGTTCGCATCCCTCTTATTGGACGCCTACACTCACTTGACTTCCGGTCACTCTCTTGCTCAACTCTCATACGCCACCCTCTTGCCTAAGCTACTCACGCCTCTCTCGCTAGACGCCTCCATCTTGCGGTCTCATCTTGAGTCTCGATTCTTGCCTCTCTCTTGCTCTATTTTTGGCCAATTGTGATCACAATCACATCTTATTGAGGTAAATATTCAATGCTATGTTTTTTTGCCTTTCTTCGTACATCATTTTTTATGTTGCATCTAGATCTCATCTTCGAACTGATTACTGTGTTTCTGTTGTCTCTTGGATACTTGCTTCTGATCTCTACTTCAACATCATCGACAAATGGGCTCCTGCTAACTATCTTTGTTCTGTTTATATTTGAGATCATTTTATAAATTTGGGTCATTTCTTTTCCTGCTAGCTATCTTTGTTCTATCTATCTTTGTTCCTTCGAAGCTTTTCTTCTTTGGGAAAATGATACAAATAATCCCTCAATTTTGGTTCAATGTTTAATTTGGTCCATGAACTTTTAATTTATTTAATGTAATCCCTAAACTTTAGCCTATGTTCAATTTGGTCCATGAACTTTTAATTTATTTAATGTAATCCCTAAACTTTAGCCTAATGTTCAATTTGGTCCCTAAACTTTTAATATGTTCAACGTGATCCCTGGACTTTTAGAATATATTCAATTTAGTCCCTAAACTATATGAAAATATTCAATGTAATCTCTGAATTTGAATTAATGAAAGGACTATATTGAAGATTTTCAAATAGTTCGGGGACTAAATTGAACATGTACTAAAGGTTTAGGGACTACGTTGAACAGATTAAAAGTTCAGGGACCAAATTGAACATTAGGCTAAAGTGCATGAACTACATTGAATAAATTAAAAAATCATGGATCAAGTTGCATATTGAGTCAAAATTCAGGGACCGTTTATGTTACTTTTCCTTCTTCTTCTATCATTTTCACTCATGAATCAGTTTCTTTTTATGGGTCGTTGAACTCAATGTCCTCAAGGACACAATGGTTTGTGAATTGTGCATTATCTATAAAGAATTACGGACTACATTTTTAACAAAAATTAGAACCTGTTACCGAATCCATTAGCCCATTTAGGAATAGGACCGGACCAATTAGTCAAGTCTAGTCTGATTTCAGGATCCGATGGGCCGGTTCCTAGTTCTAGAGTATTGGTCTACTCGAAAACCGATCATCCCTAGATACTGTGGAGCTATTTACCAATATACGAAGTGTTTAAGGGGGCAGGGCAAAATGCAATTCGTAGGAGTTTTCAATCCAAATAGAAAGTGGCAAGTTGGCGATAAAGGGTAGGCACGTGATTTGATCACCGCTAGGGCCCTGTCCACGTCGCGTTTTTGCACTCGGAGGATTCCAACTGTCGGCTCGTCAAACTACTCCCCCTCCACACCACAATGATCCCTTCACTATTATCAAGGAAAAGTTGGCAATAAAGGGACAGCCGTTCGCTGCCGCCCCCCGCCGTCCTCCTCCGATTGCTCGCCTCGTCTGTTGCCGCCTGCCTGCCCTATACTCTGCTGCCGCCGTAGCCCATCCATCATCCGCCGATCGCCCATCCCGTCCATCGCCCGCCCACCCCATTAGCCATCTACTCGCCGACCTTCAGCCTCTGCCCGCTAACTATCGGAGCATAAATTTAAAAATAACCTATCTAATGAATTTCTATTTCAGAAATAGAATTTTTGTGTTGTTATCACACACTTCTTTTTACTTAGAAACTCATTCGGGAAATATTTCTAACCAGAAATAAGGCTGAGGAAGAGAAATTTTATTATTCGCCCCCTTAGATGCCACCCTCTTGCTTGAGTCACGCACATCTCTCTGGATGCCTACACTTGCTCGACTCTCAGTCACTCTCTCACTCAACTCTCAGACGCCATCTTGTCACCTGAGTTGCTCACGCCCCTCTCACTCAACACCTCCCTCTTGCGGTCTCATCTTGAGTCTCGACTCCTGCCTCACTCTCTTGCTCTATTTTTGGTCGATTGTGATCGCAATTGCATCTCTTCGAGGTAAATATTCAATGCTTTTTTTTTTACCGTTCTTTGTACACTATTTTCGATGCTGCTTTTAGATCTCATTTTCAAACTGTTGTCTCTTGGACGCTTGCTTCCGATCTCTACTTCAACACCGTTGACAAATGAGCTCCTGCTAGTTATTTTTGTCCTGCCTTTCTTTGTCCCTTCGAAGCTTTTCTTCTCTCTATTATTTCACTCGGGAGTCAGCTTCGTTATAATGGGTGCTGAACTTGATGTCCTAAAGGACACAACGGTTTATGATTTGTGCATTATCTGTAAAGAATTATAGACTTACATGCTTAAAAAAAATAATAAAACATGCCACCGGTTCTGGACTAGGGGCCCGTTTGGTTCAACTTTGCAAATGAGTTTTAAGGGAATGCAAATACGTTTAGGTTAAAGCTCATTGGGTAAATGCAAAAGGCGTTTGGTAAAAAATTCTTTATGAAACTACTATAGCCACCCAACAGGAGGAGACATTCACCATGTTTGAGATAGCACCACGTCTCTAAAAAAACATAAAAATCAAATTTTGATGAGATTTTTTGCAGAGATGCTTAGAAAAATGTAAACTAAATTATGGATGCATAAAAAAAAAAATTTTGAGGCTCGAAAATATTTTTTTTTATTTTTTATATTTAAAAATTATAAAAAATTGGAAAATTAGAAAAAAATAGTTGGGAGGTGGGAAAACAAATGGGGAGCTATTTGATGACTCATATTTTCGAGCTTCAAAATTTTTTTTTGATGCATCCATAATTTAGTTCACATTTTTCTAAGCATCTCTGCAAAAAATCTCATCAAAATTCGATTTTTATGTTTTTTTAGAGACGTGGTGCCATCTCAAACATGGTGAATGTCTCCTCCTGTTGGGAGTAGTGTTTGGCTATTTTTTTTTTTTTTTGCAAAGGGCTTTGAAATTTTCTTTTTTATTTAAAAAAAGGTTACTCTTTACCGGAGCCAGTGAAAGCATACGGCCGCTAGCGAGCTAGATTTGGTGCCAGTAGCCATCGCTCGAGGTTGGGCGACCGCCGACGAGCCAGATTTGGCGGTGGCGGCAGTCGCCCAAGGTCAGGGGACCCTTAGCGAGGGTCGTGCGACTTAAGCTGCCCTCGCCAAGGGCTGCCCGACCTCAAGCGACGAGGCCTGAGGTCGAGCGGGGTCGCGCAACCCAGGCGCCGTTGCCTAGGGTCGCTCAACCCATGCCGTCATCACCTGGGGTCGCTCAACCTCAGGTGACTGTCGCATGGGGTCACTCGACCCATGCCGTCATCGCTTGGGTCGCGCAACCTCAGGCAATGTCAGCCTGGGTTATGCTTGGGGTAGCATGACCTAGGTCGACGGAGCCTGGGCGATCGACCGACCCCTCATTGGCCCTTTGCTGTCTAGATCCGATGTTGTCGGCCGCCCTTTCGCGAAGAAGATGAACAGTAACAACAATGGGCAAAATCAGAATATTAAAGAATAAGTGAGTGTAGTTTGTAAAGAAAAAAATTAGTTTCAACATAAGCCCAAAGTTGATCCAGACCAGCTTTGAGCTTTGAGCATTTTCAATGGGCTTTTGGCCACCAGACACCCTAGCATTTCCCTAAAGGGCTTTCGAAGATGAAAGCCCCTTGAGAATGCTGAACCAAACGAGGTCTAGGTGGGCCGGTTCCCATCCAGGAGATGGGAACCGACCCATCTGGAAATCGATCACTCCTAAATACTGCGGAGCCACTTGCCAATATTCGAAATGTTTAGGGGCGGGGCAAAATGCAATTCGCATAAGTTTTCAATCCAAATAAAAAATGACAAGTTGGCAATAAAGGGATGGTAGGTGATTTGATCACCGCTAGGGCCCTATCCTTGTCGTGTTTTGCACTCGGAGGATTCCAACTATCGACTCATCAAAGTCTGACGAGTGAGAACTTGTAGGTTTCAGGTTCTAAAGTATGCATGATAAGTTCCAAGTTTCAAAAATTGAGGAACTTATTTCGACGAGTAGGTTCCAGGTTCTAGGTAAGTGAAATCTGGAATCTAAAACCTGAAACCAGAAATCAAAACAAGTTTTTTATGGTTTATATCTTTGCGTGATCCTGCTGCGTTTCATGGCGTTAGATGATGATTGTATAATCTAGAATCACTAGTCCGAGCTTTCATTTTATGACTTATTAATGTTTCATATTTTTCGTGTGTCTAAATATAAGTTGTGATTAGTTGATCATAGCAGTAAGTGGTGGTCATTAAAATTGATGATTCACTATAATTATTTAATCAATAATTCAGGTGGAATCTGAGTAGACTTTGAAACCGACACTCGAACCTTGATAGGGTAGGTTCTGAGTTTCAAAAAATGAGAAACCTATCATCATGAGTGGAATCTATATGGAACATAGAACTGCTTAACTCTAGTGTCGATTTACGCAATAACTTCTCATTTTAGTTATATTTATTTGAATCGTGATATTAGGAGAACTGGTTTTCTGTATTCTCTTTGATGAATTACAAGTTTGTTCAGTATTGTTCGTTTTGATGAAATAAAAAAATAAGAATCTGTTAGACTCTGAAATCTGTGACATGATAGGTTTCAGCTTTCAAAAAATAAGAAATTTATACTTGAGGGTAGGTTTTAAATTTCGCATGAAACTTATAAGGAGCCTAAAATCCCTGACCATGCGTCAACCTACCGCTCTTCTCCACGCCACATAGATCTCTTCCCTAATTTCAAGGAAAAGTTGTTGGACTGTTAGATACGGTATCCCCCATATCATCGCCATCATCATTCTCTCCACTTCTTTGATCCCTTTTCAACTCCTGCGTACTGCTCATCCATCGATAAAGTCAGAGAGAATCGCTGAGAAAAGACCCGATCGTTCTCCTCTTCCGTTCTGAGGCTTTCTTCCTTCACTGAGGACTGGAGGACTGACCATGGCGAGCCATGGGGTTGAGTTCGAAGACGCATCTTCGGTAGCCGATGAATACCATCTCCTTCACGATGGAGGGGGCCGCGATGCCATCGCTGATGCTTCCGACGATTCTCGACTCAAGCAGCTCGGTTACAAACAAGAGCTCCGTCGCAGCCTCTCGTACGTAACCCCCCACCAACCTCTCTCTCTATGTTATTGCTGAAATTGGGCGTTAATCCGTGGAGATGTTATTTTATTTTTTCTCCATATTTTTATCTAATCGTGCAACATCAGTTATGAACTTTCAATTGATCTCCGATCAAGTTCTTGTACCGTTTCAAAGTATACAATGTCGTCCTTGTGGTTTTGAGCAGGGCGATCGCCAACTTCTCCGTGACTTTCTCCATAATATCGGTACTCACGGGTCTCACCACCACATATGGGACGGGGCTTGCCTATGGCGGACCCTTGACGATGATCTACGGTTGGCCGTTCGTGGGCACGATGACCATGCTTGTCGGTCTCTCAATGGCCGAGATCTGTTCCGCCTTCCCGACCTCCGGCGGCCTCTACTTCTGGAGCGCCAAGCTCTGCGGGACTGAGTGGGGCCCCCTCGCTTCGTGGTTCACCGGCTGGTACGCCATTAACTCTCTCTCTCTCTTTCACCGATCTTAGATGCAGCAACATGTTAGATAGGCACATGACACATCTGATGCAGTCTCCGCAAACAGAACCCGAAATCGAGCCGCATGGCATCGAAAATCCTCGTAGGTAGAGTCTTAGAACTTGCGACTCCGGTGCTAGTTTAGCGGTTAGGAACAGAATTCGTTCGCGGGGACCGGACAGACGAACCGGGTGCAAACAGTAATCGCGCTTAGACCCGCCCCACTTCGAATTTAGGCCGGCGTCGTACTGGATCCACAAAGTTTGTCAGGTATTCCGTATGTTCCGATCAGTCCTATTTGCGGTATCAAAATTCCATGGCATTCCGGTCACAGGCCTTCTGGAAATTGCCTGGCGCAGTGCCTGATCTAAATCCAGCTACAAAAACTGAATGGCCCGTGATGAGGAAGCCCAATTTAGACAACGATGCGCGTTTTGGATGCAGGCAGACAGGGCCCGTTGTATGGCCCGGTACAAAATCATCGAACGTGGTCCGGATCGTCAGGCTCGGACCAATTTTGGATCCGGAAATGATTTTCTCCTCCCGTTGTCGTCCTATCGTATGGTAACTATCATGCTTTGCTACGTGCGAGATCGATCTGCCAACTGTACACCATCACATTCCCACATTAATAAAGAAAATTGAGTCAAAGATTCTGATTTTCTTTTTGGGTCAAAGGTTCAGATTCCGTTTCGAAGTTTTATCGCGCACGATTGCGCCAGCTCAAAAGCACGTGGGAGCCGAATTTTCTGAATCGTCCCTAGGTCAACTTTGCTGATATCAATGCATAATTTTCTGACTTTTCGCGCGGTTGCTGGGGAAACACGTTGGTGCCGTCGAAGCTCCATCCCCATGGCAAAGCTGCGGTGCTTTTACTTTGAAAAATCTTTACCCCAAATATGAAAAATCGTTTCGTGAAGAGAAATTTCGTGCGATCATCCTGTTGACTTGCCGGGCATGGCCACGCAGAATGTTGTTAGAAAACTCGTCACTCGATTCAACTAGGCCATTTTCAATTCAATTTTCTATAGAAAGATGTCGAGATGAAGATGGTAACCTCAACCAGTCGTTGCACGAAAACACATTTTTGGGATACCGGGGACTTGAAACTTACTCGTGATAACGACATGAAAACATTAGTTTGTTTCCGTTTAATGACTTTTCTTTCTGTCCCACTAAGAATTAAATTTCTACATGAGTTTCAATTATTGTATGTGAACTTACTTTTAATATCTGTGCTCCATAAAATTTAGAAAAATTAAAGTACATAAATAGTAAGATTTTGGTTAAAAAAAAATACAGTGTTCGAATATGTAAAGATTTCAGACAGTTCCCTAATGTAGTTACTCATTCCAAGGAAGCTGTAGCCCGCCAGAGGTACAGAAAGCGACATGAACGTGGCACAACGTCAAATGTCGGAGCTCGTCGACAGAAAGGACAGAGAAAAACTTAATTGAATCTTCAATACTTGATCGGACGCGATCCTCTTTCGCCAAAAGAAAGGAGGAGGAAAGAGTTCACATGCACAAATCCGATCCGGACCTTAATATTAAAGTACAAGGTAGATTTCCCCGTTCGGAGTTCGCTGTCTTTGGGTATAACAAGTTGGATACATGAGGACGATCATCCATCATTGATTAAATCTATCAAAATGGGTAATAAATCAATTTTCTAATTCATATTTAATGAATTAAATTGTTATATCGGTTGGTTAGAACCATAAAATCTAAAGTAGGCATTGGCCAATAATTAGAATACCAAGAATACAGAGAATCAAGAGACAAATGACATCCGAACGAGATTTAGCGGTATCAACGCGACCTGAGATGTGAAGCGATGTCTCAAAGAGTCACCATCGCGTGCTCGCATCTTTCTTTCTTTCTTCCTTCCTTCGTTCCAAATATTGGCTGCTCTGTTTGACCATCCTCCTCAAGAGTTGCAATCCAAGGACAGAGCCACCGTCCTTGATATTTCGAGATGACTTTGCTGGCGCTGATTTAATTGGATTGCTCCTCTGAAATTGGAATTCTTCCTTCCTTCCCTTTTCCTTTCCAAAACTCATCAAGCCCACCGAAAGAGGAAGGAAGGAAAGAAAGAAAAACTCGAGGGGGAGGAGCAGAAACAGAAACAGAAACAGAGAGGTTGGTCAGAGCATTTTTACAGTCTCTCTTCTTCTGGGCTGTGTGAAGAAGACAAAGATGGTTTATGATCATGATAAGAGGGACCTTCCGACTCATGCAGCTCAAAACGGTGGCGTCGCCGTTGACTCGGGTCACACCCGTTTGCATGAGCTCGGCTACAAGCAGGAGCTCAAGCGCGACCTCTCGTAACTCTCTCTCTCTCTCTCTCTTGTGTACCTCCATAGTTTTCTTCTGGGCTTTTGGCTCGGATTGGGTCCTTCCATTGGGTTCTTCACTGAGGCGTTTGGGTCGTTTTGGTTTGGTTTGGTGGGATAAAATTTCTGTTGCAGGGTGATATCGAACTTTGCGTTTTCGTTCTCGATTATATCGGTGCTCACTGGCATAACCACGCTCTACAACAATGGGCTAAAATACGGTGGGACGGCCTCCATGGTTTACGGGTGGTTCCTTGCTGGTGTTTTCACCATGTTTGTCGGGTCGTCCATGGCTGAAATCTGTTCAGCTTACCCAACCTCCGGGGGCCTCTATTACTGGAGCGCCAAGCTCGCGGGCCGGAAATGGGCGCCGTTCGCATCTTGGTTGACTGGCTGGTAAATTGTGTTTCGGTTAGTTTCGTGATGACATAAGTGTTTATGCAGATTTCGATACTAATACCCTCAATGGAGACCCCAATTTCTCCCTATTATCCTAGATCCTGTATTAGCGAATTGAATTCGTTCATTTCCAGTATCATTGTTGCTACGAGTAATTGTGCTCGATGGAGTGGATAAAGTCGATCACAATATCGCTATTGAGCAGGAATGCATATTCTTTCGTGGGGTCTGGCGTCGGTGTCACTTTTCCTTGATAAGTGATCGCTTGGATCTAGCTGGTGCCTCAGTAATAGTTGCTTGTTTTTGGTTGGATTTTGTCAAGTCCTTTCACATTCTAGAAAGCTTATCGAGATTGTCTCATTGCTGTCCCTTTCCCTTCATGATCGCGATCTTGCATTTTCCATGAACCAGCGTGAAATGCAGCCAACATAGGGTGAGATTCAGTGGCCGCATTTAGAACATTGAAACCCACTCCTTTCCCTACAGCCCCTCTAGTTTGCTGTAACTTCGTTGATAGGGAGGGGTATAGTTTGAACATAATAAAGTGAAGACAGACGAGTGTAATTCATACAAAAAGCTCAAATACATTGAACAGCTATCCCTTCTTTAGTTTGGTAGGCTGAAATTCCACCTGAAGAAGCGCAAGTACTGCAGTCAATAGCTGTAGTGTAAACCTGGAGATGCATCACATAAAAGCAGTGCAACCATGGAAATGTTATTGTGTCGTGCTTAAACCTGTTATATTGTTTGTACTGCTGGACCCTCTCATGAACTGCAATTGTGCATTGCCTTTACGGCATGCAGCAAGATTGACTGGAGGAAGTTAAGGAAAAGCGGAGTAATTCGTTACTCCTTACAATCCCATTTATTTGGCAATGGTTTTTAAGAGAAAATTCTGAATGTCTGGGTCCCAACTTGACACGAGTCCTAAATATGCCATTCCATTTACTTAGTCAACAGAAAATAAGACACAGTGGTCCTATACTCGCATCTTAAGATATGTAAATCAGACTGACCACATGAAACTACTAAATATTTTAGTTGTGCAATCTAACCGGACTCTCGGTTTGCCATGTCAAGCAAATTCAGCGAAAAGAGTCAAATTTTCATGGTAGGAGTATAAACTCGAAGCGCTCGGTGTTAGATTATACCGATTCAAGATGGATTTTCCTCTGTCATGCAACCAGAAATTCTCATTTATGTTCTATATCCAACTATGTGCAAGTATCTGGCTGTCGCTACCACTCTATATTCTCAATCTGTAAGAGCTGCATTTTTCTTTCAAATGACATCTTTCCTAACATGCCTACATATTTTCTCTTTCAGGTTCAATATTGTTGGTCAGGTACTTTTGAAAACTCCTTACTATGGAACATCAAATCCTTTGCTATACTCAGTGATCCCAAGTTTTCACCAGTTCTAACAATTTCTGCTATATTTTCTTTTGCAGTGGGCAGTCACAACTAGCGTAGATTTCTCTCTGGCACAGTTGATTCAGGTTATTATTCTCCTAAGCACTGGTGGTAAAAATGGCGGCGGATATGAGGCATCGAAATATGTTGTTATTGGTTTCCACGGTGGAATTCTGCTCCTTCACGCTATTATAAACAGTCTTCCTATTTCAGTTTTATCTTTCTTTGGGCAGCTAGCTGCCGCTTGGAATCTTGTAGGTGAGGAATCGAAACCCTGCAAGAACATTTCACGAGGCTTAATTTCTCAATTTGGTTAGCGATCCTTTCCTTTGTCCTCTTACAAGCCTTGGCATCCTGGTTTCAGGTGTTGTTGTTCTCATGATTCTCATCCCCTGTGTTGCGAAGGAAAGGGCTAGTGCCAAGTTTGTTTTCACTCACTTCAATACTGATAACGGGGAAGGTATTGACAGCAGAGTCTATATATTTGTTCTCGGACTTCTAATGAGTCAGTATACACTTACTGGGTATGATGCATCTGCTCACATGGTAAGTCTACCTTCATTAATTTTTTTTTGTTCAACTCTGGGAATAAAATCATTGCACACACGAGACTTAAACGGGGTTTTGAGATGAAGTCATCAGAAAAGCCTCATGACATGGGGAATTTGCTCAAAATGATCCTCAGAAGCTTTAAGTTACAGTTGATGGGAACATTGTATAGCTACCTGGTAAATTAATACCTTCCACTTTTCTTTGAGATTCCGCCTATTCTCTTGACCATATCCTATAAATACGATATGATCAGATGCTTTGTTTACTTCAGCCCTTTTATCTTCCTCATGATCACCTAAATGTTTAGACGTGTGAAACTGAAATCCTGTTTCCCATATCCTTTTTCTAGACAGAGGAAACCAAGAATGCTGATAAGAACGGTCCAAAAGGAATTATTAGTTCTATCGGGATATCTATCATTTTTGGATGGGGTTACCTAGTAGGTATCACCTTTGCAGTGACAAACATCCCGTATCTCCTAAGCGATAAGAATGATGCTGCGGGTTATGCAATTGCTGAAATATTCTATTTAGCATTCAAAGGCAGATACGGCAGCGGAGTTGGGGGTATAATTTGCCTAGGGGTGGTTGCTGTCGCCATATTTTTCTGTGGCATGAGTTCAGTCACTAGCAATTCCAGGTAAACATTTTTCTCTCTGGAATTATAATCAGATTGACTCTGATTAGGAGACTCATGTGATGCAAAATGTCGTTCTCAGGATGGCTTATGCATTTTCTAGAGATGGAGCGATGCCATATTCATCACTGTGGCATCAAGTGAATAAGCACGAGGTCCCGATAAATGCAGTTTGGCTCTCCGCTTTTATATCCTTTTGCATGGCACTGACCGTAAGAACATCTTTTTACTTTTTCACCCCTTGAATTTTCTATTTCCTGCTTCGTGGACATTTCTGTTTGATCTCTTGATGTGGAAAGATCCAACTAAGAGCCACTTTAGCTTTTCCTGGCCAATTAAATCCACTTTTTCTGCATCCCTCAGTCTGCTGATCCGTGTGCTTCTTCAATCTGTTTTACAGTCTCTTGGAAGCGTAGTAGCTTTTGACGCGATGGTGTCCATAGCGACGATCGGGCTGTACATTGCTTATGCCCTCCCGATTTTCTTCAGGGTGACATTGGCCCGCAAGTCCTTTGTCCCGGGGCCATTCAACTTGGGTCGGTATGGGGTGGTAGTCGGCTGGATCGCAGTCCTGTGGGTGGCTACCATCTCGGTTCTCTTCTCTTTGCCCGTGGCCTACCCCATCACACAAGAGACACTCAATTATACTCCCGTTGCAGTCGGCGGCTTGTTTATTCTTACGGTTTGTTCTTGGGTCTTCAGCGCCCGGCATTGGTTTAGAGGTCCCATAACCAACATAGATACTTGAATTCAGTGTAGTTGTACACGAATGCTATGTGCAGAAACATTCAGTGATACAAGAGAAACGCAGTAGCTTCGCATCATGTTGAATGGTAGTCGCAGCTAGGGGTGAGCATGGTCTGGATTGGGCCAGTCCAACACCTAACCTTGAGATCAACCCACACAATGTTGGTCTCCGATTTTTGGGACCGAGGACCGACCCTATTGAGCTTGAGATCGAGGACTTGATCGACCCTCTGGGTCCGGTCCGGTTCCTAGGTCAACTCGGGACTAATCGATTTTTTTTTATGTTTCATTTTTTTTTATCTGTTGAAAGGACAAGCGGTACACTTTGAAAATACATATTCATTGACAATGTAATATTAAGTAACCAAACTATGGATCCCGGTACAAATTAAATAAAAATCTAAGATAACACAATAAAAAATCTCCACTTAGTAGTATACAAACACATGAAATAAAATTAAAAAATAAAATGGTCAAAATACATAACATAAACCATAAATTATACAATTTCATATCTTGTTCATTCTCAAAAGATTGCTTCAATTTATGAACACTTGAAAACAAAACAAACAACTTCATATTTTATTCGTGAGACGCCAAGGCCCTAACAACTTCATATCTTACTCATGAGACGCCAAGGAGGGCCAAGTGAGGTGACCTGCGTTCGCTGTTCGTGAGGTGCCGAGGTGGGCCAAGAGAGGCAAGCTAGTTTGCGAGGTGAGCGAGGAGAGGCAAATCTAGCTAATAGCCACAGAGAAGCGAGGGAAGAAGAGAGGCAACACTCAATAGTCAATAGAGTTTCTATTTTCAACGCCAAAAAAAGAGAAGGAAGGGGCTTTCGGTTCTTTGGAAAACAAATTTATATATAGAATTGGTTCGGATTAGACCAACCCTAAACTCCCAGGACTGAGGACCAACCGCACAGTATAGGGTCCAGAGGTCCCAAGACCAAGGACTGACCCAGTCCCTCTGGGAATCTGACCAGGACCGGTCCGGTTGGGCTGGTCCTTGGACCGTTGCTCACCCCTACTCACAGCAAACACCCCCCCCTTCTCTCTGCCAAAAGTTTCTTTTTTTACACGGCAATACAATTGTTTAGATGTGCACGAGATTGTTCGTGCCATAATTCCAATAAATCGATGTCTCGCATCATAAAAACACTTAGACAATTGGAAGTGGTATTTATGAGCTGGGGAGTTCTTCAATTCATGCCGTTGATTGGATCAACGTATTTTGCCTCCAATCAAAGGCATGTCCAAAGCATGACATTCTTTTTATCTGATGTTCCTCCAAATATGAAGACCTTTCCTTAGGAGCAATCTAAAAGAAGGCTGCCCATGTTGACCGCAGAATCATCACATTGTAATTTGGTTTATTCTTGGTCCCTTCGTCATCCTATAAGCCTACCAAGAGCTATTCCTTATCCGAGCAGACCTAGTGACAAGTCTCTGTTCTCATCGGATCAGATCGTTACTGATAACACTTGTGTAACTAAAAAGATAGGTCGCACCTATAGAAATCAACTCGATCAACTCGTTCATGTACTAAGTATCGTGTTATAATTCCCTCAAGCGTTGAAATGATCTGCTTATTTGCATGCTTACTTCCAACTTGACACCTTATTTATTGCGTTAAGTTTATAAAATCAGCCTTAGAGCATTGCTTCTCTTCCGAGACCACTGGTCCCAAAAGAGCCAACCGTCATCCGCACTGCTTTTCCTACGTGGCGATTGTCCGTTGGGCAGCATTTCCGAACTAACGGATAACGGTACGGGGCTTCACATGCGCAAAACCCAGATAACGTCAGCGGGGCCCACGCAGCCCACGTGTCGTGATCCACGTAAGAAAGTTCACGCCCCCCCGGAGCTGACACGTCGGACAAAAAGGTTTGGCTGGGGCAAAGCAAAGATGAGATCAGAGAAAAAGAGGAGTGTGGGAGATAAAGCTCCAAAGTCAGGGATGAACTTTCCCGGGGAAATGGAAAACGAAAGGAAATGAAAAAAGCTGGGTTCCTGATTTTCTCACGAAGCAGACAGGTAGCTTCTTTTAGTCTTCTCTCTTGATAGGTTGAGTTTCAGAAGATGATCCTCATTTCCTATGTTGTTGTGACTCGGGAGAGTGTTTGGATTCTTTTTTTCCTTTCATTTTTCTGTTTTGATTTAGCTGCTTGCACATTGAAAAGAACTGTAGAGATCTGTGTGATTGAATTGACTTTGGCTCGTATAATTGAAGTCTCAGAACGTTGTTGATTATCTAGTGCGACATTCACCTGAAATTCTCACTTCTAGCAGTACATAATCAAAAGAGCTGAACAGTTCCCAGGTCAGAACATATTCCTGAAAAGATTTTTGTTTTTCTAAGGAATGGTTTCGAAAAATGATTTCTCTTGGCTTTTTGATCCGGCCCTGCAACACCCTTTAAACTTCTCTCCCATTTTTGCACCTTTCATTTGCTATAATGAGACAGTGAGGATCGCGAAGCTATATTCATGTTATCCAGTAAAGGTTAAAGCACATTGGGATTGAGCAATATGCAGTATGATCTGATTGGTTCTATTCTTTTTACTAGCTACTTTCTTTATCTCCTTAGATGGGTAATTTAAATGTAATTCTCATCATAGATGAAAAGCCTCGACTAATTTCTATAATAGGACTGAAGTTTCTCGAGCTTTAGATGCATGGGACTTCTGCTTTTTAATCATTAGGAAAACATCCTTGGGATCTTGACAGTTCGATGGCTACATAAGCCTGGTGTTGAAGCCATGATCATGTCTGTTTGGATGGTTCTGTTCTGGATGCCTGGTTTCCCGTTTCCCCTCTCGAATCTAGTTGACTCATTTGTTCATGTGTAGCCAGTTGATGGTTAACATTAGCAAGAAGAATTCTTATATGAAGGCGTATGATGGTAATGACTCTTAAATGGGTTTTTTTTCTTTTGTTAAAGACTCTTGGATGGGCTTGGCATAAAGAATCGTGACACCAGAAAATTGAAGCTTCTGATCTAAAGTAAAGAAAACATGGAGAAAGTCTGTGACTTCTGCATGGCTTTGAGGCCCGTCATCTACTGTCAAGCCGATGCAGCACGACTTTGCCTCTCTTGTGATGCAAAAGTTCATTCAGCCAATGCACTGTCTAACCGCCATCTCCGATCTCTCCTGTGCGATTCTTGCCGGTACTGCCCAGCGTACACTCACTGTCTGGACCACAAGTTGTATATCTGTCGTAATTGTGACAGGAGGATCCACGATGGGTCTTGTCAGCATCGGACACAGGCAATCAACAGTTATATGGGATCCCCTTCAGCTAATGACTTTGCAGAATTATGGGACTTAGACTTGAGCCAATTGGGAGATCTTGCTTGCACCGGTCCATCTGATTCATCTTCCTGTGAACTCGTGGATTTGGGCACAATAACTGCGGATACTTCAGGTTCAGTCTGTCCAGGGGAATGTAATGTTGGATCAAGAAATCAACAAAGAGCTAAGGTAGGCATATTTTCAGAATTGTCAATTGTATAAGCTGTGTCAGTTTTTTGTGAAGATTAACAGTCATCATAAGATTTCAAGTTGAGTTCTACGTGGCCGATTTGAGCTTTTTTTGGCATACTGCTAGTCTTAAACAGACAAATAGAATGACTGTTCCTGTCCGTTTCTCCTCCTTTTTTCAGACATCATACGATAGTCAACAGAATCAGTCGTCTTGCTTCATTATGCGACAGATTCTTGACTCGAGAAAGCTTCAACTAAATGAGAAGAAGGACATCTTATCTTTGATTTGTGATCAAGAGCAAAATGGTTTGTCTTTGTCATTTTCTCATAGTCCAAGGAAGTTCAATGAGAATACTGATCAGAGTTTGCGAAGCTGCGAAGATCTTTCTGGGAAAGTGGAGACCTTTCCTTCAACATTTTTCACACTAGGGAATTTACCATCATCTTCAACTTCTGGTACTCCTAGTCCTTGGCAAAGCGAATCCATCTGGCAATGCAGAAGCCCTTTTCAGACTAGTCAGGTTCGACCATTGTCATTGAGTCTGCAATAGATAATAATTGCATGTTATTTCTTGATTCAGTTTTCCATGTGATATGCAGTGTTCATTTATAAGGGAGTTTCCTCTTCTTTAAATTTTTTTACCACTTTGATTACAAGTTCAGGAAAAATATCTCATTGAACAAGAGCAACTTCATAATCATAAATATGCTTAGACAGTTCAAAGGTTCAGTAGGAGTTTCGGACGGAGTTATGTGGTTCTTATGCTCATTTCTTATGAATTTTTGGTCGTGTTGTTCCTATTGCTTCTTCACATAGTTGCATGTAGTGGTGATGAAAGAAGTGCAGCTAAGATGCTGATAACAAGAAGGTGAAATGTAATAGGCTTCATATATGGTACTTTTTCCTAAAAGCCTTCAGTGAGAAGTGCCAGTGCTTTAATGGAAGAAATAACGCAAGAAAGGGAATTTCTTTAATCTACTCTGGTTAAGGTTCATCTTCATCTGCATGATGTATTACTACTCATGGAGCCATTGATGTGCAGTTTTGGGCCCAAAATATACAAGATCTTGGGGTATGCGAAGAGCTTGCTTGCCATGACGATTTCAACATTCCAGAAGTTGATGTGACATTCCAAAACTATGAAGAACTTTTTGGAGGAGAACAAGACACAATCAGAGCTCTGCCTGATGAAAGCGAGCTGGCATGTTCTTCTGTGGACAAGGTTGTTCCTCTTGATGACTCAGAGAACAGCAATGCCAAGCTACTCAAGGTTTTACTAACGACCCTCTTAAGGAAGAACCTTTTGAATTACCACGACTCAACTTCCCAGTTGGAGTATCATATGGCAGGGTAATAGATTTCAGATTCTGTCCCCACCCTCCACCTTCCCACAACCACACAAACGCGGACCAAGAAAAGAGGAGAAGAAAAATATCACAAACTGCAGGAAATAACAGAAGGAATAGGTTACTGAATTATAATAGTTTCTCTTAGAGTATGAATAGTTAAAAGAACACATTATTGTGACAATCTGCTGAATATGACAGACCGGCTAATAAGAAGTACAGGCAACGTGCTCAATTAGTTCACACTCAGTACTGCCACGGGATGGTCTGGGATAGCTATCACAAATTGGTGTTTTTTTCTAGTCTGGATTTTGGAAACAAAAGCCTAGAGGTTCAGAAATACAGGAATTCCCTTTGACAAACTGTTAAGTGCTCGTTAAATTACAACAAATGTGTTGTTTGTGTTGTGCACTTGAAGCAGTGGATCGAGGAAGACAACTGGAGGTGGTAGACATATTGTAAATGGCCTCAAATTTGGTCAAAGTTCATTTGATTGGATAAAATGCTGTCATCAATTTTCTGGCAGGCCTGGCAAGATGATTTTCGATACTTTAGTCCTCATGTAACACGAATTTTGGGATTCTATAATGTGTAACTCACAGCAGAATGTAATTTTCTATGACAGGATATTTTGTTTGCTTCATCTGTTAGCTTCGGTGCCACCACTGTTATGGATGGTGACACAGTCCTTACCAACCAGGTTAATTTCATACAGCAGGGGACCTTGGACTTGTGCCCTTCCATTCAACGATCTTGTTCGACATTGTCACCCTCAATTTCAAGGCTCAGTACAGAAAGCACCGGTTTAGATTCTTTAGAAAGCGGCCTTTCACCCAGCATCAATCGAGGAGAACAACAATGCGACTTGCATGAGGAGGACATCGTTGAGGGGAATGGCAGAGAAACCGACATAATGAGTAATACAGACAGAGAGAAACCTCGAAGGTGCGCACCAATTTTGACCTAAACAATGCGATGTGTCCTTCCGATGATTTTGAGTTCTTCTATTGACTTGCTTTAAAAAATAAGCTAATTTATACTAATCTTATCACTGAAAAGGAGGTGTGCATAACTCAAGTGTCATATCCGGACTGTGGTAGGATAAACTAGTTCCGAATATGATTGATGAATCATGAACATATTGACTTTGCTGGACTAAATCACTCTTGTCACGTTAATAACCGAAATACTGTATGTTCATTAGTGCAACGTGTCATTTTAAGGTGCTTGTTTTCGCACAAATTTGCCACCTATGCCCGTGAGCAGTCAAGGTTGGAAGTGTAGACTGCTTTTGCTATATATATCCAGAAATTAGCAGGACCATGTCGCCTGTGGCCTAAATGCAGGGATCTTTCAGACTCATATTGATCGAAATCATGGCAAGAAAAGAAAAGGCTAATAGTGGTCAACATAAATCTTGTTCTTCATGAAAGCAGATGAATGTTCCTTCTTCCAGGCATGAGAAAAGAACTCAGAATGCATCCCGAAGAGGGAAAGCGGATGCACGGAAGCGAATAAAGGGAAGGTTAAAGACCGGGGGGTTCGATTCTGATATCGTTGGTGTCATGAGAAGCTATTGAAAGTGGTCTTCCTTCATCTTCATGTTTTGTAGCTGTGCTGTACATAGATGAGCTCTAAGAAATTACAGGGGCTATGGATCTTGTCCTGATGCTACTCATGTTTTCTGAATGTAAATTAATTTTCTGTATCTCGAGCGAGCGCCGGCAAAACGACATGCTTGGAGTGTCATTAAGGAGTCCATGGAATTAAGAGAAGGAAAACAAAGGCGAGAAGAATCTGCAGAAACTGAGCAGAGATTACACCAAGGTTACATTCATACAAGTGGGTGTTGCCCTTGCCATAAAAACGCCAACGGCTGCTCATATTTTTGTTTAGTTTTTGTTTCCTTGTTCTGAAAGTGATGAAATCAATCGCGAGACCAGATTAAGAGCGGTCTTGATAAAAACTGAAAGTAGTTTTGGCGGAGTTAACCTCGGAAGCACGGTGTAAAGAGAAGGAGCAGTTCTTCAGAAATTCTTTTCAGTCGTTTCTTTTCATGGGTCGGCATGTGGGGGCTTGGTGGATAATTCCGAAGGCCTCCTCGTCAAAAGGGAATGAAGTGATCGATGATAATTCTTGTCGCCTACCCACACGTCCATTCGTTCACATTCACCACCCTTTGGATTTGAAAATTCACCGCACAGTCAAAAAGAGGGCGACACTACCGAAATGGGATCCAATGTTGAGGACTGTGTGGACCGCCGTATAAGGCCATCCTTTGCACGGCTTCAAACGGGCAAAATTCTTCGGGCGAGTCCTTGTGCGGGATTCGCATTTCCATGAATCGAGTCTATCGTAGCCATTAGAGCTTCCCATTTTGTAATTCAGTTTTAAGAGGCCTAATTTTATATGAGTAACTCGTTTTTTTATAAAATGGGCCTAAGTGGGTTAAGAAGAAAATAAAAATCTAAAAATCAGGTTATGATGGGTTTGCTTATGACCCATATTTAACCCATTTAGCCTAGCAAGATAGGTCTGTCTTTAAAATTGCTATTGTGGACCTCATCGGGGCACACCTAGCAGAACAGCTCAGCACGGTCAACGTTGATGGTGATCTCGTGGCTAGGGGACATTGCCTACATGTGCGCAGCTGCATTGTGTTGAGATGCACATTAAGTTCTGTTAGAGAAGTTCCACATCAAAGAATTGGTGTAATATGGAACAATTAATATATCTAAGTTGGCTCATTGCTCATTGGCCTAAGCTTTTGAGTGAGTGTTGATTCGATTGGATATATTGATGGACTTGGATTTGGGCTCCATCTTTGTGATCTCTCAAGGCAAAAGGTATCTTTTGCTGTGCGCTCTCAACAAATGGTATTGGAGCCGATGGTTGATTGGTGGCCCACTTCTAATGTATATAAGTGTTTGGTAAATATCTCAAGGAAGAAATCTGATGGCCAACGTGGTTTCCAAGCATGTGGACGTTGTGGTGTTGCAATGTGGGCCTAATGACAAACTTCATGGTTCGGTCTGGAAAAAAAGACCAGGGATGAAGTTGGGCATCGATGGAGATTCAAATTGAGATATTTTGATGTAGAAGGATACCTGGATTAAGAGAGAGTAAATCTAACACTGACTTCACATGTGAGGGGAAGATTGTTGAGATGCACGTATGAATAGTGTTAGAGAAATCCCACATCAAAGAGTAGTTGAGCATGAAGGCTATCAACTCCCTCGGCAACCTCACCCCCTTCACTAACAAGCTTTACCCCGGTGACCTCCGGTGCTACCTTAGCATCACCTTCGGTCTCTGCGTCCTCATCCAGATCCTCCCTGACAAGGTTGATGATCTCTACAAGGCCATCTACAGCTTTTACTTTGGCAACTACAGGCACATCTCCGTCCGGACCCCTGCCTCACCTATTAGGACGCCTTCCTCACCATCGCCGGCCACTTTGCCATCTTCAAGGGCATCTCTGACACCGTGAAGCTATAGCAAATTGTCTTCCCCTTCAAGCTCTTCGAGGGCAGTTTCGGCATCTTTGATTTTTTTTATTATATATTTTTCATTTTATTTACTTACATCTTCTTCTTTTGTTATTTTACTTTTTTAATTTGCTATAAAATTTTATCTAAGAAACACATTGACATGAAGAGCTTAAAGTGGGTAAAATGACTTTGTATTTATTTTCATAGTTAGGGTTAAGTATGGACGTGTTTTAGTAATATGAGTTGGTTGGACCATCAAAATTGTATTGCATAAAAATGGATTAATATCGGTCGGATCATTTTCGACCCGACCCAAGCCCAACCCACCCATTTGACACCCCTAACCACTGTTAATTGATAGTGGTGAGTGCTTGCATTTATAGACCTCGGTCCAACAAAAAGCTTATCAAATTATTATCCGTACATGAGAGCATAGAGGTTGTGTTCATCCTAACTGTTAATCATGTGAACCCCACGTGATCAATGGTTATAATTACTTTTAAGAGTTTCTCCTTTTCATACAGCACAAGTTCGTGTTGCTAGCGGTGCACTGCCGTTCTGACGTTATTAAGCTTAGCGAAAATACCATAAAAAATCCTAAATTATTCTCATTGTGACACTAGTATCCCAAATTATTATCGTATCACTCAAATCACCAAATCTGTACGAGTGTGAGAAGTGTCACCAATATTTTAAACTTGCACCGCCGTGATAAAAATACCCTTTATTTACCACAAAAACCTTATATTTTCCCTATTGTGATATCAACCCCAAACTTTTTTTTTTCGTTTCACCAATATTGCAAACTTGTACTAGTGACGGAGGGTATTATTGCTAGAATCCATCAGCAACTTTTCAATGTCCAAAGTTCAGGGCTTTTTTTTTGTAGGCAGAGAGTATTTTGGTCAAACTAATACAATCATCTGGGGGGTGTTCGGTGACACGAAAAAAGTTTGGTATATTGATGTCGCAGTGAAAATTTATTAGGACTTTTGGCAGCTCAAAAGAAAACAAAAATTTGAGATATTAATGTCACGGCGGATATAACTTACGATTTTTTGTGGTAATAAACTTTAAGCTCAATATAAGTTATTATTTTGATATCCATACCAGATTTTTGACAAACGCATCGAGTATGATGCACAAAGTAATAGCAAAGTTAGCATACGAAATAAGATTATACATTACCTGGTAAATTGCGAACGATACTTGACTGTCATTTCTTCAACCCAAATCACGAAACTTCGCATGGTCGGACCAAAATTAAAGCTCCAAAAAGAGGATTACTTGGCACTGTCAGTCTCGCAGATTAGATTTTATTAAAAGCTGTGGCAAGCAAGCAATTGTTGTGTTGAGTTACGTAATGCGGGGGGACGACTTTTCTGGGTTGCCTTTCTCGTGGGAGTAGAGAGAGAGAGAGAGAGAGAGAGAGAGAGAGAGGGAGAGGGAGAGGGAGATTGTGAGGTCCGAGGCGCACACGAGAGTGACCGGTGTCAACCGCTAGACCGACAGTGGGTGGCCCAATTTGGGGGGCGCTTTATCGGATTTCCCGCTCCTTCCTATTTTGGCTTTTCGAGTATCCAATGATTGACCATTCTCCTCCCCCTTCTCCATCCCCTCCGCTTTTCTTTTGAATCCACACGCGACCGTGATCCCCCTAAGGCACGCGCTTTCTAGAGGCAATTTACATGGGAGAAGAGAACTATAGTAGATATGATACTTGCATTTTCCCTTACTTTAATCACTTCCATTCTCTACTTTTTTTTGTGGTAAAGGTTGAATTCTCAAATGTAGAATGTGCAATTGAAATGACCGCGCCATATCCCTCCTTAGAAAAACAAGAGTGGCTTCTTGGAAAGTTTATAACCTCGATTGACTCGCTCGTCTGAACTCTCAGTCCGACTCTGCCGCCATCCTTAGTCGTTACCAGCCGCCACCCCCACCCCCACCCCCACCCCCACCACCGACTCTCTCTCTCTCTCTCTCTCTCTCTAGCCAATCTTGTGGTCAAAGTCCTCATAGCTATCGTGACGTCGAGTGAAGGTCGCGACACCATGAATAACCTCGACAAGAATGTCTAATGGGTGGCGTGGCGATAGATGGAGAAAGAGCCGAGATGAGAATCTATGGTGGGCCCATTTGTGGGGCCACAAGGCAAGTCTTTTGGCAACAGGGCGACACCAACATGGCGAGTGGTCGGAGGTTACAATGGTAGGCGTGAGGAAATTTGAATGAGCATTTATGGAAGGAAAATTGCTATGTCCTAAATAGATGCGAAACTCTATAAAATGAGGATGCAAACTTGCAAACTTTAAAAAACACACAATTCAAAATGGTTGAAAACTCATATATGCGTTTGGTGCTTTCCTTTTTCATTGTCGTACCATCAATTGGAGATCAAAACCATTGACAGATTTGCCATGGTTACTTGGGATTTGAGAGATTTGGGACACGTCGACTTCAATCATGGCTACAATGCACAATAAAAAGGACTTTGCACATAAAAAAAATGAATTGAAACTTTGTTAAGATATTTACCGTCATCATTTACATGTGAATAGGAAGAATTGCTCTTGATCTAATGGAACAAAATGGACTATAAAAAAAAATCAAATAATGTTAATTACCTCTCTAAATTTAGAGGATCCCGATCCATAGATTTATGTGCTTTTATGCGTAATGTACAAATCATATTCATATGGTTTTTACAAGATCCATATGAACAATAGCAAGTGTAGAATACGCGCCCCTAGAAGCGCTAGGAAGAATGGTCGGCGTCAGTTGGGTGGCTTCTGCCTTCTTCATGCACTTTAGCATCATTCAGTGCAACAAGCCGTATTATCGAGCCAAGAAAGAGCCAAATTATCTTACAAATACACGGACAATTATGACGTACTAATTGCGTGGGCATGACGTAGAACAGGGTCGTTCCTCCATGCTTCCAAGCCCACGAACGATGAAGGGGGTAAAAGATAGATAATAGGAAAGAATGGAAAACTTAAAAATCAAACAAAACTCAATGAAAGTTTCCTACTTGTTAAATTATTAACTTGGTTAATTTTGATTTGACATTTTTATGAATCGAAGCAAAATTGGGACAAATCCAATTACATTTATAAGGGTACAATTGTTCAAAAAGCCCTAAAGCCTATTGTGCGTTGGTCAATTCAATCCTAATATGTTAATTTGGCCAATTTAGTCATGACCCTTTTGATGATTTGTAAATTTAGTCATTCCGGCCAATTTAGACAATAAATCGTTGACGTGAACACTGGCAGTCTCACATAACATGACTGTTGCGTTGACGGTTTCCAACCAAAATGGGGTGGAATGACTAAATTGGCAAATCGCTAAAAGTTTTAGGGTTAAAGTGGCTAAATTAAAAAGTTTAAGACTTGATTAGCCGCCGTAGAATAGATTTAAGACTTTATAGAAATTTTTTCTTGTTTGAATTTCAAACTTTGTATGTCACGAAAAAGTGAATTGCTAAACAACTCATCATTCCATTTATTGAAAAAGGAACGGCGGCACATTAAATTTTCTTGTGTTTTACTGTAGTTTCTTGTTTTGATGTTGGAAGTACATTGTCTCAAGTTAATGTCATCCTCATATTCGTGTGGCGGGTCAACGTCAGTAATTTGCAATTTATCCAACCGAAATAACATAAATTTGAAATTAAGAAAACCTTTTGGGTTAATTTTTTTCGAAACGACAAACTTGATTTAGGGTTAACACATGAAATTAACTTAATACTAACCATGGATACGTACCTACACGACACGACGCATCATATAAAAAAATCAATTCTACTAAAAACAGGCACGAGGGTAGTAGCGCAACCTGGCCTTTTATTTTTCTAGGATATGGTGTGAAATGGGTCCGACGTGCATTATTGGTTTATCATGAGATAAGGGGAATAATACAACGAGAGGGTCAACTATGAACAGACCATGAGGTCCATCGATGATGGACCGTCATCATCATGAACCTATGATAGGAAGAAGGGGCATGGCGTGTCGTTGCATCAGCCGTTGGATCGAGATCAGGAGGTGCTGTACGAGGATGCACCATGCATGGAAAGAAGGAGAAGGAGGGAGTGGTGGTGTAATGATGGGGACAACGCCACCAACTTTTGTCAAGGTGGAAAAATGGTGCGTGAGAGCGAGTGTGAATAGCGAAAAAAGCGAGATCCAAGCACGATCTCAACGCTGACTTTTGCATTCTTCTTTTGCTCTCTCTCTTTGCTTTCTTTGGCGTGGATATGGTAAAGGGAGATAGGGCGCTTTTATCAGGCACTGGTAGTCGTCGTCGTTTACCAATTCAGCTACTGCTTTTTCTTCTTCTTCTTCCACCACCACATGTCCTCCAAACCTCAGGTTCTGTACAGCTATATGTTTCCATGATTCAACAGTCAATGTCGTGCCAGAATGGTCAATTAGAGACGTGACGAGGGGGACCACTGTAAGTTTCTTTTATCGTTTGTTCTTTTGTGGGCATTGATGTATCCTAGGTCAGGCAAGCAACAACCCACTCTGTTCTCTTACTCTAACCATCGAGAAAGGTGATACACGCTAAAAAATATGGGGTGACTTGCGCAAGTTATACCCTATCTTGACCAAAATGCCTCTAGACTAAACCTTAAACCACTCCCCCCCCCCTCTCTATCTCTCTCAACGAAGACAGAGACCTGCGCAAACGTTCTGATTGCGAGTCGCGACCACCATGCAAACCTGTGGCTCCAGCCTTTGGGTTGGGGTTGCTGAGACCTCGGACATGAGGACTAGACTCATGTTTTGGGTGCCATTCAACACAACACACATACACATGCCCGCACATAAAAATTTGGCAATATGGGTGTTGGTGCGTCACGCAACTGAGATTTGGATATCAACGGCAACGACCGCATCATGGTGAAGGAGGATGACATTGGAGTGGGAATAAGTAAGAAGTTGAAGGGGAAAGACGAAGATAAGAAAAAAAGAGGGAAAATAAATTAAAGTCGTCTAATTTTAGCTGCGTTTGATGTGTCATCCTCTCAATGAAGTGAACTGCAATTCTCAATTCACCCTTCAGACCAAGAGGATCCCAATCTCTAAAAATGGAATAAATTATGACGTCCAACGACAATGTTTATCGGGTGAAATTTACATGAGGGATGTGTAAAAGATAAATACATGTTGGGCGAGGATTATCACAATTACTTTTGACATGTAGGTAATCGAGTTTTAGTTTTTAGATGGTACCTCATGATCCGAGTCGGAAACCTTGGAGCTTTTATGCTGCGTCTCCTTGGAGCTTTCACGATACACAGCAGACCTTTTAGCATTTCTTTTTTCCCATAGAGAAAAACTATGAATATACGGATCCACTTTCAAAGGACATACGTCGTGATAGAGAAGGAGCAACTCTTGTAATGTCTACAAAAATACAGAACATGCAAAATGTAGAAAAAATAGTCGAGATAGAAAGTGATCATTATATTTTACGGTCTAAATGCATTGTGCGAAGAATTGCACTCAAAACAATTTATCATATATATGTATATATTCCATTTTTTTATAAGTTTCATCATTATTGGTTGCAAGCTTTTTAGTTAACAAGTTTGTCACCGATAGTTCCAACAGGAGGATTAGTTAAAACTCGATGTCGTTCATCTGTATATATCATGATCCATAATGACTATGGCCAACTAATCAATGCTCGATTGAATTAAAAAGAAAAGGGATAAAAGCTACAAAAAAAATCATAAAATATGCCTACTGTGACACATTCAGTCTAAACTTTTTCTCGTGACACAAAAAACTCCAAACTTATACCTATGTGACACATTTACCCTTCCGTCAAAGTTTTGTCAATAAGAATCGTTAAAAATCTTTCTACAAGAACATTAGAAAGCAAACAATATTGACATTGTGTGCATACGGTTTAAGTGAAATGAAAACGATGTTATTTTGGTTTAAAAATCATCTAACAAAACCTTGACAGAAAGTAAATGTCTCATATAGATACAAGTTTTGGATTTTTTATGTCACAAAAAAAAATTTAGAGTAAATATGTCACAGAGGGCATAATTCGGGGTTTTTGATATTATAAAAAAACCTCTTGATAAATACATCACGGTGGGCATAGTTGAGAGTTTTTTGTGACTTTTTCCCTCAAAAGAATTTGTTCCTTTATCCATGAAAGTTTAAGCTCCAAAGTTTTAAAAATCATGATTGACCTATCATGTAATGAATATTGTCCTTTTCTTAACTTACAATATCATTTTTGGACAATTAATCTATGATAAAATAACCCAGCATGCCATGCCAAGCTAGTAAAACTCAACAAATGACTCAAAAAGAGTGCACATGGAAAGTGGGGATTGATGGCCCTTCTCGGGTCCGTGTGCCATCGTTTCAAGATCCATCCATCCACACACACACACACACACACCCACACACACGAATATCTAGGCAAAATGGCCATACCCAAGCGTCCCATTCAACCCTCAATTATAAGGCAATAAATCTAAAAAGTTGGCCAAATGAAGAGACCCTTGTCGCCATCCTAAAGCTCCTAAAGCTCCGTAGCCCGAATTAATGCAAGCAAAAGAAGCAAAATACATATAAAAGTATAAAGCAAAGTTTCACACTCCCGCACGCAGACAAAGGAGCCCCATCAATCCCACTTTCCTCCTCCTCCTGCATATCAAGAAGAATATAAATTTTTTCAAGTGTGGAAATTCCGAGAGCCTTGGAAAACGGGCTAGTGGAGTTATTTTCATTCCCCACAAACATGCCCGTGAATTTCAACCTCGCTTTTTGGAAAAAAGAAATTGAAAAGAAAGGGGTCGAGGAAAGCTGAAAAACAAAATTTGCACTCCTCCATTTGAAAAAAGAGAGAAAGAAAAGAGAAGGGGAAAAAGACCACTCACGCCTTCGACCAAAAGCTACAATCTCGCCTTTATATACGACCCGTCATGTCCCCTGCTTACCACCACTCGCCCCTCGTCACCCACCTAAAACTGTGGCCTCTTTGCTGTGCATAGCTTCCCTAGCTATGTAGCAACAACTCATAAAGCTCTCCCTCTGCCTCTCTCGCTCTTTCCTTTGGGTTAGATCTCATCATTCACTCAACTTTTGCTTCCGCATATCTAACATCCCTCTCTCACAAGCTAAACCATACACATCCGCCGGGATGGGCAGTCGTCGGCACGTTGCAGTGGTCTCCGGCAATGGCTACGGAAGGAGCGGGGTCGGTTGGCGTCGGCGGCGTCCCAAAAGCCGCACTAGGGTGGCGCTTGTCTAGCAAAAGAATATAAGGCGCGAAAGCACGGAAAAGCTTTGCAATTGCGCTCTCCCGAGTTTCTAACCCTTTTTTTCTGTTCCACATTAAGTGAAAGAACTGAAAAGTAAAGGGCAGAATTGGGATAGCAGCATCGTTGCATTGCGGGGAATTGAGGGTAGCGGTCCGATTTTCACGTTAAACTCATCATCATGTCTTTCTCTTTTTTGTTTCTGTAGTATCTATTGACTTTAGCGTTTTGTTCACCTTCGTTTAGGGGGTTGCTTCTCATGATTTTTGTCCCTTTTTTTTCTTTCCTTTGGAAGTGGGATGTAAGAGACGCATGCTCGAGTTTTAAAAGGGGGACTGTGGCTGGTTGGGCTTCGAGACTAGAGGGAGGGAGGGAGGGAGGGAGATGTTGCTGGGCATGCATCACTTACACCTGAGAATAATGTATCTTTGCTTTGTTTATGAAGTTATAAAAAAACTTTTAGGGCAAGAAAAGTTCATCTTGGCTTCTTTCTCGTGGACGTTCTGGGACTGATCTTCCCTTGTGGGTCAGTCAGGTGTGTTGTGTACTTAACAGATATTGTTCCTTAAGTTGAGTTTTGGATTGATGTATCTGTACACGACCCTTTTGTGTTTTTTTTCTTTTTGGTGGAAGATTACAGTCGATGTACACATCACGAATTAATAATTGGAAGACGGTTTGCTGTTCAGATCGGAGGAGTATCTAGAACTTTGGCGGTATTCAAGTTCGGGTGTACTGCTGGCTTTTCCGATTTGCATGATGTTTTTGTAATGTTCTTCCCATCATGATAAAGATTAAAGAAAGGAAACCGGAAAAAATGAACAAGAAAGAGAGGAAAAGAAGAACAGATTTTAGGGTATGGTTCCCAATAATCATCCCTGAATTATGCGTTCGGTCTCCCACTTAGGCGTCAATCGTCTTGCGCTGTGAAACCCTCGTGAAACTTGTACCTCTGACTAAGACCATGATCATCATTTCATCCAGCTCGTCAGAAAGTTCCGACCAGAAAGCAAAAGGAAAAAAGGAAAAGGCTCGTCGAAAAAGTGCGAACGATGAATTGAAATTCGATTAGTTGCACAACTGTTTGCTGCTCAAAACTTGCAGTGTGCCTTCCTCCACCCCTAATTAGGAAGAAAATGCGATTCCTTTCAGACATAACGCTCTGAAGATTTTTCATCTTGATATGAATTGAAGTATATATGCACGCTTGACTTCTGTGGCAGGGAGCTAAACCATTTTAAACAAGTGAATTGTTCACAGATTGATTGAGTTTGAATATTGGCATATGAACATAACATTAGCATAAATTAATTAGCATGTGTATGTACTATATGTACAATCGATATACAAAACGGCCGCCACACCAAATTTAGTATCTCCTGTGAGTGTCTACGATTAGACCTGTTAAACGGGTTGGTCGGGTCGGGTTGGGTCGGGTCATAAATGGTCCGACCCAAATTGACCCATTAACCCCGTTTATGACCCATTTATTCGTAGTGTAAATATCTCGACCCATACTTAACCTATACCCGACTCTACCCATATTGCTAAAACACTTTTATATTTAACTTAATCTAGGAATACTTGTTTCTTATGATTTTTTTTTAAATTATACTGCTAAAACATTTTATGCAATACAAAGCTAGTGAAAAATTTTTATATTTTTTTTAAAAATTGAGGTTCTGTTTGTTTTGCGAAATATGCGACGTTTCTAGAAAATATTTTCCATAAATTCATTATCCAAGAAAATAAAAAAATTTCTGACGTTTGGCTGAAACCTGAAAATAAACTAGAAAATATTTTTTGATATTTGGTATATAAAATCTGATTTGATTTTACTTTGTGCATTCATTTTAATAATATTAATTTTTTATTTTTTAAATCGAATTTTTAATTATTTTTTATTTTCCCTTTATTTTTGGCCGATCGCCGGCCGCTGTGGCCGGCGACCGACCACAAGCGAGGCTCCAGCTCGCCCGATTCCGGCGAGCTCGAGTCTCGCTAGCCTCGGGCGAGGCTCCACTTTGCCAGATCCGGCGAGGTCGAGTTCGCCCGAGGCCGGTGAGGTCGAGCTTCGCCGGCCTCCTGCGAGGTCGTCCCGCCTCGATGGCCGGTCGCAGTGGCCGACCACCGGCCGAAATAAAAAAAGAAAAAGAAAGAAGAGAAAAGAAAAAATAAAAAAAAGAGAAAAAATAAAAATAATTAAATTTCGATTTTTTTAAAACATTTTTATAAAGAGGAAGAGAGTGTGTGGATGAGTCTAGTGGGTGGATTGGACATGGGTTCCAAACTGAACCCATTTAGACCCATTTAATTTTAAACTTTAAAATTTAAAACCCATTTAAGGATGACTCTTTAAAATTAAAGTGACTCATATATGACCCATTTATTTTTAAATGGATCATATATGGGTTTAAGACCCATTTTGACACCTCTATCTACGATACACAACATTTTTTTTGTTTTTGTAATGGGTATCCGTATAACTTTTCAGTCGTAACAATCATTATTTAGAATGTATTTCGTTGTACATATTGTTGAGTATATGCAGACTTGTATTAGAACCATCTAAACATACATCATTTTCTTTCTACGATGGGTGATTTTGCTATGTTCATTCATTTGTAAAGTGTGCTCTATAATTCTTTTCATGATATTATTTTTCAAATGTGAGTTTAAGATTATTTACTTGTCAAAATTTCGACCCTAATATGAAATCGATCTTTTCTATCATTCGTGAAATGTGAGATGGATATCTCTATATCGTAAAACTCTTTCAAAAACCTCGTCATGAATAACTATTCTAAACATGTGATAATCACGTAGGTACTTCAAAACAATATCTACGCATACATAAAACAATTGTTTCTATTACCAAAATACGCTATAATCTCTTGTACATGGAGTGGGTATTCATAACTAAAATAGTCATGAGAATTAAAGGTTTGCTAAAGTAACTACCGAAGGCAAATATGCCAGATAATTGGTAAAGCTCACGCGTCGCGTGACTCGATCGGTCGAAGGAGGTAACAACGTTACGGTAAGAAGCGCCCCCGCGAGGCCGCGATAGATGCCCATGGACTTGTGCTTGGAGCCCGGCAGACTCGTCACTTCGGTTGCATTCGATCCTGTTTCATCTCTTCCACGTGCTGAGGCCGAGCCCATGATGTTTAATGGATAACGTACGGCCGTGCAGCAATCAATCCTCGAATTGTTTGCTTATGCAGAAAACAAATTCCTCGAAGGGTAGACGAAACCATTAACAATGTTAGCCACGACGCAAGGTAATGATTTCTGAATCCTTTAAGTTGATTGTCAATAGGTTAATACTCCAAATGACGAGGAAATTTACCAAAAAAGTCATAAACCTTTTGCAATTGTGCTAATTCAGTCTTAAATATTTTTTTTTGGCTAATTCAATCCTAAATCTTTTGCAATTATGTCAATTCAGTCCATCCAGCCACTTTTGGCAGGCTAGCGTTGATGTGGATGCCGGCCGATGTTGGCCATCTGGTGCCGGCCGTCCGGCCGACGCTGATATGGCAATTTTTTTCAACCTTTCAATTTTTTTTTTTACTTTTTTCTCTCTTTCTTTCTTTTTTTTTTCCTTATCTTCTTCCCCAATCCGGCGACTGGCCAGAGGTTGAGGCCGGCGAGTCTGGCCCTTGCCGTCGCTGGGCAAGGTCGAGTCTCGCCATGGCCGAGCAAGCTCGACCTCGCCCACCGATGGTGAGGTCTCGTTAGGTTTGGGCGGCCTCGCCAAATCTGGGTGACCTCGTCGTCGTTGGATGAGGTCGAGCCTCGTCATGGCCGGGTGAGCTCGACCTCCCCCACTGACGACGAGGTCGCCCAGATCTAGCGAGACCTCGCCGTCGCTAGGAGAGGTCGAGCTCGCCGGTCGCCGAATCGGTGACTGAGGAAGAAGATAGGAAAAAAAGGAGAAAGAGAGAAAAAAATAAAATTAAAATTAAAAAAATTGCCACATCAACGTCGGCCGACGCCGATCGGTGTCCACGTCAGCGGCGACCGACCAAAAGTGACCGAATAGACTGAATTGACATAATTATAAAAGACTTTGGACTGAATTGGTACAATTGCAAAAGGTTTAGGATTAAATTGACAAAAAAAAATTTGGACTGAATTGGCATAATTACAATAGGTTTATGGCTTTTTTGATAATTTTCCCCAAATGACGTCAAAGATGCCAAGGAAACTCCCATAAATCAATATATATGCCTTCGTCAACCACTAATGATAATTGCAATTTTCCCTCGTTCTTTCTACTAAAAGTTGAAAGTTCAAAGGTCATTCTAATAGACTTAATGCTTTTTGTTTGGGAAGGAGGGAGGGTAGGAAAATATAGGGCGAGTGTACAAAAAGAACATGATGAATATAAAACTTTTGCGAGGGAAAGAGAGAAAAATTGGAAATTTTCTTCCAAAATCCAATGAGAGGGAGGTGATTTGTAATTGTATTTGGTGTAAATTCTCCTAAATACTAGAAGATTTGGGTCCAAAGGGTGCCCAAATTTTAGAGGGAAAATTGCCCAAAACGTCTCAAAATCTATTGTACGACGATCTATTCAGTTCTAAATCTTTTAATAATTTTGGTCCAAGGGGTGCCCAAATTTTAGAGGATTCCAATCCTACAACCTAAATGAGGAGCATCTCAATTTTTTTGTCAAAGATATAATCCATGTAAATGATGATTTTTATAATAATCATATTTGTATAGATACATGTTGTTTCCTCATCAATAATCAACACCATTCTTGCCGTCCATCAGAAGGAAAAATAAGAAATTTTCCCAAGTATCTCATGATTACTTGGGAGTGACATAATAAACGTCCATTTTTTCACTTCAAAATTTAATTTTTCGAGATGGTGTTGTTAATAAACACGTCGAGACACTTGATGAGAATTTAAAGATAGAATAATCGATTTTCAATACACATCAAACAACGACGAAATTTGAAAATATATTCTCATTTCGATATGTCATGGATAAAAGTACGATATTCCAACCATAATTAATACTTCTTATCGAGAATCTAGAAGCCATTTTCGATAAAATGTAATTTTAAAATTAGATCAACGGGGAGAAAAAATGTACCTTAACAGGCTTTGGGTGGCTTAAATTCTTTCTTAACGCACCAAGGCAGCTCATATTGCATCAGCGTCGACGACTCGAAAGGGATTGGAGGAGAATAAAGCCACTTCATCCGATAAACTCTCGTTCCCAATAATTAAAGTTAACAATGTCGACAACAAGTGATTAGGGGCAGCAATCAATTCCTTTTTTTATGCGTAGCTTCCTAATGTCAATGACGACGGGATTTGTGTCAAAATAGGTCATAAGCTCATTTCTTAATCTATATTGATGGACTGAATTTTTATAGGGGTTAGTTATATTCAGTACATGGATCATAAGTGGGTTTAGAATGGTAAAACCCAAAACAATATGAGAGTACATGGATTCATAACGTACTTAGATCCAACTCATCTTTATAATTTTCTCTCGCCTCACTTGATCTCGCACTCGCTCACTCCGCACTCTCATCTCTGTTTGAATATGAGTTTTTCCAGATTATGTTAAAGATAAAAGTATTTTAGCAATATGAGTCAGGTTGGGTATGACGTATGAGTCGGGTATGAGATTGAGTCTGGTATGAGTCATTAGATTTGTATTACATGAAAATAGGTCAAAATAGATTAAATAAGTTAATTTGGGTCGAACTATTTTCGACTTAACCTGACCGTTTGACTGGTCTAATCGAATTGAAAGGTAAATAAGAATGTTCCTTTCCTTGATTGGACACTTGATCATCACAAATTTATCCTCTTATTTATATATGCACATCACGTAAAAATTTAAGTTATGTTTGTTTAACTAAACGTTTATGATAATAGAAAATATTTTCAATGGTGGTCATATTCAAGAAAAATGGTTAGTTTTTATTTATTTGATAATTTAGAAAAAGTGATTTCCTTCTTCCAAAAAGAGGAAATCGCATTCCCCCAATCTCTTGTTGTTTTCAGTTCATGGAAAATATTTTTCGTAAATTGATTAGTTTTACGATCATCGAAACACCGCAAAATCGGAAAAGAACACTGGTCATTCTACGAGGTGGATGCTTTTGTGGTACTTGTCCCGGACGCTGCCGACCATTTCTGTGCTTGTTTGATTTGAGTTCGATATAGCAATCGCTTGAACGGTCCGATAAATCTTGCAAAATGTTACGGACATTAATAGAGAGAACCTCCTCTTGAATTGTCGTACAAGTTTGATGAAAGAGAAACTACAATCGAAGCTCTCACACATCGGTCAAAATTATCAAAGAGAAGTCCGGCATATAATTTAACTCGTCGGAAACGCGTGTACAATCATTATAATATACTTCGCTGTTTCCTTTTGACCATAAGCTCCGCATGAAGTACTTCGCCGAGTAGTTTTAGTCTATTAGTACTTGCTATCATATAAAATTACGACCATAGTCATGCCCCGAACATGCGAGCGCGACAAGATAGAGTTTGCAATCGATAGAATCGTCGATCCAAAAGCTATGTCATATGATATTTGAAGTTAGCATTCAAATCGCAAATAAGTTGTGTATGCTTATGTAAGCGAGATTGTAAGAGACGATTCTTCGCTTACTTATCTACGAAACGAGGGGGGGAAAAGACCAACAAGAATACTACAAAAGAATACTACTAGCCACACTTGTCCCACGATAACGCTAAGATAACAATGATACTAATGATGGTGTAATAACAATAACAATAACACAATAATAATGGTAAATGCCATTTATTAGATTTCTCCAAAAGGTTGACATTATACAACAAGTGAAAAAGAGCTTCCCAGCAGGAGCTCTTCAAAAAACCCGAGGGCCAACCAAAACATCATCTTTGCACATGCATCTCTCACAACCCCCACTGTTGAAAATGGCAAGAAAAGAGCCCCCAAAAAAAAACGATATGAACAATAAGAAAAAGAGACGAAAACAACCCTAACAGAGGGTTAAAAAAGAGATGGGTCAAAAGCACCGTAAAAAAGAGCGGATGGAAGTTTTTACCGTTTCTGCTGCGGAACTGATGATGGCACGAGACAAGGTTTTGTAACTCGGAGCCCCACGGGCAGGGCTCAGCGCAGAGAGAACCACTCCACCAGCTCTCTCCCCATGCGCCTCCCCGCGGCGTCCGCGGGCTCCCCGGACGCGAGCGGCGACCGGCACAACGGGCAGCTGAAGTTCAGGTGCTGGAGCCACCCGTCGAGGCATGCCTTGTGGAAGACGTGGCGGCACCCGAGCTCCCGCACCTGCTCGCCCTCCCTCAGCGCGGAGAGGCACACCACGCAGTCGGGGCGACCGGCGGGGGCGCAGCACCGGCGGGAGGAGAGCCGGTTCTGGTTGAGGTGGTCGGCGAGGGCGATGAGGCCGGCGAGGCCGGAGCCGATGAGGGCGGCGTCGACATGGTCGGCGGGGTCGGAGGAGGGGCGGTGGGCGGATCTGGAGAGGCGGAGGGGGTGGAGGAGGGCGAGGAGGAGGGAGCGGAGGTGGTGGACGCTGCGGGCGACGACGGCGAGGAGGAGGAGGGGGATGGAGTCGGAGGAGACGTCGTGGAGTTGGCTCTGCAACATCGCCGGTTCGATGATTTCGACTGCGTTCCGGCAGGATGGAGGAAGGAGAGAAGGAGACAGGAGAGGTTTGGGTTTGGTCGTGGTCGGGGTTGTGGAGTGGAGGGCCAAAAGAGTGGGAGAGGGTCGTGCGCTGCATTATAGCAAAAAGCATGTGCTGTGCGGGGCCCATGGTTCCTTCCATTTGGAAAAAGGTGTGGGTTCTTTTGATTGGAGAAAATTCGAAAAAAAATCGAGGAAAAAAAAATCAAAGCTGAGATGTTTTTATTTATTTATTAAATAATGGGTTCTTCTTCTTTAGTTTTTTTCGTTTGATAGCAACTTTGTTGATTTTCCTGTTTTTTTTCCATTGGGGGGGGTGGCGGCCGGGCATGTGGATAAAGATGCTTGTCGGAACCAAGTTGCAAAGTTTGGATTGTGATTTTGCCAATGATCTTTGAGAAAACTTATAGCCGCAACAATAATTAGGCCAAGTGGCTGAGGCTCTTGCCGAATGAGAGTAGGAGAGAGAGAGAAAGAGAGGAGGGGGTAAGGGAGGGCGATGTTTCAAATGCCGTAACGAAAGTCATGGGTGGGCGGTTCGATCGGTCGAGCTATGAAAACCGAGTGATTCATATAGCGTTGGTGCGCTTAGATTAGATGGTCAAGCATGAGTATTGCGCATCAAGAGGTCAAAGGCTCGACTCAACCCCTTTGCAATCCTACTTTTCCATTTGGTTCAATCCGGCCGGTATTCACCAGTTTGCATGGTTTTTGACCAGTTTTGATTGCTGTTAATGTAGGGTTATCGACCGGACCAGATGCCTAATCGGTCTCGGATTGGACATTAAAAAAGTGAGAAAATGATGAGTATAGAACGTGACTATAGGCTCCCCTTTGCCTCGTGTATGACCTTTTCCTCACCATCTATTTTGAAAGCGGATGTATGATCTTTTCTACGCTATTTCCTAATTGTAAGATTTTTCAAGAAGTTATAGCTTCATTTGCTCTTTTTGAGTTTTATAAATTTTAAGATAAGTGTACTAAATGTTCTAAAATTTATCAAGAAAATGCGATTAAATTCCAAAACTTACGAAAGCACAATCAAGTCAAGTTATTTTGTTAATTCTGTCCAACTTGATTAAAGAAAAATGTTGATGTGAATTTTTTTTTTATTTCATCTCTATCATTATGGCATCAACCTTACAAAAACATGAAACATAAAACTAAAACAACGTTATTTTTGTCCAAAACCTAATTTCTTTAACCAAAGTTTAATGGAATTAGATTAAAAGATAAAAAAAGGCTAATTTTCTTTTTTTAAAAAGACAATTAAAAAAAAACCAAAAGAGGCTGGCGCTCACCGCTGCTGCCCCTCCATCACCAAAATTTAAATGGAATTCTGGTTATGATATAAATTCCATATAGAAAAATATGTGTTTAGTATTTATATTTATTACATATTTTAGGTATATTTAGTATAGTTTACTATTAAATAAATTTTTATTAGAGAATGATGGAAGAGGAAAAAAGAAATAAAAAAGAGACGGAAAAAATAAACAAGCAAATAAAAATGAAGTAGGCGAGAGTGTTGTAGGAGATTATTACCATATATATTTGTGCAATTTTAAGGTTCATATGCAATGGTATGCCATTCATAACAAACAATGGACAGCGGATAATATATAGCAAAATCTATATATTTCATATCCTATCTTATCCAGTCATTTACTGGCTAAGAAATCAAGAGAACAAAACGCAGCCTTTGGATCTCTAAAATCCAAGGCATTCGGCCTACGTTTTCTAGATCACTATGGGGAAATGTTGGCACCGGCAAAGTTGAGGCCCAAGACAGATCTAGGCCTTCAACTTTTACGAAAGGCAACTTTGAGAATTTAATAAACTTTTTCTTCCAACTCCACCTGCACTAAACTTGTGATACTCCACTTTTACCCCCCGATGCGATGTCGCCAACGAGTCAAATCCGATCGCCTTGCTCGCCAGTGTCCGATAGTCTAGCGCCGCCGACGCAGTTTTTCTCGTTTCATCTTATTAATTTATTTAAATATTCAACTAAAGTCCTTTACGAAGAATGTAATTTTTTTTTTGGTCAAACGCCGTATTAACCAAAGTTGATTCTCGATAAAATTTTCGATTACATCTTCCCAAATATTATTTGCATTTCGAAAAAATTAACCTCAATCTTCTTCGTATTCCCAAAAAGCTTTCCTCGGATGCCGAACGAAACGCAGATATGGTACTACTCATACGCCAACTAGAATGAAAACAATTTGGGGGAAAATTAAAAAGGAAGAAGAAAAGGCAAAGTTGTATGCATTACGATAAGGGATCGCAATTAGTAAACAAACGCAAGTGGACATTGGACGGTGAGAGATCCAGACAGCCGGGACAACGACCGCCTCCGAGATTGGGATTTGCCGCGATCTCCGGCACAATTATCTACACACGCATCAATTAATAGTAGTTGGAGTCATATTGTAAACTAAAAATTAATTAAAAAGCAATAAAATAAAGTAAAATAAGAAAATGGTGGAATCTTCAACGTCCATGGAAGATCAGTGGACCGCCGACCCTGCTGCTTATTCCTTTTTCTTCGTTTTTTTTTAAAATTACCTTACTTAATATGTAGCCCTCAGGAAAATTAGTGTAATTATTTATTTATTTATGGTGGGTGAATATGTGCTGATTCGATGTGAAGATATAATACCACACTTCATTTACCACATCTAGAGAGCCGATACCGTCCATCTTACTTAAGTTATAAAAGTTGAGATTGTAGGATGCGCGCTCTTGTTAAAAGCAGGTACATTTAGCGAAAAGATATATTTAATTGAAGGAACTGTCGGTCAAGGCACCGTAGAAGTTTCTGAGGGAAAAAAAAGAGGTTGATTTTTTAGGGTATAATCATATCAAGTATTATAATCTCGCTCATATAAATTGATTCATGCTAACCTAATTTATACAAATGGCCTTTTCTACTCAATTTATTGCCCCGCAACAAATAATTATACTTTTGTTTTTCTAAATGGTGCTGCACCCAATTTTTTTTTTTTTTGGTCTGAGGTCATGCTTACCATACCCTAGAAAGACTTACATTCCTTGTTCGGTAGCATCACATAGGCATCTCTTTTTTTTGGGTCGATTATGTTTTTGGTCAACACATAAGCATATTGACTCGACCTAACCAAACTATGTACTTTTCCCGCCCCCATTTTGCTATTCAAAAGAAATCCGCAGCCAGATTTGATAGGTGCCAACAACCACTGCTCGGAGAGAAACAATTCTCAATGAAAGAACAAAAGACAAAATGAAAAGAATTCATGAAGCCCTCGAGGGAGTAGACCTTGAGCAGAGGGCTCTCTAGAGTCTTCACTTAGATAAGGAACTAGGGTTGTGTACAGCTTATAATATAATAAAATTTGAATATGATATAAGCTCGAGAAATATTAATTTTAAAAAAGATGGCGGGACCTTAAGAATAAGAATAGAAAGTCTAGGATGTTCTCCAATGGAGATTGGAGGGCAAAAGCGAAGGACAGGCTTTCCCCTCGGCCAATAAGTGGTGCGCATCCGCGACTTTCAACCGTCAATGTGTGATTTAGTCACTTGCGCACTCCGATTATACTTCTATTCTTGCCGTCAATAATTGCACAATTAACAAAAAGCAAAAGATAAGACATCCATCATCATCATCATCTCTGTTTCCACACCCACTTGGTTAATTGGCGAAGCGGATGCGATGTTCTCTACGTCTGTCCCTCGCTTTTGATTAATCAAATGACACCCATCTAATCTTTAGATGAGATGAAGACGACGTGCCGGGCCCCGCTTGATGGAACTCTCTCTTTTGAAGGGTCGTAATTTCTCGTATTGTACAGGCTTGCTTGTGCCGCAGAAACATCTCACATACATATCAGTCCCTACTAAACACGTACCCTGGCGGATGGAAATAGGAGTAAAAAACGAAGTAAGACAATTGAGACGTGCGAACGGCTTCATCCTCACAGGTTAAACATTCGAAATCTATTCGAAATCTCTCCAACCGTTCATGGGATGAGAAAAGAGACTTGGAGTAGACATTTTCAATATTCTAAGAAAAATCGGTTGTGTAGCTTAAAATAATTAGTCGATGAAAGTTTTTTTTACTATCGATAACGATTTATACCCAAACATTTTAGTAGACATGGAGACTATTTTTAATTTATTCATTTTCGTAGCAATTATTTTTTTAGAAAGTATTCTCCAAATCTTTACTTTTCTACAAACTAAACGCATCCTATAACACATTCGCACTTAACCCCGGAAATTTAAACCTCTCCTACGTTACACAAAAATCAATCTTTTTCCATTCCAAAGTCGAAGGGTACTGAACTTCCACACCTTGCACTTCTATTACCAAAAATCTTGGTTACCCTTTATTTTTCAGGGCCCGACCTTAAAGTACAAAGTCAACAGCTGACAATATTAGGATTATGCGATCCTCAACATCAATGCCTTGATTCACATAAATATGAAAATGGTAGAACCCACTGCTCAGGAGCATTCTTCATGAAATTCAGTAACATCAATCTACTCAGGTGCACCATGTGTAGAGATTAGGCAACAAGCCCGCTGATTAGTTGGCCACTTTTGGCCCTAGAACACGCGCAGAAGCAAGATTTCTCTCTAACCCGCGTTTGAGTTAGTTATCTTAAGGCTACCCTTTGTGCTAGCCTCTTATATTCACCGAAAAAAAGATCGTACAACCAATATCTTTGGAATCTGACATCACAAGTCAATTGGCACGAAGAACTACTATCACGGCGAAACAAGGAACGTCCTCCACTAGAACAAGCAACACGTCAAAAAATAAATTTGAAGCACCTCATGCACTTAACCTGGACTGCTTTTTTTATGCACAGCTACCAAGCACTCCAAAATCAGCAGAGGGGAAGCGATGGCGGAGACTGATTGCTATATCATGGATGACGCTCCTTTGGATTCACAAATATGAAAGGTGATTTACAAGTTCACAACAAGGGGGCGGCGTGCATAATAACTCAAGATGCTCTTCTTTCCCTCTTCATCAACTCCTGAATAAAATTTGAGACAGCATATATTGTTACCAAGAAATATCAAAATCTTAAATTTTCCATGCACTCGAATCAAATCGAAATCATACCAATTTGGTGCTGGCGAGTGACGATTGATGCCTTGCTCTCTTGGTGCGTAGGCACTCCCCACACCAGCTAGAGAAATCTGTCTGATATTTCCTCAGCTCTCGAAAGACAGAACTGCTTCGAAGGTGTTTGACACAGGTCAGGCAGCTTAATATAAAGAAGTCATCCAGCAGAAAAAGAGACCAAAAACATAGCATCACACGGTTACAAAATTCTAGCTCTATTAAAATTAAGCTTCCCATCTTTTACCATCGCAAGGCAATATTGTAATGAAAGGATGCATTTCTTACCATCTCCAAAGCTCAAATGTCGTTAAAAAATTTGCTTTAGCTAAAGATTTGTGTTAGCATATCTGTAGACAAGAAAGAGACGACGCATGAATTTATAAATGGCATTTAAACTGGGTTCAAATTTAAGAAGCTTGTTATTTGATACCCAACTCATGCTTGATTTATCTTCTCTATTATGATTGGAATTTGATTTTGGTCTTCCTCATTTTGCTTGTCCATATGTTTGAGTTCGACTTAGAAGATATTTGGTAATGGACATACTCGAAAGAGACTCCATTTGATAAGTAATCCAAATTAGGCTTCTGTTGAAATTAAGATAGCTAAAATTCAACTTAACTCACCGAATATCCAGAACAAATTATAATAAATCTAATATCTGGAACATGCTATTAGACTTTTGAAACTTCAAATCGGTTGTTAAATTTTAGCTCAGGAGGTGTGTGTTAAATTAAGATTGAGCTTAAAGGGATTGTGTCAACTTTTTGGAAAAATTTTATTCATGGTAGTGACATTATCAGAGAAAAAGATGACCACTGTGAAAGATGGTGTCAATGCTTTGGCTGTAGATCACTTGCATATTAACACCAGTATTACCAAGAAAGGAAATCATATAAATTAATACCATGTAAGAAGACCAAATCACGAAGTGAGGTACTTCAAGAAGGCAGGTGATAGCAAACTGATGGAAGGGATGGTACCTTCTGCACCACATAATTAAGTTGGCCCGATGTCCAGATGTTGTGGCCCTAGCACCATGACGATGGCGACCACGATGCAGAACTGCATGACCAGGCAAATGGTCATAGTCAAAGCTTTCCTGCACAAGAGCATTTAACAACAGTGAAGTGAATGAGCACTTAACAGATAAAAATCTAAGAAGTACAGTGAAACAGAAACCTACACTTCATCAATGCATATTAAACAACATAGCTACACAAGAACAAAATAACAGGTTTGCATACCTCTGGCTGTGTCTCTGAGTTTACATGCTTATCACATCGAATGCCACGAAAGAACAATTCTCCACCCAAAAATTGCTCACCCAAACAAACATTTAAAGTGACTTCAGAGTCATCTACATGGAAACCTGAAAAAACAGAGTCGTTCCACTTCCTTAAGAGTTAGAAAGAAGAATCCAGAACTTCAATTTCAAGGAAGAAGGTGGAGGATAACCAACAGGTGACAAAAAAGAAGAGGCAACCGAAAAAGGCAAAAAACCACGATGCATTTAAGTTAATACCAGAAAAAAACCAACTAATTAATAGAGAGAGAGAGAGGTAAGGCCAAAAACATGATCTTACAAAAAAAAATTATAGAATTGTTGTACAAGTCTCTATTGAGCATAAAGGGACCACCGCAGCAAGATCGATTATGGACATTTGAGTAAACTAAAATATATTATACATAGAGTAGCGGGCTGCATTTGCTTTGTAAACCTGGATTAGATAAAAACTTCCGAAAAGATCAATCAAATGCTCTGCAAAGCAAATCAGTCTTGAGAAGCTATATGGAGTGAGATTTTCGCCAGCAAGTTCAGTACTTTTGACTTTTCGATGCGAAAGGATAAAGCAAATGATTTAAAGAAAATTTTCAACTACACATCATTTAGAAATCCAAATAGAGAGTATCATACAATTGATAATGATTGAATTAAATGATTACCCACCTAGTTCAACATCCCTATCCATTCCATATTCAACAACAAAACCATGATGAGAATCCAGGGTTGACCCGCCAACTTCTGGATAGAAAACTGCAAAGATATAATGAGTTTTCAAGTCTAGAGTACATTATGCACAGCCTCCCTCTATAATTCACAGAATGGAAATTTAATTCATATTACCCCTAGCTATGGGACGAACAAATTCATCCATCATTCTGGCAAGCATGGTCTCCAAACCAAAGTCATCAAGGACAACTCCATATTTGTTCATCGTATTTGGTCGCATGATCCTGAAATTTGTGTCATGGACCCATCTTTCAAAGTTCTCTACCTAAGCAATCAGAACCTGATAAGACAACACAGCTACTAAACTCAAGCTGAAAACAGAGTGCCACATAATGGCAAGAAAAGTGAAATGATACCTCGGACAATAACATTGCACAGGCTCGTGACTGAAGCATCTCAAATACATATATCCCCGCTGAGGGTTCAGTAATTATACTTCTAAAACTCTCTTCTGTGTTTTCCTTCAACGCTCTCAGAAACGAGGGCACAAAGAAACTTGCAGCGTGCATGGTGTAAAGCTCTCTGTGAAGAGGCTACAGAGATGAGGGAAGGTTAACAGAGAAGCCCATAGCATCTACTTACTTGCATAAAGAGAACCATTTTGACAGAAATGGGTTAAGCATTGGTACGTTCTTATGCAAACAACAATTGAAGGCTCAAAATGTCCTTTGGAACATCACATATACATCAACCTGCCACAACAGTGTGGTGATATACGGCTCCTTCTCATAAAAAAGGAGCCGAAACCTTCACCTGCTGTCAAAGTAAAGACATTGAAATAGCTACATTTACGTGAAAGGTTACCTTATAGTTAGCTAGAATCTTCTGCCTGTATTCTCGATGCCTTAGAACCTGTCAACAATTAGTACAATCGTGAACTGCAATGACTACGTGAAAACCACAATAGTCAAGCCCGAAACTGAGACAACAAAGAAGACTGCAGAAAAACACGCAGCTCACTCTCGGGATCTGAATAAACTCTCTTCAGCCTCTCCCTCGATACGTACTCAGTTACCAAATCACAGGAAAAACCGGCACATTTAGGGTCAAAGCTTCAAACAATCATACGAAAGGCAGCAATATTCAACGACCATCACGTGGATCATGCATTGCATTAGCAACCTCTCGTCCTAAAACTCATACAATCCAATGCCTAGAATCGACATTTCTACCGCCACGGGAAAGAGCACTCACACGCGTGCGTTCGCCCTCGGGGGAGTACCGGAGGAGGATGTCGCGCATGTAGTCGACCTTGGCGTCGCGGGAGAGGGACAGGAGCGTAGGAGGCAAGTAGCGCTCCAGGGAGCTGAAGAGCATGGGGCTGAAATCGAGCTGGCTCTGCAGGTCCTCGTAGCTGTCCGGCTCGTGATCGGCGGTGGGGTTCAGGCGGAGCCGGTGGGCCGCTCTGGCCGACGGCGGGGAGGCCCCGAGGAGGACGCCGTTGCCGTTGCCGTTGCCGTTGTTCGCGGGGCTGGCCGGTTGGAACTGCTTGAATCGATCGGCAGGGGAGGCGTCCACCGACATTGCTGGGGTACCCCGCGTCTTCTGCGAATCGGAGTTTCCGTTAGGGTTTCAGGGGGGGATCCTGAGGAAGAAGAAGAAGAAGAAGAAGCTGGCGATTAGGAGAGAGGAGTGAGGAATGTGTGTGCGCGCCTGCGATGGCGGGACCCTTTGATGACGTGGACGGTGTAATGTAACTATGTAAGGCTAAATCGGGCCCACTTTTCGATCTCCCAAAAAGTGTCATGTACAATATATCATATATTATATAATATTATTATATGCGTTTATTATATTATATATTATAATATAAGGTTAATACCACAAAAAACTTCGAAGCGGTACGTATGTGATAAATTTATCTTAAATTAATTTTTTGACCACCAAAAAATCCTAAATTAATACACCCGTGACAATTTTACCCTATATTAATTTCCGTTAAATTTTACCGTCAAATTTTTGAGTTGGATGACACGTGACAGTTTGACAAACGTACCAATTTGAGGTTTTACCCTCTATTTATCACAGGTATACCAGTTTATGATTTTTCATAATATTAATTCAATTTAATAAAGAGTAAATTTGCCATAAATATACCAGTTCGGAGTTTTTCGTGATCAAAAAATGAAATTGGAATAAATTTATCATAAGTGTATCAGTTTGAAATTTTTCGTGGTATTAACCCTATAATATATGTTATCATATGTACAATATGATATAGTTAAGTAATGTGGCAGTGATTATGTGATTAATTACCATAATCCGTGTATTATGAATCTCATCCTATCTAATGCTAAGTTTATCTGTATATCTCGCTCTTAATTAATTGGTTATCCGTGACACTACTTGTGGTATATTAATCGCATAAAATACATTCTCCCCTTTCACTAATTTTGTCAATGGTAAAAGGAGCGGCCATTAAAAATGAATTTAGCAGCATTATAGTTTTCAGTAAGATAATCACTCTTATATTACATATAATTACTATTTCAAAAATTAAATTATTGTAAACTAACTTGTTCGACAAGTGTCTTGAGGACACTCATAGAGCATTTTCGAGGCACTCAATTATGGGACCCAAAAGGCCCCGGCCCTCATTGGACGGAATTCCATCAACCGTTTTTTTCTGAATGGATGAGTTATAAATATAAACAGTATTTACATGCAACTTAACTAAATGTATATACGGATGATGTCGTGTTTATAACCCACCAATAATAAACGGGGAGGAGATGAAAATTAAACTGTCCGAATGTGAAAAAAAAATCAGCATTATAATTATAAAATCTAAAATTATTTTTAGATTACATCGGTAACTTGCCGCTAGAAAAGCTGATGTGGCATCATATTAAAAAGTCACCTAGCAGCGATTTTATCTGTAAAATAATGTAATGCCACCATGAAAATGGAGTAGAGTTTTTTCACCTGCCCTTCCTTGATTGTCGCTTGCTTCTTCTTTGATATCGTGGTGATAGGGCTTATTTGGTTCAAATATGCAAATACCTTTAAGTTAAAACCTCTCGGGAAAATGTAAGTGGCGTTCAGTAAAAAATTCTTTGTGAAGCTATTTTGACCCGAGTAGTGTTTGGCAAATTTTTTTTTGCAAAGGGCTTTGGGATTTTCTGTTTTATTTCAAAAAAAAAAAAGCTTATAGCGAAGGGCTAAGGTCGCTGGCGAGCTAGATCTAGCGACAGTGGGCATCACTCGAGGTCGAGCGACCTTCAGCGAGGGTTGCGTGACCTAGGCGACCGTCGCGGGGGTCGTGCAACCTAGACGGCCCTTGTCGGGTCGTGCGACCTCACGCGGCCCTTCGCTGTCCTAATTTGGTGTCGTCGGCTCTAGCCGGCCGCCCTTGCGCAAAGAAGATAAAGTAACAATGAGGGTCAAAACTGGAATATTAAAGAATAATTGAAGGTATTTTGGGAAGAAAAAAACTGGTTTCAAGATTTGGCAAATGTTAAAAGCCCAAAGCCGATTCGAACCAACTTTGAGCTTTGAGCATTCCCAATGCTGGCTTTTGGCCGAAAGTCTATTGAAAATACTTGCCAAATATCCCAGTATTTTCTCACGGAGCTTTCGAGGCCGAAAGTCCATTGGGAATGCTAAAGCAAATAGGGCCTATGCGGTGGTCATTGTAAAGTAGCGACCACGATTGTGTTGGTTGTCGAGGACGAAGGTGACTGTAGCTATGACAAAAGTCCGACATCAGTCGTCCTCATTTAGCTAGGGTTATTTTGCTTGATTTTTATCTCAAATTTCTTATTTTTAGTTTTTTTAACCAATTTTTTTGAGTTACTCGACTTTTCATGTTTGGTAATACTCCAAACATGTAAAGATATATTTAGGTGTTTCTTACCTCATATCATCACATCTTATTATGGATAATTATCGAAAAAGTTCAAATCCTATTGTGTGGATACAAATTTATTTCTAAACTTTTTAATTTGGCCAATTTGGTCTTAACTTTTTGACAATTTGTCAACGTAGTCATTTCAGCTAATTTTGCCTGGAAATTGCTAATGTGGATGTTTGCGTCTTAAGTGGCACAGTCGACACTAAGATAGATAAATTTTGCACATTTTCTTAAATTTTTCATAATTTTTTATAAATTCTTTTGATTTTTTTTATTTTTTTTTTCTATTTCTTTCTTTCTTTCCCCATTGTTCCTACTAAGTCCAATGAGAGCTTCACGGCCCTCACCTAGTGGCCGGCAAGGGTCGGCCGACGACTCTTGTGGCCCATAGTGGAAAAAAAATTATAAAAAAATTTGAAAAAATTGCAAAAGTTGTCCGCGTCAGAGTTGATTGTGCCACGTAAAATGGTCAGCATCCACGTCAACAACTGCTAGTCAAAGTTAGTCGAAAGGATTGTATTGGCAAATCATCAAAATTTTTAAAACTAAATTGGATAAATTAAAAAATTTAGTACTAAATTGTCATATATACAATAAATTTATGACTTTTTTGGTAATTTTCCCCATCTTATCCTAATCCCCATCTGGGCATTCAAATGCAGTCTTAAGGAATGCAAATTAATAATCATATGGCAATATTCAAATAATGACCCACATTTCATAACTATTTATCCTCCTTCCATGTCCACATTTCTTCCTTCTCAAGCTTTTACCTTTAAAGTATGATTTGTCATGATTGCATTTTTAATTAAAAAAAAAGATAATCCCATTTTGATGGGAAAATCCTTATTAGATTTCAATGATTTTAAAGAAACTTTTAAGTTGCATGAACACGGGAGTTGAAACTCACAGATCACACAAAATTACATCAAAAGTATTATGCTCACCAATAAAAAGAAAATTATCAAAACAGTCTTAAATCTATTTTAATTACGCCAATTCTATCACAAACTTTTTTTGTGCCAATTGAGTCTTAAAGCTTTTGCTTTTGTGCCAATTCAGTTCATCTGGCCAATTTTGGCCGGCTGGCATTGACATTGATGCTAGTTGTCCTACGCGGCGCAGTCAACACTAACATAGATAATTTTTAATAATATTAACATATTTTTTTTGAATTTTTATTTATTTTTCCTTTTTTTCTTTTCTTTCCCTTTCTTCTTTTCTCCTCTCTTCATCTTCAACCTCTAGCCAGCGAGATCAACCCTGCTAACCATTGGCAAGGCTCACCTTCATCCAGCCACTAGCGTTAGCCTTGCTAGTGGCTGGGTTGGGCTGGGTTGGGCTAGGCTAGGCTGGGCGAGGACAACCTTGCCAATAGCCAATGGGGCTGACCTCACCGACCCTTGCATCTAGCTGGTAGCCGGTTCTAGCAACCGACTAGAGGTTGAAGATAAAGGGACGAAAAAAAAGAAAGAAAGGGAAAGAAAAGAAAAAAAAAGGAAAAAGGAAAGAAAAAATTCGAAAAATTATTAAAATATTATTAAAAATGATCCACTTTAGCGCCAGCTATGCAGGATGGTCGGTGTCTATGTCAGTGCTGGCCGATAAAAATTGGCTGGATGAACTGAATTGGCACAAATACGAAAAGTTTTATGATTGAATTGGAACAATTCAAATATGTTTAGGATTGTTTTGATAATTCTCCCCACTAAAAAAGGAGGGAGGACTATGTCTGCTCGCTCTGAAACTCTGAAACAAAGTATTGTTAGGCCGCATGCTCTAAAGCCTCATCAATCATTCGTCCTCATCCTTATGGAGTACGTGGTTCATCAGACTAAATGGAGAGATACTCCCATTATGCAACTCGACATAAAGGGTAATATGGCTTAGAGTTGGTGATGAATTCTCAAACCAAGACTTGCTCTAACACCTATCATCTCTAGCCAAACATATTCTTGCAAAGAGATGGAATTTAGACAGGAGGGATCTGTCGTGGATCGATATAAATTGATTTGGACCTGTGATATTGGCAATCATAATTTTATCGGCCGGCTTGTTTGTACAAATAAGCTACCGACATCAGTAGTCATATCATGATGGTTGTCTTCAGTTGATACTAACTATAACTTTTGTATGACTAGTATAGAAGACAAAAATCACTTATTCTTTGAGTGCACTTGGACAAGTAATATATGGCGCAATATTATGTCACAAAATGGAATTATGCATTATGTATGAGGTTGGAATTTAGAACTTCAATAGATGATCAAGGCCACCAAGGGCAATAACTTGAATGCGAGACTCCTCAAACTGTCTTTATTAGCAACTATGGAACGCTAAACAAGTCAATTGAGCCTCATCTTCTGTTGGCTGGGATTTGGAAGGTTGTAAGAGGTAGGACGTCACTCTACCAACATTGCAGGTCTTCTCAGGCAAATGTTTTTTTGCCTACTATATGGAGGCTTCCTTCCTCCATCTTTTTGCATAATTGGTATTTGTGTAATGCTAGGGGATTCTCCTAAGCTTTTGTACCTCATCTAATTAACTTCAAAGTTTACGAATCGACCTGAAAAAAGGATGTCCTGGCACACAAGGTCCTCACATCAATTACTCATATTTAACTTTGACATATTATTTGCATTTTGTACAAGGAAAAGAAATCATAAGTTTGGAATGACATCGGACCAGAGATAGTGTGACCATTTCAACGTAGAACAAGTGAAGTCAACAGAGAGAACGAAATGAGTAAGTCATCTAAGCACGATTAATGCTGCATGAACAAGAGAATTGAAAAGTGTTAAATTATCTCACTCGGACTTGGCTCAACTCGTAAGAAACTGTGAAGCTGGTCAATTTAGTTTTAGCTTAGTCTCTCCACTTAGCCTTGTATTTCATGCTAAAAGTTTGACTTTAGTAACGTTAAATTCTAACTTGATGTTCGGGCACAATTTACTTGGAATTAGATGTTAATATGTCAATGTGAAAGTAGCTCTCTCTCTCAATGCACAAGAAGGTGTTTAATTTAAGGTTTTTGGTGATCGGAGATGCGGGCAATAGCTCAAAAAGAGAGTACATGTCTTGTCTACTCTACAACAGATATTCGACAGAATTTCTTGAATACTTCGGATTCACAAGGTGATTGTGTGCAAGCATTTTACAGTGTACACACACTGCAGCCTATGCTATAAACTTCATCTGGTATGGTCAGTACGTAATGACCCGATCTATCAACTGCCTACACGCATTAAAAACGAAGGAGTTCGAAGAAGAGTACTTTCTCGACGACACGAGAACACCATCGTACTGGAAATGCCGGGTACGTCGGGAATCACTTATAAACATGGCTGAAAGTATAGCAATAGGAAAAGAAGAAGTCACATGAGAATTCAAGAATCTTGCTGGAGAATTTCCAATGTTCATATGTGCCGCAACTACCGCCATTTTGTGGTCTTTGACCTAATTTGACTCATGACACTAGAGCCGCCCTTCTCATACCCCACACCAGGAATCTGCTGTTCTTCCAAATGTATTCTGCTGCTCTCTTTATACAGCTCATCCCGCTTGGCTCTCAAAGCAGATAGCCGGTGATATCTTTCCCGATCTCTCTTGTCGATTGGTCGCCCGCTACCATCGTGCAAGTCCCTGATCAGTTTGTGACTTGCCTGCTCTATCTTCTTCTCGGTTGATCGTATCGCCTTCTCCACCTTCTTCAGCCTTTCTTCTTTGCTTTCTGCGCCCCCCATTCCCTCTGTGTACTGCGTCAATTTGGCCAAGAACTTGAAGATACTTATAGCTGATTTTCTCTTTTTCGATTCAGGAAACTTATAAGCATGATTTTGGCTATTCTTAAGTGGTGCTGGTTGCTGGATTCTTCACCTTTTTAGTCCCTATAAATTTTCTAAATGAGGAAACTGTATTTAATTCATCTTGTTACTAGTAATTCTCGTGGAAAAAATATTCCTCCATGTTTATTTCTTACTAATGTTAACCTTATGAATTATTGGGTTCATAGACATATAATCCCATTGTGGTATTCTATTTCAAGAAAATATCCTTAAAAAAAAAGATTTCAAGATTACGTCTATTGTTGTATAAAATCCCAAAAAAATTGCGATTTGATTAGGGGAGATATTTTTTTAATTATCTAATTCGTTTTTTCTCTTTCAGATGAATGTTAGGGTTAAATTTTGTTAAGATTCCATCGAGATTCGCGGTATATCATATCTGTTTCGCAGCTTGGCCTTTCAAAGGGAGGCTGGTCACTTTGTTGATTTTGTCAAGCGCAGCAAAATTGTACCCACTAACATAAAAAGTAATTAAGGTAGGAAATCATTATTTTTTTTTGTATCGTAACTTTATTGCTGGAGTATGGTACTTAGTAATATCGTACATAAACGATAGTTATCGCATGATTCGAGTCGTGGCATGTAAGCAGCAATATATATATATATATATATATATATATATATATGTGTGTGTGTGTGTGTGTATATCTATGGTACTAGAATTAGAACTAGAATTGTTGCACGCAAACGTAAGTTAATCTTTTGAGGTATAAGAGAAAGAGTACCCGGATGCGTGTGATGAAAAGAATTTTTAAGTTCTTACCGAATGAAATAATGTGCAAATATCTGATTATCAATTTTGAGAACTGAATTTTAGTTCTCCAGAAATTTTGGAAAGAGGAGGAATTCGTGCACTGATTGACCATTATCATGCCGTTGCAAGTTAGATTTTTTCTTCCTATATAGTTGATGCATGTGTCATGGTCGATAGTTTGGGAACGATCTGTGCGGTGACTTAGGCTTCTTTGGATCGTTAAAGCACCTAAGCCAAGCCGCTCACTCGGAGAGAATGCTTTGTATTGATTGAATTGTTGGATAGATAAAAATGAGAAGAAGTTCTAGGATAGAATGCTTTCTATTGATTTAATTGTCGGATAGATACAAATGAGAAGTAGCACACCCCTTTATATAGTGGAGAGCCTCAGATTATATCCATTGATTGACTATCGAACTAGTGGCCAATATTGCATCTCTCCGTCCTCCAACTACTGGCATTTATATCGAGAATTCTCTAGAACATGGCACGATTAACAAGCCCGTTCTTGGGAATGTTCCGAAAACTCCATTAGGGTTTGGATGAGCATCCTTCGATGTTGCATGGTCTTTGATGCATAAAAACCTCTCGATCGTGACACATGATTAAAGGTTGGTTAGAGGCAATCTATAACCACAACTTGACAAGCTTGCTTCCGTGGCTTTTTTGTGTAAGATGCGAAGTTTTCCCTTCAAGAGTCCAAGACTAAATCAATCTATATTGTACATAAAACAAACAAGAAAATTACTAAAATAGTCTTAAACTTATTGTAATTATGCTAATTCAGTCATAAACCTTTTGTATTTGTGCCAATCCGGCTAATTTTGGCCCACTAGTCAACGTCCACGTCGGGCGCTGACGTGGACGTTGACCGGCTGACTAAAGCTAACATGGCAAATTTTAAATATATTTTTTTAATTTCTTTTTTCTATTTTTTTTTCTTTCCCTTCATTTTCAACCTTTGGTCGATTGACCTCGTCGGCCTCGCCTCGCCCAACCATTGGCAACGATCGACAGTGAAGCTTGAACTTGCAGGCGCTAGTGGTTGGGCAAGGACAAGCCTCGCCTGATCTGGCAAGGTCGAGCCTCGCCCAGCCATGGCAAGGCTCGTTGTCACCATTGCCAGTGGCCGATGGGGTTGACCTTGTCAGCCAGAGATTGAAAATGAAGGGCAAAAAAAAAAAGGAAAGGGAAAAAGAAAAGAAAAGAAAAGAATAAATAAATAAATAAACAAAAATTTCTAAAACATAAAAAAATTAAAAAATTGGCACGTCAGTATTGGTTGGCCATTGTCTACGTCAGCGCTGGCCGAAAAAATTGGCTAGATGGACTGAATTTGCATAAATGCAAAAAGTTTAGACCTGAATTTGCATAAAAAAAGTTTAGGACTGAATTGGTACAATTGCAATATATTTAGGACTGTTTTGGTAATTTTCTCTATAACAAACTTTTAAATTTCGGTGTCCACTTTGGATTTAAGGTTATACTCGCAAATGTCAGATGCACTCTAACTTGATGAAGTAGTTCATGGTTTATATCGATTTTTATCGGGAAAAAACATCACAGGTGCCATAACTATCATACGACACTAACTTGAGTGTTACAAATTTTTTTCGATCACTTGACTGTAACAACTTAGTGAAGCACCAGTGGTCCGCGCTTTCGACCAATCTATCAGCAAAAGTTGACTAGAGTGAGAACAAAGAAAAGGTCCCAGGTCCTTACCAAAAAAAAAAAAAAAGAAAAGGTCCCAGACTCCGCCCCATGCAGTCTTTGCAGAAGCACATCGTCAGTCCACATAAATAAAAAAGACTCTAATTAGCAATCGTTTGCATGCATGATGCACCTATATCCTATGGCAAAAGTACACCACAAGTGCCATAACTTGTGTACGGCGATCACTTTGGTGCCATAACTTTTTTCGGATCACTTTGGTGCCAAAATCGGAGAAAAAAGATCACTTTAGTGCCAATTTGGCCGGAAATCCGACGTGGCATTTTTTATTAATTTTTTACGCCGACGTGGCTCGCCGGAGGCTGAGTCAGCGTGTACAGTCAGCATTTTTTATTTTAAATAATTTTTTTCAACGTGTACAGTCAGCATTTTTAATTTTAAATATTTTTTTCTTTTTTTTCCTTTTTCTTTTCTTTTCTTTTTCTCCCCTCGCCGGCCGGTTGCCGGTGGCCGGCCGGTTGCCGGTGGCCGGCCGGCCACCGGCGAAGCCCTACAAGGGCTGGGCGAGGGCGGCCGACCCTCGCCGGCGACGGGCGAGGCCAGCCCTCGCCGGCCCAGGCGAGGGTCGCCCTCGCTAGAGGCGACCCTCGCCTGCGTCTGGCGAGGCCGGCCCTCGCCGGCGTCGGGCGATGGTCGCCCGCGCCCGACTCAGGCGAGGGCGACCCTCGCCGGCGTTGGGCGAGGCCGGCCCTCGTCGGCCCAGGCGAGGGTCGGCCTCGCCCGTCGCCGGCGAGGGTCGGCCTCCCCTCGCCGGCCATGGGCAAGGCTGCCCTCGCCCAGCCCTTGTCGGGCTTCGCCGGTGGCCGGCCGGCGAGGGGAGAAAAAGAAAAGAAAAGAAAAGAAAAAGGAAAAAAAAAGAAAAAAATATTTAAAATTAAAAATGCTGACTGTACACGTTGAAAAAAATTATTTAAAATAAAAAATGCTGACTGTACACGTTGACTCAGCCTCCGGCGAGCCACGTCGCCGTCAAAAATTAATAAAAAATGTCACGTCGGATTTCCGGCCAAATTGGCACTAAAGTGATCTTTTTTCTCCGATTTTAGCACCAAAGTGATCCGAAAAAAAGTTATGGCACCAAAGTGATCGCCGTACACAAGTTATGGTACTTGTGGTATACTTTTACCTATATCCTGTAAAGCTCACACGGATGTACAGACACAGAGAGCGATGCATTGACACATTGCTGCCGAATATATTTAAGGAAGTCTTTAGCTACCAAGTGAAGAGAGCATCACAAGAAAGAGACGAGAATCACCTGCAATGGTGGTACGCTGTCAGCTGCGAATAGCACCACCCTAGCCAACTTAATGTCTTGGTTGGAGCTTAAAATCCATTGGACAAATAGATTAGGCTCGCAGCTATGATTGATAAACGTAACAATGTTTCCAACCGAACCAGCATCAATGCAGAACTCCGGAACGTCAGGCTTCTGGTCATCATGCTTGTCCATCTGATCAACTGTCTCAGAGGATGCATCTTGCGACCTCCTCTGATCGTCGATGAGAAATAGATGAAACCCGAAGTGATCACTTGCTTCCATCAGAGGAAAAGGACGCAGCGATTGTTCACTCTGAAAATGTTATGTTAACTTCAATACATATCTCCAAGACCAAGTACACATTTCAGCTGTCCTTCACAGAACAATGTATTTGACAGTTCTGACTTGAAGTTAGCTTTTACATAATTATAGGGAAAATTGTCAAAAAAGTCCTAAACCTATTACACTTTTGTCAATTCAGTCTTAAACCTTTTAAGTTTACCAATTTAGTCTTAAACCTTTTCACTTTTTGCCAATTCAGTCCATTTGGCCGGGTGGCGCTGACGTGGCAATTTTTAAATATTTTTTTGAATTTTAAAATATTTTTCTCTCCTTTTTTTTTGCTTTTTCCCTCTGGCTGGTCCGGCGACCGGCCAGAGGTGCGGGTTGGCAAGGTCGACCTCGCTGGCTTCTGGCGAAGCTCGTCCCTACCGGCCACCGGCGAGGGTGAGCCTTGCCCGCCACTGCAAGGCCGGTCTCGCCATGGCTGGGCGAGGCTCGACCTCGCCTAGCCATGTTGAGACCGACCTCGGCTGGGTGAGGTCGAGACTCGCCCAGTTGTGACGAGGTCGACCTCACCTAGATCCAGCGAGGTCGAGAATTGCCCAGCCATGGCAAGGCCGACCTTGCCGTCGCTAGGTCGGCCTCACAGTGGCGGGCAAGGCTCACCCTCGCCGGTGGCCGGCGAGGTCAACCTCACCGGCCCGCATCTCTGGCCGGTCGCTGGACCGGTATGAAGGAAAAGGCAAAAAAAAAGGAGAAAAAAATATTAGAAAATTCGAAAAAGATATTTAAAAATTGCCACGTCAACACCGGCCGGTCAAATGGACTGAATTGGTAAGAAGTAAAAAGGTTTAGGATTAAATTGGCAAACTTAAAATGTTTAAAACTAAATTGATAAAAGTGCAATAAGTTTAAGACTTTTTTTGACAATTTTCCCCATGACAACATGCATTTCCTTTTTTCAACTTCCAGTCTCAAAAGACAATGCTATCAGGATACTGACGCTGATGATGAACAAGTGCTCCATTCATTCTCGGTGCAATGTCATTTCCCATTTGAAAATGTTAAAAGAATCCAATGCCGAAAGCTTAAAGTCATTAAAGGGAAAGATGGTACGTGCGGATAAGGTCATCATAGACACCAACCCCATAAGCACGTGATGTGGATTAAAACTTAACATCTCCTACGAATGCACGTGAATTGCAGATCATAAGCCTACATGTGAAATAAACTGATGAAATGGGTGACATGGATCGAAACTTAAATTTCAACACCGTGTTAAAAGTCAAACCCTAAAGCTCAAACTATGAGATCATAAAGCCATAAGCAAGCGATGGGAACAAGCACAATGTAACAAGATTTGGTAACAAACTCTGAATAAATGACAAATCACTTTGTTGCCACGACACAAATGCCTAGGACCTATTTCTTGAAGTTGAGATCCATCCATGAAATGCTTAATTGATGAAACCGGTAACCCCAAAAGGCTAAAACTTTGAGTCCAATATTCGCGGTAAATCCAGTTAATGGACTATATATTATTCAAGCAATCACGGGCAATTAAATAAATTAAAAAAGCTTGTATCATCCACAAGTTCATACCAATCCCAATAAAAATCTGTAACTTGTATGCAAGAGTATAAGTTAAAGATTGAGGTAATATATATATATATATATATATATATATATATATATCCAAATCAACGTCTTCTTGATCAAAAGGAATAAGAACACCTACAACTCCATCAAGAGCAAAGATTTCATACCTTTTTGACAATAGTTGTGCGTAGTTATGTAAATATGGTAATGAATACAAAAGATGATTTCATGACTACATAATGACATCTAATATTCATGGTGTAATTAAGTTAAGCAAGTTGTAAGCTACGCGATATGTGTGTATATATATATGTGGGTTTTGGAGCATTAATCATGGGCCACTTCAAAAGCTTACAATTGGCCCACTGTTCAAGAGAAGCAAATCAAATAGCGGATTGAGTTTCTAAGGTCCACAGACGAAACGAGCTCTCTTATAATTGGACCTCTAATCCCTCGAAAATCCTATAAGATCTAATATGTTATGAGACCCCATTTTCATGTAATAGTGCTATTACTTAAAGTGATGAATGAAGCAAGTATTTCTTTGACAACATAAAAAGTCCATAAACAAGTTGGTTTTTAGAAAATTAATTATTTTGAAAGACATTACTAACATCCTATATATCTATAATCATATATAAAAGCGAGCCATAAATGCTGAATCTTTTTTAGAATCAATTGATATTGTATTTGTTAGGAAGGACGCATTAGAAGCCAAACTTTTCACTTGGGGAGATCACCAAGAGAGAGCCAAGTCCGAGCCCATTAACATATCCAATTAGACACTGACGTTCACTCAAAAGTTTAAACTAATGAGTTATGAGCCAAGTAAGATATATTAATCGCTCTACACCATACTAATTCCCGACGTGGGATTTTTCTAATGAGTGGATCCTAACAGTAATTAATAGGGGCTAATAAGTATTTAAATAAATAGAAATGGTAATAATTATTGACAAATGAGAGGTTACGAAATCAAGAGATAGAGGCTCCAGAATATGTTTCTTGATGTAAATTGAAAGTTTTCAATAAGATTTTGTATTTTCACAGTTCTTCTCAAACCGCGTGAATATTATTTTGCTTTGAATTTGTGCGACATGTAGGCCCATGAACTTTCAAGAAAATTAAAATAAATACGAAGCGTTATCAATTAACCACCCTCCACTCTTTGAAAGTTAATCTGTGTTTAATATTAAATATATCATACTCTGTGTTTATTATACTATTTTGCAGTATATAAGTTATTTGGTTTAATTTCAAGTTGGCCAATTATGCTCTAATTGCTTCTGCGTGGTCATTTTTGATAGAGGAGGGTACTTCCATTGTTTTCATATTTTTTTTTATCAATTCACCTTATATTTTTCTTTAATTTGCCGCAATATAGACCGATTAATTTAGATATAAATTATCGTCGATAATAAAAATAGTTTTTATTGATTAATTATTTCAAGGGATAAAAGCGATCATTTTTTTAAAACGAATATTTTTGAAATTATTGATTTTCACGAAACAAACGGAGCATTGGATTGCTTTATTTCAAATATGATGAGCCATTTTAGAAGATTGTGGTTTCATTTAGAAGCTACGCAGTCAAGGGACGTAGTTTAAGTTCGACTAGCTCCCCCTTGTTCATGATTCCGTTTTCACTGTGTATTCATGATAATTTTTTGTATATCGTCGCGAATTGATTTATTACTATTTGTTTTTTTTTTCAATTTGATAAAAACAGACAAGATCGCAAAGCAAAAGCAAAATAGGAGAAAATTGTTTGACACGTATGATGATGAGCCTTACCACGCTGACCTGAAATTCAGGCGTGCAATTGAGGTCCAAATGTGACAACAACCGGTCTGATTCTCAGGTCGTCGATGATGCAAAGGATGTTTGCTTCCTGGTCTCTTGCGATGGCTGCTGATTTCCCAGTAAAACACACATCTCACTTTCTATTTTCAAAATTTGGGTTAGAAAAGGAAGTGAAAACGTGAATATATTACAAAGACCTTGGTATAAGAAATTGGATTATTTAGCAAAGTGTCGTACCGCAAGCACTCTTAAATAGTTTTTTTCTAGCCACTTAGGCCGTGAATGATAACCATTCTATTTCAGAAATCAATTTATGATAAAAAAAAACACACATTTGATAACAACACAAATTTCTGCTCCCGAAACAAAAAATTGTTTGATAACGATAAAAAATGGACGGTGGCAGGCAAGTGGACGGTGGGTGGATGGCGGCGACAACGGACGGTGGCAGCGAATGGCAGGTGGCGGAAGGCGACATGGCTGGTGCGGAGGATGGCGATTGGCAATGGGGGGAGGGCAATGGCAAGAGGAGGGCGATTGGTGGCGGGAGACGATGGCCGGTGGAAGGTGGGCGATGGCCCACTGCGGCTAGTGGCGGGAGGTGGGCGACGACGGGAGGAGGGCTGCCGGAGACGTAAGCGGCGGCCTATGGTGGGAGGAGGGAGAAGGGCGACCGGCGGCGGGAGATGATGGCCGGTGGACGATGGTGGGAGATGGGCGGCGGTGGGAGAAGGGCGGCCTGTGGTGAGAGACGTTGGTCAATGGACAGCGGTCGGTTGCAGGAGGTGGGCGACGGGAGACGGTGGTCGATGGACAAAGGTCGGCTGCGGGAGACGGTGGCCGATGGACGGCAGTCGGTTGCGGGAGACGGTGACGGGAGGAGGGCAGCCGACGGCGGGAGACGGTGGCCGATGGATGGCGGCCGGTGGCAAGAGGCAAGAGGAGGCAGCCGACGGAGAGAGATGGTGGCCGGCGGTGGTGGTAGGCGGCGGCGAGAGGAGGGTAGCCAGCGGTGGGAGACGGTGCCTGGTGGATGGCGAGCGGCAGCCGGCAGTAGGAGACGACGAATGGCAGGAGGCAGAGGCTGGCAAGTGGGTGGCGGGTGGGCGATCGACTAGAAGTGAAGGCGAACGATGAGATGAATTTTAACTTATCATTTCTGTTTTAGAAATAGAAAAGTAAAAAAATTTAACTTATTATTTCCGTTCCAAACTTATTTATGAAATCAAAATTTGTTCCGGAAATAAAAAAATAAAATTACATGACCAAATGGATTTTTGTTCCAAATCTGTTCCTGAAACAGAAAAATAGAAACAGAATGGTTATCATTCGTAGCCTTAACACGAGGTCAAAGCATCGAAAACAGTTTTTGATTAATCTCACCACGTTGGGTCGAGCTGATTATATTGAATTCAACTAATAACAACAATCAAGCACATCATTCGAAGAATCAAAATTTCAAATTGTAATCAATAAACCTATTAATCCTATAAAAAAACTATACAAGTTGCTCCGAGCTAAACCTAATCACGGGCTCTACCGGCTCCTACAATAAAAGGGCCCAAATGCGCTTTTGAGCGGGCCTGGACAAGTGTCCATGGTTAGAAAAACCGTGCTCGATTGGGTGAATTCGGCTCGCCCAGCCTGCACAATCGAAATGCATTTCTCAAGGGAAGGCGGGCCTAGCGATCGAAGGGCCCCGTCTCGATCTGAGCGGGTCCGTCCATCGATCACCTCTGGAGTTAGGACGGGAGGGGAGTTGAAGAGCAAGCGAAGGAAGGAGGAGGGACAAGGACGATTAGGTCGAGGTTATAGGTTCGGACATGTTAAGGTAAAATGCACAGGGGGACGAGAAGAGCCAAAAAGGAAACGAGAGAGAAGAGGCGCACGGCGACGACAGTTTGGTAAAGCTCCGCACGCGAGGCCGTCCCTTTCACAGCCTGCGGACTCCACGAGAAGGCGTCGCACGTACACCCACCCACATCAACAACAGCAGCAACAGCAACAAAGGTCGTCTTCTCTCCCCCTCCCTCCCTTTGCATTATAAGCACGCCTTCGTATTCCTCACCAACCTCACTTCCTCCGCAGTCGCTCTCTCTCTCTCTCTCTCTCGCTCGAATTCCTCTGCGTGTGTGCGCGTCCGAAGAGAAGGGGAAGATGGCCTGCGCAAGCTTCGCCAAGCTCGACGCCTCCTCCTCCCAGTGGATCGGGCAGCGGTCCTTCGCCGCCCAGCGCCGCCCCGGACCGTCCCCCCCCGCCCGCCGCGTCTCCCTCCCGATCCGCGCCGGCGCTTACTCCGACGAGCTCGTCCACACCGCCGTCAGTTCCCCTCTCTGTCTCTCTCGCTCCCTCGCTTGCTGCAATCGGCTGTTTGCGTTTTTGGACGATTGATCGGTTTGGCGGTCGCTGTTTGCATGTGGGGTTTTTGGTTCGGGATCTCGGACTGTGAGGTTTTGAGAGCTCTTGATAGCTTGATTGATCCTTTGTTGAGCGCTTGAATCTTACTGGGTTTTGATCGTTGACCGGCGGAGTGTTCCCGGGGGGGTCAATGATTGCTTGAAGTTCCGTTGGGACGGGAGTGCACGTTGAATTGACTACCGTTGGGCCTGGAGATAGCTATTGATCGTTGATCTCTCGTTGAATATCTCCATTCTTTTGGGGTGTCAGCTTTGTCGCAAATGGGTGGGGGTGAACCTCCTTCGTTCGGGTTGTTTGGATTCATGAAAGTAAAACGTGACCTGCCTTCGACGTTGTTCAGATCGGAGATGATCCTTCCTGCCTAGCTGTTACCGCGATCCCGAGGAAACTCTCCTGGTGACCGATAATGAAAACTAATGTTGCGCCGGTGCTCGCATGGAATGGATGAACATAGTGTGTCCTTATTTTCCTTTCAGTCTTTGGGGCCCCAATCAATGGAGACTCATTTTACATTTCATTTGACTTATCACCGCTTTACCTCTTAATTCAGTTTATGCTGGATTTCTCCCACTGAAGTTGCTTTGCCCCAAAACAGCCAACTCCATGGAGTGTTTGAAATTCTTTCTGTCCTCGCCCTGAGGAGGTGTGCCTTAATAATTTTAAATTTCATAAGCTTCTTATCCAAAATGTCCTCTCATGCGATCCTATCTTGTGCCCGTGCTTTTGGAATTGTGAGATTGAGTTTTGCTATGGCTGTTGTCTTTTGGCAATGCATAACAGCTTCATATTTTTGCCATCTGAATATTTCCTTATGTCGGAGGAGTCGTAGTGCATTATGACAAGCCCAAATTTTTTTCCCTATATCTGATCTTGCAATAAAATACAGCTGTTGTTAGTCCTTTTCGTTTCTGGTTGAAACTGTTGTTAGTCTACGTAGTATATTTGCGTGTGTACTATGCACCAAGTACTTGCATATGTGTGCGCTTGCAGAGAGAGAGAGAGAGAGAGAGAGACCCCTGTCAAGTAATTCTTTCCCCAAGTTAAGAGTTGAAACATCATCCACTCACAGTGGGATTTTATTGAAAGTAAATGCTTCTAAACATATTCTACCAGTCCGCTGAGCTTTTTCTTGGTTCATTATGCACAGAAATCCATTGCATCTCCTGGTCGTGGTATCCTTGCCATTGATGAATCCAATGCAACCTGTGGGAAAAGGTTAGCATCCATCGGGTTGGACAATACTGAGGTCAATCGTCAAGCTTATAGACAACTTTTGTTGACCACACCCAGCCTGGGTGAATACATCTCTGGTGCCATTTTGTTTGAGGAGACACTTTACCAATCAACAACCGATGGGAAGAAATTTGTGGACTGCTTACGTGAGGAGAAAATTGTTCCAGGCATTAAAGTTGACAAGGTTTGCTTTGAGGGGTCTTTCCTGATTGTGTGTGCTTCAACTAGAAACTGTCGTTAATGTGCTTATTATTAGTATACTCTCTTTGTCCAAAGGGTTTGGTTCCTCTTCCTGGATCCAATAATGAATCCTGGTGCCAAGGCTTGGATGGATTGGCTTCAAGGTCCGCTGAATACTACAAGCAAGGTGCTCGTTTTGCCAAATGGTGAGTCAGCTTGTGCTCCAATTTGTTCATTAAGATGTTACTTTCGGCCTTTCTCTAATTTCTCTCTGTGAAAGATCTTATTACATGACTTATAACTAATCTGTTTGCCATTGCTGAATCCACTTGAATGCTTTACACTTGCGCTGATTACCCTTTAATTCTTAAATTATTCTGCAGGAGGACAGTGGTTAGCATTCCTTGCGGTCCCTCTGCTCTTGCAGTAAAAGAAGCTGCATGGGGACTTGCACGATATGCTGCCATTTCTCAGGTAACTCATCAACTTAAGACAAACTGTTTTTGGTGTAAGGACTAAATAAAGTACTTCTTGATCACTGTTTTTATTTTGGATCTGAAATGTGAACTGACTGACAGTTCAACAATATGTCCAAATTTTTGCCTGCATGACTTGTCAGCTTTAGATAGTCCTTGAAAATCCTTTTTTTTTTTTTGGGGGGGGGGGTGATGCCTTCTACTTAAAAATAGAGTAAACTACTATTATAGATGATTATTTTACTTAAATTTTCAGATAGGCTAGAATTTTCGGATTCGGTAAGCATCTGTCTCAAAGGTTTAAATAGAATGCACTGCTTTCATATCTGGTGTCCCTTAGTTGTTATGTATTGTCTAATGTGCAGGATAATGGCCTTGTGCCTATTGTTGAACCTGAAATTCTTCTTGATGGAGACCACCCTATTGAGAGGACTCTTGAAGTGGCAGAGAAGGTTTGGTCCGAGGTCTTTTTCTATTTGGCTGAGAACAATGTTATGTTTGAGGGTATCCTGCTTAAACCCAGCATGGTAACCCCTGGAGCTGAGCATAAGGAGAAGGCTTCTCCTGACACAATTGCCAAGTACACTCTTACAATGTTGAGAAGGAGAGTTCCTCCTGCTGTTCCAGGAATCATGGTATGTACATTTTAACATTTGTACGTCTTTGTAGCCTAGTGTAGTACATATAAGCCTAACAATTTAGTAGGCTGGTCGCATGTTGTCATTCATTCTTATTCTAATGTTGAATAGCTTTTCTCGTTGATGTTCTTGTGGTAAATGATGCATATAGTATGTTTCTGCTGAAGTAGGCACCAATTTATGAAACCGAGGTAAGTTTGGGCATCTAGGTTTGACTACTATAGATGTACTGATGTCAGAGGGATTCTTATGAATAGATGATACTAATCGTGTTTGTTGGAGAGGTTAGCATGATCTCAGGTACTTGCATTGTTATGAGAGAATCAATTTCGTTAGAACCTGTTAGATAATGGGCATCTTTTCTGCGTGTTACCAGTTTTTGTCAGGAGGACAATCTGAAGTTGAAGCCACCCTGAACCTTAACGCGATGAACCAGAGCCCCAACCCTTGGCACGTTTCCTTCTCATATGCACGTGCGCTGCAGAATTCTGTGCTGAAGACATGGCAAGGACGTCCCGAGAATGTCGAAGCTGGCCAAAAGGCACTGTTGGTGCGTGCCAAAGCAAACTCGTTGGCTCAACTCGGAAGGTACTCTGCCGACGGTGAAGGCGAGGAAGCAAAGAAAGGGATGTTTGTAAAAGGCTACACATACTAAGCCCCCAAATTCGGAGCAACTTCGGTACGATGGGACCGCACTTCAGTCAAAGTGTTTTGTTGTCTGTTTTTCATTTATTTTTCTGCTCAATGAGGATTCAAGAGTGTTTCGGTTCCTTCATTTGGGTCCTTGCCTTATTGCCTCATACTTCCCAATAATACCCGTGAGAAGGGGAATAGTTCCTGAACGGTAATTAGGAGAGGGATGTAATAGTGAAAGAAAGACATAAGAGTATGGATCCATAAAAAGGTTTAGAAAGACTTGTTTTCTAATGATTTTGTAAGCATCCATAGGATACTTTCAATGTGCTGGATTTTATGTGTGGACAGATGCAATGTGTCGATCAATAAGGTCATGTCTATTGCCATGTTATTACCTTTATCACGCAAGTTTTATCCAAGTGGTTGATACATTTCGCTTGGAATTGGAAGTTCATCCTATAGACCCTCAATTTTATGTTCCAGACTTTTGTTTGTTTTTTTTTTCTCCCTTTTCACATTTTTCCTTCAGAGAAACATTTGCGACAGTATTTTTACTATTAGAATATATGGAGATGATGTAAATACTTTTATTGAAAACTGATTTTGTAAATGCCAATAGAAAAATTCTAATTTTGAGAAAAGAAAGTGCGCGCGGCTGCTTCCCCTTCCCCAATTTTAGTACAAGTTTAACATAATAGGCCCCAAAAGCCCACCATTCATAGCCTACTGGGGAAATGGCCCAACCCTTTTCGAAATGATAAATCCTCCCGTCATAAGTCGCATGTGATTGAATCACCTCAGTTTCGAAACGAGTATAACTTAATCTCTAATATGACAATCATCTCAATTTCATTTCTCATCATCTTTCTGCTTGGAAGGGTGAATTGTGGCTTCAGTTTGTCCATTACTAACCTATTTTTCAGCGAAGTGAATCAAGTGATTACTTCACTTTGACAGTTTGAGAGCACAGACACGTGAAAATGGTATGGACAGATCATGCATGGCCTGTCAATCAGCAGATGTTATATCTTGGCCAGATCACATGGCTCAAATCCAAGTCGTTGAATTCTTTAATCTCATAGAGACCAGGCTCTGGAGGTAGTCTCTGACTCTCATAACCTTAGACTAGACTTTCTCGCGGCGTGTTTTGTCTTCTAAGGCAGCTTTTTACCAATTTTCATATGTTCCCCGAATCTAACCCCACCAATCTCCAACACCACAATAATCAATACTATCATATAATATACAAAATAAATCCCCTCTTTTCTTTTTTCTTTGCTATTTGCAAATATGCAATCTGATCGGTCCATTCAAGGGAGTCCACCCATGACAACTTGAGTAACTATTGCTTATGCTAATCCTATTATAACGAAGCACATTAATGTACGGGACCACATCGAATGCCACTAGAGATTTGTAGCTTCTACAGAACTCATAGTAATTGATATTTGTATACTGCTTGGTGCTTAGAGTAACCAAAATGATTATTTTTGAACGAAAGATTAGTGTCAACGAAATTGTCTTCATTGCCACACCGATTTCGAGGTCAAGAGCTCTACGCGCTCCCGTGTTATCGTGTCACGTTGTCATCAAACAGTAGGAATCTTTCTCACATGTGTCCTCCGCATACATATCGGTTTTATTTATATACCTTGAATCACACCCTCGGTCGCCATGAAAAAGTATAGAAAAAGCAGTGACGCTGATTCCAACATTCTTTTTTTTATTTAGCGTGTCGCAACAGATTCAATTTTGTTATGAGCATAATGCTCCGAGAATTACCAAAAACGTCTATTTAATTATTATTATTTTTGCTGATTGAGTCATAAATCTTATGTATTTGTGCAAATTCAGTCTGTCCGATCAAATTTGATCGAAAATCGCTAACATAAACGTCGGCCGTCCATCCCACATGACGCTGCTGACGCACATGGACATTTTAAAATAATATTTTAATAATTTTTGTTCTTTTCTTTCTCTTTTTTTTCTTCCCTTTTTCCTCTAGCTAGTCGTCGAGGTCCAACGACCGACTAGAGATGAGGGTCATCATGGTTAACCTCGCTGTCGTTGGGCGAGGTCAGCCTTGTCTGTTGCTGGGGGAGGCTCGACCTCACTGTTGCTAGATGAGCCTCGACCTTGCCAGCAACATTCGTGAGGCTTGCCCTCTCGACCAATGAGGGCAAGGTCGAGCATCGTCGGCTAGACTAAATGCTTGAAGGAATGAGCTCGCGAGTATCTTTAATTATTTGTTATTTATTTTTTTATGGCCCAAAACAAGTTGTTATTATCACGGTAAATTCAATACACTCACTTAAAGCATTTTGCCAAGTTTTCCGAGAAATTTGACTAATCAAAGTAGGGGAACGATGGAAACAAATACGGTGCGTTTCGGGAAGACCCATTGACCCCAAAACCATGTGAAGATGCGCTTTCGTCGTCAAGCTGTAGGGCTGCCGGGGTGTCGGGCCATGGCTTGGATTCGCCATTTTTAAGTAATTTAGGATGGGCTAGGAAATATTAAATAAGACTTATCATGTTCCTAATTATTTTATGCAGTTTTGAAATGTGAATGTCAATTCTCGGCAAAGTTTCTCTCTGTTATTTCATGTAACAAGAAAAATTTACGGTTTCAGAAAAAAAAAAAACTCTCCCAGAAAAACATGATAGCATGATTAATCGATAGCGAGATAGAGCAGAGTGGACATGCATGTTTGACTCGAGAAAGATGGACTAAGGGTGTGTTTGCGAATGCTTTTAACTTTGAGATTTTGAATTGAGTGAAAGGTCCCAGGCTCAAGGTATTTTTACCGTATTACCGTGGTAACAGATATTTGAGCCTTTGATTAGAATTAAAACTTTAAAGTGAAAAAAAAACACGAAGAAGGAGAAAATCACAAAAGAAGCTTTGAGGGCAATTGAGGCCAAATGCCTATCAAGGATCGATGGGCGGTCCTATGACAAGACCACGGTGATGTGTAGCTCACCTGGAGTCTCATGCAACCCCGCTTTCACCAAATCAATGTTGGTGTCACCATATCTCTCTCTCTCTAGCCCACGCACCTGGATCAAATCGACTTACGTCGCTACAACATCTCCATCGACTTCGCAGTCATAGTCAGCGGCGGCGACGAGCATCGGCTTACCAACTAGCTCTCTCTCCTCTTGCACCTAGCTCTCTCTTCTATTGCACCATGGTGGTCGGGGCATGTTAGGACTTTGGGGGACGAAATAGTAAGAACAATGAGATTTGTGATGGCAAGATAGGAACCCAACGATTCATTAACGCCGTCACCCAGCATTTCAAAATTGTTGCAAAGTCAAAATTAGCGGCTATTTGCTTTGGGTTGTGAGCTTTGCTATGGCGATTTCAAGCCTAAAGAATCACAGAAAAATGCTCTAGGAAACGTAAACGTACTTTAGAGATCCGCAAACGTTCGAAAAAGTTTGGTGGAACGTACCTAATGCCGGTGCACGAGAGTTTTGACCCGTGACACTATAACCTAGAACGTGTTTGATACACAAAAAGGAACTTTTGATAAGAAGTCAAACAGTTCAGCTGGACATTTAGGTCTGATTTTAGTGGTAGGCACTCTTTCTCTAGGAGTGTTTTTTTTTCGTTGATGATTATATAATCACTTAGAGCACGTTTATTTCATTGAAAACTTCATGATAAAGAAAATTAATAAGTATACCGAAAGTCTTAAAATTTTTCCTTAAAATGTAATTGAATCATAAAATTTTTAGAAAGTGCAATTAAATTGTTATATTTATCACGAAAGTACATTCCGGTCCTGTAATTTTTAAAAAGTACAATTAAGTTCTAAACTTTCAAAAAGGTGTAATGGATTGCACCTTTTTGAAAGTTTTAGGACTCAAGTTTAGGACTAAATTGCACTTATCCTTAAGTTAGTTTTCATTAGTTTGGCGATTTAGGGAAAATATTTTCCTTCTTGTCAGAAGAGGAAGTTGTCTTCCGTCAATTTAAACCTGTTGTTTTCAGTCTATTGAAAACATTTTTCTATAAATCGATTAGTTTTCCGTCATCAGAACACAGAAAAGTCAAAAAATAGTTCTCAAAAACAGTTTTCTTTCAAATAAATAGTGCCTCAGTTCTAGGTACTCTTCTTCCACGATTCTCTTGTGGTTGATAAAATCACTTTTAGAGATGGTTCCACCTTATAACTCGGAAGACTCTCCCCACATTAACCGATGTGAAAGATGAAAACGACGTCAAATTAGGAAATGGGGGGACCTAGATGTTGGAAACTACACACGATGTGGAGCAAGTGGAACGAGTGTCAGAACGACAATACATTTGTTTGGAAGGTTTTGTTTGTTTTCCCCGATCATATGTACATTTTTCTTTAAATCTCTTTTTTTATATTCGTAGTTGTGGGGGCAGAGATTGCTAGGGTTTTGGAACCATGACCCCACATGTTTCGATCTCCTTCCTTCTCCTCTTTCAACCGGAGCATTAGGGCTTGCAAGATCGGATTGCGATCGTTGTTCGCATACGACGACATTGATTATGTGACCATATCTGTGTTCCCCACTCTTACAGCTGGAGGTGATGTGTATTCATCTCCAATTGGTCAGATTGATTCGCTGTTTTCTAAATTGTTCCGCATCAATGTTATTATGAACTCTTCCGGTATTTAATCTAGGGTGCCTTTGTTTCGTGAAAAATTTCTCATTTTTTCACTGTTTGGTGACGTACCTCGAAATAAGAAGGAAGCATTTGTCGGATATTAGGTACGGTTTATTGAGAAGATATTTCCCGTTGTACACAAAGAGTTGTATGTCTTTTCTAGTGAAATTATGTTGTAGGTCTTCAAAAGCTACAAGAGAGACAGGAAGAGCTGTAGCTCCTGTCCTCGGCCAGATTGAAGTTTTGCATAGTATCTCCTCATAAGGAAAACGCTTTCCTCTTTAGCCGCCGTTTATTTCGCGAAAATTTAAAATTTCAAAAAAAAGAATTTCAAAAAAATGTCAATATTTTTAGGTGTTTGATTGAAATCTGAAAATAAACTAGAAATTATTTCTTTCGTTTAGAAAGGAAAAATTGATTTTATTTTTCTTAAGAGATATATAGTATTCGTGTGATATAAGAGATACCCAACTATTGAGATCCCGGTTGCAAGAGTGGGGGTTTCTCTTCCCAACCACTAGGAATTTGAGCCAGGCATTGGGGACCCATGCTTGGCCTTGATGAACTCAAGTCTGGGTGCCGATGACTTGGGTGTAGGAGTCGGATACCCAAGCATGGTCATTGGAGACCCAGGCACGGACACAAGAGTCTTGGGTTTGGCCTTAAGGGACCTGGGCTTAGCCTTTGTGGACTGGGGCTCGGTTGTCGAGGAACAGAGCTTGCGCTAGTGACTGGGGCATGGGAGCAAGGTATCAAGGCACAAGTATTGTGGTCTCGAGCATGGCCGATGGGGCCTTCAGCATAGGCAACGGAGACCCGAGCCTGACCTTTGTGGACCCAACCATGGGCGATGGTGCCTACACAAGAGCTGAATACCTGGGATAGCCATTGAGGACCCTAGCACGGACATTGAGGACTTGGCCAAGCCTTAATGGACTCGAGCCCGAGCGATGTTGACGTGGGTGCGAGAGCCAATGGCCTGGCTATGTTGTCACATGGGCATTGGGGTCTCGAGCATGGCCTTTGTGGACGAGGCTCAACCTCTGTGAACCTAGCTTCGAGCACGAAGGACTTGGGCACGAGAGCCAAGTAATCAGGCATGGCCACCAAAGGCTTGGTCAGGGCGTTAGGGTCTCAAGCTTGGCTTCTATGGACCCAGGCTTCGGCGCCGGTGATTTGAGTGGGAGAGTTGGGTACTTGAGCATTGCCGTCGTGACTCGGACACGGGCACTAGAGTCCTAAGCTTGGACTATGTGGACTTGGGCCCTGGCCTTCATAGACCAAGGTGCCAAACTAGGGTCATAAGCCTAGGCACTATTGACGGGTGCGAGAACTGCATGGCCGTCGAGGACCTAGGCACAAGCACCATGGTCTTGGGCTCGGCCTCCATGGACCCCTGCTAGCCTCGATTGATCCAAGTTTGGGCGCTAGTGACTTAGTCATTGGAGCTGGTTACCTGGGCATAGCGTCGAGGACCCGAGCATGGGTATCAAGGTCTCGAGCGAGGCCTATGTAGACTTGGGCCTAGCCTTGATGGGCCTGGGCCTGAGTGTCGAAACTGTGGTCCTCAGCCTAGCCTGTATGAACTCGGGCCCAAGTGCCACTAACTTGGGCGTGTGATCAAGGTACTCGAACATGGTTGTTGGGGACCTGAGCACCTGGCACATGGGTCTTGGGCCTAGCCTCTGTGGACCCAGGCCCAACCTTAATGGACCAGGGGCTAGGTGTTGGTCGCATGGGCATAGGAGCCAAGTACCCGGAGTCTTAGGCATAGCCTTAAGGGATCTGGGTCCAGCCTATATGGACCCAGGCTTGGCTATTGAGGAATCGGTTCCAAACTCGATGGACTCAAGAGTCGAGTACCCAAGCATGGTGGCTGGGGACTGGGCACCGATTTTGGGGTTTTGCGCATGGCCATTAAGGACTCAGGAACAAGCAACAGTGTCTTGGGCCTTGCCTTGTGGGCTCAAGCCTAGGCATCGGTGACTTGGTGAAGGAGGCGTGTCACCGGGAATGAGCACCAAGGTCTTGAGCCCAACATCAAAGGACCAAGGCCTAGCCTTTGTGGACCTGTGCTCGGACACTGAGGAACATGGCTTGGCCTTGATGGGCCTAGGCTTAGGCACCATTGACTTCAGCGCAAGAGCTGAGTGCTTGGGCATGGGGACCAATGTCTCAGGCCTGGTCTCTATAGACTTGGGTTCGACCTCTAGACTTGAGCTTGCTGTCGAGGACCCTGACAAGGGTGTCGTCATTGCTGTCCACAAGCGCCGAAGTCTTTAATTCAATTGTTGATATTTAGTCATATTTTGGAAAATAATTTTCGATTTTCAAAAGAAAAAAATTATTTTTCCTAATTTAAGCATGAGTTTTCCGATTATTATGAAAAGATTTTCTGTTAACTCATTTTTTTAAGCGTTCTAAATGTCGAAAACAGAGGAAATATTTTTCGAGAGAGCTTTTTTTCGTGAAAGAGAGCCTTAGAAAGTGAATTTCCACTTTTTATGGTGTGGGGGATTCTCTTGACCAAAAATAGTTCAAGTGGACCATTCATTTTCCATGTACCAAACACCAAAACTCTACGAAAACCTTTTTTCCGGAAAATCCGATCTACTTTGCTATCATTACTTTTAGCGTGGAGTGTCAAGCCTTTTCTCTAAAAGATTAAGATGTTTAATCGAAGAAATTTGGAGAATGTGAGTGGGCTCTTGTTTTTACTTGAAGTTTATGCTCGAACTTGAAAAGACAATCTCAAGAGACGTGATGAGCCCTATTATAGTCCAAACCTACTTTTAATTAGCAAGATCCTGACTAAATCAGCTTCCTAGAAGTCAAAAGGTAATCTATCAAAATCTTTAGACAATCTTGACCACTTTTCGGATTTCAGAATCTCACTCCTGCTCTCTCAGTAAAAAGACAAATAACATTAATAGTATCTAAATTTTAACTTAATGTGTATTATTTATTTAATATGATCCTTGAATTATTACTAAATATTCAATATAGTCCATTTCATCAGTTCAAGTTAACATAATTTGCTAACACGCTGTTCAATTTGTTAAGTTTTAAGAATAGACGATAAAAATAAAAATCTGCTAATTCAAAAGAACATGGATAAAAGAAATTGAATTCATTGTCACATACATGATCTTGTAGCGTATTGACCCATCATTTCAATAGTCCAACTCGGAATTGAGTATCCTATTATGTCATCAAATCAAACAAAACGATTACATCGAATTTTTAAGGAATAGTTCAAGGATCATGTCGAGTGAACTAGTTCCGATATGACATTATGCGTCGGGGCAAAACTCAGGAACGATTGCCCTGATGAAATAATGCATGCAATTTTTCGATCCACGGAACAAAAAAGCTAACTATTTAGGATTTTTTTTGCGCACACTAGAAAGGAGAGTTTTCTTTCTTTGGTCGAAACGAAAAGGAACCAAAGAAAAAAGTTGACAAGACAAAAAGTTGTTCTTGTATCGAAACCCTTTCGTGAGCTGTACCCAGAGAAAGGAGATGCTGCAGATCCCTTGTGAAAGGCGCAGAAGAGAGAAAGCAAAAGAGAGAGGATTCGATTTCGACATGCAACAAACTCCCAGCATCATTCCCTTAGCTGGATCTTACCACATTTATTCATCCCTTCCAACGACCCATGCCCCCTCTCCATTTAATACCTTATAGCCCCCCCTTCCCCTCCTTTGCATTATACTGTGGTGTTTGTTCATGAGCTGCTTTTATATTCACCAAGAAGCAGCAGCAGCAGCAGCTGCGGCAGCAACTTTGCACCTCCTGCTGCTCCGGATGATGTACTTTGCTCGCTTTATTACACGGGGGGTCGTACGGTGGGGCGTTTGACATTTCGTTTTCATGTTTGAACCGACTGCAATTAAAAGAGTACACACCTGTTGCTGGGATTGACTCGGTCTGGACCCTATCTATACACATACGACCAAGTACACAGGTATACACGTCCGCAGAATTGATTACTGTCTCTCCCTGTCTTTCGAAAAGGTAAGGGCATACGACTGGAATGCATCGAGTCTGATTTGAGACGAATGAAATGCTAGTAAAAAAAAAAAAACATAGGCCCGAAAACCCGGATCATCCCTAGTTTTCTCGGGCTCAAGTAGTGCCCGAACACCCGGGCCGGCCCTACTTCTGTGTTCGATCATAGACAGACAAGGCACGAGTCAAATATAAACCTAAATTGGGCTACATGTAAGCTGTCGAAATGGGAAAATTTTGGTCAATGGCAAAAGCAAGAGACGGGAAGGAAAGTGATTGCGCACGGATCGATCGGCAGCAATCCGAGGTCCATGACAGCAATTGGATAATCATATAAGGAAATCAGAACCGGATAAGAGCTAAGTAATCATCACGAAATCGACCCAGAGGAGCATAAAAGAGGGAGCGAATCATCCCGGAATGATGCCGTGATTACGCCACCAGCGGGAGGGCATTCTCGGAACCCGACCGGGACAGCTCCCTCGGAGCAGTCCCTGTGGTCCGTCCCTCCCTTTAGGAACGCCCTTCAAAAAGATCTCTCCTTTGACCGTCGTACTCTCTCTCCTCTATCCTCTCTCTCTCCAAAAAGAAGGAAAGGACCTTTTTTTTAAAGATGTCGCAAGCATGAATGCGAAAATCAATTAATGGGAATCGTTAACGAGTCGCCTCTCTCCTCTCGCACGACCCTTTTTAGCCGCGGTTGCTGCAGAGAGACATACAGGAGTCGAGCCTCGCTCTCTCTGTTTCTCTCTCTCTCTCTCTCTCTCAACCTTTTTGATCTCTGTCATCATCGTCATCATCAAGATTTTGCTAAAGCTTTCCCCTTCCCTTTGCCTCAGATTCAGATATATATATATATATATATATATATATATATAATTTCCTCGATGCAGAGCGAAAAGGGTGTGCCCATCATCTTCTAGTTTTCTTTTGCTGCTGCTGCTCCTCTCGTCAAACTCGCACTCCCTCTGATGCATTGAATACTTCGCCGCCCATTAATCTCTCTCGCGCGCGCCCGCGGGGGCGAGCGCACGAAGGGACCGACCTCCTCGAGGATCGATCGACCCGTCGCGGCGGCGGCGGCGGCGGTTCCCCTTCACGTCGTCCCCGCGATCCGACGGCCCAGATCTTCTCGTCTGTGATCGTACGGCCGGGGATCCTCTGTCAGCCCGTCCCTTCTCCCTCTCTCTTTCTCTATCTTATCTCTACGTAAGTCTCGCCTCAGTATCTCTCTACCTACTTCCCCTTTTGGGTCATCGTTTTTATGGACCCTCTTCGTGTTTTTCCGTTTTTTACCTCTCTTTCTCTTGCGCTGTGCTGTGTTGCGTTGTCGTTGTCCTTGTTCTATGTTCTCGCAACTTTCGTTTTTATTTTTTTTTCCTCGAATCACCGAGTGAAAGACACGCAGATACTAAAATCTTCTGGCATCTCTGTTCGTTTCTTTCCCTCGTTATTGCTTCTCTATTAAGCTTAATCCTCCACGTGTTTCAGTTTTTTTACCTTTTCCCACTCGAAAAGGTCATCTCTTTCGTGTGCATGTTGATACCCATTGCTCTCCTCTTCTTTTCTGATTCTTGTGGATTATTCTCGCTCGGAGTTATTGTATAAGTGAGAGTGTGGCCGGCCAATTCGCATTTATATGTTGTTTTTGGTCTTTAAGGAATACCTGTAGATCCCAATTATCAAAGGTGTTCCATATTCTTTTCTGGTAATGGTAAACCATTTCAAAGTAATTTTCTCATTTCGAAATGGTTGGTGGTGTTTGGTAGTTGCACAGCGGGTAGATGCCTTTCCAGGTTTTATCTTGAAGGGATGAATTGTACGAAAAACATCCCTTTTTTATGGGACTGTGATTCCTATGTATCAGCCCAAGTGAAAAATTTTTTTTCTTGGTTAATCGAAAGATAAATGAACAAGCAAATAACTTTGGAAATTCCTGGTGTATCTCAATTTTCGGAAATCAGATTATAGAATGCCAACTTTTTTATTTTTTAAGTGAAATTGGTTCTGTTTTTGTATTTACTAGTCAATATTGATTTGCGTTTCAATTTATTAGTTTTTTTTCACTTGAAGGATAAAGACACGACATATTGAAGTTGTAGCGAATATAGCAAATGCTTCCCAGAATTTATGCTTTTAAAGGTTTTGAGATGAGATGTTCAGCATATACTTCTTAACTTGCTGAAACTTAGATAGATACAAAATGCAAAGTCTGGGTCAAGTAAGCAAGGTACAATTGCTTTGTTGGAAAGTTGAGGACCTTTTTTTAATGGTATTGTGGTTACTTGTAGCTATAGCAGCACATAGAATGCTTCAATGTCGGGAACTTTATTTCAATGGGTACTCATATCATTGGAGTGATGCTGAATGTAAGTGTATTATCTGGGGCAACCTGTAGGGGTCCATAGCAGTTTGTGGAATGAGCTGGATTCAAAGATCAGACATCCCATGTTCTTTATTACCTGCAGATGTTTTTTTGGGGCGGAGATGCTCTGGAAAGATTACCACATATTGGGATGAGTACTTGATGGAACTAAGAATTGTAATCTGCATGTTGCAGTACATTCCTCAAAGGCTGAAAGTCACTACTTTTATTGTGTTGGGAAAACCTTAGAAGTGACAGTTTTTGCTATGCCTTTTATTTTTTCTGGGGTAAGAGAGAGAAGGGGGGAGGGGGGGCGCACGGTGGTCAGCTTTTTGCGTGTTAAGATGGTGTCAGGACTAATTTAAGCATAGACTGATTTTTTACTACAGGCAGATGTTAATATGATGCATGCTTTTGTTGCTTCTGGACAGCACTAATTTTTAAGGATGTTACATTTGCTATAATTGGCTCTAATTAGTTGTTGGGAGAACAGTGTTCTTTTTTCTTTACTTTAATTTAATTACCAAGCTTTTCTTGGGTGGTTTTTTTAGTAGTTTATTATGATCTTTATTCTCTTGGAACTAGCAGTTTCTTATCTGATTTTATTTTTAAAGGACGTCATGTTTTTATTGTCTTCCATGATTTGCAGTTACTAAGTTGTGTCTTATGAGCTATGGAGCCTCATGAACATAGAAGACAAAAGAGACAGAATAATCTTTTGCATGCAAATGGCGAAGGCAATGCGACCACTGTTGATGAATTAGATCCTTGGACTGCGTGGGCATACAAGCCACGGACCATATCCCTCTTACTAATTGGAGCATGTTTTTTGATGTAAGGATATGCTGATTGGCAACCATAGTTCAGATGATATGCAAGCTTACATTAAGATTTTTGCGTATAGCAAACATTGAAGGACAGAATCTCTTCATCTATCCTCTGATGTGTTTCTGTTTTTTATTAATGTTGAAGTGAATCTTAACTATGGCCAAAAAAGAAAAACAAGTGGGTGTTATCTGCAATCTGTTTCTTTTGTCCTCATGGTGGCATTGTCAGACCTGATTAATTTCTAAGCTGTGCATAACTTCACCTATCTTATGAACTGGAAGAAAGATTTGACGGTCTTTCTTTAACTCACAGGACCATATGATTTATTGACCTTTCTTGAGCAAATGGAATTTGCTACTGAAAGTTTAGTGATGTAAATTAAACTATACTTGAGCTGTTGGTTAATTTCCAAAATTCAAATATCTTCTGTCCAGATGGGCAAGTGGAGCTCTTGATCCAGAAGGCAGTGAATCTGGTGATCTTGTTACATCCGTGAAAAGGTGCGTTATCATGTTTTACCTCGAATGCTTCATGTTGCATTTCATGTACTTCGCCCATCAAGAATTACCTTTTTGATGCCCTTACTTTGGTTGTTTCTTGCAGGGGTGTGTGGGCCATGATTGCAGTGTTTCTAGCTTATTGCTTGCTGCAAGCCCCTTCCACGTAAGTCCATATGTTATTAGCTTACATCTAACCGTCGGTTTGTCTTTCTCCTTTCGTGCACATACTTTGCTTACAGGTGTAGCAAATTAGTCTATGTTGAATATCCTGACATCTGGAGAATGAAAGAGATCAAAACCTTATGTTATTCTCTTATTTAGAACTAAAATGGAGGGACTAAAAAGAATGAATGAGGGAATGGACAAGAATGGAAGGAGGAAGCAGATAGAGTACTAACTACAATTCCTTTGTATGGTTGTGATTGTGAGTCTGTAGCTCGCCACATTGCTTAAATGGTTGCATGTTGACTTGTTGATTAAATGCAGTAATATCAGCGAATTCTGTATTTCCATTAATTTAAAATAGAGAAGGGGATTGTGTGATGGCATGATGAGGGTATGTGTGACAGCATGATCATTCTTGCAAAGTCGGCCATCTCCACTTAGTGGGATTAGCAATTTTTAGTTGTACTTGTATTTACCCTTGCAAACCGTCTGTTGTTACACCTCATGCAATGAGCTTAGGGATTTTTGACATGTAACATATCCAGATTATAATGATATTGTGAAATTTTTTTGAATGACGGTTTTAAAAATGGAGAATGGAATTGTGTGATAGTCATGACTTATGATAATTGTTAATGCCTTTGGTTTACCAGTTCTAGTTTGGTTTCTAGCACATTCTGATCTTCTAATGGCTTATGGTCAGATAAAGTTACTTTTGTTCTTCTAATTTTCAATTTCTGTTTGTTGTTTTATCCAACTTTCTCTTTCTGCTGCAATATTTGGGGTCTGTTTAACTTTCTCCTGTCTGCTGCATTATGCAGGGTTCTTATTAGGCCTCATCCTGCAATCTGGCGCCTAGTCCATGGGATGGCTGTTATTTACCTTGTTGTGCTCACATTCTTGCTTTTTCAGGTTGGTTCCCGTGTAGCCAGCCATTCTCATAACTACTCTCTCTGGACAAGGCTGCCTTCGTTTTTTTCTCTCTTGTTTTTTTTTTTTCTGTTTCTTCTGGCTAAGTCTCCCTTGTTCTTTTTTTTTCCTTCTGTTTCACGGAGTCTTTATTCTTTATTTTGTTTTGGGGGAGGGGGATGGGGATTTGTGATTTTATTAATTGAGACAAATATTTAGGAAAACTTTAAGGATCTTCAACTCGTCCTAATCAAGTGTTCTTCTGAAATATCCACTTCAGCTGATGATTGTCTGAATACACTTTCTCAATTTTCGATAAACTTTTTAATGTTATATCTGACATTCTGACTAGGATATACATGCTTGGTGCTCTGAAGTCTTAAAAGACCTTGTTTGCTACTTATCTCTGCCTTAACCAATGGTGTTTAACTGACATCATATTGCAATATGTTCCAGAAGCGTGATGATGCTCGACAATTCATGAAGTTTCTCCATCCTGATCTGGGTGTCGGTAAAGATTCCATTTAGACCTACTTTCATGATGCATTAGTTGTTGGGCATTTTGAGTGTTCCTGTGTTGATGCAGTATAGTATGAAAAATTCAGTTTCTTATGTTAATATGGTTAGTTGGATTTGGGACCAAGTGAAATCTGTTCGACTTTGCAGAACTTCCTGAACGATCATATGGAGCTGACTGCAGGATTTATCTGCCAGAAAATCCTACGAGCAGGTTTAAGAATGTTTATGTATGATTTCTTCCTGAATGGTTGTTTTATCTTCCCTTGCTTTAAGTCTCATCTTATAGAAAGTCTATCTGATTGTTTTCCTTAATGCCATTCCCTTTCCAGGATACACTGTTTGATGAATTTGTGCTTGCCCACATCTTTGGCTGGTGGGGAAAAGCGATATTGATTCGTAATCAGCCACTTCTGTGGGTGCTTTCAGTTGGATTTGAGTTCATGGAGGTTTGTGCTTTTGGCCTCATGTGTATGCTTATGTGCATGCAAGCATGTGGATGAACCCTCTTGTGTTTGTCTACAGTTGTGGAATGTTTCGTGTTCAACTTATAGTGGGACCTTTGTTTTCGTCAATTAAGTTGCTTTGCTATTTGGTTTCAGCTCACATTTCGTCACATGTTACCGAACTTCAATGAGTGCTGGTGGGACAGCATTATTCTGGATATATTAATATGCAACTGGTTTGGTCTGTTTTTTCCTTCCCTTTCTTACGTTTTCTGTTAATTCTCTCCATTGGATCATTATAGTTTAATTATTACTTTATTTATGCATGTCATGATGTATAAATTGGTCTTGTAAAAACGGTTATACCTATTTTCTTGATTTTATCTGATAGGATTTGTCTGTTTGGATAATTTGTTGAGCTTTGTCACAAATGTACAGGCTTTTTTGTATGATTGTGTAGCTCCTGTATCATTTGTGTTACAGAGACTGTCATTGCCTTGCTGCATGAACCTAACATGCTTCATGAATTATATCGGTCAAATTGCTAATGGGTCTATGGCGATGTCATGTCTTGACTTTGTCGCAATTGACAGATTAACCGGGCGAAAGAGCTGTTTGATTCTTAGTTAAGCATTTGGTGACTAGTTTTCTGTTTCAACTTTCAGGTATTTGGGCCGGAATGCATACTGTCAGGTATTTTGATGGGAAAACATATGAATGGGTTGGTATAAGTCGACAGCCTAATGTCATAGGGAAGGTATGGTCCTGAACTTGACAGTGTAATTTACAGCTTGGACATTGTAATTTTTTTCTCATTTTTGTAAATCGATATTGAATATCATTTTGCAATTCAAGGATAAAAGTGATAAGCATGATAAAAGGACGCATCTCAAGATTTTTTACATTGGATTTTACAGTTCCATAAATGAAACTTTTCTTCATGCAATCCACGTATATATTATATGCATGTCGATGCGTGTGTGTGTAGGTGCGCGCGCGCGCGCAACCCTCACAAGTGAGAGGGAGGGAGGGACGGTTCTGTGAGTGGATTACTCACGTGGCTTCATTTTCCATTCGATTTTTCTTTGGTGAAGTAGTTTACCTTTGACTCCCGAGTCTAAGGATGGAAAGTTAGCATTATTTTTAAAATCAGCTACACTTCCAAACTTAATGTCTCCAAAATCAAAACCCATGAAAATGACTGAAAACAAAATAAGCACGACTCAGTTTCATCCATAGTAAGCAGTGTATCACATGGCATCTGGTTGCTTGTTTCTTTTGGAGGAAGTGCTCTTGTGCTCTTAGCTTTGGCAAAAATGACTCGTACACAGCAGTTTAGATTGGATCTTGCAACACTATGTCTCTGAACTTTTAAAACTTTATACCTTGTTAATTTAATGTGTCTCTGCATGCCACTTTCATGCTCTTAATGGTGTGCTGAACTTTGCTTTTCAGGTTAAACGGACATTGGGACAATTCACCCCAGCTCAGTGGGACAAAGACGAGTGGCACCCCCTGCTTGGTCCATGGCGTTTCATTCAAGTCCTTAGTCTTTGTGTAGTCTTCTTGACGGTGGAGCTGAACACATTCTTTCTCAAGTTTTGTCTGTGGGTTCCTCCTAGGAACCCGGTCATAGTGTATAGGTTGATCCTATGGTGGCTCATTGCAATCCCCACAATCCGTGAATACAATTCATATCTCCAGGACAGGTCTCTCTCTCTCTCTCACACACACACACACACACGCACGCATGCACAGAAATGGGACATTCTCTGGCAATGTTTAGAATTGCAGTTCAAACTATTAGTAGTTCATTAACATGATTGTTTTTTAAATATTCAGGAAAAAAGTGAAAAAGGTTGGGGCTCTAGTTTGGCTTTCGCTTGCAATATGTATTGTGGAACTTCTCATATGCATCAAGTTTGGACATGGTAAATTCTTTTGATGGCTAACTCATTGGCGTTGATGGTAGTTGAAATTTTTGTCAGTAATGACTTGGTTCTGCTGAATTTTGCAAGGTTTGTATCCAAACCCGATGCCTCGGTGGTTGGTAGTCTTCTGGTCTTCGGTTGGTTCGGGCATCGTAGCATTTCTTATTGTTTGGTCGTGGCAGCTACATAGAAGCATGCTAAGAAAGAGGCTTTGACTTAGGATATATCGGGCATTGATTCTTTGATTTCTTTTTCTTCCCTGTACTGATGTACATACTTTTAACATCTTGAAGAATTGTAAATGCTTGTTTTGCTAGGTCAGGGAGAATCGGAGTCCTTCTAGAGAGGAGTGAGTTTGCATTGTTCTCGTTAAAGGGGCGATGTTTCTTTTTCTTTTAGCTGTTATGGTCGGAGAGTTGCTTCCATGTTTTTGCGACATTCGCAGTACTGTTGGTTTGATAATTCTATGCAGCTTAGCCATTTAGAATGTGCGTCAGACGTCTTATCTTACACCATCTTTTGGATGGTCATCAACTGAAGCAAAACCTCTCGGTAGGCTTCAGTGCTTATAAGAGCTCTTCCATTGAGGGTGTTCATTGGATTGCGTTGACCAATGACATTGTTGTTGACTATGTCAATATGGAAGAAGAAAGTGGTACACGAGTTATGATCTTTTTCCAATTAAATGAATGCCAAAAATTGCTAGGCGATTGTCAAGAAGATGGCTTATCAGAACTTTAGAGGGAAAATTATCCAAAAAGTTTTAAAAACAGTTTATTTATCGATTTAGATGCGAAGGTGACCGAACTTACATCCCATTACGAAAAGGTACCATAAAAATGGGAAATGATTTGCACATTGGGTTGCAAAACTTTGCAAAGTGTAAAGGAAAGTTCCGATCAATTATCTACTTGCTGAACAATAACGCAAAAGAAATTTACTACCAACTTGGCTTGATCTTTACTTTTGGGGAAAATTACAAATCACGGTACCAAGAGAACTTACGACCACCAAAGAGAAATTACACCCTCTAAATAAAAGTTACGAAATCATATTTCACGGATAAATTACTATAGTGAAGACAATCACGTTCACTAAAGGAAAGTAAGACTCATAGGTAATTTACAAACAATAGGAAAAGAAATTTATTGTTGACTTAGGCAAATTACTATATTTTTGTGGAATATTACGAACCACAGGACCTATACAACTTACGCTGACAAAATGGAAATTACGTCTTATAATCACAAGGTAAATAATGATATGTAACAAGCAAATTACCACTAGTGAGGAAAATCATGAATGCCAGAAATAAGTTAAGATTAATTAAGTGGTATCCGGTATCGTCCACGAGACTCTAATCAATTGTGAAAACAATACATAGAGAAATAGCCTAAGATCAAATAGGCTGTGTACTATGGAGTTTTGTCCTATGAAAAACAGAGTTATCATCAAAGAATATTTTCATCATTATCTCCATTTTATGGTAATAACATTAGCCAACAAAGGTAACAATGTGGACATTGAATTAATATGTATGCTCAAGAGAAAAATGTTGTCGAATAATAAGAGTATGCCTCGGTAATCAGGAGCCTACCTTGGATCCTTGACGATGTCTATCAATAGTACCTCACCAAAGCAATAGAAGCATATGCTTTCAACTAGGGCCTCGTCTATTCAGGTGTATTTACCTGGCGAGTTGACAGGACTTTGTTCTTCATTTTAACACGGGCACAACTAGTCTCCAATTGAAAAAAAAAAGTTTTTCTTCCTTCTCTCGCGAGGATACCCCAAGTTAAATTGACTTAAAAGATAAGAAAGGAAGGAAAACAAACAAAATAAGAGAGAGAGCCAAAAACTAACCCCCACATCAGAGTTCCGTCCGATTTTTTTTCAACTAACAATCGAACTTCGATTACCATCGTAGGATTTTGTCCAAACCTCTTTCTCAGCCAATCGTTCCAACACGCAGCCTTCAGATTTTTTTTTTCTTCTTCGTCGTGCAAGAGATAGAGATAGAGAGAGAGAGAGAGAGAGAGAGAGCTGCAATTCCTGCTCTGAAATCAGAATTCGGGGAAGATGGGGAGCACGAGCGCTGCTCTCTTCCCTCAGATGCACCTCAGCAACCACTACTTCAGCCCTCTTGCTTCGACGAGAAGAAGCGGCGGCGTGAGCCCGCTTTGCTTCGGTGGCTCTAGAAGGGCGAGGTTGAGATTGGACTTGAGCAGCTTGAGGGGTCGCAAGGGTATCGGTGAAGCCGTTTGCTTTGCCTTCGAGGAGGGTGATGGCGGGAATAAGCAGCCCGAGTTGGGCACGAGCGGCAGCGTTGGCTCGGCCGTGGAAGATAGACCCGGTAAAAGTGCGGAATTCGGTTGCTTTGTTTGTTTTTTTACTTGGTCCCTGTTGATGTGTTTGCAACTTGGTGAATTGGGCTCTTTTTTCGGGCCGTTGAAGGATTGGATGTTCTTGGATAGGAGGAGGTGGTGAATTGGGAATCGGTATTGGATTTGTGCGTTCTTGTTGATGAGTATTAATTGGGAAGTGTCCTGATTGGGCATAGAGTTATCTAGTTCCAAAGTGTGTGATTTTCGTATGTACAAGAAGTTGAGTGAAGGAAATGGTGGATTTGGGTTGATGTCTGCAAATGCAATTTTCATGTCACTTGGAACTTTGGCGCTTCTATGTCTGATGATCTAGTTCTTGCTTTTCCCGTAATTACACAATCTCTTCCAGGTTAAGATTATTCAAGCTTAAGTACCTCTTGTAATAATTGGGGACTTAAATAGTTTTTAGTATCAACCCAGAGGGTGATCAGATTTGATTTCTGTGATACATGCTTGGTCAAATGGTGTTGTCGTATGGGGCACCGGCTCTGGAGGTTGTTCCTGAAACACTTATTTATGTGCTACGATTTTGGTGAAATTGCGTTGTCCTATAGGGCACCAGCACGAGAGGTTCTTCTTATGTATTACCTGACACTAAAACACATTGCATTCTTTGTATCCTGAGTGCTTCCCACTTTGCTGGCAATCACTCTGTTATCTTAGTGTCTGTTTGTGGTTGCCATGTCTTTTCATTCCTTTGTGATGTGTATATGCAACATAGATGAGTATGTTTGATTTGAAGTGATTTTAGCTTTTAGCTGTGTCAAACACGTCTTTCCATTTTATTTTTTCTTTCTGTTGCATAAATTCACCCCTGTTCAATCAAACCTAACACTGGAAAAAGAATTACGCTGTTGCAGCCATGCAGCTACCAATTTACACTTTCCATCTGCATTGTCTGTCGCTGAAAACACATCTCTTCTTAGTTACAGCCTGTATATGCAGGCTAAATCTTTACTATTTTTCTGCTATTCAAATATTCAATTGCCGTTTGTTTGTTATCGAAGCCATACGTTTGAGTCATGGAAATAATGCACTTGCCTAAGATACATCTGCAGTAAAATTGTAAGCTAACATCGCGTTAGTGGATGATGCAGGTGAGGTAGATACCTTGAGGCAAGAGACCGTTGAGACCTTCAACCAAGATGATGGAAGAAGTCCCCTTTATGATCTTCTGTATCCTGATAAAGAGCTCCTCCCAGATGACAAGGAAATGAGTATATTTGATCATCTTGAAGAGCTGAGACAACGAATGTTTGTGTCTGTTATGGCAGTTGGTGCTGCTATTTTGGGATGCTTTGCTTTCTCAAAAGAGTTGGTAGTGATTCTGGAAGCTCCCGTTAAAACACAAGGCGTTAGATTTTTGCAACTGGCTCCTGGCGAATTCTTCTTTACAACTTTGAAGGTCTCTCTTTCTCTTTCTCTCACACATGCACGCGCACACACATACATGGGTGAGCCATTATCCATGTATCTTTTGTACAAGTCAAGTGATTCCATCACTAATGTGGATTTCATGGATCCATCATGACTAGAATATCAGAATTTATAGCTTCAGACATAGTTGTACTAGTTCATTGGTAAGCAGATTGTTTTTGTTAGGTCTGTTTGCACAACGACATTATTTATTATGTGAACCTGCCAATGGGGTGGACTCCTTTTGCTTCATTGTCTAACTCAACAGATTGTGGGACCTGATTTGGCAGCTTCTAACAAAACAATATATGCCCGAGCTCTTTCATATTATCAAGTTGCATAAATGGTAGAAGAGTCGATATTTAGCATGTATGGCTTATTTGTTTGATTGTGTGATGCAATTCGCATTTTTTTATGCCTTGATCAAACCATGGTTGGGTGATCTGTATATGATGAATGGCATGCTGTTACAATTTAAGTATTTTATTTCATACTGCAGGTTTCTGGATACTGCGGTCTTCTCCTAGGAAGCCCTGTTATTCTCTATGAGATCATAGCGTTTGTTCTTCCAGGTTTAACGAGATCAGAAAGAAGGTTCCTTGGGCCTATTGTTTTAGGGTCTTCCGTACTTTTCTATGCGGGCATTGTGTTCTCCTACCTAATTCTCACTCCAGCAGCCTTGAATTTCTTTGTGAGTTATGCGGAAGGGGCCGTCGAGTCACTGTGGTCCATTGATCAATACTTTGAGTTTGTGCTAGTGCTCATGTTCAGCACTGGACTATCTTTTCAGGTAAAATTTTAGTTTGCAAGTTCATACATGATATGAGTTGGTTGCTTTCTTTTGTCTCTCTAAAATTTGTTTCATGGGGACTTTTACACGTCTGAGTGGTCAGTTAACCATGGAGATTTCTAATGATCTTTTGGGAAATTTTTTCAAAATTTGATGAAACAAAACTGTTGCTTTAAGGATGAAGATAATGGATGGGGGATCACAATGTGGACATAGTTTGCAAATTGGAAACAAGGGGTTTTTGCTGCCCAATGAAATGATAATTAGGGTTTAACAGTTGATGTTTTTGGATGGGAAAGATGGATTAGGAAGGAGTTTTTACTGCCCAATGAATTGATAATTAGGATTTGTGATGTTTATGCATGGACTTCCTCCAATGTTGGAGAGAATGAAATACTGGATGAATGAAAATATCGTCCCATGCTTCTAGCAATAGGTCTTCTGGTTTTTTGGAAAAGTTCTACTTTTATATCCCTGAATTTTCACGCTTTGTCTAATCAAGTCCTACTTTCACATTTTTTCTAGTCAAGTCCATCTAATACTAAATCCAATCAAATTTTGTTGACATGATTGTTGAACAATGCCAAAATATGATACACTTAAAACATGCGGATGCTCACATGAACGTGTAGAAAAATTTAGCTAATGTAGACAACGTCAGAGTATGATGCGTATAAAATTTAGCCAATGTGGATGCCCACGTGGACATCACATTGGAAAAGTTTTATCCACAACAGAGGGCTACAGCAGTTTGATTTAGCTGGATAATGTCGAAGGGAATTGATTAGAAAGTTTGTAAAAGTAACAAGACTATATTAGACAAATTATAAGTCTAGAGACTTCATCAGAAAGAGCGTGAATTATCATCAATGAAAAGTAGAATTTTTCCTCGTTTTTTGGCCAAGGGTTTCTAGCAATAATTTTGTTCAACGTGATTGATTTAAGAAATTATTAGAAAACAGCTCTACTTGAGTTTCATCCTTCATCGTTCTCCATCTCCCTGTTCAATTGATAAGATTAGTCAATAATTGTGGTATTGTGTGCCAGAGAATGCAAATTTAGACATCAACCGTAACCTCTACCAGTGTACGTGGATTCCTTGAAAGCTGAATAGTAAAGCAAAATTGATACTAGAAATAGTTCGTGGAGTCTTTCCTGTCAATGATGAGATATTTATCATGAAAGGCACGTATGACTTCATTTGACTAAAGAGCGAAATTTGTGGTTCCAGTTCTACTTTACTCAAGTCTTTTCTACAACTTTGTCCAACTCCTGATAATTTTACTTGTCCTTCAGGTTCCAGTAATACAGCTCCTTCTAGGACAAGTTGGTCTAGTAACCGGAGACCAAATGCTGTCCATTTGGAGATATGTAGTTGTAGGTGCAGTCGTAGCTGCTGCTGTATTAACACCATCAACAGATCCTCTTACTCAAATGCTGCTGGCAGGACCTCTTCTCGGACTCTACTTGGGCGGTGCATGGGCAGTTAAGCTCACAGGGCGGTGAACTTTATGTGCTCACAACTTTACTGGTGTGTACGATCAGAGAGTGCACGGCATCTGCGACTACCCCAAAGGATGTACTTGAAAATAGCTGGTAGTGAAGCATTTATGTACAAATTTACTGATCGGTCTTCGTGTCCGAGGGTTTTGTATTCTTTTACACTAGTGATAGTGGGATACTGTTCCTCGTTTATAGAGGAGCATTTTTAATACATTTGCTCTTCAGTCTCTTTACTCCTGTTAAAAGGCTTCCATCGCTTATCACAAGAATTTGTTGCTAACGTAAACACCAAAGCTTCTATGCAGTCTGCCACGCTTCGTCCTTGAACATGGTCTTCAATTTTTCTATCAGTAAGATTTCTCAACATTTTGCACAACCAGTTGAGCTGTTGTTGGTGTAAGTTTGTCTTCACCCATTTGTAATTTGTGCAGGACATCGACTAACTCATTGAAGGCCATGTGAACTTCTTAGCGTGTTGACTTTTCTATAAATAGGTTTCTTACTGTGGATGCAAAGAAAGGGTCTGAGGAGCAAATTGAGATCATTGGTGCATGACCTGTATCCTTCCATCTCCATTTATTTGTGATAGCATTGAATGATGCCTCCGAGGGCCTTTGGGTCTCTAAAGGACCTTGGACAAAAGTCAAGCCGTTTCACAAATTTTTTTGGAAAGCTTAGGGAAATGCTTTTCATTTCCAAGACAGGTCTGTAGAAATTTTGGGCTTTAGATGTTAATGTATTTTTTTCTTTCAATTTTGGCCTCTCCAAACTTTCGAAATTGCGGAAATGCCCTCTTCACACGACTGTTGCCTGTGAGGTCAAATTTGACCACCAGCGAAAGCGTGAGATATTTTTCTGTTTTTTTTAAACAAATCTTTTACGAGTGTAGATTTTTCCATACAACGTTTAAACCAATTTTGCTTATACTTTACTGAGCACTATTTACATTTTGAAAAAGCCCTTTAACCTAAGGTCCTTTGCATTTTCCTAAAGTAGCCTTAGCAAAGGCAGAAATATTGTACTTTACAGCTGACCACTTTCACGGAAAGGAGCAAACTTCTGTTATTGATGCAAATGCAATGCTGTCAATAGAAACTGCTTTGTTCTTAGCCTAAAAGAAGCAGAGCATAAAAGAAAAGAAAGTAAAAAGGAAACTGGTTGTGCTGACAAGGGGGAGAGAATACAGAGGTTGCTTATTACTTTGAAAGTATCTTCACATCGTGCGGTGGTCTAAATGGGACGTTCTCATTCGATGCAAAGCAGTCATCACTTTCTATCGGCAAAACTTCAGCCACTAACTTGCGGGAAAGAATTGATTTGAGCATGAGTTTCTTCCTAAGAACTCTTTGCTTGCTCACTCCAGGGCATTGTTAGTCTGAGATCTTCCACGAAATATTCTGTTCCTTGCCCGGTCTGCCTGCAGTATCAGGAAATGGAGAAACAAGAAACACGGTGGTTGTTAATATCTCAATAAAAAACTGTCTGACGAAATCACGCACATCTAGTTCCGGCCTATTTGAATCGTTAAGAAGACTCATGGCTGGAAGCTGAGAATCTTGGTTTAACTTAAGAGTTGAAACGATGATTTCAAGATGATGAATCCTCTTCAGTCCTCATTGATTCCTAGTAATCGATAACAGAGGAGCATTGCTGCATTGGAATGCGTATTCCTTTTGGTTTCTTTTCACAAGATTTGAGCTAGGAGCAAGCAAGTACCTGCTTGTCCCAATCCGTGCAGGTCGTGACAATAATTAGCAGAACCGTCTGAATAAAAGAACCGATCTGAATTCCGATCCAAAGCCCCTTTCCTCTCAAGTGTGCATAGAAACTCAACATTGCAGCAATAGGAATCCCACAAAGGTAATATGCCCCAAGGTTGATGTACGCTCCAATGTCCTGCCAACCACATCCTCTGGCCACACCTGGGACAGAACCAGAAAAGAAAAAAGAAGAAATCAATTGGGGTTTCCAAATTCTCAGGAATAAGATTGCCGCTAACTCTTATTTGATCCCAAGTTCTGAGGAACGAACCTGAAAGGACCCCTTGTAAGTTGTCTAGTATGACAGAAAGGCACAGAAGAGGAGCCATGGATTCGACATAACGGACCACCTCTTCCTCGTCGCTGAATATGTAGCCAAATGAGCGGCGGGTGGTGAACAGGATTGTGCTTACCACAGCAACCTCCAACACCGTAATGAGCACGGCAACGTTAACGGTGCGGCGAGCCGCCAGTGGATTCCCTGCGCCTAGTTCATTTGAAACCCGTGTGCTACAATCAAATACTTGTGTTTTTTAGCAGAAAAATCGAAGAAAATTGGATGATAACGATGGGGCATATGTTCATATATGGGTAACATGTACGTGCGAGTTTCTGGGTGCATACCTTACTGCTGCCCCAAGTCCATCTGGGATCGTAAAGAGTGTTGACATCACTGCCAAGCTGCCGAGGATTGAGAAATTGAAAATCAATCAGCTATACAATTTTTTTTCCCTTTGGAAGAAAGGTGTTAAAAAGTTTTGAGCATGCAGGCAAAACCAGAAAGAATTCGCATGCGAAAGCCTAAAGTCATACCACACAGATAGGACTGAAGTTTCGAGCTTCGGATTGGGGAGAAGCCCAGAGAGCATTATCAGAAACTCGAACGACCACCACTCAAGGCTGAAATCATTAGGACGATAATGCATCATTCGGTATAACGTCTCGGAGACTCACAATTTAACAGGAAAACTTAAAGCTAAGACAAGCAAGAGAGTACCCACCAAATCATGACAGCAGAAGGGACAGCGAAGCTGAAGAACTCTCTCATCCCTTGGAACAGCTCCATGGAGATCCTCACACGGGTCTTCATCTTCGCGCAATGGGGGGAATACTTCTTGTACAATGCAAGCAGAATCGCATTCAACCAATAGGACAGGCCTATGGCCATCGCTGCCCCAAGATTACGGAAGCTAGAGTTGAACACCAGAGTCCAGCAGAGCGCTATGTGGAAAACTAGCGTCACGAGAGAGCTCACGAGCAGAGGGAAAACAAGGCTCTGGGTCTGAAAGTACCGGACCAGAGGTTGGAGAGTTCCGTAACCAAAGAGCGCGGGAATGAGGCAGGTGGCGAATTTACCGGCCTCGAGGGAGATCTCGAGGTCTTGACCGATGAGAACCAGTAGCTTTCCCATGAAGATCCACACTAGCGATAAGGGGACACAGACTAAGACAAGACAGAAAATACCGGTGTGGATATGGATGCTGAACTTTTGGTATTGCTCAGCTCCATATGCTTGTCCACAAAGAGTTTCGAGGGCGCTCGACATTCCGAACTGCATCGACAATCAACACGCGACATGGCTCAGCCAGTCACAGCAGAAATAAAAGCATCGAAGGCATATAAGCATACAAAGTTGGTGAACGAAAACGATGGATCCTGTTCTGTAAGCTCGACCACAAGCGTGCATATTGATTTCAGATATGTACAGTGTGGGTGTGTGTGAGATAGAGAGAGAGAGAGGTGTACGAGGGGACTGAAGCCGGTGACGACGCAGAAGGAGATGGCGATGGCGGTGCTGGCGAGAGAGAGCTCGCCGAGGTGCCCCACCATCATCACCGATACGATCAGCAGGAAGTACTGCGACAGGTTGACTGCTACCATCGGCCCTGCTATGTACCCCATCCTCTTCGTCTCCTCCTTCAATGTCTTCCACCCCGAGCTCGAGCTCGAGCTCGAGCCGGAAACGTCATTGCCGCCGCCGCCTCGGTCTCCACCGCTGCTCACTAACAGACTCTCGCTCTCCTCCATATGCCAATGTGTCGCGTGCCTCTCCCCTTCTCTCTCTCTCTCTCTCTCTCTCTCTCTCTCGCTGTCTATGTTCTATATCTCAAGCGCTCGGCTAGAGATATTCATGTTTCAACAGCTCCCATGATTTTCTTTTGGCCAAAGTAGAACTTTGCATGATGGGGTCTTGACTTTACCTGATGACACTATGAATGGTTTCATCGTGTCAGCGGCGCCCATAATATGACATCATGCCTACATCATACATTAACGCAACTAGCCACATCGCAATTACGAGCTCTTCAACATTGTTTCATGATTTTCAAGGCTTGTTGTGCAAAGTTTTCTTTTTCACTATTAAGGAGAAATTTCGCTTATGTAATTACTATACCACCACGCGTTCAAAATTTCAAAAATTAAGGAATTCTTTTCAAAACTTGAAGACCGAGAGAATTAGAAACTTTGATAGTCTTAGATATACATGTGACTCTTATGGTTATTCTAAAAGAACATAACTTGTTAGAAATAATTAGGATGATTCTCTAAGATATTTTTCCATATTAGAGATAATTAGGATATTCCCATGGCTGGAGTTGTTGCATAGTTTATAGCGCAAAGGCCGCGTTGTTCAATAACAGTTTTGAAAACAAAGCCAGCCATATCGACCACTTATTATTATGAAGCTAGCCTCATCGGTTGCGTTCATCCTATTACCGTTTTAGTCAACAAAGCCAGCCCATGGCTGCTTGACATCGGCGAACCAAATCTAGTCCAAGCGTTTTCAGAATTTTTTTTACACTTGAGTTTGAGGGGATGTTAAAGATAATTAGGATAATTCTTTAGAACATTTTTTATAATAGAGATAATTAGGATATTTTTGTTGGTTTATTTCTCTCAAGATTGTGTGAAAATCTTCTCTTGATTGTGCATATCTTGATTGATATATGTTACTTTAAATAATCATTTCATAATAAATAATAAAATTAAAATTTGCAAAACTCAAGATCAGGAAAATATTTTTTGAAAAATAATTGCTTGTATCGTTTACAAAAATAAATGAAAATATTTTTTGTAAACTTATTTTCTGGGTGATATGACAAATTATTTTTGGTAAATATTTTCAAACTCTTAAATTTTTCGTGAAATAAACACATCCTTATTTAATATCCATTTACCAAAAAAGAAGCAAAAAAATCTCCCTAAAGCGATAGGAAGGTACTAGTGTCAAATCGTAGACATGGACAATTAACTTCGAAGAACGATGAGGATTCGATGGACATGTCGCGCGTGCAAATATTTTATCCACATTCAAACAAAATGTTTGCAGATTGCAGAAGAAATATATTAACGTTAGAAGAAAAAGACAAAGGAAGAGGGACAAAAACAAATCCTAATGAAACAGCAGCGAGGGGTGGTAGCAAACTAGCATACGACATCTGCTCGCCATCGGCATTGCCTCCCTGATACGAGGATTACGGTGTGCTTCAGGATAAGATAGGCACTTCTAAGAACTATCTGCAAAAGGTGAAAGATCTAAACTTAATTCGTAAATGAGATGTTCCACGAGCTTTCAGATAGCCGGGCCTTTGCACTCATGTCCCCGAATTATATAAACGAAAAAGGGGTGCCGCCGTATCGGGTACGACACGACACATGTTGGCCAATAAGTGAAAAGAAGAATTCCTGGGACCAGTTGGTTTGGCTGTACAGAGCCCGATAGGAGAAGCAGAGCTCTTGCAGTTCGCCCTCCTTCTCACTTTCAGTGCGAAAGGGACCCTGCATAAACAAAGAACGACTAAGGAAGCTTGAGCACGTTGTGAGGGTCCTTTGGTTTCTTGGGTGATAATCTAGCTAAGACTACTTATCGCCTGTCAATACTTATATTAAGGGAAGATGCATTATAACTAAATAAGTTACGGAATAGAAAGGAATGAGATGGAATGATGACCGAAAACACTATAATTTCAAACTCAGATTTCAAGGGAGTAAATGGAATCTTTTAATATCTCAATTCGAATGACTGACGTTCGTATATGGCTTAAAGAATTATACTTGGGATTATCGAATGTGAGTTGAAGTTTAAGAGGTTGGATCATTGTGCGGATATGGTGACCTTGTTTAGTAAATTTGAGAGAAAATTGCATGCGTCTACAGATGCCTTGTGTAATCTAATGCAATCAATACAGGTGATATCATTGAATCAAAAACTGAAAAACTCGAGAGCTTGTGAATTGCGATGATCATTTTTCTGTCGGAGCTCTGCTTGAACTCAAATAATTGTATGAAAGGGAGAACATGGACTCAAACACAAGAAGAATAACTCGCAATCAACGTGACGTGACATGACACTGACTTAACACATCGACACAAATCAACACCGTTTATAATGAACAGTACTTTATAATCACATTAACCCATTTTCTAACGACACGAATAACTAATATGGAAATACCCACCACTGATCAAAATCTTTCAATTGACTTCAGTTAATTTCTAAATCTTCTTGAATAGTTGCAATCGAGTTCTTACAAGGCAGCAAGAGTATTTCCTAGACAGCAGCCTATGGAGGATGTCACTGAGGAAAAATTGAAGATTTGATGACAAGAAAAACTCGATTGCACTTCCCATAAAAACCCAAATAACTTGTGATGATTGCACCATGAATAGAAAGAGAATTGCCTCCTAAATAGAAAGAGAATCTATGGCTGTCCCAAGCTCCTCGTCATCTAGTTTCGGGTTACATGGGAAAGAACCATGCCCAAACCCAAAGAAGGGAAAAGATTATGCAGGTATAGCTGCTAAGAAGTCATCCACAATGCATGATTCTGATTTGAGTAGTGAAGAACAAAAATAATTCACACCCTTTCCCCAATTTGTGCATGATTCTGGTCACGATTGAGGGCAACAATGTCTGTATCGTGATAAAGAGCTCCTTTCAGATGATAGGGAAATGAGTATATATAATCATCTTGAAGAGCCGAGACAACGAATATTTGCGTCCGTTATGGCAGTCAGTGCTGCTATTTTGGGATGCTTTGCATTCTCAAAAGAATTAATAAGGATCCTAGAAGCTCCCGTCAAAACACAAGGTGTTCGATTTCGGCAACTGGCTCCCGGGGAATTCTTCTTTATAACTTTGAAGCTCTCTCTCTCTCTAGTATCCTTTGTACAAGTCATGTGATTTCATCACCAATGTGGTTTTCATGGATCCATCATGACCATAATATCAGAATTTACAGCTTCAAACATAATTGTACTAGTTCATTGGTGACTGAGAAAACAACACTAGCAGAATATGTTCGTTAGGTCCGCTTGCACAATTGCATCATTTATTACATGGACCTGCCAATTGGGTTGACTCCTGTTGCTTCGTTGTCTGAATCAACAGATCAAAACAACATGCCTGAGCTCTTTCATATTATCAAGTTGTACAAACTGTAGAAGAGTCGATATATAACTCTGTATGGCGTATTTGCTTGATTGTGTGATGCAATGTATATGATGAATGGCGTGCTGTTACAATTTAAGTCTTTCATTTCATACTGCAGGTTTCTGGATACTACGGTCTTCTCCTAGGAAGCCCCGTTTTTCTCTATGAGATCATAGCGTTTGTTCTTCCAGGTCTAACGAGAGCAGAAAGAGGGTTCCTTGGGCCTGTTGTTTTTGGGGTCTTCTGTACTTTTCTATGCTCGCATTGTGTTCTCGTACCATTTCAAACTTTTATCAAGACGTTTTAAAATTTGTTTCACGAGGGTTCTGCTGGCCTGTGTTTTGACTTAACCATGGAGATTGTTTCTGAAAATTTCATGGAATGTTTCTTGAAGGATGATACCTTAACAGATGGGGGATCGCAATGTGGACGTAGTTTTCATAATGGAAACAGGGCAAGGGTTTATGCCGCCCAACAAATTGATAAATTGGTTTTGATAGTTGATGTTTTTGCATGGAAAAATGGAATCGGAAGGAGTTTTCACTGCCCAATGATTTGATATTTAGGGTTTACAGTGTTGGAGAGCACAAACTACTGTAAAAATGAAAATATCATCCCATACTTCTGCATTATCACGCCTTATCTAATCAAGTCTCTATACTTTTAATTTGTCCAATTGAGTTTTTCTATTTTCACAAATTTTCTAATTAAGTCATTCTGACACTAAATCGGACCGAATTCAGGTGATATGACTATTGGACGAAGCCAAAAAATGATGCTGGTAAAATATGCAGATTGCCACATTGACTTGTGTGGAAAAATTTAGCGGATGTTGATAAATTTAGCCGATGTTGATAAATTTAGCCAATTTTAACATCCACATGGGAAAAGTTTTATTCACGTCAGACGCCACATCAGTTGTAGGGGTGTCCAAAAAGCCCATGCCGGCCTGGCCCGACCCGGCCTATAATTTGGGTTATTTTGGGTTTGGGTGTTGTCTACGTTGGATAGGGTTTTTAGGTATGAGTATTACTAAGTTTGGATAGGGTTGGGCCCGACCCATTGACACGACAAAACCACCCATGGGCCATAGTTCACACATCTCCCTCTCTCTCCTCAACTCAGAAAAATCAACACTTTCTCTCTCTTCTATATCTCCTTCTTCTACAACATGATCTAGGGCTTCGGGGATGCTCTTCTCCTTCGCAATCTCCTCTTGAATTCGTGGCGGGACCCACTTCCCCCCCCCCCCCACCTTCCTCCAGCACATCCCGATTTGATCCGATTCGATTCGACTAGGGTTTCGATTTCCTTTTATCCGCTCCTCCCGATGGGATCGGAAAGTCAGCGCCTTTGCTTGCCTGCTCCCTCGCCGTTCCTCCGACCGGGCCTCGGCTCTGACATCCTTGCGATCGTCGATTGAATCCTCCGATTGTGGATTTCCCTTTTGGTGTGGGTGGAGTTGTTGTTCAGGGGAGAAAGCGGGGACCTTTTTCTGTTTTGGGACATCTCTTTTCGTCGATTGGGACGGTTCTTTGCCCGATTTAGGCTCTGCCTTTTACTTTTGCGTTTTGATTTGATTCGTCTTGGATGGTGAGTTCGGAGGGATTGAGGGAGTCGCCAGCCCCCGTGCCGGTGATGGCAATGGCGGCGGGGCAATTCGGGGTTACAAAGCCGATTTCGGTGTTGGGGCCCAACAAAGCCGATGTTCAGAGAAGCATGGAGTTGGAGAAGGATGAAAAAACTGGAAAGGTCGTAATTGAGTGACGAACCCGAACCCCGACTCAACTTAGACCTTGGGGTATATGTTGAACAGGGTCTGGGGCCGGGTTTAGGGGGGCCAAGCGCAACCCTATTGATTTTGGGTTAGGTAGGGTATCATGAAAGCCCAACCCGACCCGATCCGACCCATTGACACCCCTAATCAGTTGGATTTGACGTCGAAGGAATTTGATTAGAACTTGTGAAAGTAGAAGGACAATATTAGACAAATTCAAAGTCTATGGACTTGATTAGAATAATTGTGGCACCCACAAATGTCATGTCAAAGTCATAAATTAACATAAATCCGCACATCGGAATTACAAAACTCTCGAACATTGTGCCATGATTTTCAAGACTTGTTGTGCAAAATTTTCTTTTTTTATTAATAAAAAGAAATTTCGGATTATGTAATTACTGCATCATTTGTTAGTGATGACTAAGCAATTCTCTTCAAATCCTGCATACCAAAGTCGGTTTTATCACTTGACATGCCAACACTACTTCAGCATTCTACACAACGTATCAGCAGTGCAAACGATCCGTGCCATGCTATATTATTCAAGATTTATTTCCAAATAAATTTTGGATTATATGCTACTTATGCTATCATATATTTACTGTATATCATAGTATAGATGCGGGATGGAATTCATATAATATAGAACGATGCCGACTTCATACACGTCTCTGTGCAAATATTTTATTCACAAATCACAATCAAACAAAGTGTTCGCAGATTATATAGGAGAAAAACATTAACAGTTGAAGAGACTTGATGGTGTCTTTAATTATCAGTGGCAATAATTGCATTTTATATGCTAGCATCTCAAGGAAAAGACAGAGGAAGAGGAATACAAAAACAAATGATGATAGACCAAAGCCTAAAAAGACAGCAGGGAGGGGCTGTCGCAGATCAGCATGCGGACAAGAGCTGAACTCTCACGTGTGGCGAGACGATAAATGTTTTCTGTCAGCATCCGGGAAGCCGTGCATGTAGCATCTTCTCCACCTCCAACCAACAGATAATCAATTTCATTTGATTGGATCCATCAAATCATATTCTGAATGAACAGAAAGAGAGAGAGAGACCGCATGTTATGATCTCTTGATGGCATTGGCGAGTAGAAGACAAGAAGGGCCGACACCTATTCGCCATTGGCATTTTCTTATAACATGACATCAACGTCATGACTGGTCGTAAAATCGCATCATAGCATTCTAACGTGTCGTCGCTGTAAGTGTAAGATAATTGTAAAGAAAGAGAATAGTGATTACCATTATCTTATTAAATTATAAATTGTGTGCAAATTGCTATGAGTCAGGGCTACATACATAGACCACAAGTCTAGACTTAATCAATGTATGGGATGTTCCACGAGCCTCCGAATAATCAGGCTTTGTATAAAGCAAAAGGAAGCACAGCGCATCTAGTGTGACACGTGTCTATGAATATGTCAAGAAAAACTGCTGGCACTAATTTGTTTCGTTGTAGAAGCAGAACATTTGCAGTTTGGCTCCTTTTCAACTTTCAGCTTGAAAGGGATTTTGCATGAACAAGAAGGTAGAAAGAATCTTGCGCACATTGTGAGGGCCCTTTGGTTTCCTGGTGATAATCTGGCTAGACTACTTATCGTCGGTGGCTGCTTATAGGCAAGAAGCGTTATTAGCTTTGGATCTTGATTTATGTTCCATGCTGTTGACGTTTAGAATAAATCCCGCGATTTCTTTTCCTTTCAAAAAGACGGTGAAGCACTTAATTTGAAGATATCCCGAAGAGGGCTCTCTGCTGCAACACGATAACTATAAATGATAATGGCTAACAATATAACTCGACTCACGTATTTAGATTTGTTCGTCGACTTCACCAACTAAGAAACGGTATCTAAAAATGACCAAGAATCTAAGTACAACCTGTCCAATAACTCGACATGATAAGCATTTTCATTTAGGACAAGGCAATGAAATTACCCCCAGACTCTTGTTTGAATGACTGATGTTCATGTTCATATATGACTTATGCTTGAGATTATTGAATGTTGGCTGATGTTCAGGGGCTGGATATTTGTGCAGAAATGGTGACCTTGTTCAGTGAATTTGAGTGTGAATTGCATACGGCTGCAGATGCCATGTGTGATCTAATGCAATCTATGAATGTGACATCACTGAAATCAAGAACTAAACTGTTGTTTTAAAAAGAACAGAAGAAGCATTGACAACAAAAGCTGTATTTTTGCAGCAAAAACTATATTATGCAACAAAACAGAATGTATTGGAAGGGAACTTCTCAATCTATTCAGAAAACTGAAATTTCTTAAATACAGACCAAAGCTTATCCATAAATACACGTTGCCCACTAACTAACGGCTTGCTTGGTCCACAAAACCAGCAACAAACTAACAGAACAGTTAAAGAAAACATGCAGCCAAACACTCCTACAAAATAGGACTGACCTAGTAAAACCACGACTAATTAACTCCTAGAAAACAGGACATCAGCAAACTGACTTTATAGAAAATAGATAGTGCAGCCTTGATACAACAACATAAACAACTGGAGAGCTTGTGAATTGCAATGATCATTTTCTCAGTTGGAGCTTTGCTTGAGCTCAGATGATCGATCCATTATTGGCTGAAAAGCTTCCGTCAAATAATCTCTCCCTTGCTTTGCTTGCCTACAACACCAGAAGAAAGTTCAGCACCAACTTAATTCCTTGATGGCAATTCCCACTATCATAAGTGAACACAGAGTCGAATACAACAGGAATTATCAAGAGAAACTGCCAATCGACATAACATGACATGGCACAGCTCTACACATTGATGTGAATTGATACCTAGTTCGGTGATAACAATACTTTGTAATTACATTAAAACATTTTCTAACATGATTAACTAACATGAAAATATCCGAGACCAATCTAGATATTCCAGTTGAGTGCAATTAGTTCCTAAATCTTCTTGAATATTACAATCAAGTCCTTACGAGGCAGCAAGAAAAATTTCTATGGGACGGCCTACAGAGGTTGCCACTAAGGAAAAATCGAAGAATTGATGACAGGAAAAACTTAGATTGCACTTCCAATAAAAAGCCATATAACTTGTGACGATTGCACCATGAAGAAAGAGGATCTAGGGCTGTCCCAAACTCCTGCTCGTCTAGTTTTATGAAGGTATAGCTGCTAAGAAGTCATCCCTAAGGCATGTTGTTGATTTGAGTAGTATACGAAAAAAATAAATTACCAGCTTTTCCCAATTTGAGCAACAGGTCACGATTGAGAGCAACAATGTCTGTACAATAGCACCCACTTGAATCCCTATCCAAAGTCCCACTCCTCTCAATCCCACCCAAAAGGCCAAAGTTGCAGCAACTGGAATTCCACACAGATAGAATGCCCCCAGGTTCACATAAGCTCCAATGTGTTGCCACCCACATCCTCTCGCAATACCTGATCGAGCAAAACAACATCACGACAAAAAACCGATTGCATTATAATTGCTCGGGGAGGTGATCAACGTATCTAGTGTAGGCTTCCCTGTTCATAAATCATAGCTCCTTGGGTCTATTGAGATCTAGTCCAGACAAAGTTCTCTCCAATGATACAGAGAGGTTGAGTTATACCTGCAAGGACACCTTGGAAGGTGTCTAATATGACAGAGAGGCAAACAAGAGGAGCCATCTTCGTAACGTAGTCCACGACTTCCTTTTCGTTGCTGAAGGTGTAACCGAAGACTTTCCGGGTTGCAAATAAGACTGCGCTCACGATACTTGTCTCGGTGACTGCTATAAGCATCACTGCATAGACAGCTACACGAGCTGCCTGCGCATTTCCTGCTCCCAATTCGTTGGACACTCTCGTGCTGTCATTGAAGAAAGACAGCGAAAAAGAGTTAGGGTTCTGTTAGAACATTATAAGTGTACTATGGGGGTCAGTCTAACATGCCCCAAGAGGCTACAAGAGTGGTTTACAAACCTTCCAGCAGCTCCAACTCCAAATGGTATTGTGAAAAGTGTTGTTATCGTTGAGAGACTGTTCATGAGATTACACAGAAAAGCAAATTAGAATGCGAGATCAATACACAGCTCTAAAATCATATGTTGGTCAAGTCATGAAAAATGTAACATGAAAGACGGGACATACCACACAGAGAGAACTGAAGTTTCAAGCTGTGGATTCGGTAGAAGCCCAGAAAGCAGGATGAGCAGTTCAAATGACCACCATTCAAGGCTACAATCCATCCAAATGAGTACACAGAAAGAAACTCCATCAACAGGAAATATCTTAAACAGTAAACAAAAAAGATGAGTTGAGTTCATTTTCCAATCAAGAGGAATGCAAGACTCTAGGTGTACATTGAACGGTATAATAAATTGATACATCAAGTGATGCGGCAGACTTCAAGAGAAACAAGTGGGTCACATTCAAAACCCATGTAACATTCCGTCATATCTGTTACTGCTAGCATACAAAATACGTAAAGTAGTCTTACTAGACCTAGCATGAGTCATCATTCAAAATAAACAGCATATACACATGCACTGCTACTAGAAAACAAAGAAATTCACACAGAAGTAGCACTTAGGTATGAACATGAGTTACCAAAGCATGACAGCTGATGGAACAGCGAATTGGAAGAACTCCCGAATGCCTCGGAATATCTCCATCGACACCGGGACACGCGTCTTTTGGCACACGCTAGAGAACGTCATGTACAGCCCGAGAAAGATGACATTCAACCAATTAGAAATTCCTAATGCCAATGCGGCTCCAAGGTTATGTAGCCCGGACTTGAACACGAGGACCCAAGAGAGAGGCACATGTAAGAAGAGCGTAGCACAGGAGCCTATGAGCATTGGAGTGGTGAGGCTCTGGGTCTGGAAGTAACGGACCAGTGGCTGGAGCGCCGCGTACGCAAAGATCGCGGGGATGAGCCACACTATGAACCTTCCCGCCTCACGTGAGATCAGCGGGTCTTGGCCCATCAACACAAGGAGTTTGCCCATGTAGAACCAGAGGAAAGAGAGGGGGACGCACACTAAGGTCAGAGAGAAGATCGCAGTGTACGTATGTGTTCCGAGCTTTTGGTATTGTTGAGCTCCGTAGGCTTGTCCGCACAGAGTTTCCAGTGCACTGGCCATGCCAAGCTGTTGTTGCAAATTCATGAACTAAAAAGTTTAGCCATCTATAAATGAAACAATATTTGTCTCTCATACACTTTGGATCAAAATTCGTTCATAAAGACTAGTCTGAACATATGTTTTATAAAAGCAACCAAAATTGGTGGAATGGACAGTTTTTATGTCAACAAGCAGGCCCATCATCATCCTTGATCAGTTTTCTAACATAGTACAATTGCTTTTTCTGGACTCTCATACACACAAATGACTATGTGCAGTGTGTTTTAAAGAAATAACATGAGCAGCTCAACTGACAGAAGAGCCCAGAATGTAACAACCTCGTCTCAGTACTGTTACATGTACAACTCTAGGAACCCACAGAGAAAGCACATAGGGTCATGCTAATACTAAATTGATTGATAAAATAATTTTAACAATTATTGTCGGTACATTGAATATCACTCACTTTAAAAACTTAATAATGTGATTTTGTCCCACCAGACTTAGATCCCCATCTTTTTCACTGTTAAAGAGCATGTCCCTGACGAAAGAGAGAACGAGCTTTTTCCCAATTCTCACCAACTTCGGTTAAATCACCATTAACTTTTGGAACAGTGACCAGCTTAAAGCGGACCATGTATTGACATTGTCAACAAGAAGACAACACTAAAGTAACCGCCATCTTGGACTATTATTCAGCACCAGTTATGTGCCTATAATGCCCTCGGGAATCTCAAAAATCCAACATCTATAGGTAATAGGATCGGCAAAGACATAATTATACACATTCAACTGGTATAGGCAGATGATGCTTCAAAGGGTCGATCACGACAACTGCCTAAGGACATGTACTCGGCTGTTTCTCGTGTGTGGTTTGGAGGAAACGGTTTACATTTAATTCCACAGAATCATTGTTGAGAATTGAGATTCTGACACACGCCGTCGCTATTCTCATTATAGACCGTGGAGTTCATTTGCTCGAAAAAAATGAAAGGAAAAAGCCGCAATGAAGATGAATTGGCTGAGTCTGCTACTTCAAATTAATTTTAGCTGAAGTGCATCATTGTTGAGAGCATACGGAAGCATATGAAAACTGATAGTGATTCAAACAAGCAGTCACCGATCATGTCACGACGACTACAATGCTCCTCCAGTAAGAAAATTGGCACCACGGTAAAAATCAATCCAAAAGAAAGAGTTAAAAAACGTGAAGGGGAGAAAGGAAGAGAGAGGGAGTACGAACGAGGAGGCTGAAGCCGGACACGGAGGCGAAGGAGACGGCCATGGCGGTGCTGGAGAGGGAGAGCTCGCCGAGGTGGCCGACCATCATGACGGAGATCATCTGGAGGAGGTACTGCGACGATGCCACCACCACCATCGGCGCCGCTATGCGCCCCACCCTCTTCACCTCCTCCCCCACTATTCCCCACGTGATGCCATCGCTCTTGCTTTCTTCTGCCGCCTCCTCCCTCTTCACCAGCAGCCTCTCCTCTATCATCTGCTTCGTATCTTCATCCATGGAAGAGCCGAGAAGGACTAGTAAACGGGAATCGGGATCTCTCTGCCGCCTGACTTGGGGGGAGAGAGAGAGAGGGGGACTGAATGTCCGCTTGGGAGATGGCACTTTATAGGTAGGTGGGTGGTGGGAGATGGCATTTAATGTCCATAATTTGCGCGTGGGCGATGGCATTTATTGTCCGCTTGGGCGGAAGAGTATCTAGCTGGCATCCGTCCTTTTCTGTACTATCGAAGACGTGGACGGATGCAACACCATGAGTCAACGAAGCCGAACGAATCTCGTGGTTTTGACCACAAAAGCACGGTGACGACGATGATGCAATGGTGCGACCACAGAGCACAAGGACGAAGACCGAGATCGCCGGCCGCGGCCGCCAGATCGGCGCCATGGCCTCCTCGTCCGGCGTGCCGCCTCACGTTTTCTTGCTCTCTCTCTCTCTCTCTCGAAGATGATAATAATGGAGAGAGAACGTGGGAGTCTGAATCACGGGGACCATGCAAAGAAACAGGCCGTTGCTCCTTCACGTGCACACATGAAACGAGATCAAAAGAGCTTTATCCCCGAAGTGTTTTGCGTGTCTTGTTTGGACGTCGATGGACGCAATTTGCTGGTGCTGTTGGCTCTCCACTCCATTTGGCAACTGGCAATAGCTTTTGCACCAGCTCGTGCGGGGCCTTCCTTTCCTTTCCTTTCCTTTCCTTTCCTTTTTTGTTAAGTCGATCGACGATCTCTTTTCGCATCTATACTAAGATATACAGTAAATATATGATAGCATAAGTAGCATATAATCCAAAATTTATTTGGTTTTCAAGCATCACGCGCTTATTATTATTAACCAATAACAAATTGACACCTGAAATTGAAAAATTAACCTCCTTCCGCCATGGCCACCGGCGGAGCCGGAGCCGGAGCTCCTGGCTGGTGCCGCATCTCTCCACTTCAGCCGTCTCCTCCGCCCGGTGCCTCACTTCTAGATCTGGCGGCGAGGGATTGGAATTGGTGAGGAGAGAGAACCATGGCTGAAGATCTCTCTCCTTCCACCCACTCAACAGAGAATCCATGGGCTAAAAGTGCGTATACCAGATCTGGAGCCTTGGCCGCGAGCCCACTGCTCTGCGTCCCTAAATCTGCCACTCAGCCGTCGGATGGCAGAGAAAGTCGGGCGCTCAGATCTACAGACGAGAGGCCGTCCATGGCCGACCCGCTGCTCCGCATCTCAAGTCCTCTGGCTCGTCCGTGGCTTACGGCGACGAGCTGCAGCGTCTCCATATCTGCATCTCGAGTCTTGGCTCGCTCATGTCTTCCGGCGACGAGCCACGGTGGCGGCCACGGTGGGGCGGTGGCGGTTTGGGCGGTGGAGATGGAGCGAAGGTTGAAGATGGAAGAGGAAAAAGAGAAATTTCTCTTTTTAATTTTTCTAGATCACCATCCACGTGTCAATATCTCATTGGATATCAGAAAATAAGCGCACGCCACGTCAACGCTGATCTGGCGCTTGCAAACCATACTATTTTCTCTCTCGAGAGGGCTCCCCATCGACGGAACCCGGGAAAATGGGAGGAAGAGGAGGAGGAGGAGGAGGAGATCAAGAAATCGATGAAGCGTCCCTTCTTGAATCTCCTCTGATCCAAAGCCATGATCTCGAGCGTGACGGCGGTGGCGGCAGCGACGGCGGCGGCTGCGGAGGAAAACCTTCACCTGGCTCGGTTCCAAGGGACGAGCGTCGCGTGATCATGATTGAGGAATTGAAGTGGCAGGCGCGGCCGTCGGGGCCGCTGATCGGTGTGAGCGTGCTGCAGTACAGCGTACAGGTGATCTCCGCCATGTTCGTGGGCCACCTCGGGGAGCTCCCCCTCTCTGGCGCGTCCATGGCCACCTCCTTCGTTTCCGTGACGGGCTTCAGCGTCTTGGTACCGCTCTCTACTCCTTCGCTTTCTCGTGCATCGCCATTGATGTTCCTGTTGCTTCTCGTTTCTCATTGTTGTGTGTGCGCGGGGTTTGTCTTCTGATGATGTTGGTCTTGCTAGTCGAAAGAAAGAGAGAAATTTGACAAAATGGTTTGAGGAAAATGTGTTCTGAAGGAGGTGATACATCAGCACGAAACACGGGAATTGAGCGAGGCAGGAAATGTATTAACACAATAATACCCATCTTTACCTTAACATTGAGGAAACTGGAAAGGAAAATAAGTTCAATTTGTCGCCTCGAGGCCACACGGGTACTGAATTTGAAGAAGCAAGTGGTAAAATGTGTTTCTTGAGTTATCTCCGAGGTTTCACTATCCTTGTCTCTGAACATGTATTGTGCTTCTCTGGTGTTGAATTTCCACGCACGGCACCGCTTGTGGAAATGACATGTTACATCTGCTGAGGTCGACTGTGCTTTGAGCATGATTCCTAGGTTGTGTATACTTAGATCTTCATTTTGTTTGCAAACTAAAATGTCTCGACCAAAATGTCTGATGAAAGTTAGGAATGGGAAGTGCATTTGAGACACTGTGCGGCCAAGCCTATGGAGCCAAAGAGTATCATATGCTTGGAGTTCACACGCAACGAGCTATGCTTACGCTTCTATGCCTAAGCATCCCTCTTGCAGTCATATGGCTCTACACCTCCGATATTCTCATAGCTTTTGGCCAAAATGTGGAGATTTCCAGGGAAGAGTGAATTTTCAGCCGTTGGATGATCCCAAGTCTATTCGCGTATGGCCTCCTCCAATGTCTGAACAGGTTCTTGCATACACAAAATAACGTTCTACCGATGATGATGAGCTCTCTGGTTATTGCTTCTCTTCACATAGTCATCTGTTGGTTCTTCATCTTTAAGTTTGGACTAGGAAGCAGAGGAGCTGCTTTGGCGAACACGATTTCGAATTGGAACAATGTGATTCTGCTGGCGATTTACGTGAAGTTCTCTCCAGCTTGTATCAAAACTTGGACCGGTTTTACAAGAGAGGCCTTGCTTGACCTTGTTAGCTTCGTCAAGCTTGCTGTTCCCTCAGCAGTTATGATATGGTGAGTACCTATTTGTGCTTATGTTTGCTAATGCGATGCCGAAATTTATGATCAAAAGAAAAGATTAGCACGTGTTTGGTTTTTTCGAAGCGTTTTGATGATAGTTGGTCAGACTGTATTAATCTAAGTCCTCTATTTCAGAAGTGAGAGTCCTAGCCTTGAACTAGTTTGCTCACATCACTTGCCTCTTGATTTACTTTCTTTCGTAGTTTCGAGTACTGGTCCTTTGAGTTGGTCGTTCTTCTATCGGGTCTTCTGCCAAATCCGAAACTAGAGATGTCTGTGTTATCAATTAGGTATGAATTGAAAGAATATGTATAAGCAGGACTGTCTTTTTTGTGGAATGAGAAGTTCAGAACTACGTTCATACCTTCAATTTTGCAGCGTCAACACTTGTTGGATGGTCTACATGATCTCTATCGGTCTCGGCGGAGCAATCAGGTTTGCTTTAGTCATTTTCTTCAGTTGTGCAGTTGACTATGAGTTAGAAATAAAAAGAAAAGAAGAGAACTGATTTTGGTTGGCATTACCTTCACTAAGATAAATTCCTAGACTAGGAGGGGAGGGTAAAAGACTGGATTCTGTGAGGACAAGCTCGCAGGAGTCTTGATACTGTGGTATAGAAGGAGACAACTGCATTGACTGCCACATGTTTGATCATCTTTTTTTTTATCCTGAATTAGAAAAAATATAAACATCTCGGGTTGATCCTAATACTTTTGGACAAACTGAAAAATGTTAATATGTAAGATTTTCCTAAGAGTCTGTTTATTTGATGCAGTATGAGAGTATCGAATGAATTAGGTGCGGGCCGCGGTGTAGGGGCACGCTTGGCATTGCAAGTTACGATTGCCATCGCCATCACGGAAGGTGCAATAGTTGGAATCGTGACGATTTTGGTACGCCATGTTTGGGGGAAGCTGTACAGCAACGAAGAGGAAGTTATTGAATACATCGCCAGAATGATACCACTTCTCGCTCTCTCGGATTTCTTGGACGGGTTTCAATGTGTCCTTTCAGGTCCTAAATTCAACTTCACCTAATCGGATTTTCCATCCTATTGGCAGCTAGTAGATATGTTTTTCTCTATTAGCCATTTTGGGATAGTGTCAGTGTACATCTCGGATCTCCTGATTGCAGATAGCATAGGAATTGTTGTCACAACCTTTTCACATGTTGTATGGATTAAATTTTAAGTCCTTCACACAGATTATGATAATGATCGATCGCAGGATCCGCAAGAGGATGCGGTTGGCAGAATATCTGCGCTTGGATAAACCTCGGGGCTTATTACGTTGTGGCGATTCCTTGTGCCATACTGTTTGCGTTTGGTTTCCATCTTGGAGGAATGGTGTGGTACTCTCTACACTTTTATGCGCACAAACGCTTGGCTGTTCGACATTGGTGATGTCCAAGGTATTAATCTTGGAACAGGGTCTATGGATGGGGATCATATGTGGACTCTCTGTACGAGTCATAACACTCATTGCAGTGAATGCATGTACCAACTGGGATTGGGAGGTAATTGACCCCACCGAAGCTCTCTCTTAAGGTGGATTGATTCTGTACATCTTTTATACTCAACTTTTTCCTTCTCTTTCAGGCAAAGAAAACTGTGGATAGAGCTAAAGCAGTACGAGCACATTCTGATGATGAACAAGAACAAAGCTAGATTTGCTAATAGTCTCTCTATAAATAAACAGATCACTCGCTATGTATACGGTAGAATTATAGTGATTGAGTCATTTCCGATATATAAATGTTGACAGGCAGATTTGCAAATAATTTTTTTACAATTTTTAACATTTAAATAATATTTTAGTTTTTGGTAGAAAAGTAAGAAAGTTACAATAACTTTTACAAGTCAAGCGTTAACCTTGTCATATCATGAGGAGGTCAATGCATTGGAGATTGCTGTATTTTCTTATTTAGTTGATTAACTAGTGTAGTAAGGATTTTTTTCAACAAAGTTCTATTAAAAAGGTTCCGCTCTAATTAACTCTCTTATCAACATAACATTGTTATGTTTTATGAATAGAGGTGGCAAAATGAGTCATAAACCCAAATAACAATGGGTTCTATTAAGTTTGCAAAGAACCAATTTCAACCCATTTAATCAAAGAGCAATTTCCTATGAATGCTCGTGCCCATGGCCGAGTCCACGGAGGTCATGCTCATGCCTCGACTCCTTGCCCAAGTCATTGGCACCTGAGCCGGGTCCATTAAGTTTGGGCTCAATTCCTCAATGGTTGGGCCTAGGTTCACAAAGGCCAAGTATTTGACTCCTGTGCCCAAGTGACTGGTGCCAAGCTTGGATCCATCAAGGCTGGGCCTAGTTCAATAGTAATGAGGCTTTAGTCCACAAAGGTGAGACCCAATTTCCTCAAGTCGGGTCAAAACCTCGGTGCTTGTGCTCGGCTCCATGGAGGTAGAGCTCTAGGTTTTTTGAGGTAGGGCCCAATTTCCTGGTGGTGGGCCCAAGTCTGTAGAGGCCTTGTCTGGGTCCCTTGAGGTTGGGCTTGGGACATTGTGCCCAGGTACTCGGCTTTCACACTGAAGTCACTAGTGCTCAGCCCAAGTCCATTGTGGTTAGGCTTGTTCCTCAATGGCCGGGCCTAGGTTTGCGATGCCTAGGCTCAGGTCCCTCAAGGTTGGAGTTGAGACCCTGGTGCTTGTGCTGAGGTCCATGAGGGTCAGGCTTAGGTCCCTTGAGGCTTGGCTCGAGACTTCGATACCTGTGCCCAGGTCCCCGATGGCCATGTCTAAGTACCTAGCTCTTGAGCTTAAGTCACTAACACCTGGCCCTAGGCCCATTGAGGCGAGCCCGAGTTTGTCAAGGCTAGGCCTGGTTGCGTAAAGCCAAGTCCACATAGGTTGAGCTTGGGTCATCAACAGCCATGCTTTATTACCCAACTCCGTGCCAAATTCACTAAAGCCTAGGCGGGTTTCATTGTGGCGGAGCCTAGTTCCTTGACGGTCGATCCTAAGTCTACAGAGGAAAGGTCTGGGTCTCACGAGGCCAGGCTCGAGACCTCTTGCTTGAGTCCATGGAGGCCGAGCTTGATTCTTTGTGATTGTGCCTAGGTCTACATATGTCGCCCACATCCATTTATTTCGGGCTCGAGATCTTGATGCTTGTGGCCAAGTCCATGGAGGCTTGGTCCAAGTCCCTCGAGACTAGGCGAAGTTGTGACATCCCGAATTTTATGGTAAATTATATAAATTGCTAGTTGGAGATGGCCAAGAATTGATTAGTTAATTATTGAGATACTCTTGGAATATCAATCGTTAGGTATTTGACATATTTTGATACGAAAATCTTTGGAATGTATTGGACAATTGAAAGGATCAATGTCTGACCATATGCATAAGATTGGTGATCATTTGTAATGGTTGTTGAGATAGGTCTTATGTGATTTTAGGTGTATTTGGATTGGGTAATTAGGACACAAATTGTGCCCCAATTAACCCCCACGTGTGGCCGGCCATCGAGGGCATAAATTCAGCATGCAAAATTGAATTAGTAAGTCTATTTAATCGTGTTTACTATCCACATCAGCCAATCAAATTTCATGCAAGGAAGGAGACTTGTTAAACACACTATCTTGGGGCTCATGATGTAGAATCATCATCACACTCTCTCTTTTACTTAACCCCACGGCAGCCCTACCCTCTAGCCTCTCTCTCTTTCATTTTTGCAAGACACCACAAGCCACACTTCAAATTTTTCCTCTGTCTCGCTGCTCCCTCTCCCTCTCGGTTTCCTCTCACTTTCTCGGCCGCTCTCTCTCCCGCGCCTCACCTCCATTTCCAGCTTTGTTCCAGCCCATTTTTCTTTCGTTCTGGTGCTGTGAAGGCGTGAACAACACCCAAGAGGAAGAGTTTCGGCCTTAGATAGTTCAAGGCAAGGAGATAGGGCTTGTTTCTAAGCCTTCCCATCTCTCTGTGCCCTTGGTTTTTCTTGTTTGTTGTTGTGGATGGATGTTTTGATCTTGCGTGTTTCATGATGTTAGAAGGGCATGCATGTGGCTGCTCAGCCCTGGATTGAGTGTGCTTGAGATCCTAATGGCCTTGCATGTTGGTATAGTAGCTCCTAATGGCTTTGCATGTGGGTTATAGGTCAAGAACTTGTGTTGCATGTGACATAGATGGGCAAAGGTTGTTGAATAGAGATGGAAATGGGTGTAACATGTCTATTCAAGTTGTTGGGCATGAGTTTTGTCAAATCAAATTTGGTGGTTTTCCATTTGGACTCAATTCCTTGAACTTTATTCTTGAAGCCCAGAAACGTAGCTACTGGACCTCTTCTTCTTTCCATTTTTATAGAGATTTTTGTGGACCAAATTTTAAGAAATATTCTTCATCAAAGTTTCTCCCAACATCTTGAAGTATAACATACTTTACAACTAGATTTTTCTAAGCTAATTTCGTTTGTACGAAGGATCACTTTCTAATCGGGTTTGAACCGTCCAGTGTTACTATTTCTGTGACCTTTACATCCTATTGATTTTCCACAAGTTTTTCTAGAATGATTATTAACAAATTTCCTTACAAAAGTTGTCGAGAACTTCTTTCTATATAACATATAAAAATTTGGGAATTTTTGGAGATGATTTGTGTTTTGGAAAGAGCTTACTTTCAGAAATAAGGATTCTATTCCAGCGAACTATTTTTGGTCTGTCTTTGAGCTATTGAAAGTTATGTTTACAGAAATATCCAGACTTCGTGTTCTCCATGAAAAATGTTTGTTAAGATTTTTTTATGACATATTCAAATTTTAGAATTTTCGGAGTTCATTTATTATATTTTTGAGTTTGATTTTATGAACAGTGCAAACTGCCCAGTTTTGTCAGATTGCAAAACTTCATCATTTTCTATATGAGAACGTTGGAATTTCAATTTAATGACTCCTGGAGACAAAATCTATACATTTTGAGCTTTCCAATGAGATGTGATTGACCTCAATGTGATGTCATATGGTGGTGCAAAGTAGGTCACTTTCGTGATGAAAAATTCTGGAAATTTTGGGATGTGCATGACTAGTTTGTGATGCTCAGGTGTTAAATTACTTTTAAGGCGCATGATATTCAATGTATTTGCTAGCTATGATAAAATGTATGGCATGAAATGGTTTTGTTACTGCATGTATAAAAGAAAGTGCTTAAGTTGTGTGATATGAATCCACCATAAAAGATGTCCATCGGGCCTTGTGTCGATGATGCCCCGTAGGAGGGTGGGATGCTCCTGAGCTATCTGCGTGGATGCCATGATTAGCAAATCGTGATGCCTCAGAGTAGAGATGCCTATGGTTGATAAACCACGGAAGCCGAATAGATTAGTAAATCAGCGTAATCCGGAGTGCTTTGTGCGAACTAGTGAATAACTGGTGTAATCCGTGAGTCAAGCGTGAGACTAAACAAGTGAAACATTGAAATAATGTGGCATGTGTTTGTGGTATTCCTGCAAATTGTTAAGTTGTTTTTATATATTGCTATGATCTGGAAATGAGTTGAATGAGGACGCTTGATATGGTTAGTGCTATGATGCGTGCTGGCATAATAAATGTGATTACCGATGTTGCTTTCAGATAGTGTGCATTCATGATAGGATACATTAATTATTTTATGCTAGATGTGTCTTAGGAATTGAAAGGTAGTAGGATCGGTCAGTTTATAAACTAGTATTATCTCTTGTTAAGCATTAGCTCACTCCCGTTGATATCTATTTTTACAGATCTTTACTTAAGCCTCCGATCCTAGCATCACCTATCGCTCGTTATGATGCTCCCGTTGATTTTGAGGGGGAGCTATACCGGTTTACAGACCTTGATTTCCCTTCGGTTATGTTTGTGCATTATACTGTGACGCTATGGGTGGATGTTGGAGTTCTGGGAGGTCTTGTCCCATATCGTTTGGTTTCGATCTTCGTGCTTGAGGACGGTCGGCTGGTTGGACCGATCCCCTACCCTAATGGTGGTAGTAGTGATGACGGTGATAATGGCTAGGAGTAGTCAGTGGGAGTTAGTGTAGTAGGCACATCAAAGACAACTTTTGAGATCCCACGATAGTGACTTTTTTGCGTGGAAAATCAATAAGATGTAAAGGTCACATAAAGAAATATGTGACCTTTCTGTAAAGGTCTCAACAACTCCAAAAATTCCCAAATTTTTATATGTTATATAGAAAGAAGTTCTCAACAACTTTTGTGAAGGAAATTTGTTAATAATCATTCTAGAAAAACCTGTGGAAAATCAACAAGATGTAAAGGTCACAGAAATAGTAACACTGGACGGTTCAGACCCGATTAAAAAGTAATCCTTTGCACAAACCAATCAACTTATAAAAATATAAATTTAAAATATGTTATACGTCAAGATTTTTTTTTTTTGATAACCCAGGGAACTCCCGCACGGCCGACAGCCGGGGAGTAAACCCTGAGGGCGACACGTGCTAGCCACCACACATGTGCCACCGGTTAAGTCACCCTGCGGTGCCCGGGATTCGAACACTCAACCTTTTGCGAGAGGAAGAGTGCGCGCTCCAGCAGTGCCACCCAGGCGGGTGGTTATACGTCAAGATGTTGAGAGTAACTTTGATGAAGAAAGTTTCTTAAAATTCGGTCCACGAAAATCTCTATAAAAATAGTAAACTGAGGAGGTATAGTACAACGAATCTAGGTTTCAAAATCAAACTTCAAGGATTCAAGCTTCGATTGATGATACCCACGAATTTTTATCTCACAAAACTCAATCCAAAAGGTATAAACCAACATGCAACAGCCAATCTTACCTTCATTCAACAACCTAGACCCATCTTCTTCACATGCAACTCAAATTGAACATCAAAAACACACATGCAAGGCTACTAATGATCATAGAATGCACATGCAACCATTCTAGATGTCAAGAACCACACATGCACTCAATTTCCAGGTCTGGTCATACTCATACATGCCCAACAAACTCAAGAACAGCACATGCAAGTCGCAAAAATGCATCCACAAATTATTTCTAACAAAACCAAGGGTGTAGGAAGATTGATAGGCTTAGAATCAAAGCCTCATCTCCTTGCCTTGATGATCTAAAAGCTAGAATCTTTCCCTTCTAGCTGCTGGTCGGTTCTTTAAGCTTGAGAATAGAGGAAATTAAGATGAAGATGAAGATGGAGGTGGCGGTGAGAGGAGATGAGAGTGAGCTGCCGAGAGAGAGAGAGAGAGTAGAGAGGGAGAGTAGCTTGTGGTGTTCTTGTGAAGAAATGAAGGGAAGAGAGAGAGATGTCCGTAGGTTTAAGGGGGAAGGGGAAGTGAAAGACAATGATGGTTCATCATCATTAGCTTCAAGGAAGAGTGTTAAGCCAACCTTATCATTGTGCATGAAATTTTAGCGGTTGAAGTGGGTGGCCAACAATGATTATAAGACCAAGTCCTCAATGCTTATGCCCATATCCCTTGAGGTTGGTTCTAAAGCCTCTTTTGTCTAAAAAAAAAAAAATACTTTTTGACATGTATAAAAAATCAAAGTATGGTCCTCAACATAAACAAAAAATAAAATTATCACTTGACTGATATAGAGATGGTGTAAATTTTATATTGAATTCTAATAATTTAATTTTTTTACCCCAAAACATAAAGTGCCTGTCCCACGTAGAATCGAGAACCGAATCAAAACCAACTGGTTCACTGTTCTAAAGCCTCTTTGTTGTTGTTCGTCAGTGTAGCACTCGCTCGTGTCTCCTCGTTGGTCATATGTCATGCCAAATCCTAGCCCACGACTCAAGTGCTTGAGCTCCCTCACCGACTCGGCGAGCTGGCATGTGGAATCCCCCATTCTTCAAACACAACAATTTAAGGAAAACAAATTATTATGAGTTGGAGCTTGGGTTAGGTCTGGTACAGGGCTATTGTTCTTGAGAAATGACTCAGTTTGGGGGTGGGGCCGAGAGAAAGAAAGATGGGCTCGGATCGGGTTGGGTATGGATCACTAAAATTTTATTGCATAAAAATAGATCAATACAGGGTCAATGGGTTAATTTAGGAACGCCGCGATAGAAACTATACAAAATTCAAGTTAAGTAGATCTTAGATAAAAATTTCAAAGAGCATATTGTGGATATTATATAATTGAGTCATCAAGCATCCACGATAAAGATATACTTCACGCTAGCTCTGTAGGTGTCCCTGGAGCAAAAGATCTTTAAAGCGAGTGTCATTGAGGCACCAAGAAAGCATACTTAATGAAAAGGAGCATGGCGTCCTATATTGCACCGACACATTAAAATGGCCAACATGTCGGTGTCCGACACCGACACGCATGTCGGACACGTTGACAAGCGTGGACACGCCTCTGACACGCGGTCAACACGGTGTCGGATTTCCGACACGAAATCAACCCTTCGGACACGCCTCCGACACGTGAGTCCGGTGTGTCTAAAGAGTAAATTTGTAAAAAAATAAAAAAAAGGACAATAAATGGCGTCAGATTACCTCTTTACTTCTCTGTTCGACCGATGAACTCCCGTCCTCTGTGCCGCTCGCCGCTCCCTCTACCGCTCCCGCTCCCACTAGCCGGTCGTGCTCGCCGCTCGCCACTCCCTCTCCTGCTCCCGCTCGTCGCTCCCTCTCCCGCTCACGCTTGCCGCTCGCTGCAGGTACACCTCTCTGTTTCGAAAGAAATTGCGGTGGCTGGGAACTGGGAAGAAGGGAGAAGTTGGGGAAGGGGGCGTGTGTGGGTGGGTTGGGGGAAAAGGAAAAAGTGGTGGGATAGGTCAGATGGTTGGGCTGCGTCTTTTTTTCTTATGGGGAGATCGGATGGATGGGAAAAAGAAATTGTGATGGGCTGCGTCTTTTTTTCTTATGTATTGGAATATGAGAACATGAATTTTGAGGAGAAGTTTGCATATCGCATATACTCTATTTCCCTAATTGAATTTGTAAATATGCTTCTTTCGATGGATGAGTTTATAGAACCTAAACTAGTCAAGTTCATCTTTTTATTGAAACTTAATGGTTTTATGGATTATAATAAATCAATTGTTTTTTGTCATTATGGTATATTTAATTATTAAAAAAATATATTTAATATACGTGTCCCAACGTGTCGGAAAATGGTATTTTTTGAAAATTGACGTGTCGCGTGTCGTGTCATGTCGTGTCATGTCGCATGTCGCGTGTCGGTATCGGTGCAACATAGATGGCATCTTGTGGTGTAGACAGTGGCCCGGCGGTGGGTGTAGAGGGAGGCGAAGGGGAAGTGGAAAAGAAGAGATAGGAAAAACAGGAAAGAATTCAGGACGTTCAAACTGTACTTGTATTGATGCGTTAGCCTTTCTTGAGGGTAATTTGAACGTGTGCATTTATCCTGTAACTCGAGCGAATCCCATTCCACACGTCCTCGGACGAAATTATAAGGGCGGGTACATCTAGAAACTTTGCAATAAGAGTTAGATGTCTTGGGTGACTTCAGTTATTTCACATACTTGAGAAAGTTACAGATCACTTCTCCCTGCGATATTCAACGAAGAAAGAATGGTTAGGTGATAAATAACCTCACTCAGCTTGCGTTGTGGATTGGTGTACTTATGTGCTATCAACTACCCCAAACACCCCCCCCCCCCCCGTTCCTCTCTCCTCGCGCAGATGCATTTACAAACTACAAAACATATCTCACTGTCACTGCGGAAAAGCACATAAATAAAAAGATATGTCATCCTAAACTGAATAATCCTTTCTATAACTCAAAGGGCACAAGGCCAACTTAAGACAAGCCAAACCTGTTGAGGTGGTAGAGACAGAGAGAGGTTGTCGTTGACTAGACCCCAGAAAATATGGGAGGAAGAGGAGGTCAAGAAATTGATGAAGCAGCTCTTTTTGAATCTCCTCTGATCCAAAACCGAAACCAAGATTGCGAACACGAACTTGAGGATGACGATCGAGCACATTCATACAGCTTGGTTCGAAGAGACGGGAAACGTGTGATCATAATCGAAGAAGTGAAGAAGCAGGTATGGCTGTCGGGGCCACTGATCGGAGTGAGCATGTTGCAGGAGAGCATGCCGGTGATCTCCACCATGTTCGTGGGCCACCTCGGGAAGCTCCCTCTCTCTGGTGCATCCATGGCCACTGCGTTTGCCTCAGTCACCGGCTTCAGTGTCTTGGTATACTCTCCATTTCATCACTTTCTCATCCTCGTTAATTATGCTGTGACATTCATGTTCCTATTAGTTCATAGCAGTAGTTGCCGTTGTTGTTGTTGTGGTGGTGTGTTATTGTCTCTGATAATGGTCTTTCTAGTTAAAAGACAAGAATAGACGAAGTAATTGAGGAAAATGTGTATTGAAAAAGACAATAACTCAGCACAAGATACAAAAATTGAGGCAAAAAGATATTATAAGTGCCATAAGTTGTATACGGAGATCACTTTGGTGCCATAAGCTGTATACGGAGATCACTTTGGTGCTATAACTTTTTTTTCAAATCACTTTGGTGTCAACTTTTTTGAAAAACGATCACTTTAGTATCAATGTTGACATGGCCGCCTGAAATCTGACGTGGCTATTTTTTTATTAATTTCCGATGCTGACATGGCTCACCGGAAATTTGACGTGGCTCACCGGAAATCTGACGTGTCTCTTTTTTTGGCCGGAGTCACTAAAGTGATCTCTTTTCCTCCGATTTGGTATCAAAGTGATTTTAAAAAAAGTTATGCCACTAAAGTGATCTTCGTACACAACTTATGGCACTTATAGTGTCCTTTTGCCCAAAAATTGAGCAAGACATGATATAAATCGACATATCAAAACACTGTTTTTTAGGTACAATGCACTTTTTTACTGTAACATTTTCGAACTGAAAAGAAGTTCGATTGGTTGCCTTGAGATGACATTCGGGTGCTAAATATGAAGAAGTCATGGTAAACTTTCCTGAGACTTATCTCGAGTTTTCACTATCCTGGTCTCTAAGTATATATCATGCTTCTCTGCTGTTAAATTTCCACGCACGACACTGCTCGCAAAAATAACATGCTACATCTGCTGAGATCAACTATTCTGTGAGCATAATTCATAGGTTGTGTGAACTTAGATTTTCATTTTGTTCGCAAACTAATTTGTTGCGAGGGAAATGCCTGATGATAGTCAGGAATGGGAGGTGCATTGGAGACATTGTGTGGCAAAGCCTATGGAGCCAAACAGTTTCACATGCTTGGAGTTCACACGCAACGAGCTATTCTTACGCTTCTATGCCTAAGCATCCCTCTTGCAGTCATATGGCTCTACACCTCCAACATTCTCATAGCTTTTGGCCAAGACGTCGAGATCTCCACGGAAGCGGGAATTTTCAACCGTTGGACCTAGTCTGTTTGCGTATGGCCTCCTCCAATGTCTGAACCGGTTCTTGCAGACACAGAATAACGTTTTACCAATGATGATGAGCTCTTTGATTACTGCTTCTCTTCACATATACGTCTGTTATGTCCTCATCGTTAAGTTCAGACTAGGAATCAGGGGAGCTGCTTTGGCAAACTCGATTTCAAATTGGAACAATGTGATTCTGCTGGGGATTTACGTGAAGCTCTCTCTCACTTGTATCAAAACTTGAAAAGGTTTCACCAGAGAGGCCTTGCGGGACATCGTTAGCTTCATCAAGCTTGCTGTTCCTTCAGCAGTTATGACTTGGTGAGCACTTATTTATGCTTACGTTAATTAATGTAATGACAAAATTTATGACAAGAGAAAAAATTAGCGGTTGTTTTGTTATTTTGAATTGTTTTGATGATAATTGATCTAACTGTAAATCTATGTCCCAATTTCAGAGGTGAGATTCAAAGCCTTGACTTAGTGTATTCACATCACTTGTCTCTTGATTTACTTTCTTTCGCAGTTTTGAGTACTGGTCCTTCGACATGGTCATTCTTCTATCGGGCCTTCTCCCAAATCCAAAACTAGAGACATCTGTATTATCGATAAGGTATGAAGTGAAAATCACTGAGCAATTAGAAGCATTACAACCAGGACTTTCCTTTTTCACGGAATGATAAGTTCAGAACTACCTTCATGTCCTTGTTTTTGCAGCCTCAACACTTGTTGGATGGTCTACATGATATCTGTCGGTCTCGGCGGAGCAATCAGGTTCATTGAGTTATTTGCTTCGCTTGCAACTTATTATGAATAAGAAACAAAAAGAAATAAAGAGAACTAATCTTTCTTGGCATTAGCTTCTCCTGGATGCATTTCCAGAACTATCAGTTGAGGGTAAAATAAATCAGATTCTGTGAGGACGAGGACAAGTCTCACAATACTCTTGATGCTGTGGTACGGAAGGAAACAACAGCACTGACTGCCAAATGTTTGATCATCTGTTTATTTATCGAGAATTAGATAGAATATAAATATCTGTTATTGATCCTAGCTCATACATTTGGACAAAAACGAAAAATGTTAATATGTAAGACTCTCCGTGCTCATTTCGTGCAGTACTAGAGTATTGAACGAACTAGGTGCGGGCCGCGCTGCAAGCCCTCGCTTGGCATTACGAGTTATGACTGCCATTGCCATCATGGAGAGCGCAATAGTTGGAATCATGACGATTTTGGTACGCCATGTTTTGGGGAAGCTGTACAGCAACAAAGAGGAAGTTATCAAGTACGTCGCCAGAGTTTTGCCACTTCTCGCTTTCTCGGATTTCTTGGACGGTTTTCAGTGTGTCCTTTCAGGTCGTAAATTTGACTCCTCTTAATTGTATTCTCATTCTATTGCCGGCTAGTTTTAGGGTAGTGTCAGGTATGTATCTCAGATCTCTTGATTACAAATAGCACAGGAATTGTTGGTCTTAATCTTTTCACTTGCTGTCGGATTACCATTTCAAGTCCTTCACATACATTATGATAGTGATTGATCACAGGGTCCGCAATGCGTTTGGATAAACCTCGGGGCATATTACGTTGTGGCAATTCCTTGTGCCGTGCTGTTTGCGTTCAGTTCCATGTCGGAGGGATGGTATGAATCTCTCTCTACACGTTTGTGCACGCGCCGTGCGCCCGCCGTGCTAAATACTCGTCTGTTCTGCATTGGGCGACGTCCAAGTAATTGATCTTGAAACAGGGTCTATGGATGGGGATCATATGGGGACTCTCTGTAAAAGTCATGGCACTCGTCGCAGTGATTGCAGTAATTCAAACAAGCAGTCACCGATCATGTCACGACGACTACAATGCTCGTCCAGTAAGAAAAATGGCACCACGGTAAAAATCGATCCAAAACAAAGAGTTAAAAAACGTGAAGGGGAGAGAGGGAAAGAGAGGGAGTACGAACGAGGAGGCTGAAGCCTGAGACAGAGGCGAGGGAGATGGCCATGGCGGTGCTGGAGAGGGAGAGCTCGCCGACCATCATGACGGAGATCATCTGGAGGAGGTACTGTGACGACGCCACCACCACCATCAGCGGTGCTATGCGCCCCACCCTCTTCACCTCCTCCCCCACTCTTCCCCACGTGATGCCATCGCTCTTGCTTTCTTCTGCCGCCTGCTCCCTCTTCACCAGCAGCCTCTCCTCCATCATCTACTTCGTCTCTTCATCCATGGAAGAGCCGAGAAGGACTAGTAAACGGGAATCGGGATCTCTCCTCCGCCTGCCTTCCGCTTCTGTTAATTTGAAGACTTGGGGGACAGAGAGAGAGAGGGACTGAATGTCCGTGTGGGAGATGGCATTTTGTAGGTAGGTAGGTGGTGGGACGTGATGGCGGAAGAGTATCGCGTGTGTATCTAGCTGGCATCGTCCTTTTCTGTACTCTCGAAGGTGTGGACGGATGCAACACCTAAGTAGCACGGACACGCGACACGCGACACGACACGACACGACACGCGACACGCCATTTCTCAAAAATAGAGAATTCCGACACGTTGGGACACGTTGTATATTAAATATATATTTATATATATAATAAATTATTATTTTTAAATTTGATTCAAATAAGTAAATAAATAAAAATAAAAATCCTAGAGTGAACTTACCCTAAAAAATTATACACATAAGTTTTCAAAAAATAATTATATATAAATAAATATATTAGTTAAGAAATTAAAAGTAAATAATTAAATTTTAAAAAGGAAAGTACAAGATAAAAAATTTAAAAAAGCAGCCAGCCCAGTTTCTTTTTCTTTCCCTAAATTTTAATTAATATTTTTCGGAGACCTTTAGATTATTTTTGAATTAGAATCGTGGCCGTTGGATCGCGATCATTGCTATTTGACTTTTCCCCTCTCTCTCGTCGGTTCCGCCATCCGCCTGACACCCCCACTCCCCGCTGACCAACCCCCGCCTACTCTTCTCTCTCTCTCTTTTCTTTTCTTTTCTTTTCTTGTTTCTTCCATTTTCTTTCTTCCTTCTCCCTCCTTCTCCTCCCCCGACGCCACAGCTTCTGGCTTCTGCTTCTTCCTCCGCCCGACCGTCGCCCGCAACTCGCCAGCCGCCGCGCCGTCTGTCCCGCCGCCCGCCCGTCGCCGCCTTGAGCCCAGCTTGCAGCCGCAGCTCGCCGGGCCGAGCTCGCCCCTACCCAGCTCGCTCGACCGCCTCGCCGTCCGCCTTGCGCAACCGCGAGCCCCGCCGTCGCCGTCGTTGTCGTCGCCCAATAGCAGCTGGCCGCCGCGAGTCTCGCCAAGCTGCTCGTCGCTGCGAGCTCAACTCGCTGCTCTTCTATCTCCCTTTTGCTCCGGACTCGCGTGTCACCGGCGTGTTGAACGCGTGTCGGATCTCCGACACGCGTTGACTGCGTGTCCGAGCGTGTCGGCGATGTGTCCGAGCGTGTCCGAGCGTGTCGGACACGCGACACGTGTCGGACACTGATTCGGAAGCACAAATAACGTGTCCATGCTACCTAGTGCAACACCATGAGTCAACGACGCCGAACGCATCTCGTGGTTTTGACAGGAAGAGTCGTATTGGGACCTATCAATTTGAGGGAAGACTTCATGTCGACTTGTCAATTTCTCCGAATTTATGTCGCCGGAAGGAGAGGTGAGCATGGATTTAGAATAAAATCGGAAACCGAATTGATCTGATTATAGGATCGGATCCTGCAATTACTTCCCGATTCTTAAAAAAGTGAAACTAGTATTGTGCGATTCATTTATCATTTCCAAGGAAAGAAATGAACCGGGAACCGATGAATCGGATCCATGTTTTAAATGCTCGTTTTTAATCTTACCAAAGATAACAAACATCCACTTCTCATCTTCTGGTTCTACCACCTTAATAATGACAAATCATTTTTTTTGGTCAAAAGTAATGATAAACCGTTGAGGTGGTAGAGATTCGGTGGAGGGAGGAAATATTCGGTGGTTTGCAAGCATCACGTGCTTATTATTATTAACCAATTACAAGTTGACACCTGAAATTGAAAAATTGACCTCCTTTCGCCATGGCCACTGGTGGAGGCGGAGCTCCTGGCTGGCGCTGCATCTCTCCACTTCGGTCGTCTCCTCCGCCCGGTGCCTCACTTCCAGATTTGGCGGCAAGGGACTGGATTTGGTGAGGAGAGAGAAGCCATGGCTGAAAATCTCTCTCCTTCCACCCACTCAATAGAGAATCCATGGGCTAAAAGTGCGTATTCAAGATCTGGAGCCTTGGCCGCGAGCCCGCTGCTCTGCGTCCCTAAATATGCCGCTTAGTAACCAAGATGGCAGAGAAAGTCGGGCTTCACATGAGCAGAGCGTTTCCTAGTTAACTACCCTAACTTCAGCGCACCTCATGACTCCAGGTCTTTATTTCCACTTTGATTTCAGAATCGTTTTCCCAATTCGGTGTACACTTTAGTCGTTCCTACCTTTAGCCATACTATAAGCATGCCAGGAGCCGCTCAATGATCAAGCCTTTCACCTCAGCGCCAATTCTGCCAGAGGCTACTTAATGATCAGACCTCTTGCCCCAGCGCCGCCTCTATCAGAAGCCGCTCAATGATCAGGTCGTATGGCCTCGGCGCCACACCCCGCCCTCATCGGACTGGCCAATTGCAAGCTGCCCCGAACTGTACCTACTAAAGGGAAAACCTGCTTTGATCCCAAATAAATCTGTAATGTCCTTACCTCACCTCGATCACGCCCCGGCCAAGACCGTAACCTGATGCTTATTTTGTGACGTCCCGTTTATTATTATCTTTCTTTAAACACAAGTGGAAGCATAATTTCGGGACAATCATATTAAAATCAATAGCGAGATTAAGACAAACAACATCATGAGCAAATCTTATATAACAACTTGAAATCAAGAAAAGCACAACAGGCATAACATGCTATTTCCATTTTACTTAAATAGATTTTACAAACCCTTTTTTCCACTGGCCGTTCCTCGTACAAATCATATTACAAGCGGAGGCCGAGCTTAATCCGAGCTCTTCTATGTCATTCTTCATCTTATGGACCTAAAAAAGGAAAACAATGGAGGATGAGTCGGGGAGACTCAATAAGTAAATTCACTAATATTCATACAGGATGATGCCTCGTCGTTGTACTAACACATACAAATACTTTCCTCACATTATGTCGATGGCAAATTAATAGCAAAGACTTTGACCTTGCCCTTGCTATGTTTACATGGAAATTCACCTGTAAATGCACATCTCGGCACACATAGAATTTATTTATCACATATCGGTACATATATAAGAATCATTTACTGTCATCTTGGCTCAATCAGGGTATCCCGGCTTAACCGAGGTATCTCGGGGCTAGCTCACCCGAGGCATCCGGGCTCAACCAAGACATCCTAGCTCAATTAGGACATCCCGACACTAGTTTATTGAGGCATACAGGCTCAACCTAGGCATCCTAGCTCAGTTAGGACATCCTGGCGCTAGTTTACCGAGGCATCACCGCCAACGCGACGGTCTTCTTTCCTTTAGTGATCACATATCATGAGTCACACAAGCCGGTTTATTATCTTGATTTCATTAGTCTATGCAATTGAGCCCAAAGACGTGTCGTGCTTGTGTAATCATGATGTCTATGACATTCGCCTAACATGCAAGTCACAATCAAGGGTACGTGACTTGGTTCGCCATGCCGAGCGTCGGCTTGGAGCCAAACTTAGCCCGGATCTATACACCTCAATGTAAACCCGTATCAAGCCAAACTCGTCCCGTGACGCCACAACTTGAGTACATCAACAAGCATGGATGAGAACATCAGACGTGGTAACAAGCGATGCGTGCAACATCAAGACAAACAACAACAACAAGCAAGTTCCAACAAAGGCTCGGGTGAGAACTCAAGCCAACTACGCATCATAACTTTCTATCTTGAGATTAGGGAATCGACTTACATGCCGCGTTTCAATCACGTAACACACCGCCCTATCCAAGTGTTAGGGAATCTATTCACCTATAAGCACATGTAAACGTATACGGCGGTCGGCGGCGGCAAATGGCGAGACAGAGAAAAGTGCTCGGCGTGAGGGTGAACACTGGAGTCTCGGGTGATTCTCGGGCGTTGATTCTCAAAAGGGCCGAACCAAAAAGGAAGGAAAGATTCGGCAGGGTCTCTTTCTTGGGCGTGAAAGTAGAAGAAAAGATGGTAATGGCCGGTTGGTGGGGAAGTGAGAATGAGAAAAAGGAGAGGAAGTGGCGTGAGAATGGAGAGGAAAGACTTCACGTGAGGCTTCTTCAACCATTTGGACTCCTTTAATTTATAGCAAGTCAAGGCAAAAAGAAAGACAAAGTGTTATTTTCAAGAGGGTCCCTAAAGTCCAAGTTTATTTAATGTATGCCATCTTTACAAGTCCCCAAAAGTCTAAGGCTATTAAATGTTTGTCATCATAATAGGGCTTCAAAGTCAAGAGTCATGATGGATAGCATTAAAGTTCATTAATGGACTATAACCAAAGGAGCATGATGAAGAGATCAAAATGAATCCAAGCCATCAATGGTTTTTCTCTTCCTTTCTCTCTCTCGGCTCACTCTCGTTTTCCCCCTGGAATGACCTCCAATCAAAGCATAAAATATCTCATTTGAAAGCTCAGAATGTATGCTTTAAATCATCAAAAGACATCAAGTCAAAATTCCAACATTCTCATATAGAAAATGCTAAACCTTTGAAATCTGACAAAACCGGACAGTTTTGCACTGTTCACGAAATCGGACTTGAAAACATAGTAAATGGATTCATAAAATTCTCAAATTCGAATATGTCATGAACGAGGCCTTAAAATGCATTTTCCATGAAGAACATGAAACCTAAATCTTTCTGTAAACATAACTTTTAGTAGATCAAAGATAGACTAAAAACAGTTCGCTGGAACAAAATCTTTGCTTCTCAAAATAAGCTCTTTCTAGAATCTAAATGATCTCCAAAAATTCCAAAATTTATACACGTTATAGAAAAAGAAGTTATCAACAACTTTTGTGAAGGAAGTTTATTCAAACTCGGCCCAGAAAATCTAAATGATCTCCAAAAATTCCAAAATTTATACACGTTATAGAAAAAGAAGTTATCAACAACTTTTGTGAAGGAAGTTTATTCAAACTCGGCCCAGAAAAGCTTGTAGAAAATTCAGAAAGTGTAAACATCACATAAATACCCATTCTAGGTAGTCTTATACGGTCCAAAAATGAGGTGATCATTCAACCCAAATCAAGTTCAAAAATTCTGAAATTAAAGTATGTAAAACTTCAAGATGTTTGGAACAACTTTCAAGAAAGAAGTATTTGGAAATTCAGATCACAAAAGTCTCCACAAAAATAACAAAATGACTGGGTACAGAAGATATGAATCTGGATTTTTCAAAACAGGATGAAAATTGGCTCTGATTGGAAAACTGCCACACTTAACCCATAGCCATTTTCCAGGGACTGAAATTGAGGATGTTACATGATCGATTCATTATCGGCTGAAAACCTTCCGTCAAATAATCTCTCCCTCGCTTTGCTTGCCTGCAACACCAAAAGAAAGTTTAGCACCAACTTAATTCCTTGATGGTAATTCCCACTATCATAGGTGAACACGGAGTCAAATACTACGGGAATTATCAAGAGAAACTGCCAATCGACGTAACATGACATGGCACAGTTCTACACATTGACGTGAATTGATACCTAGTTTGGTGATAACAATACTTCGTAATTACATTAAAACATTTTCTAACATTATTAACTAACATGAAAATATCCAAGACCAATCTAGATCTTCCAGTTGAGTGCAATTAGTTCCTAAATCTTCTTGAATATTACAATCAAGTCCTTACGAGGCAGCAAGAAAAATTTCTAGAGGACGGCCTGCAGAGGTTGCCACTAAGGAAAAATCAAAGAATTGATGACAGGAAAAACTTAGATTGCACTTCCAATAAAAAGCCATATAACTTGTGACAATTGCACCATGAAGAAAGAGGATCTAGGGCTGTCCCAAACTCCTGCTTGTCTAGTTTTATGAAGGTATAGCTGCTCAGAAGTCATCCCTAAGGCATGTTGTTGATTTGAGTAGTATAGGAAAAAAATAAATTACCAGCTTTTCCCAATTTGAGCAACAGGTCACGATTAAGAGCAGCGATATCTGTACAATAGCACCCACTTGAATCCCTATCCAAAGTCCCACTCCTCTCAATCCCACCCAAAAGGCCAAAGTTGCAGCAACTGGAATTCCACACAGATAGAATGCCCCCAGGTTCACATAAGCTCCAATGTGTTGCCACCCACATCCTCTCGCAATACCTGATCGAGCAAAACAACATCACGACAAAAAACCGATGGCATTATAATTGCTCGGGGAGGTGATCGACTTATCTAGTGTAGGCTTCCTTGTTCCTAAATCATAGTTCCATGGGTCTATCGAGATCAAGTCCAGACAAAGTACTCTCCAATGATACAGAGAGGTTGAGTTATACCTGCAAGGACACCTTGGAAGGTGTCTAAGATGACAGAGAGGCAAACAAGAGGAGCCATCTTCGTAATGTAGTCCACCACTTCCTTTTCGTTGCTGAAGGTGTAACCGAAGACTTTCCTGGTTGCAAATAAGACCGTGCTCACAATACTTGTCTCGGTGACTGCTAGAAGCATCACTGCATAGACAGCTACACGAGCTGCCTCCGCATTTCCTGCTCCCAATTCATTGGACACTCTCGTGCTGTTATTGAAGAAAGACAGCGAAAAAGAGTTAGGGTTCTGTTAGAACATTATAAGTGTACTATGGGGGTCAGTCTAACATGCCCCAAGAGGCTACAAGAGGGGTTTACAAACCTTCCAGCAGCTCCAACTCCAAATGGTATTGTGTAAAGTGTTGATATCGTTGAGAGACTGTTCATGAGATTAAACAGAAAAGCAAATTAGAATGCGAGATCAATACACAGCTCTAAAATCATATGTTGGTCAAGTCATGAAAAATGTAACATGAAAGACGGGACATACCACACAGAGAGAACTGAAGTTTCAAGCTGTGGATTCGGTAGAAGCCCAGAAAGCAGGATGAGCAGTTCAAATGACCACCATTCAAGGCTACAATCCATCCAAATGAGTACACAGAAAGAAACTCCATCAACAGGAAATATCATAAACAGTAAACAAAAAAGATGAGTTGAGTTCATTTTCCAATCAAGAGGAATGCAAGACTAATGCTAGGTGTACATTGAGCAGTATAATAAATTGATACATCAAGTGATGCGGTAGACTTCAAGAGAAACAAGTGGGCCACATTCAAAACCCATGTAACAATCCGCCATATCTGTTACTGCTAGCATACAAAATACGTAAAGTAGTCTTACTAGACCTAGCATGAGTCATCATTCAATATAAACAGCATATACACAAGCACTGCTACTAGAAAACAAAGAAATTCACACAGAAGTAGCACTCAGGCATGAACATGAGTTACCAAAGCATGACAGCTGATGGAACAGCAAATTGGAAGAACTCCCGAATGCCTCGGAATATCTCCATTGACACCGGGACACGCGTCTTCCGGCACGCGCTAGAGAACGTCATGTACAGCCCGAGAAAGATCACATTCAACCAATAAGAAATTCCCAATGCCAATGCGGCTCCAAGGTTATGTAGCCCGGACTTGAACACGAGGACCCAACAGAGAGGCACGTGTAAGCAGAGCATGGCACAGGATCCTATGAGCATTGGAGTGGTGAGGCTCTGGGTCTGGAAGTAACGGACCAGTGGCTGGAGCGCCGCGTATGCAAAGATCGCAGGGACGAGCCACACTATGAACCTACCCGCCTCACGTGAGATCAGCAGGTCTTGGCCCATCAACACAAGGAGTTTTCCCATGTAGAACCAGAGGAAAGAGAGAGGGACGCACACTAAGGTCAGAGAGAAGATCGCGGTGTATGTATGTGTTCCGAGCTTTTGGTATTGTTGAGCTCCATAGGCTTGTCCGCACAGAGTTTCCAGTGCACTGGCCATGCCAAGCTGTTGTTGCAAGTTCATGAACTAAAAAGTTTAGCCATCTATAAATGAAACAATATTTGTCTCCCATACACTTTGGATCAAAATTCGTTCATAAAGACTAGTCTGAACATATGTTTTATAAAAGCAACCAAAATTGGTGGAATGGACAGTTTTTATGTCAACAAGCAGGCCCATCATCATCCTTGATCAGTTTTCTAACATAGTACAATTGCTTTTTCTGGACTCTCATACACACAAATGACTATGTGCAGTGTGTTTTAAAGAAATAACATGAGCAGCTAAACTGACAGAAGAGCCCAGAATGTAACAACCTCGTCTCAGTACTGTTACATGTACAACTCTACGAACCCACAGAGAAAGCACATAGGGTCATGCTAATACTAAATTGAGTGATAAAATAATTCTAAGAATTATTGTCGGTAAATTGAATATCACTCACTTTAAAAACCTAATAATGTGATTTTGTCTCATCAGAATCAGATCCCTATCTTTTTCCCTGTTAAAGAGTGTGTCCCTGACGAAAGAGAGAACGAGCTTTTTCCCAATTCTCACCGACTTGGGTTAAATCACCATTAACTTTTGGAACAGTTCTAAAACAACATAATTTTGAAAGTGACCAGCTTAAAGCGGACCAAGTATTGACATTGTCAACAAGAAGACAATACTAAAGTAACCGCCATCTTGGACTATTATTCAGCACCAGTTATGTGCCTATAATGCCCTCGGGAATCTTGCAAATCCAACATCTATAGGTAATAGGATCGGCAAAGACATAATTATACACATTCAACTGGTATAGGCAGATGATGCTTCAAAGGGTCGATCACGACAAATGCCTAAGGACATGTACTACGCTGTTTCTCGTGTGTGGTTTGGAGCAAACGGGTTACATTTTATTCCACGGAATCATTGTTGAGAATTGAGATTCTGACACACACGCCGTCGCTATTCTCATTATAGATCGTGGAGTTCATTTGCTCGAAAAGAATGAAAGGAAAAAACCGCAATGAAGATGAATTGGCTGAGTCTGCTACTTCAAATTAATTTTAGCTGAAGTGCATCATTGTTGAGAGCATATGGAAGCATATGAAAACGGATAGCTAATGTGTAATTCAAACAAGCAGTCACCGATCATGTCACGACGACTACAATGCTCGTCCAGTAAGAAAAATGGCACCAAGGTAAAAATCAATCCAAAACAAAGAGTTCAAAAACGTGAAGGGGAGAGAGGGAGAAAGAGAGTACGAACAAGGAGGCTGAAGCCGGAGACGGAGGCGAGGGAGATGGCCATGGCGGTGCTGGAGAGGGACAGCTCGCCGAGGTGGCCGACCATCATGACGGAGATAATCTGGAGGAGGTACTGCGACGACGTCACCACCACCGTCGGCGCCGCTATGCGCCCCACTCTCTTCACCTCCTCCCCCACTCCTCCCCACGTGATGCCATCGCTCTTGCTTTCTTCTGCCGCCTGCTCCCTCTTCACCAGCAGCCTCTCCTCCATCATCTGCTTCGTCTCTTCATCCATGGAAGAGCCGAGAAGGACTAGTAAACGGGAATCGGGATCTCTCCGCCGCCTGCCTTCCGGTTCTGTTAATATGAACACTTGGGGGAGATACAGGGGGGACTGGATGTCCGTGTGGGAGATGGCATTTTATAGGCAGGTAGGTAGGTCTTGGGAAGTGACGGCGGAAGAGTATCGCGTGTGTATGCTAGCTGGCATTGTCCTTTTCTGTACTCTCGAAGGCGTGGACGGATCCAACAGCCTGAGTCAACGACGCCGAACGCATCTCGTGGTTTTGACAGGAAGTGTCGTATTGGGACGTATCAATTTGAGGGAAGATTTACACGTGGAGCTCTCGGATTTCATGATAGATCATGCTTGGCGGATGTCGTGAAGGAACGCAACTCCTCTTTATTTTTTACTTTCTTTGATTTTCTCTTTCAATACAAAAAAAAAATTTCGAGGCGTCAATTTCTCCAAATTTGTGTCGCCGGAAGAATAGGTGAGCATGGATTTAGAATAAAATCAAAAATCGAATTGATCTGATTATATGATCGAATCCTGTGGTTACTTCCCGATTCTTAAAAAAGTGAAACTAATATTGTGCGATTCATTTCCCATTTTCAAGCAAAAAAATGAACCGGGAACCGATGAATTAGATCCATGTTCTAAATGCTCGTTTTTAATCTTACCAAAGATAACAAGCATCCGCCTCTCATCTTCTGGTTCTACCATATTAATAATGACAAACCGTTTTTTTTTTTGTCAGCAGTAATGACAAACCATTGAGGTGGTAGAGATTAGGTGGGAGAGGATATATTCAGTGGTTTGCGAGCATTACGTGCTTATTATATTATTAACTAATTACAAATTGACACTTGAAATTGAAAAATTGACCTCCTTCCACCACGGCCACTGGCGGAGCCGGAGCTCCTAGCTGGCGCCGCATCTCTCCACTTCGGCCATCTCCTCCGCCCGATGCCTCACTTCCAGATCTGGCGGCGAGGGACTGGACTTGGTGAGGAGAGAGAAGCCGTGGCTGAAGATCTCTCTCCTTCCACCCGCTCAATAGAGAATCCATGGGCTGAGAGTGCGTATACCAGATCTGCAGCCTTGGCCGCGAGCCCACTACTTTGTGTCCCTAAATCTGCCGCTCAGCCGCGGGGATGGCGGAGAAAGTCGGGGGCTCAGATCTGCGGGCGAGAGGCCGTCCATGGCCGACCCACCGCGGAGAAATCACAACTCTGGGGTGGCGACACGTGTCCGAGGAGCCCACCGTGTCAGGCTCCACGGAGTTTAAGTTTGGCCTCCTCTCTCTCTCTCTCTTCATTAATTGTTGTCACCTATTCTGTCACTTCTCCCGCTCGTGTTCCCCCCTCTCTTCTCTGTTCTTCCTCACAAGCTGCACGAAAGGCCTCAAACATTTTCTCTCTCTTTTTCAAATTTCTCTCCCTCCCAAGAGCGAGCCCGCCGGTCCCGAGCTCAGATCCGCCGCTTCCAGCACGTCACCTCCAGGAGCCACTCCCTCAAGCCGAGAGCCTGCCGGTCGCATCCCGAGCTCAGATCCGCGCCTCCACCACGTCACCTCCAGGATCCGGCCCGCTGGTCGCAGCTGCTGTGAGTGTTAGAAACCCAAAGGTTAAGACTAATATTATTAAGGCAATGGGATGCTTCAGTGTAGGTTGCTTGGTCTAATGCTCGTTGTCTTCGTTTGCACCTATATATATGTTCTATGGTATGGAACTTTGCTCATTTTTATTCCGTCGAGAGTGAGTTCAGAAATAACTGGTAATAATGACAGGTTTTAGAAGTTTCTGTTCGACTTTGATTTTCAGTTTGACTTCAACTTGCAGGTCACGGTGGGAGGATTGAATTCAAAAGTTCACTCGAGAAAGATCTCGTTCCAAGAGAATTCGTGCAGCAAAAGTCTAGTCAATTTGCTAAAATCCGTGGAGAATTTCAACTCGTGAAGAAATGACACCGTCAGCAAATGCATCGACACAGTTTGTGACTAGGATATTTGTTCGTGCGTATTTTAGAGCCGAATGCAGAACTCAGAATTTACTTGACATTGAACTCATAGGATGTTGCCCAATTGCTCAGGAAAGTTTTTGTTCTGTCCGTTAACAGTTTAATTTTGGCGCCTTCAACATTGCTCTCGCTACTGAGAGTGTGCATCCAAAGCTTGGTTGCCTGAAAAGCTGTGTAAAAGATTTTCACCATATCCGGATGACAATCATAGTCAGAAAACAGAAGTTCGAGAGAACAATGCCACTTTTAACTAATTGATGTTATGATCTACTGTTGATTCTACAAATTAACCATAACCAGCACATATCTAAGATGTCCGACTTGGCCACCAGTTGTAAGTTTGGTGACACTGAACTATATGAAACATACTTGATCCTGCCATGTTCTATTACTATTCCGAATCTAGTCATCTCAGCCTCACAAATGTTCTACTATTGCCCGATGTTATATCTCCTTAATTTTGGTGCGGCCATAACATTCTCTGTTTTCACGCACCTGAAATTGTCATGCATCCAAGTTCTGCATTGGGCATAGACATGGCTTCTCAAGCTTCTGTTATCGACAAATTTTGAAGAAGAAACCTTCGAAAAACGAGATGGGCTTCCTGCGGCAAATCACTTTTTTAAGGCTTTCAATTTTCGCAGGACGTTGAACACCGGCAAAATGAGCTGTTCTGGCAGTACTAATAGACTCATCCCTTCCCAGTCTTTCTAGTTTCTACGTACATACAAATGTTACCAGAACACAAATTAAGAGGGTAAGCCAGCAGCTGTGTCAAAAAGTGTCCATCTCCATATGGCATGTGAAGCTAACACCAGAAAATAACAATCGCCCGCAAAAAAGGACATCATTCCAAGCCCATCTCCCTTTCATAATTGCCAATCTATGGGATCAAGTCCGATGTTCTCCAGAATCTGGTTTGTGCGAGAAAAATGCCTGTTTGATTTGTAAAATCGGGTTATTATCTCAAGTAACATTTGACTGCTTGAAAATTATATCTAAAGGAAGGAAAGGACATGAAGAAACGCTGCCCCTAAAGCCACTTCAACAGCTTTCAAGTTATTCAATTCAAAAGAGACTGCACTTGAACTGTTATCATTTGGTGTACAGGACTGGTCTTCGTGTGCACACAGGCAGACATCATTTACCCAAGTACTAAACATTACTCTAAGAACATGAAGATTTATGAGATTTGCACAACTCCGTGGCATCTACATTCATGAAACCAGCCCCAGCAAGCTTTACTCATAATATGCACGGTTCCCTTGACATTTAACGGCACAAATTTAGTTCTAAAGAGTGAACAACTCTTCAGTGAAAGTCACTGGATGTCAAACCTGACTAGAAGTGAGATGCTTTTCTATTACCCTGTAGAGCCATCACTAGAACACCCTACATGGTCTAGGGACGAAGATCACGAAGAGACCCACTGCCCAGCGGGTAAGCCGGTCTCGTCCGTGAGTAGGAACAATGAAGAATGTGGAGTTGTGATGTCTCCATGGTGGAATCACCAGAGGCACCTAATATTTTCTGCCTAGAACACGCGATACTCTTCCGCCATCACTTCCCACCACCTACCTACCTACCTACAAAATGCCATCTCCCACACGGACATTCAGTCCCCCCCTCTCTCTCTCTCTCTCCCCCAAGTCTTCATATTAACAGAAGCGGAAGGCAGGCGGTGGAGAGATCCTGATTCCCGTTTACTAGTCCTTCTCGGCTCTTCCATGGATGAAGAGACGAAGCAGGAGACGGAGGAGAGGCCGCTGGTGAAGAGGGAGGAGGCGGCAGAAGAAAGCAAGAGCGATGGCATCACGTGGGGAGGAGTGGGGGAGGAGGTGAAGAGGGTGGGGCGCATAGCGGCGCCGATGGTGGTGGTGACGTCGTCGCAGTACCTCCTCCAGATTATCTCCGTCATGATGGTTGGCCACCTTGGCGAGCTCTCCCTCTCCAGCACCGCCATGGCCATCTCCCTCGCCTCCGTCTCCGGCTTCAGCCTCCTCGTTCGTACTCCCTCTCTCTTCCTCTCCCCTTCACGTTTTTTAACTCTTCGTTTTGGATTGATTTTTACCGTGGTGCCATTTTTCTTACTGGACGAGCATTGTAGTCGCCGTGACATGATCGGTGACTGCTTGTTTGAATTACACATTAGCTATCCATTTTCATATGCTTCCATATGCTCTCAACAATGATGCACTTCAGCTAAAATTAATTTGAAGTAGCAGACTCAGCCAATTCATCTTCATTGCGGTTTTTTCCTTTCATTCTTTTCGAGCAAATGAACTCCACGATCTATAATGAGAATAGCGACGGCGTGTGTCCGAATCTCAATTCTCAACAATGATTCCGTGGAATTAAATGTAACCCGTTCGCTCCAAACCATACACGAGAAACAGCGGAGTACATGTCCTTAGGCATTTGTCGTGATCGACCCGTGGAAGCATCGTCTGCCTATACCAGTTGAATGTGTATAATTATGTCTTTGCCGATCCTATTACCTGTAGATGTTGGATTTGTGAGATTCCCGAGGGCATTATAGGCACATAACTGGTGCTGAATAACAGTCCAAGGTTGCGGTTACTTTAGTATTGTCTTCATGTTGACAATGTCAATACTTGGTCCGCTTTAGGCACCGTTTGGTTCAGCTCTGAGAAGGGACTTTCGGCCTCAAAAGCCCCTTCCCAAAATGCTGAACCGTTTGGTTCGGCTTTCCGGACTCGGAAAGCCGAAAGCTAGCATTTGGAATGCCGTTGGAATGCCAAAAGCCCAAAGCTGGTCCGGACCAATTTTAAGCTTTCGGCATTCCACAAATGCTGACTGTTTCCAAAAAAAATAATCTTCAGCAAAGCATAGCCGGCTAGGGTGGCCGGCGAGTGGCCAGCGTTGTCGGCGAGGGGCCGGCGAGGTTGCCCGACCCAGGCGACGGGCACTTGGGGTCGGGTGACCGCCCAGGCGCCGTTGCCTGGGTCGCGTGACCCCAGGCGGTGACGCGTGAGGTTGCTCGACCTAGGCCGTCGCCACTTGGGTCGCGCGACCTTAGGCGACGGCTGCCTGGGTTGTGCGACCGCCCAGGCGTCGTCGCTTGGGTCGCGCGACCCCCGTGGCGATGGCCTGATGCCTGGGTCGCTTGACCCAGGTCGTCACTGCCTGGGTCGCGCGACCCAGGCGACGGCACCTGGGAGGTCGCCCGACCCCAGGTGGGCGTCGCCTAAGGTTGCGCAACCCAAGCGGCGACGGCCTGAGGTCGTGCAACCTCAGGCCTCCTCGAGCGACGACCACCGGTGTCAGATCTGGCTTGCCAGCGGCCGTAGCCCTTCGCCGGAGCCAGCGAAGGGTACTTAAAAAATAAAAAAAGCCTCCCAAAACTCATTTTTTAAAAGGAATTTACCAAACACAATTGCATTTTCCTAAGTGGCTTTCAAATAATTTTTTACCAAACATCACTTGCATTTCCCCAAGTAGCTTTCACCTAAAGGTATTTGCATTGCCCCAAATAACATTTGAAAAGCCGAATCAAACGGGCCCTTAAGCTGGTCACTGCTCCAAAAGTTAATGGTGATTAACCCAAGTTGGTGAGAATTGGGAAAAAGCTTGTTCTCTCTTTTGTCAGGGACATGCTTTTTAATAGTGAAAAAGATAGGGATCTGATTCTGATGGGACAAAATCACATTATTAGGTTTTTAAAGTGAGTGATATTCAATTTACCCACAATAATTCTTAAAATTATTTTATCAATCAATTTAGTATTAGCATGACCCTAAGTGCTTTCTCTGTGGGTTCCTAGAGTTGTCCATGTAACAGTACTGAGACGAGGTTGTTACATTCTGGGCTCTTCTGTCAGTTGAGCTGCTCATGTTATTTCTTTTGAACACACTGCACATAGTCATTTGTGTGTATGAGAGTCCAGAAAAAGCAATTGTACTATGTTAGAAAACTGATCAAGGATGATGATGGACCTGCTTGTTGACATAAAAACTGTCCATTCCACCAATTTTGGTTGCTTTTATAAAACATATGTTCAGACTAGTCTTTATGAACGAATTTTGATCCAAAGTGTATGGGAGACAAAAATTGTTCCATTTATGGATGGCTAAACTTTTTAGTTCATGAATTTGCAACAACAGCTTGGCATGGCCAGTGCACTGGAAACTCTGTGCGGACAAGCCTACGGAGCTCAACAATACCAAAAGCTCGGAACACATACATACACCGCAATCTTCTCTCTAACCTTAGTGTGCTTCCCTCTCTCTTTCCTCTGGTTTTACATGGGCAAACTCCCTGTGTTGATGGGCCAAGACCTGCTGATCTCACGTGAGGCGGGTAGGTTCATAGTGTGGCTTGTCCCCGCGATCTTTGCATACGCGGCGCTCCAGCCACTGGTCCGTTACTTCCAGACCCAGAGCCTCACCACTCCAATGCTCATAGGCTCCTGTGCCATGCTCTGCTTACACGTGCCTCTCTGTTGGGTCCTCGTGTTCAAGTCCGGGCTACATAACCTTGGAGCCGCATTGGCATTGGGAATTTCTTATTGGTTGAATGTGATCTTTCTCGGGCTGTACATGACGTTCTCTAGCGCATGCCAGAAGACGCGTGTCCCGGTGTCAATGGAGATATTCCGAGGCATTCGGGAGTTCTTCCAATTCGCTGTTCCATCAGCTGTCATGCTTTGGTAACTTATGTTCATGCCTAAGTGCTACTTCTGTGTGAATTTGTTTGTTTTCTAGTAGCAGTGCATGTGTATATGCTGTTTATATCGAATGGTGACTCATGCTAGGTCTAGTAAGACTACTTTACGTATTTTGTATGCTAGCAGTAACAGATATGACGGATTGTCACATGGGTTTTGAATGTGACCCACTTGTTTCTCTTTAAGTCTACTGCAACACTTGATGTATCAATTTATTATACCGCTCAATGTACACCTAGCATTAGTCTTGCATTCCTCTTGATTGGAAAATGAACTCAACTCATCTTTTTTGTTTTACTGTTTAAAATATTTTCTGTTGATGGAGTTTCTTTCTGTGTACTCATTTGGATGGACTGTAGCCTTGAATGGTGGTCATTTGAACTGCTCATCCTGCTGTCTGGGCTTCTACCGAATCCACAGCTTGAAACTTCAGTTCTCTCTGTGTGGTATGTCCCGTCTTTCATGTTACATTTTTCATGACTTGACCAACATATGATTTTAGAGCTGTGTATTGATCTCGCATTCTAATTTGCTTTTCTGTCTAATCTCATGAACAGTCTCTCAACGATATCAACACTTTACACAATACCATTTGGAGTTGGAGCTGCTGGAAGGTTTGTAAACCCCTCTTGTAGCCTCTTGGGGCATGTTAGACTGACCCCCATAGTACACTTATAATGTTCTAACAGAACCCTAACTCTTTTTCGCTGTCTTTCTTCAATAACAGCACGAGAGTGTCCAACGAATTGGGAGCAGGAAATGCGCAGGCAGCTCGTGTAGCTGTCTATGCAGTGATGCTTATAGCAGTCACCGAGACAGGTATTGTGAGCGCGGTCTTATTTGCAACCCGAAATGTCACGCCCCGTACCCCACGAAGCGCAACATCCCGCCATCGGTCGGTTCTGATTGCGACGTCCCAGGAAGCGTCGCCGATCCACACCCATACAGAGATCAAGCACAAGCGGAAGCATAAAATAAACAAACCCAGACAACTACAATATGAGCCAAGGATAGCCATACATCAAACACCATCATAGAAAATAATTACACATTTATGTTACTATTAAAAACCCTTTTGTACAATATTTACAAACACAGCAAAAGATACAAACCGTCAGCAGCTGCAGGGTCAAAAGGGAAGTGGTTAGGGAGGTCCGACTACTCAAAGGAAGGCTACAGTCAAAAAAATTACCACCCTCCACTACTAACTATGGTTCAGGATAGCCTAGGGTTCCCACTCGGGGTCGAAAGACTCCGTAGTGTCGTCCGACGACTCCTCTGAAGGATCCTCTGAAGGCTTGGATGGTTCGGAATCCATATCCTCAGCGACTTCTCTATCCTCACTTGAATCCTGATCCATCGGCTCCGGCTCCGGCTCCTGCTCCTCTTCCATCGGCTCAGGATCTTCATACCACATCTCGGGTATAGGATTCACTTCGACCGGCTCGTCTACAACCTGGGGATTCACGACCTCGCCACCCGCAAGTATGGGTTCCATCAACCCATCTTGACCAATTGGCACATCAAAAGTTCTAAAGGGTAGCCCTAGGTTTCCATCAGCGTCCCTCAGGCACCAAACTACGTACTCCTGAGTTTGATGGAAATACTCTCCCACATCCACGAAAACCATGATCTAAATCTCACATATAACGCTCCGTTTCCTGCGGGGAATGAGGTAGTATACTGCTGTATCTGTGTAGGTATTCCAAAAAGCCGCGGTTTCGGCATCTTTACGACTGGGGGTCTGAAAATGTTTCAGTTTACACAACCGTGAGATAAATCTCAGTGAGTTCAACCCCTAAACCTAGGCTAGGCTAACATGCAATCTCCTGACCGGAAACAAATATTTAAATCCCAATATACAATAATCAGACCATTTTCTGACCCTGCAGGTTAGACAGATCAACATATAATGGTCACGGCACATACGTGGCACGCATAATCACACGTATGCCAATTACATGCTCATACACCAATTCTCACACATTCGTATGCCGGTCCATGCATGTTCATGCATGCAAATGTAATTGACAAGTCATGCGCATTATTCCCGGCCCACTGGCCCACACTGGCACACTGGCACTTGCCCAATTTATTATTTATTACGACTCGAGTCAACAACATTCACGGCCCGGTGCGTCTAGCCTGCTTCAAAGTGCATGAGGCGCAGCAACCGATCTGGCCTAGTGTCTCTAGCCTGCTTCAAAGTGCATGAGGCGCAACACTGATCTCCTTACGAACCAGAGCCTGCTTCAAAGTGCATGAGGATGGTCGTCTTCCGGATGTACCGGGCATCGTCCTGCTTCAAAGTGCATGAAGACGGTATCGACCCGAAGGTCTTTAGGTGATCACACAATTCATTATTATCTGAACCCAGCGTAAAACGCTTCAGGGTATTTTAGGTGATCACATGCTGTTGACACCTAAATTTCGGCGCATCATTTAGTGGTTAATTGCATAGAAAATTAGGGATTAAATTTTAACCCCTAAACAAAAATATTAAAATCGCATAGCATATAGTTTAGGTTCATAGAGGTTAGTTGCATTTGCATTGGACCAGCGGTGGATGGACTCAAGTGAACGGCTCTGAACTTAATAAAATTGGACTAAGCCCGCGTTCAAGAAAATTCTTGGCCAAGCCCATGAACATTATAAGAGCTAAAATTTTCATTGAAAAATATCGAGTTGGAAAATATTGATTTGTCAATCTTGATATTATCACGATTCAAATTGAATAAATTGATATTATCACAAAGATATTACAATATTTTCTTTGAATCAAAATAGGAAGTAATTGCAAGCAAAACCCTAAACTTTGCCTATAAATTCAAAGGGGGACCTTCTCACGGGGAGACACTGGAGAGAATAAGAAAAGGGAGAAAAAAGTTAGAGGGGGAGCCATTACAGAGGGATTTTGAGAGGAAAACGTGAAGAGAGGGACCATTCAAAGAAACACAAGGAAAAGTCAAAGAAGAGACACACACGTACAGCCACTACATTGAGAGAGAATCGGCCAAGCAATTGAGAAGAGACAGAAGAGAAAAGTAAAAAAAAAAACGTGAGAAAGAAAGAAAGTGGGAGGGCGAGGACGGCTATCACTTTGCTGTAGATGGCCATTATGCACACATGAGAAGAGAAATCATGAGTGGGAACCGAGGGAGACATTGAAGTGTCCTTGAAGATTGAAGATCCCACTGGTGATCCTTCCAACGAGCGTCAACCACTCAAGCGAATCCCCAAGGCGGCCACGAGTGCACCAGCGGGTCTTTGCACCTAGCATAGGCGAGCTTCTGACGATCTCTCCAGTCTCCGTCGCCGCTCCTGGTGTTCAGTCCAACAGATCTAGCAACTCAGTCCCCTCTCGACGAGCACCTCTCCTCACTGCCGTCCGCGCTGCTCCCACGGCGCCAACCATCGCCGCGCCGCTGTCCCCGCCGTGTCACCGCCCCGAGCCGCCGTCGAGAATCACCGCCAATCCGCGCCGCCGCTCCCGACGCACCGCCGGTCACAATCCCGATCCGCTGCAAATTTGGAAAGAAATCTGTAAATCAGGTAATTATCTTATCCTGATTTGATTTGAATATTTTGTTGCCTAACTCGTGCTTATTGATATCTAACTTTGCATATTTAAATAATAGGCATTATCTCAATTAGGATTTATTTCCTTTTTTTGAAATCTTGGATATCTGTTACTTATCAAATTTGGATAGAATTAGAATTTTCAAAATCCTGTGAATATATCCAAAATATTCGAGATATCAAAATCTTTTCAAGATGTGATCGATTAGGAAAATTTCCTAATCCGCAACCGCACACGTGGAAATAAATCTATCTATCAGGCTTTAGATAGAGTTATTTCCATAGCGGGTATTTCGAATTTTAGGATCGATCTGTCAGGCTTCAGATCGAAACTTAATTCGAAAGATTTAGCGGTTATCTTTTTTTTACTTAATTTTAATTTCGAATTTCGATAAAAAAAATACCAAAAAGATTACTCTAGAATATGTTAATTTCTTTAGTTTAAAATTGCATGTTTAGGTAATTGACATTTTTAATTCCGAATTTCATTAAAAAAATACAAAAAATAATATGCCAGTCATTAGAAATAGGTCACGTCGTCGCATGACATATAGTTTGCATGTTAGGTTGCATTAATCGCATGTCAATTTTTGCACGTCATTACATATAGGTTAGCTTTCATTTAAATAAGTAAAAAATCAAAAAGAAATTTCTGCACCTTTGAACTCTAAGTCAGGATTTATCAAAATTGTCAAATTGAGTATTTTTCTCGAAATTGGTACCGAAAGGGCGTTAGGGAATCTAGCGTAACCAAGTCTCCGAATTCATAATTTCTGGTTCGTAGAAATAAAATAGTACTCCCGCTATTTTATTTAGGTTTCTAATCAACCTACCCTAAATGATTAGTGGCGACTCCCGTTGAAAACATTTGCATGCACACAATTGGACCTAAGTTGCGATTTGGTAGAGTTTGGGAGAACTCGAGCTAGGTTAGTTAATTTAATTGATCTAGTAATCCATTAGCCTAAGATCGTACAATCGATTTTTTTTAGGTCGCGACAGCTTGGCGACTCCGCTGGGGAAAAACTTGAATTTTTTTAAAAAAATTTTAAGGAGGACTTAGGCCAAAATTTTTTTTTTATGGAAAAATCACTCGATTTGACAAAATTTGATTGAATTCTCATTCTTAGGTGTTAAATGGTTTTGCAGGATGGGAGTTATAAGGGGAGTAGTGATTGGCTAACCCTTTGTTTTGTAGGCTTGGTGGAGTGGAATTGTGATTTAATTTTTGTACTATTGAAGTGGTGTTTGTATATAATTATTGTGCATGATTTACAGTATTTGCACTACACCACACACAACCTGTGACCGGACCTGGATCACACCCATAGTTTTAAGATGGTATTTGAATGGTTCTTTAACCTTGGCAGTAAGACTTCGCTAAAGGTTATCCCATTTGGATCCCGAAATTTTTTTCAAAAAATGGCTCAAGGGTCGTCCTCATGCATGTGAGGCTACAATGCATGGAGGTTACCCTTGTCGACCGAACCAAGCCGAAGTGATTGGACCCGACTAGTCATGACTATGGTATGCGAGGCCGCGACTAGTCATGATGATTGTACGCGAGGCTGCGACGTGTCGTTCCGTTCATCATTTCACTTTGTAAAAGCCATTAGGATAGATAGATTAAGATTTAAACTCACGATTCATGTGCATGTCTTTGTGATTGACATTTTCTCCCCAAAGACGGTAATTTCTCAAGCTTTATCTTTGGTTTTCTTCATCTTATTTTGAGTCGGTCCATGATTTAGGTTGAGTCTTTTATCACGTGGCCTCTAAAAAGAGGAAAACCGTCTGATTTCTAGTTTGGTTTAGGGAGTTTTTCTTTCTTTTTAGGATGGAATGTTAGCTTACATTTGTACTTCATGCTATTGATCTTTTTTGGTAATAAATGTTGCCGAACGATTTTTATAAGAATTCTTTTGAGACATTTTCCATTTTGAGCAATTCAATGAGAAACATTAAGCTAAATTTTGGAATTAGTCCAGGTTTTTATTGAATAAAGCAATTTGGAATTTCGGGATTTACTGGATGAATCGGTCTTTCGAAAGAAATTTCATCTTGAGGGTCTAGAGGATGTCATGGACCGACTCGTTATTCTTACTTGTCGTATTTATTCCACCGTTGCTTTTTGTAGGTAATTTGTCACGGATCCCCCTCATCCTCATAATACTCGATTGGCGACCAAAAGAAGGATGGCCAATCAAGCCGAGATTGTAGCCATGATTGATGAAAAGCTAAAAGAACACATGAATACAATCAATGAGCATATCACAGCTGCCATGTCCAAAATGATGAGTGATCTCATGGCCAAGCAGCAGCAGATCAATGTTGCTTCCCAATCGGAGATTCCACTTCCAACCCGTCCAGGCCTCCGCCTTGACAAATCTCCTGCAGTAAACACTAATCCAACCCTTCAACTGGATGATGCTATTTTGATCGACACTAATGCTTCTCCGTCGGTCCCTGTTCCTCATTCACCCCCCAACGATGAGAATGCCAAGTTGTTGGCCAAACTCGACCAGAGGTTACGTGAAGTGGAGGGAACTCAAAATGTTCCGCCTGTTGATTTGTCCATTTTTACCCGGGTCCAAGTACCCGATAAATTCAAGATGCCAGCCTTTGAAAAGTACGACGGCACCTCGAACCCAATTCAGCACATCGATATGTACCAAGGGCTCATGAATAGATATGTGTCTAACGGACCCCTAATGATCCAAACCTTCCAAGCAAGCTTGAAGGATGCTGCAATGAGGTGGTATACCAACCACCAAATCAACCGGAAAGACTCGTGGGAAGAGGTGGCAAACCTTTTCGTCAAGCACTTCAAGTTCAATCTCGACGTCACTATTACAAGGGAAGACCTGGAGAGAGCTGAGCAGAAAAAGGGGGAGACTCTGAAGGAGTATGCCACTCGTTGGAGGAACATGGCAGGGCAGATCATGCCCGAACCCTTAGAACGTGACTTAATGAAGTTGTTCGTGTCCACTCTACCGCAGCCGGTTCGTTCACGAATGTTAGTAACGGCCGCCTAATCTTTTGGCCAGCTGATAGCCATGGGTGAGGAGATTGAGACCGGGCTCAAGAAAGGATGGTATAGTGAGTCAGGTTCATCAAGCAAAAGATTTACTAGTACGAAGGACAAAGAGCATGTCCCCGAAGTTAACATGACTTATGTACAGAAGACGCCAGCTCAGGCCCCGAAGCTACAATTTAGCACTCAGCAGACAACCTCTTATGGGCGGCAAGGCCAGCAGGAGTCACGCCAGCAGCGCAAACCTCGCCAGTTTACTCCACTTCCTGGGACATTATCTCAGGTATTGGCGGTGCTGAGGAAGAAGAACTTGCTGAATTCAGAGCCACAAAGAGCTAACCCTGCCAGCTTTGCAAGGTATGATCCGTCGAAGAAATGCGATTACCATAGAGGTGAAGTAGGACATTCGACAGATGATTGCCAGGTGCTCAAACATAGAGTGCAGGATCTACTCGAGACTGGAGCGTTTACACTACAGCCAGCCGGTAAGCCCAATGTGCAGAATAATCCACTCCCTGATCATTCGAGCAGTGCAAATGTTGTCCTTGGCCCGGGAGTCAAGCAGGTTCGAGGCTTCAGGGTCCCTCTCGAAGATATGTTCGATGCTTTAGTCCGAGCTGGTTATGTTTCGACCGGTGAAGTGGTGTCACTCGGCGACATAAGAAAGAAAGTGGATGAGTTGGTGAGAGAGGGGATGATTGGGACAGCAGATGAATTCGGGGTAGTAGCCACTATATCCCAAGTCATCATTGATTGGAATGAAGAACTCGCAAGGATGACCGATGAATAAGTTAAGTTGGATCCTGACATGCCCCCTCTTGAGGATGCCTCTGACGATGACCTCAGGATCATTATACCCGATGCTTCAGAAGTACTGGTCCTAGCATCACCTCAGCCCTACGCTTATGAAAGTGACAAGATGGCTTCATGGTCGTACGACCTTGATCTAAAGCACAAGGTTCAGGACCTCTTAGATACCGGGGCATCAACATTTCGTGCTTCATGTCTTTACCAAGGCCGAGATGATCTTCTCATAGTTCCAAATATCCAAACCACATCCCCGAGTCTTGCAAGAATGATACATGAAGAGAAGGAGATGATCGACACCCTGGGGCAACCGAGCGGCAAGTTCGACTGCTACGTGAAATATTCGGCTCCCCCGAGTTTCTATATTGACCCGCGTGATATCATCCCCGATGGATGGGGAGGTATGGATGATCTAACACCTTCAGTGATAGAAGATCCTGATGATGCGATGGAGGGAATCTCTGCTTTGTTCAATAACATGCTCATTGGAGCTATCTAGGAAGGACCGTTGGCTGAAATGGGCACTGGCCCACGAGAGTAACACCTTTACATTTTTCGCACACTCCCCTGCGTGGGAATTTCTATTGCTTTCTAGGACTTGCCCCGTCTCGGGAGCTGCTTTTTAGGATTTTTCATTTCTATGACTTTATTGTCCCAGTTTCCATTCCAATAAATGTAATTCATTCGGTGATAATCAATGAAATTACAAATTTTTTGAGGGCATGTTGAGGTACATCAAGCCAGCCCGGTGATGATATCCAACCGATAAAAGAAAAATATAGTCCAAGGAGAATTTTGAGGCCTGGGCTTCTTCATGTTCCCTCATGTTAAAACCTTTTTGAAAAGAATTTAAAAAAAAAAATCCAAAAATTTTAAAAAATTAAAAAAGAGAAATTTTTTCTTTTAAAAAAAATGCAATGTTTAGCCCTGTTTGTCCTTCTGAACCCCCTACTTTATGTTTCAGGGGCAATCTTGTGACACGTGAAGGTATGGGAATGGTCCATTCTGATGAATTATGTGCCACCGAATCTGATCTCGATGACATCGATGAACTCAAAGATTCCTTGGAAATGCTGTGTGGCCTAGAACGACATGAAAGGTCCAAAGTTCTTACTTCAGACTGAACCATCACTATTAACCTAAGTGATATGAAGAAACCCAAGGAAGTAAAGATAAAAGCAAATCTCCCTAAAAGTGAAACGAAACGCTTAATCCAGTTATCGCATGAGAATAGTTGGATCCTTCAACTGAAAGGTACGTCAAGGACACTTCCAGGTAATTGACCTAGTCCTAAGGAAAGTACTGCCAGTCTTTCCTATTCCTGGGGGCAAATTCGCCCCAAGCTACAATGGTCCATATGTAGTCAATAAGGTGCTTCCCGGAGGTGCCCTGATTCTCGCAGAAATGGATAGTCGTGAGTTCTCCACTCCTGTTAATTCTGATGCTGTGAAGATGTATCGCCCCTAATAAAATCTAACATTTTGCAGCAAAAGCTTTCAAGTGTTTAGTTTTATATTCTGAATTGCAAACATTTCACTGATGAATAAACGGTATCAATCAATTTCAAGTTAAGATGTTTGCTTTGGCTTTAAATTCTGCATGGTTATTTTATCGGTCTGCATCATCGATTTCAAAAGGAAAATCTATTTGGACAATCTTATAATTCATGTAGAATGAATTGAATGTGTTGAATGAGGTACATCGGGATGATGAAAGGCAAGCCCTATCCTATACACAGTCCCATGCACTAATCCTCAGTGAGTTGAGCGGAAAAATTTCATGTCTGCAAGGTAAAGGGTTATCTCGCAAAAGGTACGGCAACTGAAGTGACGAAAGGCAGTTCATTTCTCTATCCCAAACACTACAGGTTATCCATTGTTTCGCCACTTTGAGCCTAAATATTTGGAGAAATCCTTTCAAATTACCCCTGTCAAGAACCACCCTATATCGGGTTAAACTGGAGGTAAGTTAGCATTATAAGGTGAAAAATGAGTAGAAATTTTCTTGCTCTCACTTGCATCAATCTTCGAGTGTTGCTTTTTCAGATGAATTCACGCGAAGTTCAAGTGCCTTAGGATGACGAAGAGCATTTCTTTCTCTATCCTATACACATTTTATCCTTTGCTAAGCCCAATTGAGCCTACAATTTTATTTCATATGAACCCAGTTGGTGATCATCCGCCACACTGGGGCAAGGCAACAGTCATCATTATTCAAGCAGCATATTCGGAGCGCTGATAAAAGATGAAGACCCCTGAGAGTCCAAATGTCGAGTAATTTGATAAAAACAAACCAAAGTGTGGTTGGCCGATATATGCATTGTAGACAGTGTGTGTCAAAAGTCAAAAAAAAGGGGGAAGGGCAAGAAAAGCAGTGTGCCTGGTAAAAGCAAGGCTGATGCCCAAAAAAAAAGGGGAGATCTTTAGAAAAAAAAATGTCAAGATATGACATGTCAAAGTCATGAATTCCAATGGAGCAGAAGTTCTACAAGTCTCAAAGGAATCAAGTGACGAATTCTTGAAACCACTGGAGCATCTACCGAGAAGACAATCCCTGGTGAAGAAGAAAACTGGTGATAATGCCAAGATGATCACCAACTTATTCGCCCCAATTATACATATTTTGAGCCTAATGATCCATTCATTTCTCAACCCATGAGCCTAGCCTACATTATGTCCCTTGCAAAGTCTCTTCAGATTAGAGCACTTGAACTAACGTAGAGTTTCAGATGTTTATAAGCTTAGCTCGAAGAAGTGCAAGCAAGTCCACTTCTATCTCATTTTGCAGGGTTCTCGACTTGTAAACCCGGAGACAATTGCGGAGTATTTTTTTTCAATAGCCTTGACTCGAAGAGTCCCTTTTGCTAAGCCATTGACCAAGCCCACGTTACGGTCCCAGCAAAGACCTCTCAGATTGGTAAGGTCGTACTGCTTGCGAGAATACTCGGATCCTTGTCCACATGATGATGAGATAGAGCGATTTTCATAAATTAGCCACTTTTTGATGAGGATGAGAGAAAGCCCTTCCGGACCGGAAGTCCCTCATTCGACATTTTCAAGATATCTGCTTGTGAATTCGAGTTGTTTTGTCATGATTCTCCCCAGTGAAATTTTGTAATACCGACTCGATAAAATCATCATGCATGAAAACCAGTCGAATTTATAATGCATGAATATATGCGTCCTTGATTGCCCATGAATGCATATTACTTTTTCTCTATAACCGTGTCTAGCAGGAGACATGCCCTCAGGAGTTAGAGATATCATCAGGTAAGTATATCTCTATCCCTTGGATGTCTGTGACTATCCAGGTATCCCTAATCTATTCGAGCAATTGCCAGGTCCTATATTTGATTATCTCTAGATGTCTCTAGCGATATCCAGGCATCTATTGATCAATCCTTTTCAGGTACCTCTGATGATATCCAGGTACTTTGTTAAAAGACCCATGAGCATTCAGGATAGCCCTTAGTTCACCCAATCGTTAAGTGTCCAAGACGATATCCAGAAGATTCCCCCATGACACGCCTATGAGGAAGGCCACTGAAGTCCATCAACGTTCATCAAGCAACATCTTTGGAATAAAGCCCAAGTGATTGTCAGATGGTGCAGAATCAGAATCATGCATCGATTTACTTTACCACTCCTACAAGGTAAGTGAATTCAGGTACGTCTGCTAATTATTCTTCATTGTTTCTCTCTTCGGAATAGGAGACATGATCTCTCTCATATGTTCACCAAGTGGAACAGGTGGCATATCTCTTTGTGTTTGCCCAGTAGAACAGGCAGCATGGTTTCTCATTTTGTGTTGTCCAGTGGAATAGACAACACACCCCATTTCATGTTAGCCCAGTAGAACAGGCGGCATGGTTTCTCATTTTGTGTTGTCCAGTGGAATAGACAACACACCCCATTTCATGTTAGCCCAGTAGAACAGGCGGCATGGTTTCTCATTTTGTGTTGCCCAGTGGAATAGACAACACACTCCATTTAATGTTTGCCCAGTAGAACATGCAGCATAGTTTCTTATTCCGTGTTGTCCAGTGGACTAGACAACACACCCCATTAAATGTTTACCTAGTGGAACATGCAACATAATTTTTCATTCTGTGTTCACCCAGTGGAATAGGTGGTACAACCAACCTCATGCTCACCCAATGGAAGAGGTGACATGATTCTTTTCGTGATTGCCCAGTGGTATAGGCAACACGTCCTCATTCTTTCTTCATATCATGCGCTATTTCGCATCTGTAGGAAACTACAGGCAACAGATAGGCAATCCAGTACCTCGAGAACCTTACTTCCAGTGGACCAGAAGTTTGGAGATCGAAGGAAGTCAAAGCATTATAAAGGTTTCCATCACTTGGTTGCTTTTTGTGCGATCCGTATGAAAGGCTCTTTCACCGCTCTATACGAAGTGAGAAGCCTTAGCATACGTTCTTTATTGTTTGCATATCATGCATCATTACATTAAAAAAAATCAAAAAAAATAAAAAAAAACCATCATTCATCATTTTGCATAGTTTAAATTTAGGTATCAGTCTTTGAGCGAAACCTCTGCGAGCCTCCACTCAAAGTGGGGCAGCTGTTGACACCTAAATTTCGGCGCATCATTTAGTGGTTAATTGCATAGAAAATTAGGGATTAAATTTTAACCCCTAAACAAAAATATTAAAATCGCATAGCATATAGTTTAGGTTCATAGAGGTTAGTTGCATTTGCATTGGACCAGCGGTGGATGGACTCAAGTGAACGGCTCTGAACTTAATAAAATTGGACTAAGCCCGCGTTCAAGAAAATTCTTGGCCAAGCCCATGAACATTATAAGAGCTAAAATTTTCATTGGAAAATATCGAGTTGGAAAATATTGATTTGTCAATCTTGATATTATCACGATTCAAATTGAATAAATTGATATTATCACAAAGATATTACAATATTTTCTTTGAATCAAAATAGGAAGTAATTGCAAGCAAAACCCTAAACTTTGCCTATAAATTCAAAGGGGGACCTTCTCACGGGGAGACACTGGAGAGAATAAGAAAAGGGAGAAAAAAGTTAGAGGGGGAGCCATTACAGAGGGATTTTGAGAGGAAAACGTGAAGAGAGGGACCATTCAAAGAAACACAAGGAAAAGTCAAAGAAGAGACACACACGTACAGCCACTACATTGAGAGAGAATCGGCCAAGCAATTGAGAAGAGACAGAAGAGAAAAGTAAAAAAAAAAACGTGAGAAAGAAAGAAAGTGGAAGGGCGAGGACGGCTATCACTTTGCTGTAGATGGCCATTATGCACACATGAGAAGAGAAATCATGAGTGGGAACCGAGGGAGACATTGAAGTGTCCTTGAAGATTGAAGATCCCACTGGTGATCCTTCCAACGAGCGTCAACCACTCAAGCGAATCCCCAAGGCGGCCACGAGTGCACCAGCGGGTCTTTGCACCTAGCATAGGCGAGCTTCTGACGATCTCTCCAGTCTCCGTCGCCGCTCCTGGTGTTCAGTCCAACAGATCTAGCAACTCAGTCCCCTCTCAACGAGCACCTCTCCTCACTGCCGTCCGCGCTGCTCCCACGGCGCCAACCATCGCCGCGCCGCTGTCCCCGCCGTGTCACCGCCCCGAGCCGCCGTCGAGAATCACCGCCAATCCGCGCCGCCGCTCCCGACGCACCGCCGGTCACAATCCCGATCCGCTGCAAATTTGGAAAGAAATCTGTAAATCAGGTAATTATCTTATCCTGATTTGATTTGAATATTTTGTTGCCTAACTCGTGCTTATTGATATCTAACTTTGCATATTTAAATAATAGGCATTATCTCAATTAGGATTTATTTCCTTTTTTTTAAATCTTGGATATCTGTTACTTATCAAATTTGGATAGAATTAGAATTTTCAAAATCCTGTGAATATATCCAAAATATTCGAGATATCAAAATCTTTTCAAGATGTGATCGATTAGGAAAATTTCCTAATCCGCAACCGCACACGTGGAAATAAATCTATCTATCAGGCTTTAGATAGAGTTATTTCCATAGCGGGTATTTCGAATTTTAGGATCGATCTGTCAGGCTTCAGATCGAAACTTAATTCGAAAGATTTAACGGTTATCTTTTTTTTACTTAATTTTAATTTCGAATTTCGATAAAAAAAAAAACCAAAAAGATTACTCTAGAATAGGTTAATTTCTTTAGTTTAAAATTGCATGTTTAGGTAATTGGCATTTTTAATTCCGAATTTTATTAAAAAAATACAAAAAATAATATGCCAGTCATTAGAAATAGGTCACGTCGTCGCATGATATATAGTTTGCATGTTAGGTTGCATTAATCGCATGTCAATTTTTGCACGTCATTACATATAGGTTAGCTTTCATTTAAATAAGTAAAAAATCAAAAAGAAATTTCTGCACCTTTGAACTCTAAGTCAGGATTTATCAAAATTGTCAAATTGAGTATTTTTCTCGAAATTGGTACCGAAAGGGCGTTAGGGAATCTAGCGTAACCAAGTCCCCGAATTCATAATTTCTGGTTCGTAGAAATAAAATAGTACTCCCGCTATTTTATTTAGGTTTCTAATCAACCTACCCTAAATGATTAGTGGCGACTCCCGTTGAAAACATTTGCATGCACACAATTGGACCTAAGTTGCGATTTGGTAGAGTTTGGGAGAACTCGAGCTAGGTTAGTTAATTTAATTGATCTAGTAATCCATTAGCCTAAGATCGTACAATCGATTTTTTTTAGGTCGCGACACATGCTCATGGCAGACACGCATTCTCGCACAATTTCATCACATGCCTCACTCTTGGCATACACAATGCGTGTCCATGCTATGCAATGTAATGCACTACGAGCACCAACATAATTCAAGCACTCAATATCACAATACATGCTCAATTGGTCCAATTAATACAGTATGGCCCAACGTGCGATTCACAAGTTAACAATCAATTTCAAACCAATCATGGGCCAATCGCACTTCACATAATTCATCCATACGACATACAACATGGCAGTGTGAAATCAATCACAATTGAGCACAAATTACGTACAACTAGTCAACCCAGACATACCCGGTAATTTTCCAATGGGCTCCTAGATTGGTCAATCAATCTAATTACTCTCCCCAATAAATTCTCCATGAGTTACTACCATTTTCCCGATAATAATTCCCATCAATCGGTGCACAATATTTTCACTACCAGTACTAGCATTCCTAAACCAGTCCAGAAAAATGCACTGTCAGTCCTAATCCGGGTTTAGGAATTTTACTCACCTAATCAAGGGTCACGACGACGAGGAACGGCGGCTGATTACTGGTGAACAGTAGAACCGGCGGCGCGTTTCCGGCGACGGCGTACGGCGCGGTGCACGGATCCGTATGGACAGCTACAGTACCATCTGTACGGACACCGTACGGACGGTGACGTACGGATACGTACTGATGTGCTGGACGTCTGGGCTTCGACGGAACGGAGATCGGAGCTCCGGCGAAGCTCCGGCGAGGTTTTGAAGCGGCGGCGGTACTATTCCGAGAGAGAAAGAGAGAGAAAAGAGAGGGAAAGGGAGAGAGACAGAGGTCGGACAGAGGCGGGGCTGAGGCTGGGGACTAAGGTGGTCGACGGCGAGGCACGGTGGCCGGCGGCGGCGCTCCGGTGGCCGGCGACAAGCTCCGACGAAGCAAAATCAAGAGAGAAAAAGAGGGAGAAGAGAGAAAACAGAAGAGAGCTTCTGTTCTGGGGGAGTTCTGGACGTGGGGGAGAAGTGAGGAGAGAGAGAACAGTCCAACTTGGTCAAATAAAGCAGCCCAAAGTGCCACGTGTCGCCGATCCGTCGGTTTTGATGAAAATACCCATAATCTAACGGTTTAAATTCAATCTTATCCAAAAAGTGAGGGGTAAAATGGTCAATAGGGCCAATAATTGAGCTGATAACCTCTGGTAATTATCCCAAAATTTTCCCAAAAAAATTCGGAATTAATACCGGCCCAGGGGCAAAATCGTCATTTTTCCGGTCCCGGAGCGAAATTCCAATTTTCGCACATACGCGTTTCATATGTGTGTGGCCAACATAATATGGTGTCGGATTCACGAAATTCACTTTCTAAGCCCTCGAAAATCGACTGCGAAGTTCTGGGAATAAAATAATATTATTTTTCGCTCCCGAGCCAAAATTCCAATTTTTGACCGAACCACTCTAAATGTTCATGGCCGCCCCAAAATGACTTTGGTTTCGAAAAATAACCTCAAACGAGCTCAAAATCCAACCTCGGGGCCCATAGGGGCAAAACCGTAATTTTTCTCAATTTTTGTCGAAATTCCAATTTCTGGCTAGATTAGCCCCACATGTGCGTGGCCACACCAAAACGACGTTGGTCTTGAAAAATAATCGTAAACATCCATAAAATTTCGATGTCGAAGTTCGGGTCCAATCTCGCGATTAAATTTGCTCATTTTAAAATTTTAGAGCCTCTCACTAACGGGTGGCTGTTTAGGTGTTACGCGTATCGACCTAGGGTTGTCCGAATCGTAATGGCCTCGATTTTCGAGAGAGAGCGAGGAATTATCACTAGTACCGGTGGTCTCGGTCATTTAGGTTAGTTCGGGAATCGTTCGCCATGTGTACTCTCGGTCATGCGGAATCACCCGCGATCCGATCGTACATCATTGGTCGAATCGAATCCGTCACCTTTCTAAGATCGGCTCACATTGGTCCAAAATATTCCTTCGGCGTTCTCCAAAGTCCGTGCCTAACTCGCGATCGGGTCCCCGGTCTACGTACATATTCCTATTTAGCCTTTCCCAATAGGTTAGTATCCTGTGACTGATCAGATCCGGGAAAGACTTTCTAAAATTAATTGAGAAATACTTTACACTTTATTGATCCCGAAAATGGATCGAAATTAAGGATGTTACACGGAAAGTCTTCGGTTACACCTTCAGCAACGAAAAGGAAGTCGTGGACTACGTTACGAAGATGGCTCCTCTTGTTTGCCTCTCTGTCATCATAGACACCTTCCAAGGTGTCCTTGCAGGTATAACTCAACCTCTCTGTATCATTGGAGAGAACTTTGTCTGGACTTGATCTTGAAAGACCCATGGAACTATGATTTAGGAACAGGGAAGCCTACACTAGATAAGTCGATCACCTCCCCGAGCGATTATAATGCAATCGGTTTTTTGTCGTGATGTTGTTTTGCTCGATCAGGTATTGCGAGAGGATGTGGGTGGCAACACATTGGAGCTTATGTGAACCTGGGGGCATTCTATCTGTGTGGAATTCCAGCTGCTGCAACTTTGGCCTTTCGGGTGGGGTTGAGAGGAGTGGGACTTTGGATAGGGATTCAAGTGGGTGCTATTGTACAGATATCGTTGCTCTCAATCGTGACTTGTTGCTCAAATTGGGAAAAGCTGGTAATTTATTTTTTTCCTATACTACTCAAATCAACAACATGCCCTAGGGATACCACCGCCCGTGGCGACTGCGTTGGCTTGCGCTCTTGTCCCCCCACGAAGGGATCAAAGTTCGAACCCCAGCGTGGTCGTTAAGGATTCTTAAGTGTGGTGCCGTGGTGGTGGGTCTTGCGCTAGCGTCACCCCAGGTTTACCCCTCCGACTGTCGGCCGTGCCGGGAGTTCCTGGGTTATCAAAATAAAAGAAAAAACAACATGCCCTAGAGATGACTTCTTAGCAGCTATACCTTCATAAAACTAGAGGAGCAGGAGTTTGGGACGGCCCTAGATCCTCTTTCTTCATGGTGCAATCGTCACAAGTTATATGGCTTTTTATTGGAAGTGCAATCTAAGTTTTTCCTGTCATCAATTCTTCGATTTTTCCTTAGTGGCAACCTCTGTAGGCCGTCATCTAGAAATTTTTCTTGCTGCCTTGTAAGGACTTGATTGTAATATTCAAGAAGATTTAGGAACTAATTGCACTCAACCGAAAGATCTAGATTGGTCTTGGATATTTTCATGCTAGTTAATCATGTTAGAAAATGTTTTAATGTAATTACGAAGTATTGTTATCACCGAACTAGGTATCAATTCACGTCAATGTGTAGAGCTGTGCCATGTCATGTTACGTCGATTGGCAGTATCTCTTGATAATTCCCGTTGTATTCGACTCCGTGTTCACCTATGATAGTGGGAATTGCCATCAAGGTATTAAGTTGGTGCTGAACTTTCTTTTGGTGTTGCAGGCAAGCAAAGCGAGGGAGAGATTATTTGACGAAAGCTTTTCAGCCGATAATGGATCAATCATCTAAGCTCAAGCAGAGCTCCAACTGAGAAAATGATCATTGCAATTCACAAGCTCTCCAGTTGTTTAGTTCTTGATTTCAGTGATGTCACATTCATAGATTGCATTAGATCACACATGGCATCTGCAGCCGTATGCAATTCACACTCAAATTCACTGAACAAGGTCACCATTTCCGCACAAATATCCAGCCCCTGAACATTAGCCAGCATTCAATAATCTCAAGCATAAGTCATATATGAACATGAACATCAGTCATTCAAACAAGAGTTTGGGGGTAATTTCATTGCCTTGCCCTAAATGAAAATGCTTATCATATCGAGTTATTAGACAGGTTGTACCTAGATTCTTGGTCATTTTCAGATACCGTTTCTTATTTGGTGAACTAGACGAATAAATCTAAATACGTGAGTCAAGTTATGTTGTTAGCCATTATCATTTATAGTTATCGTGTTGCAGCGGAGAGCCCTCTTCGGGATATCTTCAAATTAAGTGCTTCACCGTCTTTTTGAAAGGAAAAGAAATCGCAGGATTTAGTCTAAACCTCAGCAACATGGAACATAAATCAAGATCCAAAGCTAATAATGTAATATCCTGAATTTTGACCCGTTACCGGGACCAATAAAGTGTACATTAATTCTCATTTGATTTTAGTAAGTCTCGCCCAGACTTGATCAATCACGGGATGCTAACCAAATGGGAAATGCTAAATAGGAACAGGTACGTGGACCGAGGACCCGATCGCAATTGAGCGCCGAGTTCAAGAAACGCCGAGGAAATATTTTGAGCCAATATAGGCCGATCTTAGGAAAATGACGGGTTGATATATTCAGAGACGCACGATCGATTCGCGGGTGATTCCGCATGATCGAAAGTGCGCCTGACAAACGAGCCCCGACCCCCGGTGATAGTGATAATTCCTCTTGTTCTCTCGAAATTCAAGGCCATCACGACTCAGACACTCCTAGGTCGATACGTGTAACACCTAAACAGCCGCCTGTTAGTGAGAGGCCCTAAGACTTCAAACGAGTTATTTTGATCGCAATATTGAGCCCGAACTTCGATATCAAAATTTCAAGGGTAATTATGACTATTTTGCAAGACAGACGTCATATTAGAGTGGCCACACATGTTTGGGAGTAATACGGATGAAAACGGAAATTTTGACAGAAATTGGGGAAAATTACAATTTTGCCCTGGGGACCTCGATGTCCATTTCCGAGGCCAAACGAAATTATTTTTCAGAATCGACGCCATTTTGGGGCAACCACGCACGTCTGGAGTGCATACGGTCAAAAATTGGAATTTCGACCCCGGAACGAAAAATTACGGGTTTGCCCCTCCAAACTTTTGGACTGGTTTTCGAGGGCTTAAAGGATGAATTTTAAAAATCCGACACCGTATTATGTCTACCATGAATATATAGGATCGGTATGGACAAAAATTGAAATTTCGGTTTGGATCGAAAAATTACGAAAATGCCCCTAGGGCTAATTTGGCTAATTCCGAATTTTGGTCAAAATTTTGGGGTTAACCAAGGTTGATTAGGGCTAAACCAGGTCTGGTCAGCTTGGGTTAAGGACAAATGACCAAAGGGCCCTTGTATTATTGGATTAGATCAAATCCTAGCCATTGGATCAGGGGCAAAATTGTCAAATGGCCCAAGATCTTGACACACGGATTCCACTAATCCATATTTGACTCATTTTGACCTGAATTTCCTCTCTCTCTTCCTCATTTTCACTGATCTGCCGAGACCTCCCCCTCCCTTCCTCTTCTTCCTCATCGTTTCATCCTCTCCGTGGACACAATTCTGCCGTCTGGTACTGTTCACGCCGAAACAGTCACCCGCCGGAGCTGCTGACCGCCACACGCCACCACCTGTCATCATCTCAGCCACCCTCAGCCCGGTTCCAGCCCTGAACAGAAGAAGATCAGCCGCGAATTGTCGTTCCCGTCATCGCCGTGACCGCCGGCTTGCACCCGGAACGCCGCCGTCGATCCTTACCGCGTGTCGGTGATCGACCGCCCGTTCTCGTCGTCCCGAGTCATCAATAGGCGAGTATAAACCCCTAAACCCCTAATTAGTTTAATTGTCCATTTTTAGGGGTTAATTAGACCTAATTGGGGTTTAATTAGGCTTAATTGTGTGTGGGGTGTTTTGTATAGGTCATTAAGACCTAATGAGATAGTTTAATGGTGGATTAAGGCCTAAACAGCCCCCTGTTCTGGTACTGTTCATTGAGTACCGAAATTGTGCATTTTTGTCTAAGTTTTGTACTAATTAAGTTCAAGTGCTAATGACTTGGAATTGGACATTTTAGGGGCTAATTAGGCTTATTTGAAGCTTAATTAAGTGTATTTGGTTGTTAGGTGATTAGGGTTTGAGACTAGAGCCTAATGAGGGTGTTTAATTGTGGATTAGTGGACAAAATGTGTCCTGCCCTGGTACTGTTCATTGAGTACCGAATTTGTGCAATTTGTCTAAGTGTGAAATTATTTGGGTTCAATTGTTAGTGACCTTGAATTGGTCATTGTAGGGATTAATTAGGCTTAATTAAAGCTTAATTATGTGTATTTGGTGGTTGGATGGTTAGGGTAAGTGATTAGGCTCTAATGAGATGGTTTAAAGGTGGTTTAGTGCCTAAATGTTAATCTGTTCTGGTACTGTTCACCAGAACCGAAATTGGCATTATTTTACTTAACTTGGGACTTAGTTGAGTCATTGGTTGATGGCAAGGAATTAGGCATTTTTAGGGGTTATTTAGGACTTATATAAATCCTATCTAGTGACCCCGTACCAATGAGATTGAGGATTAAGTCTAATTTGCCCAAGGCGGGCCTTAGGCGCATTACATTGATTTGTAATAAATGTGCGGAATCAATGTTGAATTGATTGGGTAAGAACGGAAATAAATTGATTGTCTTGAGGATGAGTTGAATGCGTCTAAATCGAGAATGAGTATGCGTGGTATATTAGTGTTGGAGATTGATCTTGAGTGCCTTGGCTTGTATTTATCTCTCGTGACGTTGATTGATTAGTATTGGGCACATTGATGTACATGTTTGAAGTGATTCAAATTCGGGCCTACGGGTCGTTATAAAATTATTGGCCTTCGGGTTGGGCCTACGGGTCGTTATAATCACTTGTGATCTTCGGGTCGGGCCTACGGGTCGATTTATCAAACTGTTGGCCTTCGGGTCGGGCCTACAGGTCGTTTTATCGACTGTGGCCTTCGGGTCGGGCCTACGGGTTGTTATATTCAATTGTGGGCCTTCGGGTCGGTATAATTGCACGTGATTTGCTTTAGTGTCAAATGCCTAACCTGCAGGGATATGAGATAACGTATTGGGCTATGAGCCCGGAGTGAATTTATGTTGAGATACCGGTTCATTGTTGATGCGTTTTATTTACCTTCTGGAGGTGCACATTAGCCTAGTTTAGGATTAGTGGTTTATACTTGCTGAGTTTTCTCACGGTTATGGTAAAATCGGCATTTCAGATCCCCGGCTATGAGTTCTGAGGAGGACCAGGAGCAGTCCGAGAGTTCTTCAGAGTCGTCGGGTTCTGATCCCAACTGGGTACCGTAGGTTAGACATCAGTTAAGGAGTGAGGGCCGACACTTTTTGACTGTAGCTCTCCCGTAGTTAGTTCGATACCCCTAGGCCACTGATCTCTTTTTGTTTCGTGGCCCTTTTGATGTACCTTTTGTTTATAAATGGATATTGTATATAAGTTTTACAATGAATATATATATTGTTTTAATCGTTTGTAAAATCGTTAACTCTTGCTATTCATGGTTGCTTATAAATTATCTGGGTGTATATATATATATATATATATATATATATATATATATATATATATACGTCGTTTCCGCATGTGTTGTGTTTTCTCTGATTTGGATTTTTGAGTCGGTGATGTAATCTGGGAGCGTCGCACCACATTTCGACCTATACGCGGATGTTCATGCTTCATGAGGTACGGGGCGTGACAAATAACGCTTCTTGCCTATAAGCAGCCACCGACGATAAGTAGTCTAGCCAGATTATCGCCAAGAAACCAAAGGGCCCTCACAATGTGCGCAAGATTCTTTCTACCTTCTTGTTCATGCAGAATCCCTTTCAAGCTGAAACAAATTAGTGCTAGCAGTTTTTCTTGACATATTCATAGACACGTGTCACACAGATGTGCCGTGCTTCCTTTTGTTTTATATAAAGCCTGATTATTCGAAGGCTGAACATTCCATACATTGATTAAGTTTAGACTTTTGGTCTGTGCATATAGCCCTGACTCGTAGCAATTTGCATGCAATTTATAATTTAATAAGATAATGACGGTCACTATTCTCTTTCTTTACAATTATCTTACACTTACAGCGATGGCACATTAGAATGATATGATACGATTTTACGACTAGTCATGACGTTGATGTCATGTTATAAGAAAATGCCAATGGCGAATAGGTGTCGGCCCTTCTTGTCTTCTACTCGCCAATGCCATCAAGATATTATAACATGCGGTCTCTCTCTCTCTCTCTCCGTTCATTCAGAATATGATTTGATGGATCCAATCAAATGAAATTGATTATCTGTTGGTTGGAGGTGGAGAAGATGCTACATGCACGGCTTCCCGGATGCTGACAGAAAACATTTATTGTCTCGCCACACGTGAGAGTTTAGCTCTTGTCCGCATGCTGATCTGCGACAACCCCTCGCTGCTGTCTTATTAGGCTTTGGTCTATCATCATTTGTTTTTGTATTCCTCTTCCTCTGTCTTTTCCTTGAGATGCTAGCATATAAAATGCAATTATTGCCACTGATAATTGAAGACACCATCAAGTCTCTTCAACTGTTAATGTTTTTCTCCTATAATCTGCGAACACTTGTTCGATTGTGATTTGTGAATAAAATATTTGCACAGAGACGTGTATGAAGTCGGCATCGTTCTATATTATATGAATTCCATCCCGCATCTATACTAAGATATACAGTAAATATATGATAGCATAAGTAGCATATAATCCAAAATTTATTTGGTTTTCAAGCATCACGCGCTTATTATTATTAACCAATTATAAATTGATACCTGCAATTGAAAAATTGACCTCCTTCTGCCGCGGCCACCGGCGGAGCCAGAACTCCTGGCTGGCGCCACATCTCTCTACTTCGGCCGTCTCCTCCGTCCAGTGCCTCACTTCCAGATCTGGCAGCGAGGGACTGGATTTGGTGAGGAGAGAGAAGCCATGGCTGAAGATCTCTCTCCTTCCACCCACTCAATAGAGAATCCATGGGCTGAAAATGCGTATACTAGATCTGCAGCCTTGGCCGCGAGCCCACTGCTCTGCGTCCCTAAATCTGCCGCTCAGCCGCCGGGATGGCAGAGAAATTCGGGCGCTCAGATCCGCGGACAAGAGGCCGTCCATGGCCGACCCGCTGCTCCGCATCTCAAGTCCTCTGGCTCGTCCGTGGCTTCCGGCGACGAGCTGCAGCGTCTCCATATCTGCATCTCGAGTCTTGGCTCGCCCATGTCTTATGGCGCCGAGCTGCAGCATCTCCATATTTGCCACGGACTGTGGTGGCCACGGTGGGGCGGTGGCGGCTTGGGCGGTGGAGATGGAGCGGAAGTTGAAGATGGAAGAGGAAAAAGAGAAATTCTCTTTTTAATTTTCCAGATCACTATCCACGTGTCAAGATATCATTGGATATCAGTAAATAAGTGCACGCCACGTCAAAGCTGGTCTGGTGCTTGCAAACCATATTATTTTCTCGAGAGAGAGAGGGATCCCCATCGACGGAACCCGGGAAAATGGGAGGAGGAGGAGGAGATCAAGAAATCGATGAAGCGTCCCTTCTTGAATCTCCTTTGATCCAAAGCCATGATCTCGAGCGTGATGGTGGCGGAAAACCTTCACCCGGCTCGGTTCCAAGGGACAAGCGTCGCGTGATCATGATCGAGGAATTGAAGCGGCAGGCGAGTCTGTCAGGCCCGCTGATCGGGGTGAGCATGCTGCAGTACAGCGTGCAGGTGATCTCCGTCATGTTCGTGGGCCACCTCGGGGAGCTCCCCCTCTCCGGCGCGTCCATGGCCACCTCCTTCGCTTCCGTCACGGGCTTCAGCGTCTTGGTACCGCTTTCTACTCCGTCGCTTTCTCGTGCATCGCCATTGATGTTCCTGTTGCTTCTCGTTTCTTATTGTTGTGTGTGCGCAGGGTTTGTCTTCTGATGATGTTGGTCTTGCTAGTCGAAAGAAAGAGAGAAATTAGACAAAATGGTTTGAGGAAAATGTGTTCTGAAGGAGGTGATGCATCAGCACGAAACACGGGAATTGAGTGAGGCAGGAAATGTATTAACACAATAATACCCATCTTTACCTTAACATTGAGGAAACTGGAAAGGAAAATAAGTTCAATTTGTCGCCTCGAGGCCACATTCGAGTATTTGAAGAAGCAAGTGGTAAAATGTGTTTTTAGAGTTATCTCCGAGGTTTCACTATCCTTGTCTCTGAACATGTATTGTGCTTCTCTGGTGTTGAATTTCCATGCGCGTTACATCTGCTGAGGTCGACTGTACTTTGAGCATGATTCCTAGGTTGTGTATACTTAGATCTTCATTTTGTTCGCAAACTAAAATGTCTCGACCAAAATGTCTGATTAAAGTTAGGAATGGGAAGTGCATTGGAGACACTGTGCGGCCAAGCCTATGGAGCCAAAGAGTATCATATGCTTGGAGTTCACACGCAACGAGCTATGCTTACGCTTCTATGCCTAAGCATCCCTCTTGCAGTCATATGGCTCTACACCTCCGACATTCTCATAGCTTTTGGCCAAAACGTGGAGATTTCCAGGGAAGCGGGAATTTTCAACCGTTGGATGATCCCAAGTCTATTCGCGTATGGCCTCCTCCAATGTCTGAACAGGTTCTTGCAGACACAAAATAACGTTCTACCGATGATGATGAGCTCTCTGGTTATTGCTTCTCTTCACATAGTCGTCTGTTGGGTATTCATCTTTAAGTTTGGACTAGGAATCAGAGGAGCTGCTTTGGCGAACACGATTTCGAATTGGAACAATGTGATTCTGCTGGCGATTTACGTGAAGTTCTCTCCAGCTTGTATCAAAACTTGGACTGGTTTTACAAGAGAGGCCTTGCTTGACCTTGTTAGCTTCGTCAAGCTTGCTGTTCCCTCAGCAGTTATGATTTGGTGAGTACCTATTTGTGCTTATGTTTGCTAATGCGATGCCAAAATTTATGATCAAAAGAAAAGATTAGCAGCTACTTGGTTTTTTCGAAGCGTTTTGATGATAGTTGGTAAGACTGTATTAATCTAAGTCCTCTATTTCAGAAGTGAGAGTCCTAGCCTTGAACTAGTTTGCTCACATCACTTGTCTCTTGATTTACTTTCTTTCGTAGTTTCGAGTACTGGTCCTTTGAGCTGGTCATTCTTCTATCGGGTCTTCTGCCAAATCCGAAACTAGAGACGTCTGTGTTATCAATTAGGTATGAATTGAAAGAATATGTATAAGCAGGACTTTCTTTTTTGTGGAATGAGAAGTTCGGAACTACGTTCATACCTTCAATTTTGCAGCCTTAACTCTTGTTGGATGGTCTACATGATCTCTGTCGGTCTCGGCGGAGCAATCAGGTTTGTTTGAGTCATTTGCTTCAGTTGTGCAGTTTACTATGAGTTAGAAATAAAAAGAAAAGAAGAGAACTGATTTTGCTTGGCATTACCTTCACTAAGATAAATTCCTAGACTAGGAGGGCGTTGACACCTAAATTTTGGCGCATCAGTTAGTGTTAATTGCATAAAAAATTAGGAATTAAATTTTTAACCCCTGAACAAAAATATTAAAAATGCATAGCATATAGTTTAGGTTCATATAGATTAATTGCATTCCGCATCGGATCGACGGTGGCAAGCGAGCTTAAAATTCATCATGTAAATGGAGCTTGGGCATCGAACGAGACTCGGCTCACTCAGAAAGCATGGGCCGAAAATCACACGCAAAAGGGCTTGGTTGTCTTAATTTGAGTTTAAATTAGCCCATCAAGTTAATTGAATAAAAGCCCGAATTAATTCAGCCAATTTGGAATTAAATGAAAATGAAAGCCTAAGCCCAAGCCTAAGCCCATTAGGACTAGAAGACCCGGCTATTTGACCTAGGTTTATACTATAAATATATGTTTATGTCTTTCAAAGGGGACCGATATTCATACACACGGAGAGAGAGAAGTAGAGGAGTCGTGTGGCCATTAGAGAGGAATCGCGAGGGGGGACACACGTTTAGAAATACACAGTACATTGAGAGAAAAGAAAGGTCAAAAGGAGGAAGTCCCTTCGCGGCCGCCGTTCGTGTTCCTTTGTGCTGGACTTTCACGCTGCGAATTGCAACGCTCAGCCTCACTCCCTAGCACTCTCGACGGTCCAGCCCAAATCCTAGCAACACCGACGAGATCCATTGCTGTGTTCAAGTTGAAGACTTATCCAAATTGATGATTGAAGGCCGTGAGACCAAGAGGTGATCTTGAGTGGAGAAATTCAACCAAAAGGCCTCTTCCTTTTGCGGGCATGCAGTGGTTCCCTTTATGAACAATTACTGTTCTGCTTCTTGCTGATTTGCTGCTGCTCTCTCAACAAGAACCAAGCCTTCGAGCGTCTAGGAGTGATTCCAGCGAGTTCTCAAAGAATCCAGACCCTTGGCTTCGCATCCCGCTGACCTTGTGGCAATTTGCTCTAGCCTAGTCGAGCCCAACGACGCATGATATTGCTGGATCATCGTGTCCTCCTCTTGCAACCATCGACCCTCTATCAAGCCAAGGAGTTTCGTCTTTGTTTTTGCAGGTTGGTTGGAGCCCCACGAGCTGTTGTCCCTTGACAGAACGTCACGACCAGCCACCATAGCCGGCTGAGCATCCAAGCCATCATCCGCCGAGGGATACAGACTGCACCCCCGGTTGACCGGTCCACCCGTCGCCGATCACCCACCGTCGGTCCCGATCCGCAAGCCTGAGTTCGATCCGAGTTCAAATTTGGAACTATCCGTCAATTAGGTAAGATTATCCGAATATTTCTTTCAAATATTTAATTCCCTAGTTTTCGGGTGTTTGAATATTTCGTGAATATTTTGGTGGATAGCTAGATATCTTAAGGTAATTTTTGTGATATCCGCAATATTCAAAAAAATATCCAAAATTGGGAAATTTTCCTAATTTGGCAACGTATCTGGACGACTATCCGACCTTATCCCTAAGGTACGATACGCGGCGATACGGAAAATCGTTATCTTGTCCATAATCACTTGGATACGATAATAGATTTTATTTGCTTTCCAAATTTAAACAATCAACTTTCTGTCGATATCTATAACCCTATAGATATGACTGTTAGTTTGATTTCTTTGCCTTATCTGAGTTTAAAAAAATCTTGCGGATTGCGTGGATTGTTTGAATGTGATAGTTATCTTTGTTTGATTGCTTTCCTTTTAAATAAATAAAATCCAAAAATTTGTTAGTTAGATTTAAATTAGAAATTTTGCATGCTTAGGGAATCTTAAATATATCCAAAAGAATAAGATAATTATTTGATTTAAATTGGGATTTAGGGTAACATATTTCCTAGTTTAAATTAGAGATTGTTTTAATCTTAGTGGATTATTTAGGATATTTAATAATTTCGAATTTTCATAAAAATACCAAAAAAGAAGTCACTTTAGGATAGATTAAATTATCTTTTCTAGAATAGATTGCATGTTAATTTAGGCATTTTTTTTAATTCCAAATTTCATTGGAAAATACCAAAAACAAATCATTTTGCCCGTCATTAGAATTAGGTCACGTCGTCGCATGACATATAGTTTGCATGTTAGGTTGCATTAATCGCATGTTAATTTTTACACGTCATTACATATAGCTTAGCTTTCATTTAAATAAGTGAAAACAAAAAAAAATATTGAGTAAACTGCTTGTTAATTAGAAATCGTATTAGGATTATTGATATGATTTTCTAGCTAACTATGCAGATGCTTACGTTGTTTCGAGGTAAGTAATTCTCCCAATTTTGCAATTTATTTAATGTTTTGATTATTGGGTGTTACTTTGGTGGTTTGCGCACTCGCATGAACACCTCACATGTTAGTAATTAGGCTATAAAATGGATCCAGACTGCATGCGAAACATTTTTTTTGAAAAGAAAAGGTACCGAAAGGGCGCTAGACTAGATCTAGCGTAATCAAGTCCCCGAACTTAGAATCTCTGGTTCGTAGGAATAAAACATATCTCCCTATGTTTTATTTAGGTTTCTAATCGACCTACCACAAATAGATTAGTGGCGACTCCAAGCATGAAAACATTTGCACGTTAATAACTTAAATCCTAAGTCGCGAATTGGTAGGGCTTGGGAGGGCCCGAGTTAAGCTTAGTCTTAACAACCCATTAGCCTGAGAGAAAATATTTAGGTCGCGACAGCTTGGCGACTCCGCTGGGGATTATAGTTAAAACTCTTAGTGGACTTAGGCCAGTTTTTCTTTTCAAAAAAATATTTTTGTTTGGCAGCGAGGATCCCAGGTACGTTCCTAACGTTTAAAGTGTTAAATGTTTTTGCAGAATGGGAGGTATAAGGGGAGGCGTGATTGTTAACCTTTGTTTTGCAGGGAGGTGTTTGGATGTATGTTTTTTTTTATGCACGAAGCGCTGTATGATATAACTTGCTGTGCATGCCTTACATTTACACTACACCGCACACACTACCCGCTGCCGGACCTGGGCAGCACAGGTTTAGGATGGTACTGAGAAAGCGGACACCCCGACCACACCCGCGTGGTATGGGTCGCCCTCCTTGGTCCCGAAAGTTTTTTTCACGGTGTCATTGAGTTCCCACCACGGTTGCACCCTTTGCAACCCGAGTCGGCTCCTTGACTAAGCCGGAGACAGGGGAACCTCGGCCTAACCACAACCATGACTGGTTTAGCCCGGTAATCCTCGCGTCTCCATTTTGCAAGTCAGAGTCTAGATAGAAATCAAACCTCACATTTCATGCGCATGTCTTTGTGATTGCCATGGTTCTATTGGGTGAAGTAAGTTTCCTGAACCTTTATTGCAATTTATTTATGTTTCGTATTTTCTTTGGTCGGTCCATGACATTAGGTTGGTCGTGAGTCTTGGTCCATATACTATGGGAGGGGCAGACATCCGAATTCTTGATGCTCCTAAGGACGAGCTCCGTGCCTGGTGGAACTTACTCAGTTCGACCAACCGTAAGCTAGTCGAAGGCCACATCGGAAGGCTACTCCCCTTATTGGAAGTCAAAGTCCGTACCGGCCTTGTTCGAGCATTAGCGCACTTCTGGTGTCCCGAGACGTCTACCTTTATATTCGGTAAGCATGAGCTCACCCCGACTTTGGAAGAATATGGCGTGATCATTGGAAAACCTTTAGGGTCGGAGTTAGTTACACCACCTCTAGGAATCGATTCCACCTTATTGTTGTCTGAATTTTTGGGTGTAGGAAAAGATGAATTGGGAAAAGTCTTGAAAGCAAATCGGGGGACATGTTCCTTTTCATACCTTAGTCAATGTTTTGATAAAGCCACATCTTTTCAAAAAGGAAGAATATTTTTGTTAGCATTTTTCGGGTTCGTGATTTTTCCCCACTATAAGAATGCGTGTAGTTCGTCAATTGCATGGTTGGTCCAACAAGTCTGTCTTGAAAAGAATTTTGTCAACACCATTTTAGCCGAGACTTTCATTTCCCTCACTAAATTTAAGCAACATGTTGACAAAACGTTTCATGCCCCCCTCGAACTTTTGCAAATTTGGTTTTTGTCTCACATAAAAGGGTGCGGCGATTTACTCACAATATCTGAGCTTAGTGATTCTAGCCATCCAGTCTTGAGGTATAAAGAAAAACAAGGGGATGCACCCGATTATCATTATTCTGAATGGATCATTTTCATGAAAAACGCTAGACCCCAAGGTTTCCAATGGCATGCTAACTGGTTCCAAGTCGAGGAAGCTCGGCTTACGTGTAATGGTATTGGACCGGTTCCACTCTTGGGTTTCACCGGTGCGATCGAATACTACCCCGCCAGAGTGTCTCGTCAGTACCAGATTCTCCAAGGACTCCCTCCAGCGCTACAACCAGAGCTCCTCCAAGTCGACTTCACCAATGGCGATGAAGACCACGAAGGGACGGTAGCTCAGCTCAAGAAGATGTGGAAGAAGTGTCGCCTCTTAAAAATAGCCCAACCCCAAAAAGAACTCAAGGGGGAGCAGAAGTCCTACTTCGCGACGACCGAGTATATTCGACAGCACAAGGTCCCACAGGAACTACTCCCGAAGATACCCAAGGTGCCTCTCAAGCCCGCCACTCGCTCAGAGAACAACCGTCTCAAAAGGAAGGCTGAAGAAGCTCAAGAGAAGGCATCCAAGATAGCTCGAACTTATGAGCAATTGAAGATGGAAGTCGCCGCCCATATGTCTATGGATCAAGTCAAATAGAATAGCTTGAATTTTTATTCTCTTTTCAGTTCTAGTCTTCAGTCTTGTTTAGGAATTGAGTCTTTTTTTTGTGATTGCAAGTTATAGTCGTTGTAAAAAAAAAATTTCATTTCAATAAAGAGGTCATTTCTAATCAAAGCGGTTAGACCAATGTCATGGACCGACTCGTCATTCTTACTCGCTGTATTCATTCCATTGTTACTTTTGTAGGTAATTTGCCACGGATCCCCCTCATCCTCATAATACTCGATCGGTGACTAAAAGAAGGATGGCCAATCAAGCCGAGATTGCAGCCATGATTGACGAAAAGCTGAAGGAACACATGAATGCAATCAATGAGCAGATCACAGCCGCCATGTCCAAAATGATGAGTGATCTCATGGCTAAGCAGCAGCAGATCAGTGTTGCCTCTCAATCGGAGATTCCACCTCCAACTCGTCAAGGCCTCCGCCTTGACAAATCTCCTACTGTGAACACTAATCCAACCCCTCAACTGGATGATGCCGTTTTGATCAACAATAGTGCTTCTCCGTCGGTCCCTGTTCTTCATCCAACCCCCAATGATGAGAATGCCAAGTTGTTGGTCAAACTTGAGCAGAGGTTACGTGAAGTGGAGGGAACTCAAAGTGTTCCACCTGTTGATTTGTCCATTTTTACCCGAGTCCAAGTGCCTGATAAATTCAAGATGCCAGCTTTTGAGAAGTATGACGGCACTTCAAACCCAATTCAGCACATCGAGATGTACCAGGGGCTCATGAACAGATATGTTTCTAATGGACCCCTAATGATCCAAATCTTCCAAGCAAGCTTGAAAGATGCTGCAATGAGGTGGTATACCAACTACCAGATCAACCGGAAAGATTCGTGGGAAGAGGTGGCGAACCTTTTCGTCAAGCACTTTAAGTTCAATCTTGATGTCACCATTACAAGGAAAGACCTGGAGAGAGCTGAGCAGAAAAAGGGGGAGACTCTGAAGGAGTATGCCACTCGTTGGAGGAACATGGCAGGGCAGATCATGCCTGAACCCTCAGAACGTGACTTAATGAAGTTGTTCGTGTCCACTCTACCCCAGCCGGTTCGTTCACGAATGTTAGTAACGGCCGCCCAATCTTTTGGCCAGCTGATAGCCATGGGTGAAGAGATTGAGACCGGGCTCAAGAAAGGATGGTATAGTGAGTCAGGTTCATCAAGCAAGAGATTTACTGGTAAGAAGGACAAAGAGCATGTCCCCAAAGTCAACATGACCTATGTGCAGAAGACGCCAGCTCAGGCCCCAAAGCTACAATTTAGCACCCAGCAGACGACCTCTTATGGACAGCAAGGCCAGCAGGACCCACGCCAACAGCGCAAACTTCGCCAGTTTACTCCACTTCCTGGGACATTATCTCAGGTACTGGCAGTGCTGAGGAAGAAGAACTTACTGAATTCAGAGCCACAAAGAGCTAATCCTGCCAGCTTTGCAAGGTATGATCCGTCGAAGAAATGCGATTACCATAGAGGTGAAGTAGGACATTCGACAGATGATTGCCAAGTGCTCAAACATCGAGTACAAGATCTACTTGACACTGGAGCGTTTGCACTACAATCAGCCAGTAAGCCCAATGTGCAAAACAATCCACTCCCTGATCATTCGAGTAGTACAAATGTTGTCTTTGGCCCGGGAGTCAAGCAGATTCGAAACTTCAGGGTCCCTCTCGAAGATATGTTCGATGCTTTAGTCCGAGCTGGTTATGTTTCGACCAATGAAGTGGTGTCACTCGGTGACATAAGAAAGAAAGTGGATGAGTTGGTTAGAGAGGGAATGATTGGGACAGCAGATGAATTCGGGGTAGTGGCCACTATATCCCAAGTCATCATTGATTGGAATGAAGAACTCGCAAGGATAACCGATGAACAAGTTAAGTTGGATCCTAAGCTAACTGACATGCCCGCTCTCGAGGACGCCTCTTACGATGACCTCGGGATCGTTATACCCGATACTTCTGAAGTATTGATCTTGGCATCACCTCAGCCCTACGCTTATGAGAGTGATAAGATGGTTCCATGGTCGTACGACGTTGATCTGATAACGAGGTCAGGGCGAACTTATCCTGACAAGCAACCGGCCAAGCCAGTGGCTGAGAAAGAAGCGAAGGAATTCCTAGCTGTGATTAAGGCTAGTGAATATAACGTGGTTGATCAGCTGAGAAAGTTACCTGCACAAGTCTCGTTGTTGGAACTTCTTCAGACATCAGATAAGTATCGGAGTGCTCTAATGAAGGTGTTGAGTGAGATTCATGTGCCCGAGACCATTGAAGAGGATAAGCTAGAAGGGTTTGTCGGGACAATCCTCCTCAAAGATCAAGTAGCATTTTCTGATGAGGAAATCCCAGTTGAAGGACGTGGTCATAATAAGGTGCTTCACATATCAGTGAAGTACAATGAGACTCACATGGCTAGGGTGCTTGTTGATAACGGGTCGGCTCTGAATTTATGCCCATTGGCTACTTTGAAAAGGCTGGGCATTCCTCCATCTACCATGCAAGCAGCCAAAACTTCTGTTCGAGCCTTTGACGGAATAAAGAAGGATGTTATAGGCTAGATTAACTTAAAGCTGCAGATCGGACCTTCAGTGTTTGATGTTCTTTTTCAAGTGCTGGATATCCCTTCTGCTTTCAATTTCTTGCTAGGTCGGCCATGGATTCACAATGCAGGCGCAGTACCCTCCAGTTTGCATCAGAAGATCAAGTTTGTGGCTGAAACAAAGTTGGTTATAATTTATGGAGAGGAAGATCACCGAATCTTCAATGCAACATCGATCCCATACATAGAGCCCGATCATGTTGAGGAGGATAGCTATCATTCATTTGAGATAGTTCAAGTTGTTCAAGCTTCCTCTGATATACCGTTACCCGTTCCTGAAGTTTCTAAAGCAGCTCTCATGGTGGCCAAGGTCATGGTCGGTAATGGTTTTAAGCCAGGTCAGGGTCTTGGGAAGGAAGGCCAAGGCATTCATGCCCCGATCGAGACAAATGGACAATCCCACAAAGCTGGTTTGGGATATCATGGGCAGGGAAGCCGCGAACAAAGCAATGATTGTTGCAGAAGCCGAACAGGAGCAAGTCAAAGTCCCTTACCACCTTCCATCAACGACACCTTTCACTCGGCTGGAGTTGTGGGAGGATATGAGCATTTAAATCTGAGCCCGACTGAGGATGATCTTGGGCTTATCTTTCCCGAGTCGCCACAAGCCCTAACTGACTCACCTAAGAAGCACGGTAAAGCGATTCCGGTCAGTTTGTCTGACGATTCTGAGGATGACCAGCCATCCTGTATTTTCAAGAAGCCGGAGTCAAGGGTGGTGGACTTTGATGATGGTATACCTTACCTCACCGGTTGGTTTGCTGAGACCTCCATTGGTGCAATCACTGAAGGACCACTTGAAGGGATGGGCGTTAGCCCTCAAGAGTAATCATTTCTAGTTTTCATATCTCCCCTGCGTGGGAATCTTTTATCGCTTTTTTCGATTATCATTCTAATTCATGTTGCACTTAGGTTTTTCAATCAAATAAGGTGTAATTCATTGATTCGACATCAATAAAATTATAGAGGTTTTTATCATTTTTGAATCTTGTTGAAGTGCCCCAAACCAACCCGATGACGATAACCAACGATTGAAAAATTTGTCATCTATGGTAAGAACTGAGGGTTGGGCTTCTCAAGAATTCTCGTTTCGAGGTCTTCGAAAGCAAAATGAATTTCAAAAAAAGCAAAGAACAATTTTCAAAAATTGCATGTAGTTAAACCCTGTCTTGTCTTTTTGATCCCTTTCTTTCATGTTTCAGCACTAATCTCGAGGCATGCGAAGGGACGGGAATCGTGGACCCTCATATATGTGATGCAAGCCAATCCGATGGCTCAGATGATCCGAATGATGAAGAAATACGACGGAACTTGGAAATCCATGAGAAATCTAAGCCTCTGACCGCCGAAGAAACCATGGTAATCAACCTTGGCGACACGAAGAATCCTAGAGAGGTGAAGATTGGGGCATGTCTTCCTGAAGATGTGGCCAGACGCTTGACCCAGTTGTTGAAGGATTATCAAGACATCTTTGCCTGGTCTTATGCTGACATGCCGGGACTTGATCGATCGATCGTCGAACATTGTTTACCGACTGATCCTTTGGTTGAGCCTGTGAAACAAAGGCCGCGAAGAGCTAAACCAGAACTGGCAAAGAAGATCAAGGAAGAGGTCATGAAGCTTCTTGACGTGGGATTTATTGAGACTACCCAATACTCAGAATGGGTCGCTAATATAGTCCCAGTGATGAAGAAAGACGGTCGGGTTCGAGTATGTGTTGACTACCGAGATCTGAACAAAGCTAGTCCTAAAGATGATTTTCCACTCCCGCACATTGATGTGCTTGTGGACAGTACAGCTGGATTCGAACTATTCTCCTTCATGGATGGTTTCTCAGGTTATAATCAGATCTTGATGAATGAGAATGATAAGTTGAAAACAGCATTTACCACTCCTTGGGGGACGTTTCATTATAAGGTGATGCCCTTTGGTCTCAAAAATGCTGGGGCAACTTACCAGCGGGCAATGGTCACGTTGTTCCATGACATGATGCATAATGAGATCGAGGTCTATGTTGACGATATGATTGCGAAAACTCGACGTGGAGAAGATCACATTGAAACCTTGAAGAAATTATTCGACAGGCTTCGTAAGTTCAAATTGCGCCTCAATCCGGCAAAATGTGTGTTCGGGGCAGCCTCCGGCAAACTACTCGGCTTCATTGTCAGTAACAAAGGGATTGAGATTGACCCATCGAAAGTGAAGGCCATTTGTGAAATAAAATCTCCCTCTTCGGTGAAAGAAGTTCGTAGCTTAATGGGTAGATTAAACTATATTGCCAGATTTATTTCTCAGCTATCTGAGACAGCGAAGCCTTTCTTTAAACTCCTCAAAAAGAATGCGCTGGTTAGATGGGATGAAGAGTGTGAACTAGCATTCGACAAGATTAAGCACTACTTGATGAATCCTCCGGTGCTCGTTCCACCAACACCAGGGCAATCTCTGATCCTGTACCTTTCAATCCACAGTGAATCCTTGGGTGCCATGCTTGCTCAGAAAGGTGGAGAGGATGGAAAGGAGCGTGCGATTTATTATTTGAGTAAGAAGTTCACCGCCTCTGAAATGAACTATTCTGAAGCAGAAAGAACGTGCGCAGCATTGGTCTGGGTGCTACACAGGTTGAGACAGTACACTTTGCACTATCAGATATTGCTTGTGACAGAGTGCGATCCCATCAAATACTTGCTTAATCAACCCGCTTTGGTTGGAAAACTGGCAAAATGGCAGATTCTCATCTCAGAATTTAATGTTCGATTCATGTCCCAGAAATCAGTCAAAGGGCGAGTAATTGCCGATGTCTTAGCTGAAAATCCTGGGAAAAATGAGGATCTGGATCCGTTAGAGGATAGAGTCATGCCAATTGATGAATATGTATGGACCATGTATTTTGATGGAGCCGTAAACTTGTCAGGATCAGGTATTGGGGCAGTTTTAATATCTCCAGGCGGACAACATTATCCGGTCGCAGCAAAACTGATATTTCCTTGTACGAACAATATTGCCGAATATGAAGCATGCATCATCGGGTTACAAGCTGCAATTGAAATGGGAGTAGCTCGACTTAAGGTGTTCGGGGATTCAGCCCTCATTATTCTTCAGACCGTTGGTAAATGGCAAACTAGAGATGCTAAGTTGCAGCCCTATCACGTCTATTTGGAGGAGTTGGTAGAAGAGTTTGAAGACATTTCGTTTGAATACTTGTCAAGAACTCAAAACAGTTTTGCCGATGCTTTGGCTACGTTATCGGCAATGCTACGAGTGACAAGCGGTTTAGAAGTTGAACCTTTGAAGATAGAAGTCTTACAGAAACCGGCTTATTGCATGGCCACAACAGAAGAGCCTGACGGCAAACCGTGGTATCATGATATCAAGACATATCTTCAAACACAGGAGTTTCCTGAGAAAAGTACCGCATCTGACCAAAAATATATCAGGAAGATGGCGTCGAAGTTCTTCTTGAACGGAGAATGCCTATACAAGCGGTCCTATGATTCGGTTTTATTAAGGTGTGTTGATTCAACCGAGGCTGTTCGTTTGATGCTAGAAGTACATGAGGGAGTGTGTGGTCCGCACATGAATGGTCATATGCTGGCAAGGAAGATAATGAGGATGGGTTATTACTGGCTCACTTTAGAGAGTGATTGCATTCAGCATGTCCGAAGTTGTCACAAATGTCAGATCTATGGTGACAAGATTAAAACTCCTCCGAATGAATTGCATCAGATGTCTGAACCATGGCCATTTTCTATGTGGGGCATTGATGTGATTGGCCCAATCAATCCTAAAGCGTCAAATGGACATCGATTTATCCTGGTCGCTATCGATTATTTTTCGAAATGGATCGAAGCTATGTCCTATACGTCAGTGACGGCCCGGAATGTGGTGAAGTTTATTCGTCGAGACATCATTGCTCGATATGGTGCACCTGAGACCATAATCACTGACAATGGGTCGAATCTAAATAATAAATTGGTGGATGATCTGCTCAAAGAGTTCAAGATCAAGCATCTGAATTCCTCTCCATATCGTCCGCAGATGAACGGAGCGGTCGAAGCAGCCAACAAGAATGTCAAGAAAATCTTGGCTAAAACAGCTGAGAACTATCGTGATTGGCATGAAAGATTACCTTTTGCACTTATGGCATATCGGACTTCTATCCGGACATCTACAGGGGCAACTCCATATTCTCTTGTGTACGGTATGGAAGCAGTTCTACCTGTTGAGGTTGAAATTCCTTCGTTACGTATTCTTTCGCAGGTACAATTGTCAGAAGCAGATTGGATCCAGCAAAGGTTGGACCAGTTGAACATGATTGATGAGATAAGGCTTAGAGCTCTATGTCATGGCCAGTGCTACCAACAACGAGTTGCTAAATCTTTCAACAAGAAAGTCAAGCCTCGACATTTTCAGGTAGGTGACCTTGTCCTGCGGAAGTTATTGCCGATAGTTCCTCTTGCAGAAGGAAAATTCGCCCCAAATTATGGCGGCCCGTACATTGTGAAGAAAGTCCTTCCAGGAGGTGCTTTGATTTTGGCCGAGATGGATGGTCGTGTTTTTTCCAGTCCAGTTAATTCTGATTCTGTAAAGAAGTATTACACTTGATTTGTACTCATTCTGATTTTGTTTCTATCAAGTTTCAAATTGAATTTCATGAGTCAATTGATGTTACTAAGCTTTATTTGAGGAAAACTTTTGATCTGACAATCTGTTTCTGTCCTAATGAAGCGATCATATTGCATGAGAGACTTCAAGATGATGAAAGGCAAGACATTTCCATACATGTCCTGAGTAATAATCCCTAGTGCGAGTTGAGTGAAAATTCCGTGCTGACAAGGTAAAGGATTATCTCATGAAAAGTATGACGACCAAAATGATGAGAGGCATTCATTTCCTCTATCTAAACACTACAGGTTATCATTTGCTTAACCCCTTTGAACGGAGTTTCATTTCTTACCCCTGTCAGGAACAACCCCATACCGGGGCAATTTCTTAGAAAGTTCAAAATGGTGAGAATTTTCTTGCTTTCACTTGCATCAATCTTCAAGTATATTTATTGCATGCAAGTTCTGTGTTAGCTCGAGTGCCTTAGATATGACGAAGAGCATTTCTTTCTATATCCCTACACATTATACCCTTTGCATACCCAATTTGAGCGGTGGATTCATTTCAACCCGATTGGTGATCATTCTGGTGATAAACAAATGAAATCATCTCAAAGCAAGGGAGCTCGAAAGAAAATTCATCAAAAAAGACGCAAAAGGACTCCATTAAATCGAAGTTCTCTCTCTCGGAAAAAGTATCGAAAAGAAAATCTCTCTCTCTCTCAAAAAAAAAAGAGAGAGGGAAGAGGAAAATGAGAGAGAAAGAAAAGCTTCAGCAAGAACTGAATCAATATGCAAGATCAGTCTTCAAGAAAAAGACCGTTTGAAGGTTCATTTATGGAGCAATTGCTAGAGAAAGATCAATGGTACCAGTAGCATAATTGGATGATCACCAATCTCCATATTCATAATACCCCATTTGATGAAAATAGACCATTCATTTCAAGCCTACCCGAACCTACGTTACAACCTTTACCGAAGTCTCTTCAGAATAGGGCACTTGAGTTAACGTAGAGTTTCAAATGCTTATAAATATTGCTCGAAGAAGTGCGAGCAAGATTTTTCTATCTCATTTTTTTAGTATTCCTGACTTGTAAACCTGGAGCAACTGGTGATATCAATTCTTTCAATAGCCTCGACTCGAAGAGTCCCTTTTGCTAAGCCATTAACCAAGCCTTCATTTTAGTCCTTATAAAGACCTCTCAGATTGGCCAAGTTATACTAATTTTGAGAATATCCGAACCCTTGTCAAGCACGATGAGGAGAGTTTGAGTGATTCTTATACCCGCATCAAAGGTCGGGTCAAAAGCCTTTCATTGAGAGTGAGTAGAAAGTCCTTTCTGATTAAAAGTCTCTCATTTAATGTGATCAAATTGTCAAAAGGACGAAATGTTTGTTCTTATTGATAAGTTCCCCAGTGAAGCTTGGTAATGCAAGCAGATTCATGAATTATGTTTTCTCTGCCCTTGTGCATGTGTTATTTTAGCCTTTTCTCAAGAAAAAACAGGAACGATGCCATTGGCTCCGTCATAAGAAGAAATCAGGTACGTCTGCAAATTATTCTTCATTGTTTCTCTTTTCGTAAAATCTGGGACATGATCCCTCTCATATGTTCACCAAGTGGAACAGGTGACATATCTCTTGGTGTTGTCCAGTGGAATAGACAACACACCCCATTTTTATGTTTGCCCAGTGGAACAGGCAACATAATTTTTCAATATGTGTTTACCCAGTGGAATAGGTGACACAACCAACCTCATGCTCACCCGATGGAAGAGGTGACGTGATCCTTTCCGTGTTGTCCAGTGGACTAGACAACACACCCCATTAAATGTTTGCCCAGTGGAACAGGCAACATAATTTTTCAATCTGTGTTCACCCAGTGGAATAGGTGGTACAACCAACCTCATGCTCACCCAATGGAAGAGGTGACATGATTCTTTTCGTGATTGCCCAGTGGTATAGGCAACACGTCCTCATTCTTTCTTCATATCATGCGCTATTTCGCATCTGTAGGAAACTACAGGTAACAGATAGGCAATCCAGTACCTCGAGAACCTTACTTCCAGTGGACCAGAAGTTTGGAAATCGAGGGAATTCATAGCATTATAAAGCTTTCCATCACTTGGACGCTTTTTGTGCGATCCGTATGTAAGACTCTTTCACCGCTCCACATGAAGTGAGAAGCCTTAACATACGTTCCTTATTGTTTGCATATCATGCATCATTGCATTTTAAAAAAAAAAATCATTCATCATTGCATTTTAAATATCATTCATCATTGCATTTAAAAAAAAATCATTCATCATTTTGCATAGTTTAAATTTAGGTCTCAGTCTTTGAGCGAAACCTCTGCGAGCCTCCACTCAAAGAGGGGCAGCTGTTGACACCTAAATTTTGGCGCATCATTTAGTGTTAATTGCATAAAAAATTAGGAATTAAATTTTTAACCCCTGAACAAAAATATTAAAATTGCATAGCATATAGTTTAGGTTCATATAGATTAATTGCATTCCGCATCGGATCGACGGTGGCAAGCGAGCTTAAAATTCATCATGTAAATGGAGCTTGGGCATCGAACGAGACTCGGCTCACTCAGAAAGCATGGGCCGAAAATCACACGCAAAAGGGCTTGGTTGTCTTAATTTGAGTTTAAATTAGCCCATCAAGTTAATTGAATAAAAGCCCGAATTAATTCAGCCAATTTGGAATTAAATGAAAATTAAAGCCTAAGCCCAAGCCTAAGCCCATTAGGACTAGAAGACCCGGCTATTTGACCTAGGTTTATACTATAAATATATGTTTATGTCTTTCAAAGGGGACCAATATTCATACACACGGAGAGAGAGAAGTAGAGGAGTCGTGTGGCCATTAGAGAGGAATCGCGAGGGGGGACACACGTTTAGAAATACACAGTACATTGAGAGAAAAGAAAGGTCAAAAGGAGGAAGTCCCTTCGCGGCCGCCGTTCGTGTTCCTTTGTGCTGGACTTTCACGCTGCGAATTGCAACGCTCAGCCTCACTCCCTAGCACTCTCGACGGTCCAGCCCAAATCCTAGCAACACCGACGAGATCCATTGCTGTGTTCAAGTTGAAGACTTATCCAAATTGATGATTGAAGGCCGTGAGACCAAGAGGTGATCTTGAGTGGAGAAATTCAACCAAAAGGCCTCTTCCTTTTGCGGGCATGCAGTGGTTCCCTTTATGAACAATTACTGTTCTGCTTCTTGCTGATTTGCTGCTGCTCTCTCAACAAGAACCAAGCCTTCGAGCGTCTAGGAGTGATTCCAGCGAGTTCTCAAAGAATCCAGACCCTTGGCTTCGCATCCCGCTGACCTTGTGGCAATTTGCTCTAGCCTAGTCGAGCCCAACGACGCATGATATTGCTGGATCATCGTGTCCTCCTCTTGCAACCATCGACCCTCTATCAAGCCAAGGAGTTTCGTCTTTGTTTTTGCAGGTTGGTTGGAGCCCCACGAGCTGTTGTCCCTTGACAGAACGTCACGACCAGCCACCATAGCCGGCTGAGCATCCAAGCCATCATCCGCCGAGGGATACAGACTGCACCCCCGGTTGATCGGTCCACCCGTCGCCGATCACCCACCGTCGGTCCCGATCCGCAAGCCCGAGTTCGATCCGAGTTCAAATTTGGAACTATCCGCCAATTAGGTAAGATTATCCGAATATTTCTTTCAAATATTTAATTCCCTAGTTTTCGGGTGTTTGAATATTTCGTGAATATTTTGGTGGATAGCTAGATATCTTAAGGTAATTTTTGTGATATCCGCAATATTCAAAAAAATATCCAAAATTGGGAAATTTTCCTAATTTGGCAACGTATCTGGACGACTATCCGACCTTATCCCTAAGGTACGATACGCGGCGATACGGAAAATCGTTATCTTGTCCATAATCACTTGGATACGATAATAGATTTTATTTGCTTTCCAAATTTAAACAATCAACTTTCTGTCGATATCTATAACCCTATAGATATGACTGTTAGTTTGATTTCTTTGCCTTATCTGAGTTTAAAAAAATCTTGCGGATTGCGTGGATTGTTTGAATGTGATAGTTATCTTTGTTTGATTGCTTTCCTTTTAAATAAATAAAATCCAAAAATTTGTTAGTTAGATTTAAATTAGAAATTTTGCATGCTTAGGGAATCTTAAATATATCCAAAAGAATAAGATAATTATTTGATTTAAATTGGGATTTAGGGTAACATATTTCCTAGTTTAAATTAGAGATTGTTTTAATCTTAGTGGATTATTTAGGATATTTAATAATTTCGAATTTTCATAAAAATACCAAAAAAGAAGTCACTTTAGGATAGATTAAATTATCTTTTCTAGAATAGATTGCATGTTAATTTAGGCATTTTTTTTAATTCCAAATTTCATTGGAAAATACCAAAAACAAATCATTTTGCCCGTCATTAGAATTAGGTCACGTCGTCGCATGACATATAGTTTGCATGTTAGGTTGCATTAATCGCATGTTAATTTTTACACGTCATTACATATAGCTTAGCTTTCATTTAAATAAGTGAAAACAAAAAAAATATTGAGTGAACTGCTTGTTAATTAGAAATCGTATTAGGATTATTGATATGATTTTCTAGCTAACTATGCAGATGCTTACGTTGTTTCGAGGTAAGTAATTCTCCCAATTTTGCAATTTATTTAATGTTTTGATTATTGGGTGTTACTTTGGTGGTTTGCGCACTCGCATGAACACCTCACATGTTAGTAATTAGGCTATAAAATGGATCCAGACTGCATGCGAAACATTTTTTTTGAAAAGAAAAGGTACCGAAAGGGCGCTAGACTAGATCTAGCGTAATCAAGTCCCCGAACTTAGGATCTCTGGTTCGTAGGAATAAAACGTATCTCCCTATGTTTTATTTAGGTTTCTAATCGACCTACCACAAATAGATTAGTGGCGACTCCAAGCATGAAAACATTTGCACGTTAATAACTTAAATCCTAAGTCGCGAATTGGTAGGGCTTGGGAGGGCCCGAGTTAAGCTTAGTCTTAACAACCCATTAGCCTGAGAGAAAATATTTAGGTCGCGACAGAGGGGAGGGTAAAAGATTGGATTCTGTGAGGACAAGCTCGCAGGAGTCTTGATACTGTGGTATAGAAGGAGACAACTGCATTGACTGCCACATGTTTGATCATCTTTTTTTTTTATCCTGAATTAGAAAAAATATAAACACTACAAAAAAACATGGATTTTGCCACGGAAATTTACGACGGGGATTTTTTTCGTCGCAAATTTGCGACGAAATAAAAATTCGTCTCAAATATTTGCGACGGAAAAAAAAATCCGTCGCAAATATTTGCGACGGAAGAAAAAATTTGCAACGGAAGAAAAATCCGTCGCATATTTTTGCGACGGAAAAAAAAAATCCGTCGCAGAAAATAAATCCGTAGCAAATTTGCGCCGGAAATAAAATCGGACGCTTGCGACGAATTTTGCGACGGAAAAAAACATCCGTCGCAAATTAATAAATCCGTCGCAAATTTGAACCAGAAAAAAATCCGACGCTAATTTGCATCGGAAAAAAAAATCCGTCGCAAAATTTGCACCGGAAAAAAATCAGACGCAAATTTGCGAAGGAAAAACAAATCCGTTGCAAATTTGCGACGGAAAAAAAATCTGTCGCAAATTTGAACCAGAAAAAAATCCGACGAAAATTTGCAACGAAAGAGAAATCCTTCGCAAATTTGCGACGGAAAAAAAAAATCCGTCGCAAATTTGCGCCGGAAATAAAATCGGACGCAAATTTGCGACGAATTTTGCGACGGAAAAAAACATCCGTCGCAAATTTGCGACGGAAAAAAAAATCCGTCGCAAATTTGCGACGGAAAAGAAATCCGTCGCAAATTTGCGACGGAAAAAAAATCCGTCGCAAATTTGCGACGGATTTTGCGACGGAAAAAAAATCTGTCGCAAATTTGCGACGGAAAAAATTTCCGTCGCAAATTTGCAACGGAAAAAAAATCCGTCGCAAATTTGCGACGGAAAAATAAATCCGTCGCAAATTTGAACAGGAAAAAAATCCGACGCAAATTTGCGACGGAAAAGAAATCCGTCGCAAATTTGCGACGGAAAAAAAAAATCCGTCGCAAATTTGCGACGAAAAAAAATCCGTCGCAAAATTTGCACCGGAAAAAAATCGGACGCAAATTTGCGACGGAAAAATAAATCCGTCGCAAATTTGCGACGGAAAAATAAATCCGTCGCAAATTTGGGACGGAAAAATAAATCTGTTGTAAATTTGAACCGGAAAAAAATCCGTCGCAAATTTGCGACGGAAAAAAAATCGGTCGCAAAATTTGCACCGGAAAAAAATCGAACGCAAATTTGCGATGGAAAAAAAAATCCGTCGCAAATTTGTGACGGAAAAAAAAATCCGTCGCAAATTTGCGACGGAAAAACAAATCCGTCGCAAATTTTGCGACGAATTTTGCGACGAAAAAAAAATCCGTCGCAAAATTTGCACGAAAAAAATCGGACGCAAATTTGCGACGGAAAAATAAATCCGTCGCAAATTTGCGACGGAAAAAAAATCCGTAGCAAAATTTGCGACGGAAAATAAATCCGTCGCAAATTTTCAGAAACCCGCGTAGAAAATTTTCAGAAACCCGCGCTCTATTCCCCTCGCGCCATCGTCTCCCCTTTGCTCGGTCTTTTTATTTCCTCACCACCACAGCTTTCCCTCTCTCTCTCTCTCTAACTTATCTCCCTCTTTCTCTCTCTCTCTAGCCTCCTTTGCCTCTCCTCCGCCATGCACCGCCGCCTCCACCAGCCCCACCTCCCCCCCTCCGACTCCCTCGCTACCCTCTCCTCCTCCGACGACGACGACGCCACCGCCAAGCGCGGCAGCTACAACTGTGGCAGCTGCGGCCTCCCCCAGAAGGGCCACTCTTGCCATGCCGGCTCCTCCCCCTCCCCCGCCGCCGACTCCTCCTCCTCCTCTGCCGCCCCCGCCGTCGAGGGCGTTGGCGTGGACCAGCGCGACGTGACGGTGTCGCGCTTCGCTCCGATCACCGCCGGGGGGAGCAGCAAGTCCGACGCCATCTCCGTCGAGTAGTACACCGAGGACGAAGATGACGACTATGACGTGCGAGTCCTGGACTCGATTTTCGTCCTCGCGAAAGCGGAAGAAGAAGCCCTTCAGTGGCTCGTCGGTAACCGAAACGGGTCAGCCGTCGAATTCCAAGCCCGACCCTCCGTTCATCTGTGAAGTTTGCGCCATGCCGGGGACGAATGAGGACCCGTTTCGTATCGCGGGCTGTGGTCACGCTTGTTGCAACGATTGCGTCACTAAACACGTAGCTTCAAAGCTTCACGACAACGTGACCCGCGTAGGCTGCCCCGCCTACGCGGGGCAAAATCCGGAAAAAAAAAAATCCGTCGCAAAATTTGCACCGGAAAAAAATCGGACGCAAATTTGCGACGGAAAAAAAAATCCGTCGCAAAATTTGCGCCGGAAATAAAATCAGACGCAAATTTGCGACGGAAAAAAAAAATCTGTTGCAAAAGAAAAATCCCACGCAAATTTGCGACGGATAAAAAATCCGTCACAAATTTGCGACGGAAAATGAATCCGTCGCAAATTTGCGCCGGAAATAAAATCGGACGCAAATTTGCGACGGATAAAAAAAATCCGTCACAAATTTGCGACGGATAAAAAAAATCCGTCACAAATTTGCGACGAAAAAGAGAAATCCGTCGCAAATTTTGCGACGGAAAATAACTCCGTCGCAAATTTGTGACGAATTAATCAATCCGTTGCAAATTTGCGACGGATTTTGCAACGAATTATTTGCAACGAACTTTGCGACGGATAGTGTTCGTGGCTAATTTGCGACGAATTTTGCGACGATTTTTGCGACGAATTTTGCGACGGATTTTGCGACGAATTTTTTTCCGTCGCAAATTTGCGACGAAAATTAATATTTTCCGTCGCAAAAATTTGCGACGACCTAGTAGCGACGGAATTTTTTCCGTCGCTAAATTCGTCGCAAAAATTATTTGCGACGGATTTTTGCGATTTTTTCGTCGCAAAATTGGTCACAAAAAACATGTTTTTTTGTAGTGAAACATCTCGGGTTGATCCTAATACTTTTGGACAAACTGAAAAATGTTAATATGTAAGATTCTCCCGAGAGTCCGTTTATTTGATGCAGTACGAGAGTATCGAATGAATTAGGTGCGGGCCGCGGTGTAGGGGCACGCTTGGCATTGCGAGTTATGATTGCCATCGCCATCACGGAAGGTGCAATAGTTGGAATTGTGACGATTTTGGTACGCCATGTTTGGGGGAAGCTGTACAGCAACGAAGAGGAAGTTATTGAATACGTCACCAAAATGATGCCACTTCTCGCTCTCTCGGATTTCTTGGACGGGTTTCAATGTGTCCTTTCAGGTCCTAAATTCAACTTCACCTAATCGGATTTCCATCCTATCGGCAGCTAGTAGATATGTTTTTCTCTATTAGTCATTTTGGGATAGTGTCAGTGTACATCTCGGATCTCCTGATTGCAGATAGCATAGGAATTGTTGTCACAACCTTTTCACATGTTGTATGGATTAAATTTTAAGTCCTTCACATAGATTATGATAATGATCGATCACAGGGTCCACAAGAGGATGCGGATGGCAGAATATCTGCGCTTGGATAAACCTCGGGGCTTATTACGTTGTGGCGATTCCTTGTGCCATACTGTTTGCGTTTGGTCACTACATAAAAAACATGGATTTTGCGACGGAAATTTGCGACGGGGATTTTTTTCGTCGCAAATTTGCGACGGAATTTGCCACGAAATAAAAATCCGTCGCAAATTTGCGACGGAAACAAAATCCATCGCAAATTTGCGACGGAAAAAAAAAATCCGTCGCAAATTTGCGACGGAAAAAAATATCCGTCGCAAATTTGCGACGGAATAAAAATCCGTCGCAAATTTTTGCGACGAAAAGAAAAATCCGTCGCAAATTTTTGCGACGGAATAAAAATCCGTCGCAAATTTGCGACGGAAAAAAATCCGTCGCAAATTTGCGACGGAATTTGCGACGGAAAAAAATCCGTCGCAAATTTGCGACGGATTTTGCGACGGAAAAAAATCCGTCGCAAATTTGCGACGGAAAAAAAAATCCTTCGCAAATTTGAATCGGAAAAAAATCCGAAGCAAATTTGCGACGGAAAAGAAATCCGTCGCAAATTTGCGACGGAAAAAAAAATCCGTCGCAAATTTGCGACGGAAAAAAATTCGTCGCAAATTGCGACGAATTTTGCGACGGAAAAAAAAATCCGTCGCAAATTTGCGACGGAAAAAACAATCCGTCGCAAATTTGAACCGGAAAAAAATCCGACGCAAATTTGCGACGGAAAAAAAAATCCGTCGCAAATTTGCGACGGAAAAAAAAATCCGTCGCAAAATTTTCCCCGGAAAAAAACGGACCCAAATTTGCGACGGAAAAATAAATCCGTCGCAAATTTGCGACGGAAAAAAACATCCGTCGCAAATTTGCGACGGATGTTTTAAAATTCCGTCGCAAATTTGAACCGAAAAAAAATCCGACGCAAATTTGCGACGGAAAAAAAAAATCCGTCGCAAATTTGCGACGGAAAAACAAATCCGTTGCAAATTTTGCGACGGAAAAACAAATCCGTCGCAAATTTTGCGACGAATTTTGCGACGGAAAAACAAATCCGTCGCAAATTTGCGACGAATTTTGCGACGGAAAAACAAATCCGTCGCAAATTTGCGACGAATTTTGCGACAAAAAAAAATCCGTCGCAAAAAATTTGCACGGAAAAAAATCGGACGCAAATTTGCGACGGAAAAAAAATTCCGTCGCAAATTTGCGACGGATAAAAAAAAATCCGTCGCAAATTTTCAGAAACCCGCGTACAAAATTTTCAGAAACCCGCGCTCTATTCCCCTTCGCGCCGTCGTCTCCCCTTTGCTCGGTCTTTTTATTTCCTCACCACCACAGCTTTCCCTCTCTCTCTCTCTATCTAACTTATCTCCCTCTTTCTCTCTCTCTCTCTCTCTAGCCTCTTTTGCCGCTCCTCCACCATGCACCGCTGCCTCCACCAGCCCCACCTCCCCCCCTCCGACTCCCCTGCTACCCTCTCCTCCTCCGCCGATGACGACGCCACCACCAAGCGCGGCAGCTACAACTGTGGCAGCTGCGGCCTCCCCAAGAAGGGCCACTCTTGCCACGCCGGCTCCTCCCCCTCCCTCGCCGCCGACTCCTCCTCCTCCTCCGCCGCCCCCACCGTCGCGGCCTCCTCCATGCCCGTCAACGTCGCGGCCTCCTCCATGTCTGAATGGATAAGAGGCATGTTCTCCACCTTCCATTGATGATCATGTTGTCGAGGGCGTTGGCGTCGACCGGCGCGACGTGACGGCATCGCGCTTTGCTCCGGTCACCGCCGGGGGGAGCAGCAAGTCCGACGCCATCTCCGTCGAGCAATACACCGAGGACGAAGTCGCAAATATTTGCGACGGAAAAACAAATATCCGTCGCAAAAATATCCGTCGCAAATTTGCGACGGAAGAAAAATCCGTCGCAAATTTTTGCGACGGAAGAAAAATCCGTCGCAAATTTTTGCGACGGAAGAAAAATCCGTCGCAAATTTTTGCGACGGAAGAAAAATCCGTCGCAAATTTTTGCGACGGAAAAAAAATCCGTCGCAAATTTGCGACGGAAGAAAAATCCGTCGCAAAAATTTGCGACGGAAGAAAAAATCCGTCGCAAAAATTTGCGACGGAAAAAAAAATCCGTCGCAAATTTTTGCGACGGAAAAAAAATCCGTCGCAAATTTGCGACGGAAAATAAATCCGTCGCAAATTTGCGACGGATTTTGCGACGGATTTTGCGACGAATTATTTGCGACGAACTTTGCGACGAACTGTGTTCGTGGCTAATTTGCGACGAATTTTGCGACGAATTTTGCGACGGATTTTGCGACGAATTTTTTTTCCGTCGCAAATTTGCGACGAAAATTAATATTTTCCGTCGCAAAAATTTGCGACGCCCTAGTAGCGACGGAATTTTTTCCGTCGCTAAATTCGTCGCAAAAATGATTTGCGACGGATTTTTGCGATTTTTTCGTCGCAAAATCCGTCGCAAAAAACATGTTTTTTTGTAGTGGTTTTCATCTTGGAGGAACGGTATGGTACTCTCTACACTTTTATGTGCACAAACGCTTGGCTGTTCGACATTGGTGATGTCCAAGTTATTAATCTTGGAACAGGGTCTATGGATGGGGATCATATGCGGACTCTCTGTACAAGTCATAGCACTCATTGCAGTGAATGCGTGTACCAACTGGGATCGAGAGGTAATTGTCCCAACCGAAGCTCTCTCTTAAGGTGGATTGATTCTGTACATCTTTTATACTCAACTTTTTCCTTCTCTTTCAGGCAAAGAAAGCTGTGGATAGAGCTAAAGCAGTACGAGCACATTCTGATGATGAACAAGAACAAAGCTAGATTTGCTAATAGTCTCTCTATAAATAAACAGATCACTCGCTATGTATACGGTAGAATTATAGTGATTGAGTCATTTACGATATATAAATGTTGACAGGCAGATTTGTAAATAATTTTTTTTACAATTTTTAACATTTAAATAATATATATTTTAGTTTTTGGTAGAAAAGTAGAAAAGTTACAATAACTTTTACATGTCAAGCATTAACTTTCTCATCAATGCATTGGAGATTGCTATATTTTCTTATTTAGTTGATTAACAAGTGTAGTAAAGTTTTTTTTCAACAAAGTTCTATTAAAAAGGTTCCGTCTCTAATTAACTCTCTTATCAACATAATATTGTTATGTTTTATGAATAGAGGTGGCAAAATGAGTCATAAACCCAAATAACGATGGGTTCTATTAGGTTTGCAAAGAACCAACTTCAACCCATTTAATCAAAGAGCAATTTCCTATGAATGCTCGTGCCCATGTCCGAGTCCACAGAGGTCGTGCTTGTGCCTTGACTCCATGCCCAAGTCACTGGCACCTGAGTCGGGTCCATTAAGGTTGGGCTCAATTCCTCAATGACTAGACCTAGGTTCACAGAGGCCAGGTATTTGACTCTTGTGCCCAAGTGATTGGCACCAAGCTTGGGTCAATCAAGGCCGGGCCTAGTTCATTAGTAATTAGGCTTTAGTCCACAGAGGTGAGACCCAATTCCCTCAAGCCGGGGTCAGAACCTTGGTGCTTGTGCTTGGCTCCATGGAGATCAGGCTCCAGGTTTTTTGAGGTAGGGCCCAATTTCTTGGTGATGGGCCCAAGTCTATAGAGGATTTGTGTGGGTCCCTTAAGGTCGGGCTTGGGACATTGTGCCTAGGTACTCGGCTTTTACACTGAAGTCACTAGTACTCAACCAAAGTCCATTATGGTTAGGCTCGTTCATCAATAGTCAGGCCTAGGTTTGCAATGCCTAGGCTCAGGTCGCTCAAGGTTGGAGCTAAGACCCCGGTGCTTGTGCCGAGGTCCATGAGGGTCGGGCTTAGGTCCCTTGAGGCTTGGCTCGAGACTTCGATACCTATGCCCAGGTCCCCGATGGCCATGTCTAAGTACCCAGCTCTTGAGCTTAAGTCACTAACACTTGGCCCTAGGCCCATTGAGGTGAGCCCGAGTCCGTCAAGGCTAGGCTTGGTTGTGTAAAGCCAAGTCCACATAGGTTGAGCTTGGGTTGTCAACAGCCATGCTTTATTACCCAGCTCCGTGCCAAATTCACTAAAGCCTAGGCGGGTTCCATTGTGGCGGAGCCTAGTTCCTCGACGGTCGATCCTAAGTCTACAGAGGAAGGGAGGGCCTGGGTCCCACAAGGCCAGGCTCGAGACCTCTTGCTTGAGTCTACGGAGACCGAGCTCAATTCTTCGTGCCTGTGCCTAGGTCTACATATGTCACCCACGTCCATTTATTTCGAACACGTGATCTCGATGCTTGTGGCCAAGTCCATGGAGGCTTGGTCCGAGTCCCTCAAGGCTAGGCCAAGTTGTGACATCCCAAATTTTATGGTAACATTATATAAATTGCTAGTTGGAGATGGCCAAGAATTGATTAGTTAATTATCGAGATACTCTCGGAATATCAATCATCAGGTATTTGACATATTTTGATACGAAAATCTTTGGAATGTATTGGACAATTGAAAAGATTAATGTTTGACCATATGCATAAGATTGGTGATCATTTGTAATGGTTGTTGAGATAGGTCTTATGTGATTTTAGGTGTATTTGGATTGGGTAATTAGGACACAAAATTGTGGCCCAATTAAGCCCCACGTGTGGCCGGCCATCGAGGGCAGAAATTCAGCATGCAAAATTGAATTATTAAGTCAATTTAATCATGTTTACTATCCACATCAGCCAATCAAATTTCATGCAAGGAAGGAGACTTGTTAGACACACTATCTTGGGGCTCACGATGTAGAATCATCATCACACTCTCTCTTTTCCTTAACCCCACGGCAGCCCTACCCTCTAATCTCTCTCTCTTTCATTTTTGCAAGACAACACAAGCCACACTTCAAATTTTTCCTCTGTCTCGCTGCTCCCTCTCCCGCTCGGTTTCCTCTCACTTTCTCGGCCGCTCTCTCTCCCGCGCTTCACCTCCATTTCCAGCTTTGTTCCAGCCCATTTTTCTTTCATTCCGGTGCTGTGAACGTGTGAACAACACCCAAGAGGAAGAGTTTCGGCCTTAGATAGTTCAAGGCAAGGAGATAGGGCATGTTTCTAAGCCTTCCCATCTCTCTATGCCCTTGGTTTTTCTTGTTTGTTGTTTTGGATGGATGTTTTGATCTTGCGTGTGGGTTTCATGATGTTAGAAGGGCATGCATGTGGCTGTTCAGACCTGGATTGAGTGTGCTTGAGATCCTAATGGCCTTGCATGTTGGTATAGTAGCTCCTAATGGCTTTGCATGTGGGTTATAGGTCAAGAACTTGTGTTGCATGTGACATAGATGGGCAAAGGTTGTTGAATAGAGATGGAAATGGGTGTAACATGTCTATTCAAGTTGTTGGGTATGAGTTTTATTGAATCAAATTTGGTGGTTTTCCATTCGGACTCAATTCCTTGAACTTTGCTCTTGAAGCCTAGAAATGTAGCTACTGGACCTCTTCTTCTTTCCATTTTTAGAGAGATTTTTGTGGACCAAATTTAAGAATCATTCTTCATCAAAGTTTCTCCCAACATCTTGAAGTATAACATACTTTTCAACTAGATTTTTCTAAGCTAATTTCGTTTGTACGAAGGATCACTTTCTAATTGGGTTTGAACCGTCCAGTGTTACTATTTCTGTGACCTTTACATCCTATTGATTTTCCACAGGTTTTTCTAGAATGATTATTAACAAATTTTCTTCACAAAAGTTGTTGAAAACTTATTTCTATATAACATATAAAAATTTGGGAATTTTTGGAGATGATTTGTGTTTTGGAAAGAGCTTACTTTTAGAAACAAGGATTCTATTCTAGCGAACTGTTTTTGGTCTGTGTTTGAGCTACTGAAAGTTGTGTTTACAGAAAGATCCATACTTTGTGTTCTTCATGAAAAATGTTTGTTAAGATTTTTTTATGACATGTTCAAATTTTAGAATTTTCGAAGTTCATTTACTATATTTTTTAGTCTGATTTCATAAACAGTGCAAAACTGCCCAGTTTTGTCAGATTGCAAAACTTCATCATTTTCTATATGAGAACGTTAGAATTTCGATTTAATTTAATGTCTCATGGAGACAAAATCTATACATTTTAAGCTTTCCAATGAGATGTGATTCACCTCGATGTGATGTCATATGGTGGTGCAAAGTAGGTCACTTTCGTGATGAAAAATTCTGGAAATTTTGGGATGTGCATGACTAGTTTGTGATGCTCAGGTGTTAAATCACATTTAAGGCGCATGATATTCAATGTATTTGCTAGCTATGATAACATGTATGGCATGAAATGGTTTTGTTACTGCATGTATAAAAGAAAGTGCGTAAGTTGTGTGATATGAATCCACCATAAGAGATGTCCATTGGGCCTTGCGTCGATGATGCCCCGTAGGAGGGTAGGATGCCCCTGAGCTGTGTGTGGGGATGCCATGAATAGCAAATCGCGATGCCTCAAAGTAGAGATGCCTATGGTCGATAAACCACAGAAGCCGAATAGATTAGTAAATCAGCATAATCCATAGTGCTTTGTGCGAACTAGTGAATAACCGGCGTAATCCGTGAGTCAGGTGTGAGACTAAACAAGTGAAACATTGAAATAATGTGGCATGTGTTTGTGGTATTCCTGCAAATTGTTAAGTTGTTCTTATATATTGCTATGATCTGGAAATGAGTAGAATGAGGACGCTTGATATGGTTAGTGCTATGATGCATGCTGGCATGATGCATGTGATTACTGATGTTGCTTTCAGATAGTGTGCATTCATGATAGGATACATTAATTATTTTATGCTAGATGTGTCCTAGGAATTGAAAGTTAGTAGGATCGATCGGTTTATAAACTAGTCTTATCTCTTGTTAAGCATTAGCTCACTCCCGTTGATATCTATTTTTATAGATCTTTACTTATGCCTCCGATCCTAGCATCACCTATCGCTCGTTATGGTGCTCCCATTAATTTTGAGGGGGAGCTATACCGGTTTACAGACCTTGATTTCCCTTCGGTTATGTTTGTGCGTTATCCTGTGATGCTATGGGTGGATGTTGGAGTTCTAGGAGGTCTTGTCCCATATCGTTTCGTTTCGATCTTCGTGCTTGTGGACGGTCGGCTGGTTGGACCGATCCCCTACCCTAATGGTGGCAGTAGTGATGATGGTGATAATGGCTAGGAGTAGTCAGTGGGAGTTAGTGTAGTAGGCACATTGGAGACAATGTTTGAGATCCCACGATAGTGACTTTTTTGCATGGAAAATCAATAAGATGTAAAGGTCACAGAAAGAAATATGTGACCTTTCTGTAATGGTCTCAACAACTCCAAAAATTTTCAAATTTTTATATGTTATATAGAAAGAAGTTCTCAATAACTTTTATGAAGGAAATTTATTAATAATCATTCTAGAAAAACCTGTGGAAAATCAATAAGATGTAAAGGTCATAGAAATAGTAACGCTGGACGGTTCAAACCTGATTAGAAAGTAATCCTTCGTACAAACCAAATGAACTTATAAAAATATAAATTTAAAGTATGTTATACGTCAAGATGTTGAGAGCAACTTTGATGAAAAAAGTTTCTTAAAATTCGGTCCACGAAAATCTCTATAAAAATAGTAAACTGAGGAAGTATAGTAACAACGAATCTAGGTTTCAAAATCAAACTTCAATGATTCAAGCTTCGATTGATGATACCCACGAATTTTTATCCCACGAAACTCTGATCCAAAAGGTATAAACCAACATGCAACAGTCAATCTTACCTTCATTGAACAACCTAGACCCATCTTCTTCACATGCAACTCAAAGTGAACATCAAAAACACACATGCAAGGCTACTAATGATCATAGAATGCACATGCAACCATTCTAGATGTCAAGAACCACACATGCACTCAATTTCCAGGTCTGGTCATACCCATACATGCCCAACAAACTCAAGAACGGCGCATGCAAGTCACAAAAATGCATCCACAAATTATTTCTAACAAAACCAAGCGTGTAGGAAGATTGATAGGCTTAGAATCAAAGCCTCATCTCCTTGCCTTGATGATCTAAAAGCTAGAATCTTTCCCTTCTAGCTGCTGGTCGGTTCTTTAAGCTTGAGAATAGAGGAAATTAAGTTGAAGATGAAGATGGAGGTGGCGGTGGCGGTGAGAGGAGATGAGAGTGAGCTGCCGAGAGAGAGAGAGAGTAGAGAGGGAGAGTAGCTTGTGGTGCTCTTGTGAAGAAATGAAGGGAAGAGAGAGAGATGTCCGTAGGTTTAAGGGGGAAGGGGAAGTGAAAGACAATGATGGTTCATCATCATTAGCTTCAAGGAAGAGTGTTAAGCCAACCTTGTCATTGTGCATGAAATTTTAGCGGTTGAAGTGGGTGGCCAACAATGATTATAAGACCAAGTCCTCAATGCTTATGCCCATATCCCTTGAGGTTGGTTCTAAAGCCTCTTTTATCTAAAAAAAATCACTACAAAAAAAATATTTTTTCCGACGAAATTTCCAACGAAAAATTTGGAGAAATTCGCTGGAAAACGAATTTTCAATGAATTTTTTAACGAAAAAAATTCGTTGGTAATTCGTCGTCGCAAATTTTTCCAACGAAAAATTTCAATTTTCGTTGGAAATTTGCGACGAATTTTTTTTCATTGGAAAATTCGTTGAAAACTCGTGGCTAAATTCGTTGGAAAAACTACAAAAAAAATATTTTTGGTCGAAAAATCGCCCTCGCCGGCCATGGCGAGCTCGGCCCTCACCGGCGATGAGGCTAGGCCTCGCCGACCATGGCGAGGGCCGAGCTCGCCATGGCCGGCAAGCTCGAGCTCGCCCAGAACTTGGCCAAATCTGGGCAAGCTCGAGCTTGCCCAGATCTGGGCGACCTCGAGCTCACCGGCGACGGCGATGAAGCGTGAGGTTGAAGTCGTCGGGGACGAAGTGACGTCGGTGATGCCAATTTGGACGAGGTGGCGGGCGAGGTGGCGGCCCATGGTGGCGTCTGGGGCGCCGACCGCTGCAGGGGCCTGGCCCTGGATGGCCGCGGCGGCGCCTTTGGGGAGGGAGCCGACGTCGCCCGAGGGGGGCTTGTAGGAGTTGAGGGCCCCGATCTTGGTGTCCACGGCGCCGGAGCCGGAGCCGGAAGAGGAGGGGAGGCGGAGGGGGAGGCGGAGGGAGAAGGTGAAGGCGAAGGTGAAGCGAGGGATTGCAATGGAGGTTGTTTGCGGAGAGAGAGAGAGAGAGAGAGAGAGAGAGAGAGAGAGAGAGAGAGAGAGAGAGAGAGAGAGAGAGAGAGAGAGAGAGAATGTGGAAATTGAGAGTTGCGGGAATAATGAGCGCGAAAATGTTCAATAAGGAAGGAGTAGAGTTTTCGTTGCAAAATTCGTGGGAAATTTCTCACAAATTTTGCAACGAAAATTGTACACACTAAAATAATTGCCCAGAAAAATGAAATTCGTGGGAAATTTCCAACGAATTTTCCCACGAATATAAAAAATGCCGAACAATACCGGGTTTTTTTGAATTCGTAGCAAAATTCGTTGGAAATTTCCAACGAATTTGCAACGAAAATTGTACACACTAAAATAATTGCCCGGAAAATTGAAATTCGTTGGAAATTTCAAACGAATTTTCCCACGAATATAAAAAATGCCGAACAATACCCAGTTTTTTTGAATTCGTCGCAAAATTCGTTGGAAATTTCCAACGAAAAAAATTCGTTGGAAATTTCCAACGAAATTTCCAACGAAAATTGTACACACTGAAATAATTGCCCGGAAAATTGAAATTCGTTGGAAAATTCGTTGGAAATTTCCAACAATTTTCCAACGAATATAAAAAATGCCGAACAATACCGGGTTTTTTTGAATTCGTTGGAAAATTCGTTGGCAATTTCCAACGAAAAAAAATTCGTTGGAAATTTCCAACGAATTTTCCAATGAAAATTGTACACACTGAAATAATTGCCCGGAAAATTGAAATTTGTGGGAAAATTCGTTGGAAATTTTCAACGAATTTTCCCTCGAATATAAAAAATGCCGAACAATACCGAGTTTTTTTGAATTCGTCGCAAAATTCGTTGGAAAATTTGTCACAAATTTGCGACGAAAATTTTTTCGTCGCAAATTTTCGTGGCAAAAATCCACTTTTTTTTAGTGAATACTTTTTGACATGTATAAAAAATCAAAGTATGGTCCTCAACATAAACAAAAAATAAAATATCACTTGACCGATATAGAAATGGTGTAATTTTTATATTGAATTCTAATAATTTAATTTTTTTACCCCAAAACAAAAAGTGCTTGTCCCACGTAGAATCGAGAACCGAATCAAAACCAACTGGTTCACTGTTCTCAAGCCTCTTTGTTCTTGTTCGTCAGTGTAGCACTCACTCATGTCTCCACGTTGCTGATATGTCATGCCAAATCCTAGCCCACGACTCAAGTGCTTGAGCTCCCTCACCGACTTGACGAGCCGGCCTGTGGAATCCCCCATTCTTCAAACACAACAATTTAAGGAAAAAAAAATTATTATGAGTTGGAGCTTGGGCTAGGTCTGGTACAGGGGTATTGTTCTTGAGAAATGACTCAGTTTGGGGGTGGGGCCGAGAGAAAGAAAGGTGGGCTCGGATCGGGTTGGGTATGGGTCTAAAATTTTATTGCATGAAAATAGATCAATATGGGTTCAATGGGTTAATTTAGGAACACCGAGATAGAAGCTATACAAAATTCAAGTTAATTATATCTTAGATAAAAATTTCTAAGAGCATATTGTAGATATTATATAATTGAGTCATCAAGCATCCACGATAAAGATATACTTCACGCTGGCTCTGTAGGTGTCCCTGGAGCAAAAGATCTTTAAAGCGAATGTCATTGAGGCACCAAGAAAGCGTACTTAATGAAAAGGAGCATGGCGTCTTGTGGTGTAGACAGTGGCCCGGCGGTGGGTGTAGAGGGAGGCGAAGGGGAAATGGAAAAGAAGAGATAGGAAAAACAGGAAAGAATTCAGGACGTTCAAACTGTACTTGTATTGATGCGTTAGCCTTTCATGAGGGTAATTTGAACATGTGCATTTGTCCTGTAACTCGAGCGGATCCTGTTCCACACGTCCTCAGACTAAATTATAAGGGCGGGCACATCTAGAAACTTTGTAATAAGAGTTGGATGTCTTGGGTGACTTCAGTTATTTCATATACTTGAGAAAGTTACAGATCACTTCTCCCAGCGATATTCAACGAAGAAAGAATGGTTAGGTGATAAATAACCTCACTCAGCTTGCGTTGTGGATTGGTGTACTTGTGTGCTATCAACTCCCCCCCTTTCTTCTCTCCTCGCGCAAATGCATTTACAAACTACAAAACATATCGTTGTCACTGCGGAAAAGCACATAAACAAAAAGATATGTTATCCTAAACTGAATAATCCTTTCTATAACTGAAAGGCTACGTTTGGTTGTCCGGATAAAATTCAGGATATGATATATGTTATCTTATTCTGTGTTTGGTAGCTGTCTAAGACTTGATAAGGTCGGATATAAGGGTAGGACTGGATAAGATCGGATATAAGGGGGATATAGCCCGAATAAAAAAATCTGAGGGGGGGTGGGATAGAGTCAGATAGAATTTCTCTTATCCGTAATATAAAAGTTTTTTTCCAAAAATCCTACGCTCTCCTTTTTCTTATCATTCGTTCACCCATGCGACTCCTCTGTAACTAAAGCAGCGAAGTCGAAGCCTGGTTCACATCGAAGCTTTGCGGAATCAGCGAAAGAGTTGAAGCATCATATTTTTCCGATTTGCAAAGGTAAATAATCATGCTCTCTCTCTCTCTCTCTCTCTCTCTCTCTCTCTCTCTCTCTCTCTCTCTCTCTCTCTCTCTCTCTCTCTCTCTCTCTCTCTCTCTCTCTCTCTCTCTCTCTCTCTCTCTCTCTAAGACTCATGCATGATGGCTGGGTATCGGGATTGAATAAGCGTTGTTGCAGGCGTTAAGAACGATTTGAGGGCAGATTTCTTTTAATACAAACTTAACTTATATTAAGTCTTCGAATATTAATCAAAATTTTAGCGAAGGCACTTCTTTTATTTTGGTTGTAGCAGAATTTTGATTACTGTGAACTAATCAAAACTAAGTCTTCAAACAGAAACATCAGGTGTGAATTTCTAGTGGCCAAGTATGCATGTTTGAGTGGACATGTTTATTGCACCTGGTTTGCTGGTTACAGAACCACTGGGTTCAAAAGTATTCTACTTAAATTAGCTGTTACAGTTTTGGTTTTGTAGAACATATCGATCCCAGATCACCGAATGTTCTTGCGATACTTTCTTGGAAAAAGCTAATGAGAGGATGGAGATGATTGCTAGCCATATTGGACATGCTAAAGATTTGGATAATGACAAGAGAAAAGTTAATGAGGAGCTTCTTCAAATGTCTCTAGGTACTATGGATAGAATAAAATTATGCAGAAAAATTGTGAAGGATCCTGAGAATATTCATCTTTTTTTTGGATTTCAAGGAGACGACAAGAAATCATTTGTGGAACTACTTCTCCAAGAGATGATAAAAGAGAATAAGTAATGTTTTTGGAGCGATGAGTCACAGTTGATTTATGTGAGTTGGAAGGGGAAAGTTGTACCTAATTTTGTTTATAAATAATAGGTCTATTGTGTCGTCCCTTTGTTGTTTTATGACAATTAGTAATATTGAACAATGTTCTTTTTGCTATTTATTGGAATCATAAGTTTTTTGAAGACATTATTTCTTGGGTAGTTCTCTGCAGTCATATTGAGTCTTGTTTAGGACCTTCAAGTACATGATTTATCCTTAACTTAAGAGTGTGTTGCTTTTCTTCTTCTGAAGTTTGTCTTAGATGGTGGTCAAATTCAATTCGATAATGTATTGTTCATTGACATGTTCGTTGACAGAGTGCTCTCTCGATGGTTAGTCCTCTAAAAATTTTCTGGTGATGCTTCTGCTGCTTTTCGGTTAGACTTTTCGTCCACAAAACATTAGGACCATATCTCATGACTATACTCAAAACTTTTAGGTACTTTTCCGAATGCAACTTACTGCAAACATTACATGTATAATCTAAATGTCAAATCTTTTTCATATCTCTAATGCTCTCGTGTTAGTCTTAATTGACTCGTCTCATATTAGCATGCGCGATGTCACTTTTTGAAAGGAAAATGAGACTGATTTACATAATTCAACAAAGTCGAGTTGATTACTACGATGATGAATAGAACATCAATCATGATTGATTGTTTCACTTGTATAGAAAGCCTGTGGGGAAATTTTGAAGCTATCTTGATTTAAATTCCAGCATACGCAAATTTCTGGAAGTATATATTTGGGTTCGAAAGATTTCTTTTTTCTTTTTCTTTGCATTGATAAACTAAACATGAGCGTGAGATTGCTTTGGCTCTTTATGCATATTTCATATAATGCATAATCATGGATTGATTTGGTTAGATTTTGTGAGAATCTTTTTATTTGAAAAAAATATATTGTTTTGGATGATTTTGCTATTATCTAACCCGTTAGTTTGTACTTACCTAATGTTATTTTTTTTAAGTATAATTATGCATGAGAATATCCAACTTAAATCCGCAGTTTACCAAACGGTAAATAGGATAGGATATGAGAATATCCGACTTTAAATCCATAATTGACCAAATGGTGGATAGGACTTGGAGAAATCCCTGAATTTCTTATTCTATCCTATCCAGTCCTATCTTATTTAGAAATCCGAACAACCAAACGGAGCCAAAGGACACAAGGCCAACTTAAGACAAGCCAAACCTGCTGAGGTGGTAGAGACAGAGAGAGAGGTTGTCGTTGACTAGACCCCATAAAATATGGGAGGAAGAGGAGGTCAAGAAATTGATGAAGCAGCTCTTCTTGAATCTCCTCTAATCCAAAACCGAAACCAAGATCGTGAACACGAACTTGAGGATGACGACCGAGCACATTCATACAGCTTGGTTCGAAGAGACGGGAAACATGCGATCATAATCGAAGAAGTAAAGAAGCAGGTATGGCTATCAGGGCCACTGATTGGAGTGAGCATGTTGCAGGAGAGCGTGCCAGTGATCTCCACCATGTTCGTGGGCCACCTCAGGAAGCTCCCTCTCTCTGGCGCATCCATGGCCACTGCGTTTGCTTCAGTCACCAGCTTCAGTGTCTTGGTATACTCTCCATTTCATCACTTTTTCATCCTCGTTAATTATGCTACGACATTCATGTTCCTATTAGTTCATAGCAGTAATTGCCGTTGTTGTTGTGGCGGTGTGTCATTGTCTCTGATAATGGTCTTGCTGGTTAAAAGACAGGAATAGACGAAGTAATTGAGGAAAATGTGTATTGAAGAAGACAACAACTCGGCACAGAATACAAAAATTGAGGCAAAAGGACTATAACTGCCATAAGCTGTGTACGGAAATCACTTTAGTGCCATAACTTTTTTTTGGATTACTTTGGTGCCAACTTTTTGAAAAATGATCACTTTAGTGCCAATGCTGATATGGCCGCCGGAAATCTGACGTGGCTCTTTTTTTATTAATTTTCGATGCTGACATGGCTCACTTGAAATCTGACGTGGCTGTTTTTTTTGCTGGAATTTTGGCCGGTGTCACTAAAGTGATTTCATTTCCTCCGATTTGGCACCAAAGTGATCCGAAAAAAAAGTCATTTGCAGTCATATGGCTCTACACCTCCAACATTCTCATAGCTTTTGGCCAAGACGTCGAGATCTCCACGGAAGCGGGAATTTTCAACCGTTGGATGATCCCTAGTCTGTTTGCGTATGGCCTCCTCCAATGTCTGAACCGGTTCTTGCAGACGCAGAATAACGTTTTACCAATGATGATGAGCTCTTTGATTATTGCTTCTCTTCACATATTCTTCTGTTATGTCCTCACCGTTAAGTTCAGACTAGGAATCAGGGGAGCTGCTTTGGCGAACTTGATTTCAAATTGGAACAATGTATTCTGCCGGCGATTTACGTGAAGCTCTCTCCCGCTTGCATCAAAACTTGGACTGGTTTCACCAGAGAGGCCTTGCGGGACATCGTTAGCTTCATCAAGCTTGCTGTTCCTTCAGCAGTTATGACTTGGTGAGCACTTATTTATGCTTACGTTAATTAATGTAATGACAAAATTTATGACAAGAGAAAAAATTAGCGGTTGTTTTGTTATTTTGAATTGTTTTGATGATAATTGATCTAACTGTAAATCTATGTCCCAATTTCAGAGGTGAGAGTCAAAGCCTTGACTTAGTGTACTCACATCACTTGTCTCTTGATTTACTTTCTTTCGCAGTTTCGAGTACTGGTCCTTCGACATGGTCATTCTTCTATCGGGCCTTCTCCCAAATCCAAAACTAGAGACATCTGTATTATCGATAAGGTATGAATTGAAAGAATTTGTATAAGCAGGACTGTCTTTTTTCGTGGAATGAGAAGCTTAGAACTACGTCCATACCTTCAATTTTGCAGCTTCAGTTGTGCAGTTTACTATGAGTTAGAAATAAAAAGAAAAGAAGAGAACTAATTTTGCTTGGCATTACCTTTGCTAAGATAAATTCCTAGACTAGGAGGGGAGGGTAAACGATTGGATTCTGTGAGGACAAGCTCGCAGGAGTCTCGATACTGTGGTACAGAAGGAGACAAATGCATTGACTGCCAGCTGTTGGATCATCTTTTTTTTTTTATCCAGAATTAGATAAGATATTGTAGCGACCTTCCCAAACCGGCGCTCGCCGCCTAAGGGGTTTGACTAATGAATTACTAAATTTAAACCTAGTTCTTGCTCTCTCAAGCTCATATCAATTCGCGACATAGATTTTGAGTTATTAACACACGAATCAATTTCATTTAGGAGTCGCCACTAATCAGTTTTTGGTGAGTCGATCAGACACCCAAGTACAGCATGAGAGAAATACTTCACTTTTACGAACTAGAGACTCAATGGGTACAAGACTTGATTATACTAATTGACCAACTAGTACCATTTCAGTACCTAACCTTATTCAATCACCGCCTAACATGTTCACGCTATTTTGGAATCTAAAAATTCCATCCCTAACCAAGCTAAGGGAAGCAACAATCAATACATGAACCCAACATGCATAATCAACCACATGCAAGGTTAAATTAAACGAGCATTTCAAGGTGTGTAAATCAAGCAACGTGCAACCAAACAAGATACCAATCACATAAAAGGGTAACAAAAACCAATTCCAAATCCCAAATAATGTTTTTAATTTTCGAAATTTCTTAAATTTTTTTAATTTTTAATTTTTTTGAATTTTTGAATTTTCTGCATTTTTTTTAATGTTTTTAATGTTTTTCAGACTTTTTAATTTTTTTTCTTTTCCTATTTTCTCTCTTTTCTTTTTTTTTTCTTTCCTTTTTTTTGTTTCTTTTTCTTTTTTCTCTTTTGTCTTTTCTGGTCTTCCCTTACCCCTTCGTGCCTTCTACCCAGAATATCCTCTTCTTCATACTGTTCTTCACCGAGGCATCCCCACGCATCCCGTCGAGACCACGCCGTGACCACCTCTTCACCTCCGACTGTCGGCACGCGTCGCCAACACTGGTGGCCACCATTGGACCCACACTCTCACCGCTGGTTGCAGCCTCCACCGAACCATAAACTAACTCCGGCTATGAAAAATTACGCGAGCGACCAAACGTTGGTGTCTGACTTACCCCTTTTTCTCCGAATCTCAAACAGATCTAAAGCTCTAAATCTACACGTACATAAACACACAAAACAAAGATGGGAAACTGACTGCAGCGGCCTCTAACCGCGGGCATCGATCCGCGACGAAGAGCTTTCTGGCAGGTAGGGAATGCACACATAGCCGACTCGTACCGGAGTTAACATGCCATAAAATCATACGAAATCAAGGAGTTAGTGACCAAACATCAATCTTAAACAAACAAAACATATATTGAAGATTCTACGCACTGATTTCATGTTTCTTTTGAGTTTGGGCCTTCACTCAGGCATTTTATGAAACGAGTGGTATGCGAGTTCAAATGAAAACTTCAGGCCGAGATTCAAGGTGATATATGGCTCAAACGTGCTGTGTGGTGCTTTGCACAATCACATTTTGCAACAAAGTGGTCACGGTTTGCAAAAGAACGCTGAATAATGGCACACACCGATCTGACGTTTGAAGCTTGAAGGGCTTCTTTGAGGCATTTTAACGAATACGTGGGAGGGGACTGAGAGATGGATTTTCTGGGATGATTTTGACATGATTCATGGGTTCTCTTCGACATAAAACGTTTAAGAACACTTCTTTGAATGTATAACAAGCATTATCCTCCTTTGGTGGGGGCCGGCACCCGAAAGGCAGGGGACGGGGTCTCAAAACAGGGGAAGATGAAGAGAGCCCGCCTGGTTCGGGGCAGACCGGGATGAATCACGGCTGTCGGAGATTCGACGGGGGCCGATGCCAACTCAGACGGACGGCGAGCGAACGCGGAAAGCTATCCCTTTTCCAATTCACTCCCAAACTCTCTTCCCCTCTCTCCTCTCGTTCTCGCTTCCTTTTTTGCTCTCTGTTCTGGACGTGTGTTGACTGAGAGAACGAAGAAAGCTCTGCCCTGTTTTGTCTCTTCTTGCCGCTTTTCTTTTTAATAAAATATGCAGACTACTTTCTTCTGTGTCCTTGCGCCCTTTTCTTCTTTTTCGTAAATGTGCCCAGAGGGGACCCTCTTTTGTCTTCTCTCTCTCCTATTTTTTTCTTTTTTTATAATGATTTTCTAAATAAAATAAAAGGAAAATATGTTTCATTAATTTCTATTAATGTAAATGCACCTAATATCTATGTGCGATGTAATTTAATGAAAATATTTTTGTTCATGGGTTAAAAATTAATCCCTAATTTTCTATGCAATTAAACCCTAAATAACTAGGCAAAATTTAGATGTCAATAGCTACCCCTCTTCGAAGGGAATTTCAACGAAATTCCATTTGAAGACAAAAAGGCACCTATATTTTGCCTGAGAAGGATATGGAATGATGTAGTGGCCTAGGGAGTGAGAGATGATTTACTTATTTATAAATTTTGATTTTGATTTTTTTTATATTTTTTAGTTTTGATTTTTTTGTACGAAATAAAACTAAAAGGACGCCAGGGACTAGAACCCTATGAACATCGAAAACTTTGTTTAGGGACTAAAACCCTATGAACGGCTAAAGTGAAGGGAATAAAACCCTGAAAGCACGCCTAAGGACTAAAACTCTATGAACGTCAATTGGAATAACACCTTGAAGGAACGCCTAGAGGCTAATATTCTATGAACGTCAAAGATTCTGTCTAGTGACTAAAATCGTATGAACAGCAAAGGGACTAAAACCCAGAAAGTACGCCTAGGGACTAAAACCCTACGAACGTCAAAGGCTCTGCCTAGAAACCAAAACCCTATGAATGGCAATAGATCCCGCATAGGGACTAAAACCCTATAAACGGCAATAGAAATAACACTTTGAAGGAACGCCTAGAGACTAAAACCTAGAAAGTACACCTAGGAACCAAAACCCTATGAACACCAAAAGCTCCGCCTAGGGACTAAAATCCTATGAATGTTAAAGACTCTGCCTGGGGACTAAAACCCTACGAACGATAATATGAATACCTTATTAAAGGAACGCCTAGGACTACAATCCTATGAACGTCGAGGAATCCACCTAGGGACTAAAACCCTATGAACAGCTAAGATCCCGCCTAGAGGCTAAACCCCTATGAGCGGCAATAGGAATAACACCTTGAAGGAACGCTTAGGGGCTAAAATCCTATGAACACTGAAGATTCCGCCTAGGGGTTAAAACCCTATGAACGGCAATAAGAACAACACCTTGATGGAAAGCCTAGAACCTTTTGAAATCGAGGTTTCAGGAAAGACCTAGAACCTTTTGAAATCGAGATTTAAGAAAAGACCCACAACCTTTTGAAATCGGGGTTTAAGGGAAGATCCAAAACCTTTTGAAATCGGGGTTTAAGGGAGGACCCGGAACCTTGTGAAATCAAGGTTTTAGGAAAGACCCAGAATCTTTTGAAATCGGAATTTAAGGAAAGACCCGGAACCTTTTAAAATCAAGATTTAAGAGAAGACCTGGAACATTTTGAAATCGGGGTTTAAGGAAAGACCCGGAACCTTTTGAAATTGGAGTTTAAAGGAAGATCCGGAACTTTTTGAAATCGGGGTTTAAGGGAAGACCCAGAACCTTTTGAAATCAGGATTTCAGAAAAGACCTAAAATCTTTTGAAATCGGAGTTTAAGGAAAGGTCCATAATCTTTTGAAATCAAGGTTTCATGTGGGGAGACCTGTCATGTAAAGAAAGAAACTCTAGGCAAGTCGTTGGGGTGCTCCGAGCTGCAAAAACTCACTGTGCAAGGAAAAAGACGCAGGTCTGTGAAAGCTCGCCAGGTCGATGGAGTGCTCCGGGCTGCGAAAGCTCACCATATCTGTCAAATATTGAGGAAATTCCAAGGAGACATCAGCACATCTAATAGACCTATTATAACAAGTGCTCTGGTAGCGGATGCGTACCAGGCAAGATAATGTCATGAGAGGCAATATCAAAATGATATCATCAATGAGAAAGCATTGATTGCAAGAGTAATTCAAGCTAGTTTCGATTCTTTGAAAAATATTTTGCATCATTCAATATCACGAAATTGCCAGTGGGCTTGAAAGTATCATCAATCATCAAATTCCCTTAGGAGAAAATTTTTTGTCAAAATGATATTGACTCGTGAAAAGGGTTTGTTAAATATGCCAAACAAAAGCTCTTTAGTCGGAAAGGGCTTCTCACATACTCTCGAGAAGACAGTTTGATCTCATCCATTAATGTGGAAAGAAAACATGATCTCTCCATATACCTCACACTACCAGTATTGAAGGTTTCGAGAATCATTCGCAATAAGTACACATTAACCAATCTAAGAGGTCTTTTAAAGGACTGTAATGTGAGTTTAGTTGTGGTTTCAACAATAGATAAGCATTATCGGCCAAGAAATGAAATAATCGCCGACCAACATCTCCGTTGGGTTTACAAGTTAAGAACCTTAAAATGAGATAAGATAACCGTGCCCCCACTTCTTCAAGCAGTAGCTTCTTTTGCCCCCACTTCTTCAAGCGGTAGCTTCTTTGGACATCCAAATTTCTGCTTCCAATCAAAAGAGACTTTAGAGAAGATTGTAACATTGATTTGGGTAAAAGCTCGAAAAGCTCAGAAATTCACAAAAGGGGTTTAAGAGTTGGTGATCATCATAGCATCATTACCTTATCATTCAATTTTTTCGAAGGTATTCAAAGTTTGAAATTTAGTTCGTCTCGAAAATCCATTGACTAATCATTTCAACACAAGAGCTTCGCTTCTTTCTCTAATGTCTTTTGTATTTGTAATGATTTTTCTTTTCTTGCCAACATTTTTCTTTTCACATCTTTTTTTTTCATATGAGAGCCTTTCTCTTGATGCAACTTTCCTTTCTTTTTTTTTTATGGGCATTGGTCTTACTTTTACCAGGCACACTGCTTTTTCATGCCCCCTAGATTTCATTTGACTCTTGCTCATTTGAACATTTTGAGCTCCAAAGACTTTCGAGAATTTTTTTTTGGGCACGTTGTCGCATAAGCACCAATTATTTTGGTAAATCATGTGCCTTGCCCCAGTTTGGGAAGACAATCACTACTCAGGCTTTAGAAATAAATATTTAGGCTCAACTCGGCTGAACAAAATGTATTAGTATTTGGATAGAGAAATGAATGTTCTTTTTCATTTCAGGATGATTCGAGCTTCCACGAGGATTCGCCTGGAGTTACCACAAAAAGATTGATGCGAGTGAGAGCAAAAAAATCTTTCTCATCTTTTCCTCCAAAGAATATCTACCAAAACATTCAGATTTGTCCCATCGTGGGGTGGTTCTTGATAGGGATATTTTGTAGAAATTCTTCACATGTGAAGACTCAAAGGGGCTTGACTATGATCACCTGTAGTGTATAGGATATAAGAAGGAAATGTCTCTTTTCATTTCAGTCCATGTACTGCTCGCGAATGAATCCCTCGTCCTTAAACAATGCTAATTTTTTCTTCCGCTCAACTCTCAAAGTGTTTGTGGGACGTGTTTGGGAATAATTTGCCTTTCCTCATTCTAAGTATTTCTCACTTGGCATGGATAACCTCTCCCTTTCATTTTGTTGAGATCATCGGGAATTGATTAAGCTCCATAGGGGATTTCGATTAAAAATGAATAATCCACCAAGCGTCAAGACAATTTTTGGACAAAGACGATATTCAAAATTTTTTGAAAAGTTTGCTTTCACAGTTTCTACCTTTGTGCTCTCTTTTCCTCAATTCCACTTTTGTGCTTATTTTCACAAAAAAACATCAAAAACTTTTTCTTTGTAATGAAAATTCTCCATTTGATTTCCATTTGAATTTTGGAAGAATGGTACTTATTTACGGCATGGCGACTTGGTAACTCTGTAAAGAATAAGAAAGAATGTGTTAGTGCATGAATCTTTATAGATTGAAAAATTGGAAATGATACATCATTACCCTTCACTTGCATTTGTTCTTTAGGTTGTTGATGCTTTATGTTTCTTTGGTAGGAGGTGTCGCTCTCGTGGTCAATGTGCGCCTTTGTCTACAAGAGATAAGACATGTTATTTCCATTCCAAAGTTAAATTGGGTTATTAACTTAGGAACGATACACCCTTTTTATGTTGAATCGAATGACTCCGTTTTATCATACATCATGGGTAAGGGTTACTACCCTTTGAGTGACCTGCCCCATTTATCTACTTGCAAGAAAGGAAATGGAACATGTTATCTCCACTCTCTATTGAACTTAATTTTGGAACGATACATCCATTTGTGCTAACTCGGATGTCTTGTCATGATTGGTCGGTGAGAGGCATTATTGTCTTCATCATCAGATACACTCCCTTTTGATATATGCTGCCCCATCATGTTTGGTCGGCTGTGTTCTATTTGAGCCCCTCTTCTTTTGAAAATAGAGTGACTCTAGTGCTTCGCGCTTTTTGGTCATTTTTGCAATCGCCCTCTCCAATTAAAAATTTCCTACACATAGGGAAGAGACGCGTTATTTCTACGTTTAAGTGAATTAGATTGAGGAACGAAATGCACCCTTTTTTCAAAGCCGAGAGATCATCTGATCTTGTCTTGTCGACATGTTACCTTTTTGTGATTTTCACGTTTCACCATTTCCCGCAAGAACAAATGACCACGTCAGTTTATAAATGAGATGCTTCAACTTGGAACGAATACTCCCTTTTGCATTTCATGGACGGAGAGTACTTGATTCTCTACTTCTCGTGGACATGTTCAAAGTTAACTTTGCTTGCGTCCCCAATTGTGCTTTCAGGTCAGTCTGCTCGCCTCCTGATTTCAACTATCGCCTTTGCTTGTTTCGAGTATATAAACATGACTATTGCATGCAAAATGAAAGAACGGCAATTCAAGGAAGAGCGTCTTAAGCTTGATGATGACTGCTTCAATCTCCCGTCGCGAGGGGCATAAAAGCCTCCTTATCTCAATAAGAGCACTACTGTGAATATACGACAATAGTAGCCGCGGTGATCAAACCAAAGAAAGCCACAATACCAACTTTGCATTCACTTTCTTCATGGCTTATATTACAAAAGATAAAAGATGTCACACCGAACCTCTGGAGGCACCGAGACTGGATTATCAAATTTCTCTTTCAATCAAATCCACTAGCAAGCCACCTTCCCAATTTTGAGTGACTTATAGATTGCCACTCAAAATGCTGAGAGCATTGGGAGAGATCTTCCAACCATTTCCAAATTGATCCCATAAAGAAGGTTTGAATAACACTGCCTCTCGCTTTGGTCAACCTTCCATTTAATGATGTCAATAAATAGAGACATGGCCTCTAGCAATAATCTCGCTATTGGCTCTTAAATTGGTCATACTGAAAACCTTATGCATTTCTTGAGATAACAGTGACTAACATCGTATGGTATCATGCGTATGAACAAGCTCCAACCCTTCATTTATTGTCAAAGGTTCTTGAATTGAACTGGTCATTCTTCACACCGTACGCCGACCGTGGTTTCCCTTTATGTACAAAGTTGATAACTTGAGTCCGACATCGAGGGTCACAAACAGGGACGTATCCCACAACAGAATGCTCTGGCAAATTCCAAGGAGTTGTTTACAAGTAATGTTCGCTCTCCTTTATAGTGCCCTTGAGAAGAGCATAACAAGTAAACATTAATTGTCTAAATCCAGTGAGCTTCGGTGGCTAGAACATACAAATGCTTGAATGCCTCCCCCAAAAAATTAGAAGCCAATAGCCAAGAATTCAAGAAATTGGCCAAAGCAATGGGTAAGGAAGAAAAAGGTCCCCACGAGAGGGTGCGACCACCCAGCCTTTACTCTATACAACTCAATCTCTTGCTTTCGCATTTGGGGCGAATCTCCTCTTCCAGGCATTGATTTTGGTGACAATGAAGGAAGACATAGTTCTACTAGGAAGTGAATCATTTGAAATGGGAGACGAAGTAATCGCCAAGTTCTGGAGTGCTAACGCGAGAAATGACTGCTTGGGGCACTATGATTCCTCCACAAAGATACTCTGTCCCACTAAGTACTTCACTGGTGCATCCAGTGCATTTACGATATCCTCGTCGACATTTTCGCCATGACTCTCCATGACCACTACTGCCTCGTGTCCAAGACTTTAGGAAAATATTCAGGAAGGTCCTCTATCCTCCAAAATGTGACTCGCTGCAACAAAGAAAGGCGCGAATGATCCGACTCCGAACTTCGTGGGACATCAGCGAGTCCATCGTCATCTCCCCGATCATTCACTTTCAGGAGGATTGCAATTCACACTTTGCTCTAAATATGCCCCTACATGGGTGCTCCACCGAGCTGAAAAATGTTGCAAACTAAGTCGAAGGTTCTCTAATGGGCATTGTGAGGAAGTACTCTGTCCTTTCGCACAGCCTGCGCTCAAGCAGTTGTGCATGGGGATAGGGGCATACACAAGAGTTGCAATAGCAGCCAATTCCCTTCCTTTTTCTGCAATCTCAACAAAATTGTCAGCGGCTGTCTTCCTAACATCATCCATAGGTCCGCTAATTAGATAATTGTTGGCGAGTATCTCTGTAACATCCAGATTACATCGCCTACATCCTCTAGCAATGAATCGTGGGATTGGCTTCCCAATCCAATTCAAATGTATCTATCTATTGTGCTAGGCAGCAAATGATCAGAAATGATTCAGAACCATCAATCGCTTGTCACGGATTAAGGCATCGAGTCTAACAATGAGGCAGCCCCTTCCGATTAGTTATGGGATATTTGATACTCAAGTCACAAGTCCCCAAAGGATGTGAACTCCATGAACACTCCCTTCATCAATCGCTGGATCTAAAGAATTTTCACGGCCATTCATCCATGAACTTGGGACGGCTCCACCAATTTTTGGCTTGAATTTTGTGCACAACATCTGGCGGTATTTCAATTTCTCTATCTTCCAAGGGAGATAAACACCAATTTTCGAAATTGTCCATTCTCACCTGTTTGTGAGAAAATGCATGAACAAATCAGTTTCAGAATGAATTGATTTTATTGGAATGATCATAATTTACCATCCTCCTAGGCTTCCATGAAAATTCAACCCATATGGATAGCTTGTAGTATCTCCAATTGGACCCAAAGCAAAAAGCTGCTTATGAACTTGAATTTGAGTTGCATGATTTACAAAAACATTCGATTGGGCTCACAATTAAAACCTAAATCAGAAAACATGGTCCCAAGGAGAATGAAAACAAGGACATGGTACAAAAAATTCTTGCATAGAGGAATGCAATAAATAATTCTCGTCCTAGTTTCTAAGTCCACTTCTTGGCATGCCCAAGCGTGAGAATTTCGAGGAGTGAACATCACGTATAACCCCATGGTCCCTATTTGCGAGGATTTGGTATTTTGCCAAGATTTTGTCGTAAGAGGAGACATCATTACAAGATCAAATCGCGGCTATCAGTCGAACGCCCATTATATTCCAAAAGTTTCATATGCAAAAATGTGGCATCAATTTTGAAAGACTGATTTGTGATTTTACTATTAAAAAAAGAGGTGATTCCTATTTTAAGAAATCATTACACAAAAAGCGATTTGAATTTTGATTTCGAAATGTGAACAAGAAAGAATTTTATTGAAAATGTGATTTCAATTTTATGCCCCAAAATACAATCTTGACTTGAAAGAATTTCTGCACAAAAAATGTGATTTTAAGCCTATAACTGAAAGTTTAGACAAAACCATCTGTTCTGGTAGGGCCAAATCAAAGGTGTTTGAGAATTATGCTCAAGGCTCAGTGTCAAGAGTGATTGCCCAAAATTTTCAATTATAAGCTTAAATCATCTTAGGCATTCGATTGATTTCCACGAATTTAAAAAAATGAAAGTTTCAACAAAAAGTTAACAAGTAAAGAGAGAAACCATACTTACAGTGGATGACCAACTTTCAATCACATAAACATGCGAATGTAACATGCGGCTAATTCCTACTCTAGACGGCTTAACAAAGTGAAACTAAGAGGGTGATCTGACTGTCGCAGTCTCACGTTGGTGCTAGATTCTCATAACTTCGGCTCAGTCGAAAGTAATATTCTATAGTCACGCGGTCTCACGGACAAAGATAAACACTTACAACACCAAAAGGGAATTTTCGAGGAAAAGAAAGGCAACCACTACATCACAATCTCGCATTCGAGGTTGTATCTTTCTTAACACAATCCTAAAATATCCTATCGCGGCCTAGGTCCAGAAAGCGTGGTTGTGTGTGCAACAGTGTAATGCTAAAACATTTAAAGCATACACAACAATTTATAAACAAACAACGTTTCAAGAGTTCGAAAAAAATAAACATTTATTCCCAAACCCCAAACCTGCAAAACAAGGGGTCAATAATCACTCATCACCTTATAACTCCCAACTGCAATAACATTTTACACAACGTTAGCGGAAATCATTAGGATGATAATGCTGAAATCCTTATCAGAAACTCGAACGACCACCACTCAAGGCTGAAATCATAAGGACGATAATGCATCATTTGGTATAACGTCTCGGAGACTCACAATTTAACAGCAAAACTTAAAGCTAAGACAAGCAAGAGAGTTACCACCAAATCATGACAGCAGAAGGGACAGCGAAGCTGAAGAACTCTCTCATCCCTCGGAACAGCTCCATGGAGATCCTCACACGGGTCTTCATCTTCGCGCAATGGGGGGAATAATTCATGTACAATGCAAGCAGAATCGCATTCAACCAATAGGACAGGCCTATGGCCATCGCTGCCCCAAGATTACGGAAGCTAGAGTTGAACACCAGAGTCCAGCAGAGCACTATGTGGAAAACTAGCGTCACGAGAGAGCTCACGAGCAGAGGGAAAACAAGGCTCTGGGTCTGAAAGTACTGGACCAGAGGTTGGAGAGTTCCGTAACCAAAGAGCGCGGGAAAGAGGCAGGTGGCGAATTTACCGGCCTCGAGGGAGATCTCAAGGTCTTGACCCATGAGAACCAGTAGCTTTCCCATGAAGATCCACACTAGCGATAAGGGGACACAGACTAAGACAAGACAGAAAATACCGGCGTGGATATGGATGCTGAACTTTTGGTATTGCTCCGCTCCATATGCTTGTCCACAAAGAGTTTCGAGGGCGCTCGACATTCCGAACCGCATCGCCAATCAACACACGACATTGCTCAGCCAGTCACAGCAGAAATAAAAGCATCGAAGGCATATAAGCATACAAAGTTGGTGAACGAAAACGATGGATCCTGTTCTGTAAGCTCGACCACAAGCGTGCATATTGATTTCAGATATGTACAGTGTGGGTGTGTGTGAGATAGAGAGAGAGAGAGAGGTGTACGAGGGGACTGAAGCCGGTGATGACGCAGAACGAGATGGCAATGGCGGTGCTGGCGAGAGAGTGCTCGCCGAGGTGCCCCACCATCATCACCGATACGATCAGCAGGAAGTACTACGACAGATTGACTGCTACCATCGGCCCTGCTATGTACCCCATCCTCTTCGTCTCCTCCTTCAATGTCTTCCGCCCCGAGCTCGAGCCAGAAACATCATCACCGCCGCCACCTCGGTCTCCACCGCTGCTCACTAACAGACTCTCGCTCTCCTCCATATGCCAATGTGTCGCGTGCCTCTCCCCTTCTCTCTCTCTCTCTCTCTCTCTCTCTCTCTCTCTCTCTCTCTATGTTCTATATCTCAAGCGCTCAGCTAGAAACATTCATGTTTCAACAGCTCACATGATTTTCTTTTGGCCGAAGTAGAGCTTTGCATGATGGGGTCTTGACTTTATACCTGATGACACTATGAATGTTTTCATCGTGTCAGCGGCGCCCATAATATGACATCATGCCAACGTCATATATTAACGCAACTAGGCACATCGCAATTACGAGCTCTTCAATATTGTTTCATGATTTTCAAGGCTTGTTGTGCAAAGTTTTCTTTTTCACTATTAAGGAGAAATTTCGGATTATGTAATTACTACACCACCACGCGTTCAAAATTTCGGCAAGTAAGGAATTCTTTTCAAAACTTGAAGACCAAGAGAAATAGAAACTCTGATAGTCTTAGACATATATGTGACTCTTACGGTTATTCTAAAAGAACATAGCTTGTTAGAAATAATTAGGATGATTCTCTAAGATATTTTTCCATATTAGAGATAATTAGGATATTCCCATGGCTGGAGTTGTTGCATATTTTATACCGCAAAGGCCGCGTCGTTCAATAACAATTTTGAAAACAAAGCCAGCCATATCGACCACTTATTATTATGAAGCTGGCCTCATCGTTTGCGTTCATCCTGTTACCGTTTTAGTCAACAAAGCCAACCCATGGCTGCTTGACATCGGCAAACCAAATCTAGTCCAAGCGTTTTCAGAATTTCTTTTACACTTGAGTTTGAGGGGATGTTAAAGATAATTAGGATAATTCTTTAGAATATTTTTTATAATAGAGATAATTAGGATATTTTTGTTGGTTTATTTCTCTCAAGATTGTGCGAAAATCTTCTCTTGATTGTGCATATCTTGATTGATATATGTTACTTTAAATAATCATTTCATAATAAATAATAAAATTAAAAATTTGCAAAACTCAAGATTAGGAAAATATTTTTTGAAAAATAATTGCTTGCATCGTTTACAAAAATAAATGAAAATATTTTTTGTAAACTTATTTTCCGGGTGATATAACAAATTATTTTTGGTAAATATTTTCAAACTCTTAAATTTTCCGTGAAATAAACGCACCCTTATTTAATATCCATTTACCAAAAAAGACGCAAAAAAATCTCCCTAAAGCGATAAGAAGGCACTAGTGTCAAATCGTAGACATGGACAATTAACTTCGAAGAACGATGAGGATTCGATAGACATGTCGCGCGTGCAAATATTTTATCCACATTCAAACAAAATGTTTGCAGACTGCAGAAGAAATATATTAACGTTCGAAGGAAAAGACAAAGGAAGAGGGACAAAAACAAATCCTAATGAAACAGCAGCGAGGGGTGGTAGCAAACTAGCATACGACACCTGCTCGCCATCGGCATTGCCTCCCTGATACGAGGATTATGGTGTGCTTCAGGATAAGATAGGCACTTCTAAGAACTATCTGCAAAAGGTGAAAGATCTAAACTTAATCCGTAAATGAGATGTTCCACGAGCTTCCGGATAGCCGGGCCTTTGCACTCATGTCCCCGAATTATATAAACGAAAAAGGGGTGCTGCCATATCGGGTACGACGCATGTCGGCCAGTAAGTGAAAAGAAGAATTCCTGGGACCAGTACAGTCGGTTTGGCTATACAGAGCCTGATAGGAGAAGCAGAGCTCTTGCAGCTCGCCCTCCTTCTCACTTTCAGTGCGAAAGGGACCCTGCATAAACAAAGAAGGACGAAGGAAGCTTGAGCACGTTGTGAGGACCCTTTGGTTTCTCGGGTGATAATCTGGCTAAGACTACTTATCGCCTGTCAATACTTATATTAAGGGAAGATGCATTATAACTAAATAAGTTACGGAATAGAAAGGAATGGGATGGAATGATGACCGAAAACACTATAATTTCAAACTCAGATTTCAAGGGAGTAAATGGAATCTTTTAATATCTCAATTCGAATGACTGACGTTCGTATATGGCTTAAAGAACTATAGTTGGGATTATCGAATGTGGGTTGATGTTTAAGAGGTTGGATCATTGTGCGGATATGGTGACCTTGTTTAGTAAATTTGAGAGAAAATTGCATGCGTCTACAAATGCCTCGTGTAATCTAATCTAATGCAATCAATACAGGTGATATCACTGAATCAAGAACTGAAAAACTCTTGAGAGCTTGTGAATTGCAATGATCATTTTTCTGTTGGAGCTCTGCTTGAACTCAAATAATTGTATGAAAGGCACAACATGGACTCAAACACAAGAAGAATAACTCGCAATCAACGTGACATGACATGACATGACGACACTGACTTAACACATCGACACGAATCGACACCTTTTATAATGAACAGTACTTTATAATCACATTAACCCATTTTCTAACAACATGAATAACTAATATGGAAAAACCCACGACTGATCAAAATCTTTTGATCGACTGCAGTTAATTTCTAAATCTTCTTGAATAGTTGCAATCGAGTTCTTACAAGGCAGCAAGAATATTTTCTAGACAACCGCCTATGGAGGATGTCACTGAGGAAAAATTGAAGATTTGATGACAAGAAAAACTCGATTGCACTTCCCATAAAAACCCAAATAACTTGTGATGGTTGCACCATGAATAGAAAGAGAATTGCATCCTAAATAGAAAGAGAATCTAGGGCTGTCCCAAGCTCCTCGTCATCTAGTTTCGGGCTACATGGGAAACAACCATGCCCAAACCCAAAGAAGGGAAAAGATTATGTAGGTATAGCAGCTAAGAAGTCATCCACAATGCATGATTCTGATTTGAGTAGTGAAGAGCAAAAATAATTCACCCGCTTTCCCAAATTTGTGCATGATTCTGGTCACGATTGAGGGCAACAATGTCTGTACCCTGATAAAGAGCTCCTTCCAGATGACAGGGAAATGAGTGTATATAATCATCTTGAAGAGCCGAGACAACGAATATTTGCGTCCGTTATGGCAGTCAGTGCTGCTATTTTGGGATGCTTTGCATTCTCAAAAGAATTAATAAGGATCCTGGAAGCTCCCGTCAAAACACAAGGTGTTCGATTTCTGCAACTGGCTCCCGGGGAATTCTTCTTTATAACTTTGAAGCTCTCTCTCTCTCTCTCTCTCTCTCTCTCTCTCTCTCTCTCTCTCTCTCTGTCTCTCTCTGTCTCTCTCTCTCTCTCTCTCTCTCTCTCTCTCTCTCTCTCTCTAGTATCCTTTGTACAAGTCATGTGATTTTATCACTAATGTGGTTTTCATGGATCCATCATGACCATAATATCAGAATTTACAGCTTCAAACATGATTGTACTAGTTCATTGGTGACTGAGAAAACAACACTAGCAGATTATGTTCGTTAGGTCCGCTTGCACAATTGCATCATTTATTACATGGACCTGCCAATTGGATTTACTCCTGTTGCTTCGTTGTCTGAATCAACAGATCGAAACAATATGCCTGAGCTCTTTCATATTATCAAGTTGTGCAAACTGTAGAAGAGTCGATATATACCACTGTATGGCGTATTTGCTTGATTGTGTGATGCAATGTATATGATGAATGGCGTGCTGTTACAATTTAAGTCTTTCATTTCATACTGCAGGTTTCTGGATACTGCGGTCTTCTCCTAGGAAGCCCCGTTTTGCTCTATGAGATCATAGCGTTTGTTCTTCCAGGTCTAACGAGAGCAGAAAGAAGGTTCCTTGGGCCTGTTGTTTTTGGGGTCTTCTGTGCTTTTCTATGCTCGCATTGTGCTCTCCTACCATTTCAAACTTTTATCAAGACGTTTTAAAATATGTTTCATGAGGGTTCTGCTCGCCTGTGTTTTGACTTAACCATGGAGATTGTTTCTGAAAATTTCATGGAATGTTTCTTGGAGGATGATACCTTAACAGATGGGGGATCGCAATGTGGACATAGTTTTCATAATGGAAACAGGGCAAGGGTTTTTGCCGCCCAACAAATTGATAAATTGGTTTTGATAGTTGATGTTTTTGCATGGAAAAATGGAATCGGAAGGAGTTTTCACTGCCCAATGAATTGATATTTAGGGTTTACAGTGTTAGAGAGCACAAACTACTGGAAAAATGAAAATATCATCCCATACTTCTGTATTATCACGCCTTATCTAATCAAGTCTCTGTACTTTTAATTTGTCCAATCAAGTTTTTCTATTTTCACAAATTTTCTAATCAAGTTATTCCGACACTAAATCTGACCAAATTCAAGTGATATGACTATTGGACGAAGCCAAAATATGATGCTAGTAAAATATGCAGATTGCCACATTCACTTGTGTGGAAAAATTTAGCGGATGTAGATAAATGATGCTGATAAATTTAGCCAATGTGAACATCCACATGGGAAAAGTTTTATCCACGTCAGACGCCACATCAGTTGTAAGGGTGTCCAAAAAGCCCACGCCGGCCTAGCCCAACTCACGCCGGCCCAGCCTAGCCCTATAATTTGGGTTATTTTGGGGTTGGGTGTTGTCTACGTTGGATAGGGTTTTTAGATATGAGTATTACTAAGTTTGGATAGGGTTGGGGCCAATCCATTGACACTACAAAACCACCCATAGGCCACAGTCCACACATCTCCCTCTCTTTCCTCAACTCAGAAAAATCAACATTTTCTCTCTCTTCTCTTTCTCTCTTTTCTGTATCTCCTTCTTCAACGACATGATCTAGGGCTTCGAGGATGCTCTTCTCCTTCGCATTCTCCTCTTGAATTCGTGGCAAGATCCGCTTCCCCCCCCCCTCCTTCCTTTGACGCATCCCGATTTGATCTGATTCGATTCAATTAGGGTTTCAATTTCCTTTCATTCGCTCCTCCCAATGGGACCAGAAAGTCAGCGCCTTTGCTCGCCCGCTCCCTCGCCATTCCTCCGAATGGGCCTTGGCTCCGGCATCCCTACGATCGTCGATTGAATCCTCCGGTTGTGGATTTCCTTTTTGGTGTGGGTGGTGTTGTTTCTTCAGGGGAGAAAGTGGGGACCTTTTTTCTGTTTTGGGACATCTCTTTTCGTTGATTGGGATGGTTCTTTGCCCGATTTAGGCTCTGCCTTTTGCTTTTGCGTTTTGATTTGATTCGTCTTGGATGGTGAGTTCAGAGGGATTGAGGGAGTCGCCGCCCCTCGTGCCGGCGATGGCGATGGCGGCGAGGCAATTCGGGGTTACGAAGCCGATTTCGGTGTTGGGGCCCAACGAAGCCGATGTTTAGAGAAGCATGGAGTTGGAGAAGGATGAAAAAACTGGAAAGGTCGTAATTGAGTGATGAACCCGAACCCCGACCCGGCCTAACCCGACCCGACTCGGACCTTGGGGTATATGCTGAACAGGGTCTTAGGTCGGGTCTGGGTGGGCCAAGCACAACCCTATTGATCTTGGGTCAGGTAGGGTATCATGAAAGCCCAATCCGACCCGACCCATTAACACTCCTAATCAGTTGAATTTGGCGTCAAAGGAATTTGATTAGAAATTGTGAAAGTAGAAGGACAATATTAGACAAATTCAAAGTCTATGGACTTGATTAGAATAATTGTGGCGCCCACAAATGTCATGTCAAATTCATAAATTAACATAACTCCGCACATCGGAATTACAAAACTCTAAAACATTGTGTCATGATTTTCAAGACTTGTTGTGCAAAATTTTCTCTTTTTATTAATAAAAGGAAATTTCGGATTATGTAATTACTACATCATTTGTTAGTGGTGACTAAGCAATTCTCTTCAAATCCTGCATACCAAAGTCGGTTTTATCACTTGACATGCCAACACTACTTCAGCATGCTACACAACATATCAGCAGTGCAAACGATCCATGCCATGCTATATTATTCAAGATTTATTTCCAAATAAATTTTGGATTATATGCTACTAATGCTATCATATATTTACTGTATATCGTAGTATAGATGCGGGATGGAATTCATATAATATAGAACGATGCCGACTTCATACACGTCTCTGCGCAAATATTTTATTCACAAATCACAATCAAAGTGTTCCCAGGTTATAGGAGAAAAACATTAACAGTTGAAGAGACTTGATGGTGTCTTCAATTATCAGTGGCAATAATTGCATTTTAAATGCTAGCATCGCAAGGAAAAGACAGAGGAAGTGGAATACAAAAACAAATGATGATAGACCAAAGCCTAATAAGACAGCAGCGAGGGGTTGTCGCAGATCAGCATGCGGACAAGAGCTGAACTCTCACGTGTGGCGAGACGATAAATGTTTTCTGTCATCATCCGGGAAGCCGTGCATGTAGCGTCTTCTCCACCTCCAACCGAGAAACAGATAATCAATTTCATTTGATTGGATCCATCAAATCATATTCTGAATGAACAGAGAGAGAGAGACCGCATGTTATAATCTCTTGATGGCATTGGCGAGGAGAAGACAAGAAGGGCCAACACCTATTCGCCATTGGCATTCTCTTGTAACATGACATCAACGTCATGACTGATCATAAAATCGTATCATAACATTCTAACGTGTCGTCGTTGTAAGTGTAAGATAATTGTAAAGAAAGAGAATAGTGACCGCCATTATCTTATTAAATTATAAATTGCGTGCAAATTGCTATGAATCAGGGCTATATGCACAGACCAAAAGTCTAAACTTAATCGATGTATGGGATGTTCCACGAGCCTCCGAATAATCGGGCTTTATATAAAGCAAAAGGAAGCACCGCACATCTAGTGTGACACGTGTCTATGAATATGTCAAGAAAAACTGCTGGCACTAATTTGTTTCGTTGTAGAAGCAGAACATTCGCAGTTTGGCTCCTTTTCAACTTTCAGCTTGAAAGGGATTCTGCATGAACAAGAAGGTAGAAAGAATCTTGCGCAAATTGTGAGGGCCCTTTGGTTTCTTGGTGATAATCTGGCTAGACTACTTATCGTCGGTGGCTGCTTATAGGCAAGAAGCGTTATTAGCTTTGGATCTTGATTTCTGTTCCATGTTGCTGAGGTTTAGAATAAATCCCGCGATTTCTTTTCCTTTCAAAAAGACGGCGAAGCACTTCATTTGAAGATATCCCGAAGAGGGCTCTCCACTGCAACACGATAACTATAAATGATAATGGCTAACAACATAACTCCACTCACGTATTTACATTTATTCGTCTAGTTCACCAACTAAGAAACGGTATCTGAAAATGACCAAGAATCTAGGTACAACCTGTCTAATAACTCGATATGATAAGCATTTTCATTTAGGGCAAGGCAATGAAATTACCCCCAAACCCTTGTTTGAATGACTGATGTTCATGTTCATATATGACTTATGCTTGAGATTATTGAATGCTGGCTGATGTTCAGGGGCTGGATATTTGTGCGGAAATGGTGACCTTCTTCGGTGAATTTGAGTGTAAATTGCATACGACTGCAGATGCCATGTGTGATCTAATGCAATCTATGAATGTGACATCGCTGAAATCAAGAACTAAACAACTGGAGAGCTTGTGAATTGCAATGATCATTTTCTCAATTGGAGCTTTGCTTGAGCTCAGATGATCGATCCATTATCGGCTGAAAAGCTTCCATCAAATAATCTCTCCCTTGCTTTGCTTGCCTGCAACACCAAAAGAAAGTTCAACACCAACTTAATTCCTTGATGGCAATTCCCACTATCATAGGTGAACACGGAGTCGAATACAATGGGAATTATCGAGAGAAACTACCAATCGACGTAATATGACATGGCACAACTCTACACATTGACGGGAATTGATACCTAGTTCGGTGATAACAATACTTCGTAATTACATTAAAACATTTTCTAACATGATTAACTAACATGAAAATATCCAAGACCAATCTAGATCTTCTGGTTGAGTGCAATTAGTTCCTAAATCTTCTTGAATATTACAATCAAGTCCTTACGAGGCAGCAAGAAAAATTTCTACAGGACGGCCTACGGAGGTTGCCACTAAGGAAAAATCGAAGAATTGATGACAGGAAATACTTAGATTGCACTTCCAATAAAAAGCCATATAACTTGTGACGATTGCACCATGACGAAAGAGGATCCAGGGCTGTCCCAAACTCCTACTCGTCTAGTTTTATGAAGGTATAGCTGCTAAGAAGTCATCCCTAAGGCCTGTTGTTGATTTGAGTAGTATACGAAAAAAATAAATTACCAGCTTTTCCCAATTTGAGCAACAGGTCACGATTGAGAGCAACGATGTCTGTACAATAGCACCCACTTGAATCCCTATCCAAAGTCCCACTCCTCTCAATCCCACCCAAAAGGCCAAAGTTGCAGCAACTGGAATTCCACACAAATAGAATGACCCCAGGTTCACATAAGCTCCAATGTGTTGCCACCCACATCCTCTCGGAATACCTGATCGAGCAAAAAAACATCACGACAAAAAACCGATTGCATTATAATCGCTCAGGGAGGTGATCGACTTATCTAGTGTAGGCTTCCCTGATCCTAAATCATAGTTCCATGGGTCTATCGAGATCAAGTCCAGACAAAGTTCTCTCCAATGATACAGAGAGGTTGAGTTATACCTGCAAGGACACCTTGGAAGGTGTCTATGATGACAGAGAGGCAAACAAGAGGAGCCATCTTCGTAACGTAGTCCACGACTTCCTTTTCGTTGCTGAAGGTGTAACCGAAGACTTTCCGGGTTGCAAATAAGACCGCGCTCACTATACTCGTCTCGGTGACTGCTATAAGCATCACTGCATAGACAGCTACACGAGCTGCCTGCGCATTTCCTGCTCTCAATTTGTTGGAAACTCTCGTGCTGTTATTGAAGAAAGCAGCGAAAAAGAGTTAGGGTTCTGTTAGAACATTATAAGTGTACTATGGGGGTCAGTCTAACATGCCCCAAGAGGCTACAAGAGGGGTTTACAAACCTTCCAGCAGCTCCAACTCCAAATGGTATTGTGTAAAGTGTTGATATTGTTGAGAGACTGTTCATGAGATTAAACAGAAAAGCAAATTAGAATGCGAGATCAATACACAGCTCTAAAATCATATGTTGGTCAAGTCATGAAAAATGTAACAAGAAAGAAGCGACATACCACACAGAGAGAACTGAAGTTTCAAGCTGTGGATTCGGTAGAAGCCCAGAAAGCAGGATGAGCAGTTCAAATGACCACCATTCAAGGCTACAATCCATCCAAATGAGTACACAGAAAGAAACTCCAACAGAAAATATCTTAAACAGTAAAACCAAAAAGATGAGTTCATTTTCCAATCAAGAGGAATGCAAGACTAATGCTAGGTGTACATTGAGCGGTATAGTAAATTGATACATCAAGTGATGCGGTAGACTTCAAGAGAAACAAGTGGGTCACATTCAATACCCATGCAACAATCCGTCATATCTGTGACTGCTAGCATACAAAATACGTAAAGTAGTCTTACTAGACCTAGCATGAGTCATCATTCAATATAAACAGCATATACACATGCACTGCTACTAGAAAACAAAGAAATTCACACAGAAGTAGCACTTAGGCATGAACATAAGTTACCAAAGCATGACAGCTGATGGAACAGCGAATTGGAAGAACTCCCGAATGCCTCTGAATATCTCCATTGACACCGGGACATTCGTCTTCCAGCACACGCTAGAGAACGTCATGTACAGCCCGAGAAAGATCACATTCAACCAATAAGAAATTCCCAATGCCAATGCATGCGGCTCCAAGGTTATGTAGCCCGGACTTGAACACGAGGACCCAACAGAGAGGCACATGTAAGCAGAGCGTGGCACAGGAGCCTATGAGCATTGGAGTGGTGAGGCTCTGGGTCTGGAAGTAACGGACCAGTGGCTGGAGCGCCACGTACGCAAAGATCGCAGGGACGAGCCACACTATGAACCTACCCACCTCACGTGAGATCAGCGGGTCTTGGACCATCAACACAAGGAGTTTGCCTATGTAGAACCAGAGGAAAGAGAGAGGGACGTACACTAAGGTCAGAGAGAAGATCGCGGTGTATGTATGTGTTCCGAGCTTTTGGTATTGTTGAGCTCCGTAGGCTTGTCCGCACAGAGTTTCCAGTGCACTGGCCATGCCAAGCTGTTGTTGCAAATTCATGAACTAAAAAGTTTAGCCATCTATAAATGAAACAATATTTGTCTCCCATACACTTTGGATCAAAATTCGTTCATAAAGACTAGTCTGAACATATGTTTTATAAAAGCAACCAAAATTGGTGGAATGGACAGTTGTTATGTCAACAAGCAGGCCCATCATCATCCTTGATCAGTTTTCTAACATAGTACAATTGCTTTTTCTGGACTCTCATGCACACAAATGACTATGTGCAGTGTGTTCTAAAGAAATAACATGAGTAGGGGTGAGCGGTTCCCAATCCGATCCGGTTCCAAGGTGGAACCGGGAACCGGACCGAGAGAACCGGTTCCCAATTTTGGGAACCGCGGACCGGACCGGTTGGTTTTAGGACCGGGAACCGGATCCGGTCCAATGGAACCGGTTACTTAGAGTTTAGGATTTTTTTTTTATCAAACACTTACGGTTTGGTTCATATTTTACTAATTTTTTTCAATAAATTTATATCAATGAAGTTCACTTAGGGTTTAATTCACATTTTACTAATTTTTATCAATGAATTTATGATAATGAAGTTCACTTAGAGTTTAGTTCACATTTTATTAATTTTTTTAAAGAAAAAAATAAAAAATATATATATTAAATAGTCGGTCCGGTCCGGTTCCCCCTTGGAACCGGGAACCGGACCGCCCGGAAACCGGTTCTGCTTTTAGGAACCGGGAACCAGACCGATGGTCCTGAGAACCGGACCAAACTCATCGGTCCAGTCCGGTCCGGTCCGGTCCTGATTTAGACGGTCCAAGTTGCTCACCCCTAAACATGAGCAGCTCAACCGACAGAAGAGCCCAGAATGTGACAACCTCGTCTCAGTATCGTTACATGTACAACTCTAGGAACCCACAGAAAAAGCACATAGGGTCATGCTAATACTAAATCGATTGATAAAATAATTTTAACAATTATTATCGGTAAATTGAATATCACTCACTTTAAAAACATAATAATGTGATTTTGTCCCATCAAAATCACATCCTTATCTTTTTCACTGTTAAAGAGCATGTCCCTGACCAAAGAGAGAACGAGCTTTTTTCCAATTCTCACCAACTCGGGTTAAATCACCATTAACTTTTGGAACAGTTCTAAAACAACATAATTTTGAAAGTGACCAGCTTAAAGCGGACCAAGTATTGACATTGTCAACAAGAAGACGATACTAAAGTAACCGCCATCTTGGACTATTATTCAGCACCAGTTATGTGCCAATAATGCCCTCGGGAATCTCGCAAATCCAACATCTATAGGTAATAGGATCGGCAAAGACATAATTATACACATTCAACTGGTATAGGCAGATGATGCTTCAAAGGGTCGATCACGACAAATGCCTAAGGACATGGACTACGCTGTTTCTCGTGTGTGGTTTGGAGCAAACGGTTACATTTTATTCCACGGAATTTTTGTTGAGAATTGAGATTCTGACACACACGCCGTCGCTATTCTCATTGTAGATCGTGGAGTTCATTTGCTCGAAAAGAATGAAAGGAAAAAACCGCAATGAAGATGAATTGGCTGAGTCTGCTACTTCAAATTAATTTTAGCTGAAGTGCATCATTGTTGAGAGCATATGGAAGCATATGAAAACGGATAGCTCATGTGTAATTCAAACAAGCAGTCACCGGTCATGTCACGACGACTACAATGCTCGTCCAGTAAGAAAAATGGCACCACGGTAAAAATCAATCCAAAACAAAGAGTTAAAAAACGTGAAGGGGAGAGAGGGAGAGAGAGGGAGTACGAACGAGGAGGCTGAAGCCGGAGACGGAGGCGAGGGAGACGGCCATGGCGGTGCTGGAGAGGGAGAGCTCGCCGAGGTGGCCGACCATGGAGATAATCTGGAGGAGGTACTGCAACGACGTCACCACCACCATCGGCGCCGCTATGCGCTCCACCCTCTTCACCTCCTCCCCACTCCTCCCCACGTGATGCCGTCGCTCTTGCTTTCTTCTGCCGCCTCCTCCCTCTTCACCAGCGGCCTCTCCTCCATCTCCTGCTTCGTCTCTTCGTCCATGGAAGAGCCGAGAAGGACTAGTAAACGGGAATCGGGATCTCTCCGCCGCCTGCCTTCCGCTTCTGTTAATATGAAGACTTGGGGGAGAGAGAGAGACTGAATGTCCGTGTGGGAGATGGCATTTTGTAGTTAGGTAGGTAGGTGGTGGGACGTGATGGCGGAAGAGTATCGCGTGTCCTCCGGGCTGAGAAAATATTAGGGCTTGCGGTGGGTGTGAATGCCAGTTTCCTGGAAGATTTTGTTTCCTTTGCACCCTAGCCAACCAGTCAGCCACGTTGTTTGCTTCTCTGAGGCAAAAGCCCATCTTCAGGTCTGAGAACAGGGACATCAGATCACGACACTGCTGATAAGCGGCCTCACTTCCCATTCCCACCGCACTTGATCTGCCATCTCCAAACCACTTTAAAAGTTCAGCATAGTCAAACTCTACGTAGATGTCTTCGCAAAACCAATGTATTGAAAACAGTGATTTTTTCCTATCTTTCATGCTTAGTGTAGGGAACTCATTAACAAAAGTCCTTTTTAAGAATCTTGGATTCAAATGTAGGGTCCTCATATTCGGGATAAAAATTGTAGATTCTGAAATTAACCTATCGTTAAGATACACTTTTCAAAGTGGTCCATATATTTTCAAAACCCCTTACACTTCCTCAAAGCCCCAAAATCATAAAATTTATCACGAAAGTTCAATTGAATGCTAAAACTTTCAAAAAGTGTAATCAAATTATAAATTTTATCGAATTGGTGCATTTAAGTTCTTCCGATAACACCGTCAATTTGGCTAATGAAAAATACCTGTAGGACGTTGACACTACCGCTGCCCATCACCGGAGGTGTAACAGCCCGAATTTCGATGTAATTCAGGAATCAATAAAACTGATATTATTTCGCATTTCATTTTAGTAAGTCTCGCCCAGAGCTGATCACTCTTGGGATACTAACCAATAGGGTATGGCTAACTAGGAAATGGTACGTGGACCAGGGACCCTATCACGAAATGGACACCAATCACGAGAGACGCTGAGGAAATATTTTGGGCCAACGTGGGCCGATCTTAGGAAAGAGTAATGGATTGGGTTTGGCCAAGGCCAACAATGTACAATAGGGACGTAGGTGATTCTGCAAGACCGAAAGTACACGTGGCCAACCAGTCCTGAATTTGAACCGAACGATCGTGACCTCTGGGACTAGTGATAATTTCTCATTCTCTCAATGATTAGGACCGTCATGACTCAAATAACCCTAGGTCGATACGCGTAACCTCTAAACAGCCGCCCGTTAGTAAGAGACCCCGAAATTTGAAATCGAGTGAGTTATGATCACGAAATTGGACCCGAATTTCGATGTCAATTTTCGACGGCTTAAGAGACTATTTTTGGGAATCTGATGTCATATTATGCTGGCCACGCATATTTTTAGTTAGTATGGTTAAAAATTGGAATTTCGGTCCGGGGGTGAAAAATTACAATTTTGCCCCTCGGGACACCGACTTAGATTTTAAGGCCGTATGAGGTTATTTTTCGAAACCTCTAAGATTGGTAAGGTCGTACCGCTTGCGAGAATACTCGGACCCTTGTCGACATGATGATGGTGAGATGGAGTGATTTTCATAAATTAGCCGCTTTTCGATGAGGATGAGAGAAAGTCCTTTCGGATCGAAAGTCCCTCATTCGACATTTTCAAGATATCCACTTGTGAATCTGGATTGTCTTATCATGATTTTCCCAAGTGAAATTTAGTAATGCTGATTTGACAAAATCGTCATGCATGAAAACCAGTTAAATTTATAGTGCATGAGTATATGTGTTCTTGATTGCCCATGAAAGCATATTACTTGTTGTCTATAACCGTCTCTAGCAGGAGACATGCACTCAAGAGTCAGAGATATCAACAGGTAAGTATGTCTCTACCCCTTCAGGTGCCTGTGTTTCATTCGAGTATCCGAGGAGAAATCCGGATATCTCACCATATTTCTCATCCGAGTGCCTGAGGAGAAATCCAGGTATCTCATTCGAGTATCCGAGGAGAAATCCGGATATCTCACCATATTTCTCATCCGAGTGCCTGAGGAAAAATCCAGGTATCTCATCCGAGTATCCGAGGAGAAATCCGGATATCTCACCCAAGTACCTGCGACGATATCCAGGTATCTCATAAAGGTTGGAATATTTTTCCAATCTCAGAAGATTCCCCCGTGACACGTCTATGAGGAAAGGTATAGGCGTAGCGGCCAAATCTTTATGAGTACGTATGAGGAAGGTATATGTATTTCATGAAAATCGGAACTTCTAATCTCAGAGAATTCCCCCGTGACACGCCTATGAGGAAAGGTATAGGCGCAGCGGCCAAATCTTTACAAGTGCCTATGGCGATGTATAGGTATCTTGTAAAGGTCGGAATGTTCTCTCAATCCCAAATGTTCCCCCACGGCTCACCTATGAGGAAGGTATAGGTGAAGCGGCCAAATCTTTATGAATACCTATGATGATGTATAGGTATCTCGTAAGGGTCGGAATATCCTCATGATCTCCGAAAGTTCCCCCGTGACACGCCTATGAGGAAAGGTATAGACGCAACGGCCAAACCTTTACGAATACCTATGGCGATGTATAGGTAGTTTGTAAAGGTCGGAACATTTTCCATTTTGATAAATTTTTCTCTCGAGAACCCCAGATGATAACGGGATACATCGAGCTTTCTTCGCGTGTCTTAACTGAATTGCAGGTCACCGAAGTTCATCAGCGTTCATCAAGCAATACCTTTGGAATAAGGTCCAAACATTTGCCAAACAATCTCAAGAATCATGGCAATGCCTCAAATTACTTCACCACTCAGGTTAGGTAAGTAATTCCAGGTATGTTTTATTCACGTCAGCATGCATCATTTCTTATTGCATTTTAAAATGGGACTCATAATCCCAACAAAAATAACATTCATTGCATTTGCATGGCAAAATTTAGGCATCAGTTTAGTCTTTGAATGCAACCTCTTCAAGCTCACTTTCAAAGAGGGGCAGCTGTTGACACCTAAATTTTGGCGATCCCGTTAGGTAAATATTGCATAGAAAAATTAGGGATTAAATTTTAACCCCTAAACAAAAATATTAAAATTGCATAGCATATAATTTAGGTTCATATAGATTAATTGCATTCCGCATCGGACCGACGCTGGCAAGAAAGCTGAGAATTCATCGCGATTGGAGGCCGAAATTCATAAGTCCAAAAGGCTTTGGTTATTTTAATTTGAGCTTAAATCAGCCTGAATTAATTTAGCCCATTTGGAATTAAATAAAAATTAAAGGATAAAGCCTAAGCCAAAGCCCATTAGGACTAGGAAATCCGGTCAATTAACCTAGGGTTGCGATATAAATACGTCGTTATGCATCATAATCAAGGGGGCCTCTCATAGTTTTCAGAGGACACAATTCTTGAGGGCACGGAAGACACAAATGAGCAAGAGCAAGAGTGAGAGATAGATTCACAGCTGAAAAGAAGAGAAGTCCTCTCCTCCCGCGGTGATTCCTCCTGTGCATGGCAATCATCCATCATCGCCGCGTCAATGCATCCATCGTTCGAGAGATTTGGCCATTGAAGACCCACTGCCAAAGCAATAAAATCTAGTCAACACTAGACATAGTCGAGCGGTAGGTTTTGTCCTTGGTGGTCTTTGTGCAGAAGATAGAGAAGAGGAGAGTGAAGAGAAAAGTATAGAAAAAGGAGGTCTTCGAGGTTTTGAGTGGCGCCACTTGGAGGACTTCTCTGGGATCAACGTTCTGCGCATTAGAGAGCATACACTTGAGGCCTTCACGGAGCACTCCACACAGTCACGCACACAAAGGGAGAAGACGTCCGTGAAGACTGCTTCGCTCAACGCTGCAGCAAGTTTCCAAGCGATTTCATTAAGTGTGACAGATTTTCCAGCGATCCTAGTCGCGCTCGCGGTGACCAGACCAGTTGACGAGCATCCAGCGATCCAAGGCAAGTTCCTTCAATTCTGAAGAACATTGAAGCCTCCTCGCTGCACCGCCACACGCCACCGAGTTTAATCCTTCACGGCAGCAAAACACCAGCAAGCCCGCGGCCAGACGTGAGACGCCGTCGCCGCTCCCAACGCCACGCCGACACTCCCGACGCTAGTCCCGGTCCGCAATCCCGATCCGTGAGGCCAAATTTGGAAATATCCCGAAATTAGGTAAGAACGTTATCCGATACTTTCAGAATATTTGGTTTCCTAGTTTTTTTCGATATCTCAAATATTTTGATGAATATTCTGTGGATAGCTAGATATTTTAGGATAATTTTGTGATATCCGCAACATTCGAAAATACACTAAGTTAGGAAACTCCTAACTTAACAACGTGTCGGGACGACTATCCGATCTCAACCATGAGATATGATACTCGGTGACACGGAAAATCTCTATCCTATCCATAACTATTTGGATACGATAATAGATTTTATTTTGTTCCCAAATTCAAACGAATTGCCTTCCATCAATATCCATAACCACGTGGATATGATCATCGGTTTATATCGTTTCCTTAATTCAAAGATAGTAAAACAAATCTTGTGGATTGCGTGGACTGATTTTGATCGTGATTGTTATCTATCTGTTTGATTTATTTCCTTTAAAAAGAAAATTCCAAAAAGATTACTTAAGATTTGATGCATGTTTATGATAGGTTTAGAATAACTTTCTTTGAATGAGTTGATAGGATAACTTTTTAATTTAAATTAGGAATTAGAGTAATTTATTTCCTAGTTTAATTTAGATATTATCCTAATCTCGATGGTTCATTTTAGGGTAATTCTTAATTTCGAATTTTCATAAAAATACTAAAAAGAAGTCACTTTAGGATAAATTAAATTATCTTTTCTAGAATAGATTGCATATTAATTTAGGCATTTTTTATTCCGAATTTCATAAAAAAAATACCAAAAATAAATCATTTGTTCGTCATTAGAATTAGGTCACGTCGTCGCATGACATATAGTTTGCATGTTAGGTTGCATTAATCGCATGTTAATTTTTGCACGTCATTACATATAGCTTAGCTTTCATTTAAATAAGTGAAAATCCTAAAAAATATTGAGTGAACTGCTTGTTAATTAGAAATCATATTAGGATTGTTGATGTGATTTTCTAGCTAACAATGCAGATGCTTACGTTGCTTCGAGGTAAGTAATTCTCCCATTCATGCAATTTATTTAATGTTTTGATTATTGGGTGTTACTTTGGTGGTTTGCGCACTCGCATGAACACCTTACATGCTAGTGACTAAGTAAAAAATGGATCTAAACTGCATGCATAAATATTTTTGGAAAGAAAAGGTACCGAAAGGGCGTTAGACTAGATCTAGCGTAACCAAGTCCCCGAGCTTAGAATCTCTGGTTCGTAGGAATAAAACATATCTCCCTATGTTTTATTTAGGTTTCTAATCGACCTACCATAAATAGATTAGTGGCGACTCCAAGCATGAAAACATTTGCACGTTAAGAACTTAAATCCTAAGTTGCGAATTGGTAGGGCTTGGGAGGGCCCGAGTTAGGCTTAGTCCTAATAATCCATTAGCCTGAGAGAAAATTTTAGGTCGCGACAGCTTGGCGACTCCGCTGGGGACTTGAGTTAAAACTCTTAGTGGACTTAGGCCAGTTTTTCTTTTCAAAAAATATTTTTGTTTGGCAGCGAGGATCCCAGGTACGTCCCTAACATTTTAGGTGTTAAATGTTTTTGCAGAATGGGAGGTATAAGGGGAGGCGTGATTGTTAACTCTTGTTTTGCAGGGAGGTGTTTGGATGTATGATTTATTTTATGCACGAAGCGCTGTATGATATAACTTGCTGTGCATGCCTTGCATTTACACTACACCGCACACACTACCCGCTGTCGGACCTGGGCGGCACAGGTTTAGGATGGTACTAAGATAGCGGACACCCCGACCACACTCGCGTGGTATGGGTCGCCCTTCTTGGTCCCGAAAAGTTTTTTTCACGGTGTCATTGAGTTCCCACCACGGTTGCACCCTTTGCAACCCGGGTCGGCTCCTTGACTAAGCCGGAGTCAGGGGAACCTTGGCCTAACCACAACCATGACTGGTTTAGCCCGGTAATCCTCGCGTCTCCACTTTGCAAGCCAGAGTCTAGATAGAAATCGAACCTCACGTTTCATGCGCATGTCTATGTGGTTGTCATGGTCCTACTGGGTGAAGTAAGTCTTCTGAACTCTCCTTTTTGCAATTAATTTAGTTATTGCATTTTTCGGGTCGATCCATGATACGTCTAGGTTGGTTTTAAATTTGAAAGTAATAATCATTGAGTCCTTTTTTTTAACAAAAAAGAAGAAGAAAGCTCTTTTGGAGAATTATTTTCAATTTATGTCTTTATTTTCCTAGATGTGTCATAGGTAATTATTTTCCTAAGAAGCTTGCCGTCGTCTTTCTTTTACAAAAAAAAAAGGCTTTAGAGAATTTGTTTTCAGGTCATAATTTCTAGGGAGTCTCAATTTTTGTTTTTCATAGTTTTATGATTAGGGATTTTGGTGCTTTTATTTCCTAGGTTGTGTCTAGGGCATTTATTTACATTTCTTTTCCTAGATCACTTTTCATAAAGTCTCGATCATATACGAATATTTTCATGAATAAACAAAAAAGACTAGAAGCGTATCATGGACCAACCTTGTCTTGACCATGTGCTTATTTGGTTCATTTCCTTTACATCAGGTAATTACGGACCGATCACGATCGCCTATTCGCACGCGATCGAGAACTAGAATGGCCGATCAAACTGACTTACGAGATCGTGTCGTTGGCATTGAGGACCAAATGAAGCAACTCCTCGTCGCAATGCAACAGATGTCCGCTGAGATCAAAGCCCTTCGGCTGACTCCTATTCCCGCGTCCCCTGAGGCATCAGCCCCAAAGCATAAAGGAGGGAAGAATGCCGATAGTGAGGAAGATGACGATCTTCCCGATTTAGAAGATGACCCCGTCCAGATTATTGTCAACAAGGAAAAACCTGATGAACGGGTCAACAAACTTGAAGAGAGAGTGAAGCAGTTGGAAGGCTCGCATGATTTGCCCTCAATCGACTTGTCTCTTTACTCACAGATCAAAATCCCGAAGAAGTTCAAGATGCCAGACTTTGACAAGTACAATGGCACCTCTTGCCCGAGAGCTCACTTGCAGCTATATCACGTACAAATGACACCGTACGTTGATAATGAACTCCTGATGATTCACGCATTCCAGGCAAGTTTGACTGGTCCTGCCCTGAACTGGTATCTCATGAAGAAGATAAATGGCCTCAAAACCTGGAAGGAAGTTAGTGAAGCATTCCTAAAGCAGTACAGGTTCATAACAGACATCATTCCCACCCGCGATGACCTCGAGCGTGCTCAGATGAAGAAGAATGAGTCATTCAAGGATTATGCTATCAGATGGAGAAACATAGCCGCACAGATTATCCCAGAACCCATAGACAGTGAATTGAAGAGGATGTTCATTAAAACGCTTCCGTTCGAATACCGTAATCGGATGGTAGCCACTCCGGCTGACAACTTCAATCAACTCATCCCTATAGGCGAACAGATTGAGATAGGGTTGAAAGATGGGTGGTTTGTGGAGCCGTCTTCTTCGACCAATAGATTTAGCACAAGAAAAGAGAAAGAACCAGCAGCTGGAGTGAATGTGATTTATACCCAACCAGGCCGACGGAATGCTAATCCTATCCCAGCAATCCAGGTAGTAGAAGCTCAACAACAAAGCACGGGTCGTCAACCCTTTCAGAAGAAAAATAACAAGAGGCAATTCACTCCCCTCCCCGGATCGTTGTCTCAAGTATTGGCGGTCCTCCGAAAGAAAGGCTTGCTTACCACTGAGCCAAAGCGGCCCAATCCTGAGCAGTTCTATAACTACGATCCATCTAAGAAATGCGATTATCATATGGGTGAGGTGGGGCACTCAACCGACGATTGTTTTACCCTCAAGCACCGAATCCAGAACCTTCTGGACACGAAGGCATTTTCCTTTCAACCCACTAAGCCGAATGTTCAGAGCAACCCGCTCCCTGATCACGCGAGCAATGTGAATGCCATATTTAGTGTCGATGCTAGTCGAATCAAGAATGTCAAGGTGTATACCACTGATGTCTACGATGGGTTAGTGAGAGCAGGTTATTACCCGAATGATGAAGTGCCTCCCCTAACTGTCATGAGGGAAAGAATCTCCAAAATGGTGGAAGCAGGAATGATCGTCTATGCTAATCACACTGGCATCATTTCCACTATCTCCGAAGTAGTTATTAATTGGGAGGAGGAGTTTGCTACATTGAACACCGGGAAGGACAAGAGTGACCCTCTGCCTGAAGACATGCCTCCGCTCGAAGACGTGTCCGATGATGAAGAGATCATAGAGAGCACGCCTAAAGCTGATGAAGGAAAAGAGGTGATCGACACTTTGGGGCAACTGAGCGATGGATGGAGAGGTATGGATGATCCAACACCTCTAATGACAGAAGATCCTGATGATGCAATAGATGGAATCACTACCTTGTTCGATAATTTCCTCATTGGAGCCATCGAGGAAGGACCGTTGGAGGGAATGGGCACTGGCCCGCAAGAGTAACACCTTTACTTTTTCGCACACTCCCCTGCGTGGGAATTTTTACTGCTTTATAGGACTTGCCCCGTCTCGGGAGCTGCTTTTTAGCAATTTTTAGGACGTGATTGTTACAATTTCCATTCCAATAAATGTAATTCATTTGGTGATAATCAATGAAATTACAAGTTTTTTTTATTTTTGAGGGCATGTTGAGGTACATCAAATCAATCCGGTGATGATATCCAACCGATAAAAAATATAGTCCAAGGAGAATTCTGAGGCCTGGGCTTCTTCATGCTTCCTCGTGTTAAAACCTTTTTGAAAAGAATTTCAAAAAAAAAATTTCAAAAATTTTAAAAAATCAAAAAAGAGAAAACTTTTAAAAAAAATGCAATGTTTAACCCTGTTTGTCCTTCTGAACCCCCTACTTTATGTTTCAGGGGCAATCTTGTGACACGTGAGGGTATGGGAACGGTCCATTCTAATGAATTATGTGCCACCGAATCTGATCTTGATGACACCGACGAACTCGAAGATTCCTCGGAAATGCTGCGTGGCCTAGAACGACATGAAATGTCCAAAGTTCTTACTTCAGACTGAACTATCACCGTCAACCAAAGTAATTCCGGAGAACCCAAAGAGGTGAAGATAGGGGCAATCACCCCCTGAGAGTGAGACGAAACACCTGATCCAGTTGCCGCATGAGTAGGTAAGTCTTTCAACCAAAAAGTGCATCAAAGATACTTCGAGGTAAATGATCTAATCCTAAAGGAGGTATTGCTAGTCTTTCCTGTTCCTGGGGGTAAATTTGCCCTAAACTACATTGGTCCATATATGGTCAAAAAGGTGCTCCCTGGAGGTGCCCTAATTCTCGCAGAAGTGGATGGTCGTGAGTTTTCCACGCCTCTTAATTCTGATGCTGTGAAGATGTATTATCCCTGATAAGATCTAACATTTTTGCGGCAAAAGTTTTAAAATATTTGGCTTATACTCGAGTCACAAACATTTCACTTATGAATAAATGGTTTCAATCAATTTAAAGATGGAATGTGTGCTTTGGCTTTAAATTCTGCTTGATCATTTTGTCGGTCTACGTCATCGACTTTAAAAGGGGAATCTATTTGGACAATCTGATAACTCATGTGGAATGAATTGAATGTGTTGAATGAGGTACATCGGGATGATGAAAGGCAAGCCCTATCCTATACACAGTCCCGTGCACTAATCCCCAGTGAGTTGAGTAAAAAAAAAATTCCATGTCTGCAAGGTAAAGAGTTATCTCGCAAAAGGTACGGCAACTGAAGTGACGAAAGGCAGTTCATTTCTCTATCCCAAACACTACAGGTTATCCATTGTTTCGCCACATTGAGCCTACATATTTGGAGAAATCCTTTCAAATTACCCCTGTCAAGAACCACCCCACATCGGGGCAAACTGGAGGTAAGTCAGCATTATAAGGTGAAAAATGAATAGAGATTTTCTTGCTCTCACTTGCATCAATCTTCGAGTGTTGCTTTTTCAGAAGAATTCACACGAAGTTCAAGTGCCTTAGGATGACGAAGAGCATTTCTTTCTCTATCCTATACACACTTTATCCTTTGCTAAGCCCAATTGAGCCTGCAAATTCGTTTCTTAAACCTAGTTGGTGATCATCCCCCACACTGGGGCAAGGTAAAAGCCATCGCTGTCCTCACAGCATATCTGGAGCGCCGATAGAAGACGAAGACCCTGAAAGTCCAAATGTTAGTCATTCGGTTAAAACAAGCCAAAATGTGGCTGGCCAATATGTGCATTGTAGACAGTGTGTGTCAAAGGTCAAAAAGAAAAAAAAAGAAGAAGAACTAGGGGGCATGAAAAAGCAGTGTGCCTGGTAAAAGCAAGGCCAATGCCCGAGAGAAAAAGAAAAAAAAGGGAAAAGAAAATCGAAAAAAAGAACTTTAGCGAAAAAATGTCAAGATACGACATGTCAAGGTCATGAATCCCAGTGGAGCAGTGGTCTTACAAGTCTCAAAGGAATCAAGTGGTGAATTCAAGTCCAATGGAACGTCTACCGAGAAGACAATCCCTGGCGAAAAGGAAGACTAGTGACAATGCCGAGATGATCACCAACTTATTCACCCTATTTATACACATTTTGAGCCTAATGATCCTTTCATTTCTCAACCCATGAGCCTAGCCTACGTTACGTCCCTTACAAAGTCTCTTCAGATTATGGCACTTGAACTAATGTAGGATTCGGATGTTTATAAGCTTAGCTCGAAGAAGTGCGAGCAAGTCCATTTCTATCTCATTTTGCAGGGTTCTTGACTTGTAAACCCGAAGACGATTGCGGAGTATTTTCTTTCAATAGCCTTGACTCAAAGAGTCCCATTTTGCTAAGACATTGACCAAGCCCACGTTACGGTCCCAGAAAAGACCTCTCAGATTGGTAAGGTCGTACCGCTTGCGAGAATACTCGGACCCTTGTCGACATGATGATGGTGAGATGGAGTGATTTTCATAAATTAGCCGCTTTTCGATGAGGATGAGAGAAAGTCCTTTCGGATCGAAAGTCCCTCATTCGACATTTTCAAGATATTCACTTGTGAATCTGGATTGTCTTATCATGATTTTCCCAAGTGAAATTTAGTAATGCTGATTTGACAAAATCGTCATGCATGAAAACCAGTTAAATTTATAGTGCATGAGTATATGTGTTCTTGATTGCCCATGAAAGCATATTACTTGTTGTCTATAACCGTCTCTAGCAGGAGACATGCACTCAAGAGTCAGAGATATCAACAGGTAAGTATGTCTCTACCCCTTCAGGTGCCTGTGTTTCATTCGAGTATCCGAGGAGAAATCCGGATATCTCACCATATTTCTCATCCGAGTGCCTGAGGAGAAATCCAGGTATCTCATTCGAGTATCCGAGGAGAAATCTGGATATCTCACCATATTTCTCATCCGAGTGCCTGAGGAGAAATCCAGGTATCTCATCCGAGTATCCGAGGAGAAATCCGGATATCTCACCCAAGTACCTGCGACGATATCCAGGTATCTCATAAAGGTTGGAATATTTTTCCAATCTCAGAAGATTCCCCCGTGACACGTCTATGAGGAAAGGTATAGGCGTAGCGGCCAAATCTTTATGAGTACGTATGAGGAAGGTATATGTATTTCATGAAGATCGGAACTTCTAATCTCAGAGAATTCCCCCGTGACACGCCTATGAGGAAAGGTATAGGCGCAGCGGCCAAATCTTTACAAGTGCCTATGGCGATGTATAGGTATCTTGTAAAGGTCGGAATGTTCTCTCAATCCCAAATGTTCCCCCACGGCTCACCTATGAGGAAGGTATAGGTGAAGCGGCCAAATCTTTATGAATACCTATGATGATGTATAGGTATCTCGTAAGGGTCGGAATATCCTCATGATCTCCGAAAGTTCCCCCGTGACACGCCTATGAGGAAAGGTATAGGCGCAACGGCCAAACCTTTACGAATACCTATGGCGATGTATAGGTAGTTTGTAAAGGTCGGAACATTTTCCATTTTGATAAATTTTTCTCTCGAGAACCCCAGATGATAACGGGATACATCGAGCTTTCTTCGCGTGTCTTAACTGAATTGCAGGTCACCGAAGTTCATCAGCGTTCATCAAGCAATACCTTTGGAATAAGGTCCAAACATTTGCCAAACAATCTCAAGAATCATGGCAATGCCTCAAATTACTTCACCACTCAGGTTAGGTAAGTAATTCCAGGTATGTTTTATTCACGTCAGCATGCATCATTTCTTATTGCATTTTAAAATGGGACTCATAATCCCAACAAAAATAACATTCATTGCATTTGCATGGCAAAATTTAGGCATCAGTTTAGTCTTTGAATGCAACCTCTTCAAGCTCACTTTCAAAGAGGGGCAGCTGTTGACACCTAAATTTTGGCGATCCCGTTAGGTAAATATTGCATAGAAAAATTAGGGATTAAATTTTAACCCCTAAACAAAAATATTAAAATTGCATAGCATATAATTTAGGTTCATATAGATTAATTGCATTCCGCATCGGACCGACGCTGGCAAGAAAGCTGAGAATTCATCGCGATTGGAGGCCGAAATTCATAAGTCCAAAAGGCTTTGGTTATTTTAATTTGAGCTTAAATCAGCCTGAATTAATTTAGCCCATTTGGAATTAAATAAAAATTAAAGGATAAAGCCTAAGCCAAAGCCCATTAGGACTAGGAAATCCGGTCAATTAACCTAGGGTTGCGATATAAATACGTCGTTATGCATCATAATCAAGGGGGCCTCTCATAGTTTTCAGAGGACACAATTCTTGAGGGCACGGAAGACACAAATGAGCAAGAGCAAGAGTGAGAGATAGATTCACAGCTGAAAAGAAGAGAAGTCCTCTCCTCCCGCGGTGATTCCTCCTGTGCATGGCAATCATCCATCATCGCCGCGTCAATGCATCCATCGTTCGAGAGATTTGGCCATTGAAGACCCACTGCCAAAGCAATAAAATCTAGTCAACACTAGACATAGTCGAGCGGTAGGTTTTGTCCTTGGTGGTCTTTGTGCAGAAGATAGAGAAGAGGAGAGTGAAGAGAAAAGTATAGAAAAAGGAGGTCTTCGAGGTTTTGAGTGGCGCCACTTGGAGGACTTCTCTGGGATCAACGTTCTGCGCATTAGAGAGCATACACTTGAGGCCTTCACGGAGCACTCCACACAGTCACGCACACAAAGGGAGAAGACGTCCGTGAAGACTGCTTCGCTCAACGCTGCAGCAAGTTTCCAAGCGATTTCATTAAGTGTGACAGATTTTCCAGCGATCCTAGTCGCGCTCGCGGTGACCAGACCAGTTGACGAGCATCCAGCGATCCAAGGCAAGTTCCTTCAATTCTGAAGAACATTGAAGCCTCCTCGCTGCACCGCCACACGCCACCGAGTTTAATCCTTCACGGCAGCAAAACACCAGCAAGCCCGCGGCCAGACGTGAGACGCCGTCGCCGCTCCCAACGCCACGCCGACACTCCCGACGCTAGTCCCGGTCCGCAATCCCGATCCGTGAGGCCAAATTTGGAAATATCCCGAAATTAGGTAAGAACGTTATCCGATACTTTCAGAATATTTGGTTTCCTAGTTTTTTTCGATATCTCAAATATTTTGATGAATATTCTGTGGATAGCTAGATATTTTAGGATAATTTTGTGATATCCGCAACATTCGAAAATACACTAAGTTAGGAAACTCCTAACTTAACAACGTGTCGGGACGACTATCCGATCTCAACCATGAGATATGATACTCGGTGACACGGAAAATCTCTATCCTATCCATAACTATTTGGATACGATAATAGATTTTATTTTGTTCCCAAATTCAAACGAATTGCCTTCCATCAATATCCATAACCACGTGGATATGATCATCGGTTTATATCGTTTCCTTAATTCAAAGATAGTAAAACAAATCTTGTGGATTGCGTGGACTGATTTTGATCGTGATTGTTATCTATCTGTTTGATTTATTTCCTTTAAAAAGAAAATTCCAAAAAGATTACTTAAGATTTGATGCATGTTTATGATAGGTTTAGAATAACTTTCTTTGAATGAGTTGATAGGATAACTTTTTAATTTAAATTAGGAATTAGAGTAATTTATTTCCTAGTTTAATTTAGATATTATCCTAATCTCGATGGTTCATTTTAGGGTAATTCTTAATTTCGAATTTTCATAAAAATACTAAAAAGAAGTCACTTTAGGATAAATTAAATTATCTTTTCTAGAATAGATTGCATATTAATTTAGGCATTTTTTATTCCGAATTTCATAAAAAAAATACCAAAAATAAATCATTTGTTCGTCATTAGAATTAGGTCACGTCGTCGCATGACATATAGTTTGCATGTTAGGTTGCATTAATCGCATGTTAATTTTTGCACGTCTTACATATAGCTTAGCTTTCATTTAAATAAGTGAAAATCCTAAAAAATATTGAGTGAACTGCTTGTTAATTAGAAATCATATTAGGATTGTTGATGTGATTTTCTAGCTAACAATGCAGATGCTTACGTTGCTTCGAGGTAAGTAATTCTCCCATTCATGCAATTTATTTAATGTTTTGATTATTGGGTGTTACTTTGGTGGTTTGCGCACTCGCATGAACACCTCACATGCTAGTGACTAAGTAAAAAATGGATCTAAACTGCATGCATAAATATTTTTGGAAAGAAAAGGTACCGAAAGGGCGTTAGACTAGATCTAGCGTAACCAAGTCCCCGAGCTTAGAATCTCTGGTTCGTAGGAATAAAACATATCTCCCTATGTTTTATTTAGGTTTCTAATCGACCTACCATAAATAGATTAGTGGCGACTCCAAGCATGAAAATATTTGCACGTTAAGAACTTAAATCCTAAGTTGCGAATTGGTAGGGCTTGGGAGGGCCCGAGTTAGGCTTAGTCCTAATAATCCATTAGCCTGAGAGAAAATTTTAGGTCGCGACAGCGCCCTAGGCCCTATTTTTTTTTTACTAATTTAAACCTGTTTCTCTCTCCTCTCACCCTCATCTGGCCAAAACTCTCTCTCTCTCTCCTCCCGAAAATCTCTCTCTCTCTTGTTCTCTCTCGGCCAAGCCTTGCCGGAGCCTCACCGCCGCCGCGCCGGAGCCCGATCGGCCCAGCTGCTGCCACTGTGAAGTTTCTGACGTCCGTACGTCACTGTTCATCGTGCGTCCCCCGTACAGTGACTGTACGATGTTCGTATGGTCCATACACGCCGTCGTCGGGAACGCCGCCGCCGGTTCCACTGTTGACCAGTGATCGGCCGCCGTTTCTCGTCGTCGTGACATTGGATTAAGTGAGTAAAATTTCTAAACCCGGATTAGGACTAATATTACGTTTTTCTGGACTGGTTTAGGTATTATCGGTACATTTTGGACTGGGTTGAGGACCGATTGGTAGAAATTATTATCGGAAAAATGTAGTGGATCAATGAGAATTATTGGGGAGAATAATTGGACTAAATGGACAATTTAGGAGTCCATTGGTAGAATTGCCGGGTATGTCCAGGTTGACTGAGTGTACGTAATTTGTGCTTAATTGTGATTGTTTGTGTACTGCCATGTCGCATGTTGTGTGGCTAACTAATGTGGGGTGTGATTGGCCAATGATTGGTTTGAAATTAATTATTGAATTGTGAATCGCCCGTTAGGCCACACGGTATTAATTGGGCTGATTGAGCACGTGTTGTGACATTGAGTGTTTAAATAAAATTGATGCTCGCGGTGCATTGTACTGCACAGCATGGTCACGCATTATGTATGCCGAGAGTGAGGCATGTGATGAAACTGTGCGAGAATGCATGCCTGCCATGAGCATGTGATCACCTAAAATACCCTGACGAGTGTTACGTGGGGTTCAGATAATAATTGGTTGTGTGATCACCTAAGGACCTTCAGGTCGTGACCTTCGGGTCGATACCGTCCTCATGCACTTTGAAGTAGGACGATACTCGGTACGTCCGGAAGACGACCATCCTCATGCACTTTGAAGCAGGCTCTGGTTCGTAAGGAGATCAGTGTTGCACCTCATGCACTTTGAAGCAGGCTAGAAACACTAGGCCAGATCGGTGATACGCCTCATGCACTTTGAAGCAGGCTAGATGTACTGGGTCGTGAATATTATTGACTCGAGTCGTAATAAATATTAATAAATTGGGCAATTGCCAGTGTGCCAGTGTGGGCCAGTGGGCCGAGAAATGCATCTATCATATTGACGATATCTGCATGCATAAACATACATGGACTAGCGTGCGAGTGGGTGAGACTTGGTGCACAAGCATGTGTTTGGCATACATGTGACTACGTGTACCACGTATGTACCATGATTATTATATACTGAACTGTCTAACCTGCAGGGTCAGAAACTTATGTGATTATTGTTATGTTATGCTTTTAAGTGTTTATTTCCGGTCAGGAGATTGCATGCTAGCCTAGCCGAGGTTTAGGGGTTGAACTCACTGAGATTCGTCTCACGGTTGTATAATCCAAACATTTCAGACCCCCGACCCTGACTATGCCGAAGATACATGCACTTTTTGGGATCCCGACGCAGATTCAGCAGTCGACTAGTGTTTTTCCTTCTGGCAATAGGGAGGCGTATGTACGGTATCGATCTGTGGTTTTCATTGATGTTGGGGAGTATTTCTATCAAACTCAGGAATATGTAGCGTGGTGTCTTCGGGATGCGAATGGGAACATGGGTCGACCCTTGAAAACCTTCGATGCCCCACTAGATGCGAATGGCTTGATGGAGCTCATATATGCGGATGGTGAGATAATAAACCCGCAGGACGTTTATGAGGTTGATGGCGTTTACAAGCCCATGGATGAAGAACCTAATGTACCAGTGGAGGACCCCGAGCCGATGAAGGAGGAGGAAGATGAACCCGAGGCCATGGAGCAGAACGTAGCCGAGGACGGAGAGGTTGAGGAGTTAGGATCAGACGAGGAGGGGTTCGAGCTTTACCTTGACCCTGAGTTGGAGCTGGACTCCGAGGATGAACGAGCACAGGCCATGGATTCGGAGGAGTCAAGGTCTAGTGAGGATGCCTCTGAGGAGTTGTCAGATGATTCTTCCGGGTCGTCCGATCCTGATTGGAAGCCTTAGGGTCACCTAATGTCCATAGCTAGTAAGGAGGACCGTTACTTTTTGGATTGTAGCCCTCTCCCTGAGTTTTAGCCTGACCTCCCTAACCGCTTAACCCTTTTTGACCAAGTGGCTACTGATCGTTTGTATCTTTTTGTGGTACTCGTATATGATGTACAAATGGTTTTAATAGTAATATAAAATGTGTAATTATTTTTCTGTTATGGTGATTGATGCGTGGCTATCATTGGCTCATATTATTACTGTCTGGGTTTGTTTATTTATTGCTTCCGCTCGTGTTTGATCTCTATTTGGGCATGGGTCGGCGACGCTTCTTGGGAGCGTTGCATCATAATCGACCAAGGTAGGGATGTTGCGTGCCGTGGGGTTCGGGGCGTGACAGGAGGGGCCGGCGGAGGTCGCCAACTCTAGGCGAGGGTGGCCAGCCCTCACTAGCCCTAGGAGAGGCTTTGTCGGCCCTTAGCAAGGACCGACGACCCTCGCTAGGCTCGAGCTATGCAGGGCGGAGCGAGGGTGCCCAAATCTTGGCAATGCTAACCCTCCCCTAGGGGCGGCGACCCTTGCTAGGCTCAGGCAAGACCTCACCACCATCAACCACTCCGGTGATAGGCGGGACAACGGCAACACCCATCGACGAGGCCCGGCTCTGCCATTCTCTTTTTCTTTAAATAAAATTTTAGCTTTTTTAATTGTTTAATCTAATTTAAATAAGATTTAAAAGAGAAAATAATAAGAAATGCCACGTAGGGGAGATAAAATAATTTAAAAGATAAAAAATTAAAAGATCCAGCGCAAGTTACGAGGGATAAGATAGCCAACCAGTGGAGAGTTCTTTTCCGCTGGACTTTAGCCGGCCAATCCGCGAGCTTGTTCGTTTGTCTTGGGCAAAAGGCTAAGCGCACTCCGCTAAGATTGGCCAATTATATCTTGCAAACTTCGGCCCAAGCGCACTCCATGGGCTTTGCTCCTCAGCAAACAACTCACCGAGGAAGGACAGTCACTTTCCAACAAAATACTCTCTGCACCTTGTACGTCACGATGAAACTCCTCCTCTGCAAGCCGAAGTCCCTCGAGCATTTGCCAATTTAGCCCTAAACTTATTATTTAGATATTTAGTCGGAAGAAGTACATGACTAAATTGGCAAATTGTCAAAAGATTTAAGACTAAATTGATAAATTATCAAAATATTTAGGACTAAATTGATTTCTATACAATAGGTATAAGACTTTCCGGATAATTTTCCAGATCAGAGTGAATTCTCCTCTTTCTCTTTCTCTTTCTCTGGTCGAATCACTCCACTATATATAAGACAAGATATCAAAAAAATTTATAAGGAAAGAAATATATTCTTTTATCCTCTTCCATCGAATGATTCACTTTTGCTTCTTCCCTTTTTTTAGAAAAAATATATTTTCCTTTAGCCCGCTCATCGCAATCATCCCGCGATTTGTCACACTCCATTCACGGTCCGCTTGCCCTTTTTTCCTTCTTGTTACTTTCGAAATTTTGTTCTCTTCCTACGCGTTATTTCTTTTCTTTCCCAGCTCCACCCACCCATTGTTTAACATCATGCCAAAGTTCACGGATCTTGCCCCTCACTCGCTGCATCTGCACCATCCTTTATCTTCTTCAATCGTGAGCCCATTATCTTGGGTAACGAATTCCGCTGACTCCTCCTCTTAGCTGGCCGTGATTTCTTTCCTGATTTTGCCTTTTCAAATCTGCTCGTGTGTTCGCGTTTGGCCTTCGAAGGTGAAAGGAAAAATTACTAAAAAAAATCATAAACCTAAGCACAAATAAGAGTAAAAAGAATCATCTATTAATTTTAGTATGTATTTCGTATAATTATAGCTTTCATATGTGTCATTACACTATAATCTGTGTATTTTAACTTCTCTATTTTAACCTAGGCATTGGCTCGTGAGCTGGTCCTATTTTAGATGAGAGACAGAGAAAGCGTACGAGATGGACATAAGGTAGGGATGAGGATCACAGTCTCCATACCTGCCCACAAATTGAAACTTGCCTCGCCATCACCCCCATGCCTTGCGTAGCAAACCTCCTTGGAGCAAGGTTGCCCCTTGGGCACTGTTAGCACTTTCTATTATATAATTATTTAGTAAAAAGCATCATTATAATATTACTTTCATCATTATAGGTGGGTGCTTAAAAAAGAAATGCCTCAATAATTAATTTTATAGAGCGAAACAAGTTCCTACAAAAAAGCAAGGCTTATTAGAGAAAAGGTTGTCTTACGTCTTTTTCATATTTCATTTCATATTTTATATTATTTACCATCATAATAAATAAATATACATTTAAAAGAAAAAAGAAAAACGGGGCGAATTTATTGGGCCGAGCAGGATTGGGTTATATCTGGGCTTTCTAGGCCCGCCCCATTTCCTGATCCCACGAGATATTTTTCGTGAGGAAAACTTGCTGACTTGGGGTGGCGCCCCACGAGGCAAGAATTCCTCACTCCCCATGCCCATTCCCAATGACAACCGAGGGAGACGTAACAACCAAGACTCGCGATTGCGATGAAACGATGAAGACTCCCTAGCCAATGGCTTGCGTGGCGGCCTTCCTTCAGATTTTTGAGAGAGAGAGAGAGAGAGAGAGAGAGAGAGAGAGAGAGAGTTAGTTTTCCTCGTTTGGCATTTGATTTGCTTAAGAAATGAGTCGACGCAAATATTTTTCTAGTCGATAGAAAAATATATTTAAATTCAAGAAAATGATTTACTTTTTGAGAAAATCACAAGACATATTCTAAAATATGACCAAATATCAACGTTTGAACTCGAAACTCTACGCTTGGGCATGGACATCCCAATTGCTTCCTGGTTTTCAGTGCCCTGGCCCTAGTCCGTCCATCGAGACCCTAGTGCCTCGGTGCCTTGTTCTTAAGAAAAATTGATTTTTTTATTATTTTTTGCCTATATATATATTTTTTATTCTTTTTTATTCTTTTTCGTTTTCCTTCTTTCTTAACCGGTGGCCGGCCACAAGCGAGGGATGACCTTGCCCGAGGCCGGCGGGCAAGCCGAGCCTCGCTGGCCTTGGGCGAGGTGGAGCTCACCTGAGGCCAGCTTGTGATGAGGCTCGAGCTCGTTTGTTCGAAGCTAAAAGAAAAGAAAATAGTTAAAAAAATTGAATTGTATTTTAAAAAGAAAAGAAATTTGAAAAAAGAAGAAAAATTTTAAAAAAATAAAACCATTGAATGGACTGCATGAAGGAAAATCAAATATGATTTTCCATGCCAAACAACGAAAAATACTTTTTAATTTATTCTCAGGTTTTAGTCAAAATATCGAAAAATATTATCATTTCCTTGGAAGATGACTTCCTGGATTTTTTGCAAAATAAACTGAAATTTGAGGACGATGTCTTCGTAAGCGGTGGCTCACAAGGTGGTCTTTCAGCCACCCGAAAAACAAAAGAACAAAGGAAAAAAGGTGGTCTTTCATTTAGATCTGATACAAGTGATGTGTAAGTTTGTGCGCGTGAGGGGGGTGGGGGGCCACTCCATTGGCTTATTGTTACTCGATACTCATACGCCAGTGTCACGGTCAAGAGGTTTCTAACACCAAGGACCGTGACACATCAATGAAGACCCGTTCAAAGCTTCCGGAATTTTCCCAAGGACGGGCGAAACGGTAATTGTGCCGGGGTTCTAGAGAGTTCTCGGCATAAATGCCGGTAGTTGATAGCTCTCGGAATAAATGTCGGTAGGTGGTCGACGAGAACGATAGTTCTCGGCATAAATGTCGGGGGCCACTCCATTGGCTTATTGTTACTCGATACTCATACGCCAGTGTCACGGTCAAGAGGTTTCTAACACCAAGGACCGTGACACATCAATGAAGACTCGTTCAAAGCTTCCGGAATTTTCCCAAGGACGGGCGAAACGGTAATTGTGCCGGGGTTCTAGAGAGTTCTCGGCATAAATGCCGGTAGTTGATAGCTCTCGGAATAAATGTCGGTAGGTGGTCGACGAGAACGATACGATCTCGGCCACTCGTCTAGAAATCGATCAATGGTTGTAATCCGAGGCCCTCTACTATATAAAGGGGTGTCCTCCTTCTCATTTGAGACATCCAAAACAACAAGAAACAGTTGCTTTCTCTTCCATTCTCTTCCAGAGCTTCTCTCTCTAGATTCTCTCTCTACGATCCGAGTGTCCGAGCGAGTGAGTGATCGGCAAAAAGGCTTGGCCTAGGCTTTCCAACGATCCAAGGAAGCCTAAGTCGCCGCACGGGTCGTTCCCAAACTATCGGCCCGTGACACCAGTCACCCACCTTTGCATGGTTGGTTGGTGGTGAAATGGACGTGAGAAGAGAGAGAGAGAGAGGGTAACGCAATCGTTAGGCCACGCCGCTTAGAAGGACCGCGGCGACTTGAGGTGTTGACATCATAGTACGACGGTAGAGAAGCTTTGGGCAGTGGTCCAGTGGGTGGAGAGGGAGGAGAAGGGTAGTATGGAAAAAAGAACAAACGGGAGAAAAGGGAAGATAATTCACGCCGTTTAAAAATGGATTTGTACTGATGTGTTAATCTTTCAAGAGGGTAAATTTGAACATTTGACATTATCCGGTAACTTAACAGGTTCGTGCTCCTATAATCACAACCCTCAGCCACATATCCTAGGATGAAATTACAAGGGTTCTAGAAACATTTCGATAAGAGTTAGATATTTTTGGTGATTTATTTCGTACCTAAACAGTTCAAATCAATTCTCTCTGCAATATTAAAGTTGATATTAACTGAAGCTCTACCCAATTCTAAAATTCACAGCTCGGCCCTTAACTCGAGCTTAATCGAGCTTGATAGTTCAAGTTGGAGCTCAATTAGAGGTCATATAAATCACCACTGCTCAAGCCTAGATTTACTCAAAGCTCGACTTAAGCTTGAGTTCTAACTTGATTTTTGGGACTACTATGACGAAGGATTGGCATTAAAAATATGTTGATATGTATAAGTGTGTTTCTGGAGATTAAAAATTTCCCTATTAGAGAATATCGTTATTATATATTATGGATATTATTTGATATTTCATTATTCTCTAAGATTTTTTTTGGTCGAAACGTGATTCTCTAATAGTTTGTTATTCTCTAAAAGAACTATTTTCCTTTTTCTATGCATGTTGTTTGGGTCTAAATACCCTTTTAAAGGAAAGTCAATTGAGCAACAATGTAATCTTTATTGATTCTCTCTCCCTCTATCTCTAAGATCTTAAAATATTTACACATATGTAGAAATAACCAAAATACCTAGACAATTCAATTAAATATTCAAAGCCACCCGATCTCGTTTATAGCAAAAACTCGTCTAATTAAAAATTTGATGGGTGCCCACGATTTTGTCGCCCTGCGAATGATATGGGAAAGCATATTGACCAAAACAAAATATGGGAAAGCATGCCTAGGCACCAGACAGACAGATGGGGGACAAGGCCAAACCCATTGAGGAAAATGTTTACTGAAGGAGATAATAACTCAGCGCTGGATGCAAACATCGAGCGAGACAAGAAGTAAATTGACACATGACAACATAGTATTTTAGGTACAATGCACATATTTACTTTAACATTAAGTAAATTCAAAAGGTATAGAAGTTTGATCGGTTGCCTTGAGACGGCGCTCGGGTGCTCAATTTGAAAAAGTCGTGATATAACTTTTCTAAGACCTGAGTTTTTCACTGTCCTTGTCCCTAATCATGTATCATGCTTCTCGACAAAAGAACACTGCAAGTGCTATAACTTGTGTACGTCGTTCATTTTGGTACCATAAGTTTTTTTTTTTATCACTTTAGTGCTAAAATTTTTGAAAAATGATCACTTAAGTGCAACTTCGGTGCCGTACACAATTTTTCACCGGAAATCCAACGTGGCATTTTTTTTATTAATTTCTGAAGCTGATGTGGCTCGCCGGAGATTGTCACTTAAGTAATCGTTTTTCAAAAATTTTAGCAATTAAATGATCGTTTTTCAAAAATTTTAGCACTGAAGTGATCCAAAAAAAACTTTTGGCACTTAAGTGATCGTTTTTCCTCCGATTTGGCACTTAAGTGAGCCGACGAAAACTTTTGGCACTAAAGTGAGCGCCATACACAAGTTATGGCACTTATAGTATCGTTTTGCCCATGCTTCTATGATCTTAAATTTCCACGGATAGCCCCGCTTGTTGAAATAACAATTTACGTTTGTTGAGGTCGACTTTTCTTTGAGCAAAATTCCTGGGTTGTGTGAACCCAGATTTTCATTATGTTTGCTAACTAATATGTTGTGACGAAAATGCTTGATGATACTTAGGAATGGGAAGTGCATTGGAGATATTGTGTGGCCAAACCTATGGAGAGCCAAACAGTACACGTGCTTGGAGTTCCCACACAATGAGCTATTCTTACTCTTCTATGGCTAAGCATCCCTCTTGCAATCTTATGGCTCTACACCTCCGACTTCCTCGTAGCTTTTGGTAAAGACATCAGATTTCCGTGGAAGCGAGAATTTTCGATCATCTGATGATCTCAAGTCTATTCGTACAAACTAGAAGAATCACAAATAGAATCGAAAAACTGTAGCCTCTCTAAACTCCTTAGATTGAATAGAAGCTCTTGCTCCTCCAATTGAGGATGGAGCTCGCGACTAAGAACTTGAAAAGGTTGTGGAGCGATTTCTTGTCGAGCGGCTGGACTTGAGGTAGCGGGATTGTTTTGATCGTTCAGAATGAATCCAGGAGTAAAATCAGGAAAAATTTGGACAAAATTGCCCCTGTTTTAATGGCTGGCAAAACTGGCCGGCAAAAATTTGCCAGACAACTAAGTTCAGGCAATTATGAGAAACTGAATTGGCCACTTTATGATTATAATTGAAATAATATTCACTCGGGGCTTTTTTAAAAAAAAAAATGACATGAGGTCCTTATTTGAAATTTTACTCCAACAACCCCACTTTGTTATAAAGAGAGGAGAGAGAGATAGCCACAGACGGAACGTAACCCGAAAAAAATGGGAGGAAGAGGAGGAGAACCAGAAATTAATGGAGCGATTCCTCGGGAATCTCCGGCGATCCAAAACCGAAAACCCGATTGTGAACACGAACACAACGATGACCACGAAGCATCCCCACATCCCTCTGTTCGAAGATACGAGAATCGCGTGAGAAAAATCACAGAAGTGAAGAAGCAGATATGGCTATCGGGGCCGCTGATTGGAGTGAGCATATTGCAGTACAGCGTGCAGGTGATCTCCGTCATGTTCGTGGGCCACCTTGGGGAGCTCCCTCTTTCCGGCGCATCCATGGCCACGTCCTTCGCTTCGGTCACCGGCTTCAGTGTCTTGGTATTCTCCATTCCATCCCTTTAATTTCTCATGCCTCGTTAATTATGCTGCAACGTTCATGTTCCTGATACATCTTGGCAGCAGCAGTTGTTGTGTGCGATTGTCTCTGATAATGGACTTGCTAGTTAAAAGAGGGGAATAGACTAAATGATTGAGGAAACTATGATCTAAAGGCGACAATAAATCAGCAAAATAAACCCATCTTTACTGTAACATGAAGGAAACTTGAAAGGAAAAGAAGTCCGATTTGTTGCCTTGAGATGACATTCGGGTGCTAAATTCGAAGAAGTCATGGTAATACTTTTCTTGGAGTTATCTCCGAGGTTTCACTATCCTTGTCTCTAAATATATATATGCTTATCTGGTGTTGAATTTTCACGCGTGACCCTACTGATGGAAATGACATGTTGCATCCTCTGAGCTCACTGGTACTTTGAGCATAATTCCCAGGTGGTGTGAACTTAGATTTTCATTTTGTGTGTGAACTAATACGTTCTAACCAAAATGCCCAATGACAGTTAGGAATGGGAAGTGCATTGGAGACATTGTGTGGCCAAGCCTATGGAGCCAAACAGTATCACATGCTTGGAGTTCACACACAACGAGCAATGTTTACGCTTCTATGCATAAGCATCCCTCTTGCGGTCATATGGTTCTACACCTCCGACATTCTCATAGCTTTTGGCCAAGATGTGGAGATTTCCAGGGAAGCGGGAATTTTCAACCGTTGGATGATCCCAAGTCTATTCGCGTATGGTCTCCTCCAATGTCTAAATCGGTTCTTGCAGACGCAAAATAACGTTGTCCCAATGATGATGAGCTCTCTAATTATTGCTTCTCTTCACGTACTCGTCTGTTGGGTCTTCGTCTTTAAGTTTAGACTAGGAATCAGAGGGGCTGCTTTGGCAAATGCGATTTCAAACTGGAACATTGTGATTTTGCTGACGATTTACGTGAAGCTATCTCCCACTTGCATCGAAACGTGGACCGGTTTCACAAGAACTACCTTCCTTGACCTTGTTAGCTTCATGAAGCTTGCTGTTCCTTCGGCAGTTATGATTTGGTAAGTACCTATTTGTGATTATGTTTGCTAATGTGATGCAAAATTTATGATTAAAAGAAAAAACTAGTGGTTGTTTGGTTTTTTTCGAAGCAATTTGATTATAATTGATCAGGCTTTATTAATCTAAGTCACCTATTTCAGAAGTGAGAGTCCTAGCCTGGAACTAGTATACTTACATCACTCGTTTCTTGATTTACTTTCTTCCACAGCTTGGAGTATTGGTGCTTCGAGATGGTCGTTCTTTTATCGGGTCATCTGCCAAATCCGAAACTAGAGACATCTGTGTTATCGATTAGGTATGAATTGAAAAAAAAAATGTATAAGCATGACTATTCTTTTCAAGGAATTAGAAGTTCGGAACCACATTCATACCCTTATTTTTGCAGCCTCAACACTTGTTGGATGGTCTACATGATCTCTGTCGGTCTCGGTGGAGCAATCAGGTTCGTTGAGTCATTCGTTTCACTTATGCTGTTTAATATGAATAAGAGATAAAAAGAAAAGAAGATAACTAATCTTGCTAAAAGAAAAGAAGATAACTAATCTTGCTTGGCATTGCCTTCACTAAGACGCATTTCCAAAACTGTAAGGGGAGGGTAAAAAATCAGATTTTATGAGGACAAGTTTCACAATACTATTGATATTGTGGTACGGAAGGAGACAACAGCATTGACAGCCAAATGTTTAATCATCTTGTTTTTTTTAATCTAGAACTAGATAAAATATAAACATTTGGGTTTGATCCCAGTTCATACGTTTGGACAAAACTGAAAACTGTTAATATGTAAGACCCTACTAAGAGTGTTTATTTCATACAGTACTAGAGTGTCGAATGAATTAGGTGCGGGCCGCGCTGCAGGGGCGCGCTTGGCATTACGAGTTATGATCGCCATCGCCGTCATAGAGGGTGTAACAGTTGGAGTCCTGACTATTTCAGTACGCCATGTTTGGGGGAAGCTGTATAGCAACGAGGAGGAAGTTATTAAATATGTCTCCAAAATGATGTTGCTTCTCGCTCTCTCGGATTTCTTGGATGGGTTTCAGTGCGTCCTTTCAGGTCCTAAACTTGACTCCACTTAATATGATTTTCATCCTATTAGTTGCTAGTGGATATATTTCTCTCTATAAGCCTTTCTAGGACAGTATCATGTGTGTATCTCGCATGTCCTCGTTACAAATACGTTGTCTCTTTTTACATGTCCGAATTAAAGTCCTCTGCACAGATTATGATAATGATCGATTGCAGGATCTGCGAGAGGATGCGGATGGCAGAGACTCTGCTCTGCGATAAACCTTGGAGCTTATTATGTTGTGGCGATTCCTTGTGCCATACTGTTTGCATTTCGTTTCCATCTTGGAGGGATGGTATGAATTTCTCTACATGTTTATGCACGCAGAGACTTATTGGTTCAACATTGATAATGTCCAAGTTATCGATCTTGAAGCAGGGTCTATGGGGAGGAATCATATGCGGACTCTTTGTACAAGTCGTCGCACTCATCATAGTGAATACATGTACCAACTGGGATGAGGAGGTAACTAACTCCCACTAAACTCTCTGTTGTGCAGATGGATTGATCCTGTACGTCCTCAACACTTTTGCACCTTTTTCCTTCTCTTTCAGGCAAAGAAAGCCGTGGACAGAGTTAGAGCACAACGAGCACGTACTGATGAGCAGCAAGAACAGGGACAGATTCGATGAATATTGAAGAAGGGTTTTGGGACCAAGGTGTGATGTAATAGTCTCTCTAGATCCAAACATATAACTTGCTGCGTATACAGCAGAATCATACGGACCGTATCAAACATTTATATATATATATATATATATATATATGTTGGAGTATGGATTCACGGTTTATGAAATAATATTTAGATTTTGATAGAAAAGTGAAAAGGGAAAAAACCACAAAAAATCCCAAATTATACCCATTGTGACACATTTACTCCAAATTATATATATTGTGACACATCTACCATCCGTTACAATTCTGTCCAAAATCACCGTTAAAAAGCTGACGTGGATCCCGCGTGGTACTTTTAGAGACATGTGGCTCTGATGTGGCGCCACGTGAGCGCCACATTGGAAAAAGAAAAAAATTAAAAAAATTCATTGTTCATCGTCTTCTCCACAACTTCGCGAGTATTGTTCATGGTGTTCTTCGTCTTCAATCGGTTGGCCAAACTCCTCTAATGCTCTTGCTTCACTGGCCACTGCTACCTAGACCTTTGATGGCTCTCGTCGGTGCTTGCCCGATCATCCACAAACTTCGAACATCAAGGTTCAAGCCAAGCTTCGAAGCTCGACCTTCAAGCCAAGCTTCAAAGCTTGGCCTTGGCTGCTTGCGACCACTCGGCAGCTTCGAAGGTCGAGGTCAGATCTCAAGTCAAGCTTTGTGCTAGAACGGTCACGGCGGCCGCAAGATTCGAAGCTTGGCCACGGCGGCTTGCGACCACCCATCAGCTTTGAAGCTCAACCTTCAAGCTGCTTTGAAGCTTGGCCTTGGCAGCTTGTGACTACCCGCAAGCTTCAAAGGTCAAGGTCAGACCCTCAAGCCAAGCTTCGAGCTAAAGCGTTCATGGCGGCCGTGAGCTTCGAAGCTTGGCCATAGTGGCTACCACCCGTGAGCCTTGAAGGTTGAGGTTAGACAAGCCAAGCTTCGAGCTGGAGAGGCCATGGCGGCCTATCAAGCTCGACCTTCTTGAAACTTCGTTTTTGTACTGTTCTTCCTTGCGGAGAAGACAATGAACTATGTTTTTTTTTTCCTTTTTCCAAGGCCAAGCTTCGAAGTTTGGCTTGAAGGTCGAGTTCGAAGCTCGCGGCTACCATGGCCGCTCGAGCTCGAAGCTTGGCTTGAACCTTGATCTTCGAAGCTAGTGGATGGTCGGGCAAGTGCCGACAAGAGCCGCTAGAGGTCTAAGTAGCAGTGGCTAGCAAAGCAAGAGCATCGGAGGAGTTTGGCCAACCGATTGAAGACGAAGAACACCATGAACAGTACTGGCGAAGATGTGAAGATGATGAACAGTGAATTTTTTTTATTTTTTATTTTTCCAATGTGATGCCCGCGTGGCGCCACATTAGAGCCACATGTCTCTAAAAGTGTCACGTGGAGTCCACATCAGCTTTTTAACGGTGATTTTGGACAGAATTGTAACATAGGGTAGATGTATCGCAATGTGCATAGTTTGGGACTTTTGGTGTTACAAAAAATAATTTGGGATAAATGTATTATAATGGGTATAGTTTGAAGTTTTTGGCGATTTTTTTCCAAACAAAAAAGACATGGTTCGCGCTAGCTCACGTGGGTGTCCCGGTGCAAAAGTAAGATGTTGAAAAGATTGGCACAGGGGAATTTATAAAATTTACTTTTTTTTTATCTCTAGTTGCTTAGTGTTGGAAACTCATTAACAAAAATCCCTTTTGAAAATCTTGGATCCATATCAAGGGTCTCGAATTCGGGATAGATTTTTAAAGTCAAATTTGTTCGAATTGTAAGGTTGAAAATAGACATTTTGTGATTATACAGTGTATGTTCAAAGTTTGGCTCTAATTTCATGTTCGATGGATGGCTGTGGGATCGTTCAAAAGTCAGAATAGTGTTGGATGTTTCGATGGTAAATGCCTTAAAATTAACCAAAAAAAAAGTAGAAATCATAGGCTATAGAGAGCAGAGCCTCAAAACGGCGGCCTGTTGTTTAACCCTCTGAGCAATCATTGCTTTGGCAATGTTGCCCCCTCTTTCCCGATTCTTCTTTTTTTTTTCCTCCGTCATCTTTTTTCCTGGGTAGCAAAAAAAAAGCAGAAATTAGAAAATTTTCCTAATAAGGCCCAAAATATCTTTCTTTTCTTAAATAAGAGTCTGAAGTAGACTTTATTTCAATTAAAGACTTGAAGTGTCTTCATATTTTCAAATAAAGGTCTGAAATAGACCTTAAGAGGCCATATCAGTCTCAAAGAAAGGTTTGATCTCACCGGCTAATTAAAGGCATTTTCGCCTTTTTTTTTTCTTTTTTCCTTTTTTATTTCTTTCCAAAAAAAGAAAACAAGAAAAAAAGCTAAAACTTACAAAAAGAAGAAGAAAGAAACGCACAAGCCCTTCGCCTATGGTTGTCGCCCCATCACAGGCATCTTGGCAAGGGCCGATGACCCTTGCTGACTAAAGGCAAGGGTCGCATTGGGACAAGGGCCGATTGACAGTCGCCATAAGGGCTAGCGACCCTCACCTAGACTGGGCCAAGGGTGCGGCCCTCGTCGAGGCACTGACGAACCCACTGGCCATCGCCACCGCCACCGCCCCACTAGGGATGAGGCAGCGGCCATAGTGCTCCCGCCTATATATTTTTTCTTTTTTTAGAAAAAAACTTATATCTTTTTTTAATTTTTAATATAATTTAACTAAAATTTAGGTTAAAATTGTCTTTGGGCGAAAATACCTTAACCTGCCGGAATATTTAGCCGGCCAGCAATGTTGAGCCCTTATTTAAAATTCCTATAGTCACTTCAAGCTTTTATTTAAGAAAATGAGGATACTTCAGACCATTATTTGAAATAAGATCCATTTCAAATCCTTATTTAAAAAAATAAAGTTACTTCAAACCTTTATTTGAATTTTTTCCAAGAAATTATAAACCAGAAATTTAAAAATTGAATTTACGAATATTGGCATTTCCGCGGTTGCCAAAAAAAATGATGGTACGCCCACCACCCCCTTCTCCATCGCTGATTTTCCCTGATTGACCCCGATCACTTCGACACGTGGATCATACGATGACGCGCAAGACTATGGAGCCTCGTCTTGGGTAGTTACGAGGAGATTTTCTATAGAGAATCTACAGAACTTTGGTTTCTCGTCGAAAGGCAAAGTCCTGTATCTAAAACCACGTATAGTGCAGCAAGTTATATATGGGCCACTTTAAATTCAAAATATAAGTCAATATGAATTTTAAAAATAAAATTTCAAAATAAATGGATTAAAAATGGATTTGTAGCAGACCCACTCTCAACACATTTAACAACCCGATTATTAGGTCTCGCTGTCTCAGCCTTTCAAGTAACCCATTTTCGTTTGCTGATCGACCGGGTGCTGTGCGCGCGCCAAGCTTTGGATCATCGCCTCCTGCTTCTTCCACAGCAGCTCACCACTGCAACTGGGCTGGCCTGCGTCTCCACCGTCCGGTTGCAGCTTGCGGCCGACTCCCCCGACCGACGGCGCCACCACTCGACCTCCGAGGCGGCTCCTCCTGCGCCCACCCCAGCGGAGTCTCCTCGACATGGCATGCGATCCTTCCGTCCAGAGAGGGCGACTACCGGAGGAGGATGGATCCCCGGCAGCTGGTGTCTTGCGAGGAGCTGTCATGGAACGTGGCTTGGGGCGCGAGGCCGGCACGGTGGCTGCAGAGGCCGGACTCCGCTGGGCTCCTGTTCGGTGTCTACGCTTTGCCTCACGCCAGTTGACACGGCCGAGTTGAATCGCGGGCAAGGAGATCGTTCCGGAGGAGAGGGTCGAGGATTGTGATTCCTTGCACGAGGCTAAGCGGAAATCTCCCGATTACAGAGTGACAGGTTATTTGTGGATAAATCGTGCGTGTGTGGAGATGATTGATTGCACTTGCGTGGTGCGTGTCCTCTGTTTGCGTATATGCCTTTGCTTCTTACTGGTGCATCCATAGGTTACTTATTTGTTCTGTGAAGTCTCATTCTACGGGAATTGTGTTGCTTTGGGTTTCGTTTGTGTCCATTTACTGGATTAGGATGGTGGGAGAGTTTTGAAACTCAATGCGCTTTACTGTGTATTGATGATTCTGTATTTTGTTTCTTCGGTTACAGATTAGTGACACTGGCGGATGATGGGAGCTTCTTGTTTGGCACTGGCAGTGTAATCGAATAGCAATGTTGTCATGTGATCCCTGTTTTTGCCACTTTATTGATCGGTGTAGATTAATTTCGCGTGAATTTCTGTCGACAAGTTCGGAAAAACTGGTTTAGGAATGCGACGGTGCCATGAGCAGCCCACTTAATACTGTTCACTACTCTTCCTCATCGTTGGGCCACTGCAAAGGCATGGGCTATCGATTGATTTTTGTGCAGTGGTCAGAAGACGTTGGTGTGGGTGTGGGCTTTTGACCCATTTATGATCTATTTTTTTGGGCTTTATTTTTCTCAAACCCATTAATGATCCATTTAAAAAAAAACGAGTTATTCATACGGAATTCGGCTTATCAAATCTAAGTGGAACCCATTTTGCCTGCCCTAAATTCTTTGTAAGTATTTCAATTTAGAGGTTTTTTTAATGTTCTTCATTTTATTTACAAATTTTTGATTGTTTAATTTTTTTTAATTTGATATGAAGTTTTTAATCAAGTACCATATACATGTGAAGAGCTTAAAGTGGGTTAAATGGGTGAATATGAGTTTTTCTAGAATATTAATGTGTTTTAATAATATGGGTTGAGTCGGGTCGGGTATTGGGCCAAGTATGAGTCATTAAATTTACATTACATGGAAATTGGTCAAAACGAGTTAAATGGGTTAATAAGGATTTGACCATTTTCGACCTGAGTCAAACCCGAGTTGACTCGACCCACCCACTTGATGGTCCTAAAGTTAACACCCAAAGCAGAGCTTCCACTAACCCTAGCTTCCCTCCCTCTCTTCTCTTTGAAGCCCTAACCATGGCCTAACGCAGGCTCTTATCCATATTCCTCCTATCCCTAGTAGATTTCGAATCAAAACCAACAGGTTCGCGGTTGTAAAGCCTCTATGTTCTTGTTCGTCGATGCAAAGCTCACCCATGTCTCCACATTGCTTATGCGCCATGCGAAATCCTGGTCCACGACCCGATTCGAGCACCTAAGCTTCCTCACCAACTTAGATGAGCTGGCCTATGGGGTCTCCCATTCTTCAGAGGTAACAACTTAAGGATGAAAATTACTAGAAATTGGAGCTCGGGTTAGGTTGGGTATAGGGCTATCATTCTTGAGAAATGACTCGGTTTGGGGGTGGGACCAAGAGAAAGAAAGGTGGATCTAGATCGGGTTAGGTATGTGAACCCAAAATTTATTGCATCAATATGGATTCAATGGGTCAATTCAGGAACGGCAAGATAGAAACTTTACAAAATTCAAGTTCTGTAGATTATAAAAATTTCAAAGAGCATATTCTATAATTAAGAAAATTTCTGTCAAGCATCCACGATAAAGATATAATTCATGCTAGCTTCAGTAGGTGTCTCTCGAGCAAAAGTAAGATCTTCAAGAGAGTCTTATTAACGAGTGTCATTGAGGCACCCATAAAGCATACTCAATGAAGAGCATTTTAATTTTCACAGCATTGGTTACTCATAAAATAACATAAACAATGTATCGAAAATAGTAACTTTAATCCTATCTAATTGCTTAGTATAGGGAACTCATTAACAAAAATCCTTTTTAAAAATCTTGGATTCAAATGTAGGGTCCTGAGATTCGGGACAGAAATTGTAGATTTAAAAATTAAGTTATTTAAAGTGTAGCTAAGGTTAAGATCTTCAAAGCGGTCCATTAACTTTTTAACGTGTTCTCTGTTAGTCTCGCTTTATTAAAATAATTGGAAATACTATGCCCAACACTGCAATATTGAGTTGGATGCCGAATACACGAGTCACTTTATGATTTACTCAAAATTGTTAACTAAAAAAGTTTAGATAGAAAACAATGAAGTATCACGGTCCCCATCCCTGCCGCACAATTGAAAACTTGCCTCGCCATCACCCCCATGCCGCATGCGCAGCGAGCTGGGAACGACCCCTTGGAGGGGCACCATTGGCACTTTCTATTGAAAATACTAAAGTCCTCATTATCATATATTACTTTCGTAATAATAAAAATAACCTCATAGGCGGGTGCTAAAAAGGAAATGCCTCACGACACGGTTTTGTAGAATCAAACAAGTTCCAACATTTACCATAAATTTGATGTAGGACAATTTAGAAGATAGAAACATAGAAAAAGATTATGCCACAATTACTTATCCAGAGAATTTCCCAAGCTTGCCTCACCTATATAGAAGCAAGGCGCACTAAAGAAGAGGTTGTTCTTACGTCTTTTTCCATATTTCATTTCATATTTTTATGTTATTTGTTTTCATAATAAGAAAAACAGATAAAGAATTCGGGCTGTTCAAACTGCACTTGTATTGATATGTTAAACCTTTCAAGAAGGTAGCTTGAACGTGTGCAGTTGTCCGATAACTCGAGAGAATCGTGTTCGACGCATCCTCGGACAAAATTATAAGGGTGGATTGGTGTGCTTAGGTGCTGTCAATTCTCACCTTTCTTCTCTCCTCACGATGATGCATTTATAAATACAAGATATATAATTATCATTATATAATAGCGCATAAATAAAAAGAAAAAAAAAGTATATCAAATTGAAGAATCCTTTCTACTACTCAAACTAGATATTTTGATTTTGGGGTATGAATCGAAGCTCTGCCCAATTCTAATATTCTGAGTTGGGCGTAACTCGAGCTCAATTAGAGGTAGAATAAATTACAACAGCTTGAGCCTAAATGGACTCAACTTGACACAATACTAAAAAATGATCATTGGTCTAAAGATCGACTTAAGCTTGAGTTCTAATTTGACTTTTGAGACTACTATGATGGGGTATAAATAATATGTTATGCCAATAAATTTGTAGAAAGAACAAAGACGTATAGACATTAAACAGTCAATTCAATCTCAAGTAACTTGATGTCGTTGATAGCAACCCGATGTCTCATCTGTTGGGGCTAACAATACAATTTAGAGGGGGATGAATAGGTTGTTTGAGAACTTATGAAAAACATTTGCGGAATATAACAAGTTTAATTTCAAACACTAGCAGAAATAGTTTGTAGAAATCAAGTACGCGTGCTGCTGTTTGACAAATCGTGATGATAAAGATCAAGTAAAGCTAATAGAGAAGAAATAGAAGATTTGCAAGTAAATATATAGTGGTTTGGTTTTATTCCCTAGCCGACATCCACTCTACAGACTAACATTCATAACAAGGCTAGAATCAACTAGTAATCTTCAAGAGAAGTTACAATCAGCAAATACCATATTTTCAATAAATTACACTATCAGGACTCACATACTAACGTGACTCTTGTACACTTGCTCTTATAACTGATTAAACATTAGCATGACCCAAACATTGACATCGGGATAAATAGCAGCTAACAACAAAAATAGAGCAAAGAAGAAGACTTAAAGCCTAAGACATGTGTTGTTTGTTTCCACCCAACCTAGCTACTTCTCTTTTTTTTGCTAAAAAACCTAACTATTTCTCTTAGACTCAATATATAGCCAACCATCCTCAAATGACCATCGCCCACCGAAACCCTCATGTATCTATTGGTTCCAACCATTGCTGAAGATTGTTAGAATGGCTCTCTAACAATTGTTTTTTTCCAGAACAGTGTTAGTGCACTTTTGTGTGCATAAAAAGTAAAAAGCAATTGCTTATTTTGCCAAAAACGTGAATTTCGTTCGGAGCGTACTAAGCAAACAATCAATCTTCAAATATCAAAATATTCAATTAATATAAGCAGAAGATGGCAAGTAAAACCATTGTGAGGAAAGAATATGAATTAACAACAGCTCATGTAATCACACAAGTTACTAAATCACATGAGTTTTAAGAATGAATGAACATTCCTCATGGAGCTAATACTCCTCCAAATAATTTACGGACCAAGCATGCATAAAAAAACAAAATGGGGACGGGCCCAAAAACTTGTTGAGGTGGTATAGAGAGAGGGGGGGGGGGGTTTCCCTCATTGACGGAACCTTAGAAAGAATGGGAGGAAGAGGAGGAGGGAGATCAAGAAATTGATAAAGCAACTTTTCTTAAATCTCCTTTGATCCAAAGCCAATATCTCAAACACGAGTGCGATGGCAACGATGGCGGTGAAATTCACCCAGCACGATTCCAAGGGACGAGCGTCACGTGATCATGACCAAGGAATTGAAGAAGGAGGAGCGGTTGTCGAGGCCACTGATTGGAGTGAGTATGCTATTGGGCCACCTCAGAGAGCTCCCTCTCTCTGGCGCATCCATGGCCACTTTCTTCGCTTCCGCCATAGGCTGGAGTGTCTTGGTACGACTCTCTACCCCCATCGCTTTCTAGTGTATCGCTACTAATTATGCAGAGACATTGATGTTCCTCATACTTCTTAGTTGGTAGTTGTTTCTTATTGTTGTGTGTGGGTTGTCTTCTGATGATGGTAGTACTGCTAGACGAAGAGAGAATAGACAATAAGATTTGAGGAAAATGTGTTCTTAAAGAGATGATGTATCACTACAAAATCGAGAAATTGAGTAAGACATGAAATAAATTAGCACAATTCCCACATGTACTGTAAAATAGGGGATTTTCCCAACAATCAACACAATGGCGATACTCCCAGCAATCTCCTCCTTTTTTATGATGACAAAACAATATTCTGAATATGCAGATATTTTAACACGCAATAAAAGATACTGAATTTTGTGTGCATGAAAAGTAAAAAGCAATTGTTTATTTTGCCAAAAACGTGAATTCAGTTCAAAGCATACTAAGCAAACAGTTAATTTTCAAATATCAAAATATTCAATGAATATAAGCAGAAGATGGCAAGTAAAATCATTATGAGGAAATAATATGAATTAATAACAGTTCACGTTATCACACAAGTTACTAAATCACATAAGTTTCAAGTATGAATGAACATTCATCACTAAGCTAATACTCTTCCAAATAATTTGCAAACCAAGCATGCATAAAAAAACAAAAAAGGGGACGGGGCCAAAAACCTATTGAGGTGGTATAGAGAGAGGGGGTTCTCTCATTGACGGAACCTAAAAAAAAATGGGAGGAAGAGGAGGAGGAGGGAGATCAAGAAATTGACGAAGCAGCCCTTCTTGAATTTCCTCTGATCCAAAGCCAAGATCTCGAACACGAGCACGACAACAATGGCGGCGATGAAAAACCTTCACCCGACACAGTTCCAAGGGACAAGCATTGCGTGATAACAACCAAGGAATTGAAGAAGCAGGCACGGTTGTTGGGGCCGCTGATCGAAGTGAGCATGCTGTTGGGCCATCTCGGGGAGCTCCCTCTCTCCATAGCATCCTTGGCCACTTCATTTGCTTCCGTCATGGGATTGAATATCGTGGTACGACTCATTACTCGAGCACTTTCTTGTGCATCGCGGCTTATTATGCAGCAACATTAATGTCCCTCTCACTTCTTAGTTAGTAGTTGTTTCTTATTATTGTGTGTGGGTTGTCTTTTGATGATGGTGGTCTTTCTAGACAAAATAGAGAATAGACAATAAGATTTGAGGAAAATATGTTCTAAAAGAGATGATATATCACCACAAAATTAATAAATCAAATTTGACATGAAATAATTAGCACAATTCCCACATGTATCATAATATAGGGGATTTTCCCAACAATCACCACAAAGGTGATATTCCTAGCAATCTCCTCCTTTTTAATGATGACAAAACAATCGCCTAAATATGCAAATATTTTAACACACAATAAAACATATTGAATTTTGTGTGCGTGAAAAGTAAAAAGCATTTGCTTATTTTGCAAAAAACGTGAATTCAGTTCGGAGCGTACTAAGTAATTGGTCAATCTTCAAATATCAAAATATTCAACTAATATAAGGAGGAGATGGCAAGTAAAACTATTGTGAGGAAAGAATATGAATTAGCAACAGCTCATGTTATCACATAAGTTACTAAATCACATGAGTTTCAAGTATGAATGAACATTCCTCTCAAAGCTAATATTCCTCCAAATAATTTGTAAACCACGAATGCATAAAAAAATAAAAAGGGGACGGGGCCAAAAACCTATTGAGGTGGTAGAGAGAGAGGGGGGGTTCCCTCATTGACGGAACCTCATAAAGAATGAGAGAAAGAGGAAGAGAAGGGAGATCAAGAAATTGACGAAGCAGCCCTTCTTAAATCTCTTATGATCCAATGCCAAGATCTCGAATATGAGCATGATGGCAATGGCGGCGGTGAAAAACCTTCAGCCGGCACGGTTCCAAGGGATGAGCATCGCATGATCATGACCAAGGAATTGAAGAAGTAGTCACTGTTGTCGGGGCCGCTGATCGGGGTGAGCATGCTGGTGGGCCACCTCGGGAAGTTTACTCTCTCCGATGCATCCATGGCCACTTTCTTTGCTTTCGTCACGGGCTGGAGTGCCTTGGTACGACTCTCTACCCCAGCGCTTTCTTGTGCATCTGTGCTAATTATGCAACGATATTGATGTTCCTATTACTTCTTAGACGGTACTTGTTTCTTATTATTGTGTGTGGGTTGTCTTCGGATGATAGTGGTCTTGCTAGAAGAAAGTGAGAATATACTATAAGATTTGAGGAAAATGTATTTTGAAAGAGATGATATACTACCTCAAAACCGAGAAATCAAGCAAGACATGAAATAAATTAGCACAATTCTCACATTTACAGTAACATAGGGATTTTGCCGACAATCACCACAATGGTGATATTCTCAGCAATCACCTCCTTTTTTATGATGACAAAACAATCTGTTGAATATGCTGATATTTTAACAAGCAACAAAAGATATTGAATTTTGTGTTCATGAAAAGTAAAAAGCATTTTTGTCAAAAATATGAATTCAGTTCAGGGCGTACTAAGCAAACGATCAATCTTCAAATATCAAAATATTCAATGAATATAAGCAGAAGATGGCAAGTAAAACCATTGCAAGGAAAGAATATGAATTAACAATAGCTCATGTTATCACATAAGTTACTAAATCACATGAGTTTTAAGTATGAATGAACATTCCTCACGGAGCTAATACTCCTCCAAATAATTTGCAAACCAAGCATGCATAAAAAAATAAAATAGCGACGAGGCCAAAAACCTGTTGAGATGGTAGTGAGAGAGAGGGGGGTTTCCCTCATTGACGGAACCTCAGAAAGAATGGGAGGAAGAGGAGGAAGAGGGAGATCAAAAAATTGACAAATTAGCCCTTCTTGAATATCCTTTGATCCAAAGCCAAGATCTCGAACACGAAGGCGATGGCAACGGTGGTGGTGCAAAACCTTCACCCGGTGCGGCTTCAAGGGACAAACATCGCGTGATCATGATCAAGGAATTGAAGAAGCAAATGCAGTTGTTGGGGCCGCTGGTCGGGGTGAGCATGCTGGTGGGCCACCTTGGGCAGCTCACTCTCTTCGGCGTATCCATGGCCACTTTCTTGGCTTCCGTAACGGACTGGAGTATCTTGGTACGACTCTCTACCCCAGCGCTTTGTTGTTCATCTCTACTAATTATGTAGTGACTTTGATGTTCCTGTTACTTCTCAGTCGTTAGTTGTTTTTTATTGTTGTGTGTGGGATGTCTTCTGATGATGGTGGTCTTGCTAGACAAAAGAGAGAAATAGGCAGTAAGATTTGAGGAAAATGTGTTCTGACAGAGATGATATATCACCCCAAAATCGAGAAATCGAGCAAGATATTAAATAAATTAGCAAGATTCCCCCATTTTTCGTAACATAGAGAATTTTCCCAACAATCACCACAAATGTGATATTCCCAATAATCTCCTCTTTTTTATGATGACAAAACAATCTTCTGAATATGTATATATTTTAACTCGCAACAATAGATATTGAATTCTGTGTGCGTGAAAAGTAAAAAGCATTTGCTTATTTTGCCAAAAATATGAATTCAGTTCATGGCATACTAAGCAAACAGTCAATCTATAAATATCAAAATATACAATGAATATAAGCAAGAAATGGAAAGTGAAACCCTTGTGAGGAAAGAATATTAATTAACAACATCTCATATTATCACATAAGTTACTAAATAACATGAGTTTCAAGTATAAATGAACATTCATCACGGAGCTAATACTCATCCAAATAATTTGCAAACCAAGCATGCATAAACAGACAAAACGGAAATGGGGCCAAAAACCTGTTAAGGTGGTAGAGAGAGAGAGCAGGGGGTTCCCTTATTGACGGAATCCCAAAAAGAATGAGAAGAAGAGGAGAAGGGAGATCAAGAAATTGACAAAGTAGCCCTTTCTTGAATCTCCTCTGATCCAAAGCTAAGATCTCGAACATGAGCGCAATGGCAACGGCGACGGTGAAAAACCTTCACCTGGCACAGTTCCAAGGGACGAGCGTCGTGTGATCATGACTAAAGAATTGAAGAAGCAAGCGCGGTTGTCTGGGCCGTTGATCGGGGTAAGCATGCTGTTGGGCCACCTCGGGGAGCTCCCTCTCTGCGGCGCATCCATGGCCACGTCCTTAGTTTTCATCACGGGCTTGAGTATCTTGGTACGACTCTCTACCACATCGTTTTCTTGTTCATCGCTACTAATTATGCAGCGACATTGATGTCCCTTTTACTTCTTAGTTGGTAGTTATTTCTTATTATTGTGTGTGGGTTGTCTTCTGATGTTGGTGATCTTGCTAGATGAAAGAGAGAATAGACAGTAAGATTTGAGGAAAATGTGTTCTGAAAGAGATGATATATCACCACAAAACTGAGAAATCGAGCAAGACATGAAATAAACTAGCACAATTCCTACATGTACCGTAACATAGGGGATGGAAAGTAAAACCATTATGAGGAAAGAATATGAATTAACAATAGCTGATGTTATCACGTAAGTTACTAAATCACATGAGTTTCAAGTATGAATGAATATTCATCACGGAGCTAATACTCCTTCAAATAATTTGCAAACCAAGCATGCATAAAAAGACAAAAAGGGGATGAGGCCAAAAACCTGTTGAAGTGGTAGAGAAAGAGGGGGGTTCCCTCTTTGACGAAACCCCAAAAAGAATAGGAGGAAGAGGAGGGGATCAAGAAATTGACGTAGCAGCCCTTCTTGAATCTCCTCTGATCCAAAGCCAACAACTCGAGCACGAGCACGACGGTAATGGCGGCGGTGAAAAACCTTCACCCGACACGGTTCCAAGGGACGGACATCTTGTGATCATGACCAATGAATTGAAGAACAGGTGCAGTTGTCCGGGCTGCTGATCGGGGTGAGCATGCTGGTGGGCCTCCTCGGGGAGCTCCCTCTCTCTAGCGTATCCATGGCCACTTCCTACGCTTCCGTCACGGGCTTGAGTGTCTTGGTACGACTCTCTACCTCAGCGCTTGCTTGTGCATCGCTACTAATTATGCAGCTACATTGGTATTTCTCTTACTTCTTACTCCGTATTTGTTTCTTATTGTTGTGTGTGGGTTGTCTTCTAATGATGGTGGTCTTACTAGACGAAAGAGAGAATAGACTATAAGATTTGAGGAAAATGTGTTTTGAAAGAGATGATATATCATCACAAAATTGAGAAATCGAGCAATACATGAAATATATTAGAACAATTCCCACATGTACCGTAACATAGGGGATTTTCTCAACAATTACCACAATAGTGATATTCCTAGCAATCTCCTCCTTTTTTTATGACGACAAAACAATCGTCTGAATATGCAGATATTCTGACACTCAATAAAACATATTGAATTTTGTGTGTGTGAAAAGTAAAAAGCATTTGCTTATTTCGACAAAAACGTGAATTCAGTTCGGAGCATACCAAGCAAACTGTCAATCTTCAAATATCAAAATATTCAATAAATATAAGTAGGAGATGGCAAGTAAAATCATTATGAGGAAAGAATATGAATTAACAACAGTTCATGTAATCGCACAAGTTACTAAATCACATGAGTTTCAAGTATGAATAAACATTCATCACGGAGCTAATACTCCTCCAAATAATTTGCAAACCAAGAATTCATAAAAAAAACAAATCGGGAATGGGCCAAAAACCTGTTGAGGTGGTAGAGAGAGAAAGAGAAAGGAGGTTCCCTCATTAACGAAACCTCAGAAAGAACGGATCAAGAAATTTACAAAGCAGCCCTTCTTAAATCTCCTTTGATCCAAAGCCAAGATCTCAAACACGAGCGCGACGGCAACAGCAGCGGTGAAAAACCTTTACTAGGCATGGTTCCTAGAGACGAGCGTCGTGTGATTATGATCAAGGAATTGATGAAGCAGGAGTGGTTGTCGGGGCCACTGATTGGGGTGACCATGCTGTCGGGCCACCTCGGGGAGCTCCCTCTCTCCGACGCATCCATGGCCACCTTCTTCACTTATGTCATGGGTTTGAGTGTCTTTGTACAACTCTTTACCCTAGCGCTTTCTTGTGCATTACTGCTAATTATGCAGCGACATTGATGTTGCTCATACTTCTTAGTTGGTAGTTGTTACTTATAGTGGTTTATGAATTGTCTTCTCATGATGGTCGTCTTGTTAGATGAAAAAGAGAATAGACAATAAGATTTGAGGAAAATGTGTTCTAAAAAAGATGATATATCACCGCAATATTGAGAAATCGAGCAAGACATGAAATAAATTGGCATAATTCCCACATGTACCGTAACATAGGGTATTTTCCCAATAATCACCACAATGGCGATATTCCCAGTAATTTCCTCCTTTTTTATGATGACAAAATAATCTTCTGAATATGCAGATATTTTAACACGCAATAAAAGATACTGAATTTTGTGTGCATGAAAAGTAAAAAGCAATTGCTTATTTTGCCAAAAACGTGAATTCTGTTCGGAGCGTACTAAGCAAATAGTTAATTTTCAAATATTAAAATATTCAATGAATATAAGTAGGACATGGCAAGTAAAACCATTATGAGGAAAGAATATGAATTAACAACGGCTTATGTTATCACATAAGTTACTAAATCACATGAGTTTCAAGCAGGAATGAACATTCATCATTAAGTTAATACTCCTCCAAATAAGTTGCAAACTAAGCATGCAAAAACAAAAAACAAAAAACAAAAAGGGGAGGGGCCAAAAACCTATTGAGGTGGTATAGAGAGAGGGGGGTTCCCTTATTGATGGAACCTTAGAAAGAATAGAAGAAAGAGGAGGAAAGGGAAATCAAGAAATTAATGAAGCTGCCCTTCTTAAATATCTCCTTTGATCCAAAGCCAAGATCTCAAACACGAGCGTGACGGCAATGGTAGCGATGAAAAACCTTCACCAGGTACGGTTCCAAGGGACGAGCGTCGCTTGATCATGACTAAGGAATTGAAAAAACAGGCGTGGTTGTCGGGGTCATTAATAGGGGTGAGCATGCTAGTGGGCCACCTCGGGGAGCTTCCTCTCTCCTGCGTATCCTTGGCCACTTCTTTTGCTTACGTCACGGGCTTGAGTGTCTTGGTAAGTGTATTTATCCGAGCGCTTTCTTGTGCATCGCTGTTAATTATGAAGCGATATTGATGTTCCTGTTACTTCTTAGGCAGTAGTTGTTTCTTATTTTTTTATGTGAATTGTCTTCTGATGATGGTGATCTTGCTAGACGAAAGAGAGAATAGACTATAACATTTGAGGAAAATGTGTTCTGAAAGAGATGATATATCACCACAAAATTGAGAAATCGAGCAATACATAAAATAAATTAGTATAATTCCCACCTGTACCGTAACATAGGGGATTTTCTCAATAATCATCACAATGGCAATATTCCCAGCAATCTCGTCCTTTTTTATGATGACAAAACAATCTTCTGAATATGTAGATATTTTAACACGCAATAAAAAGATATTGAATTTTGTGTGTGTGAAAAGTAAAAAGCATTTGCTTATTTGGCTAAAAACGTGAATTCAGTTCAAAGCGTACTAAGCAAACAGTCAATCTTCAAATATCAAAATATTCAATGAATACAAGTAGGAGATGGCAAGTAAAACCATTGTGAGGAAAGAGTATGAATTAACAATAGCTGATGTTATCACATAAATTACTAAATCACATGAGTTTTAAGTTTGAATGAACATTCCTCACAGAGACAATAGTCTTCCAAATAATTTACAAACTAAGCGTGCATAAAAAATAAAACGGCAATAGGCCAAAAACCCGTTGAGCTGGTAGAGAGAGAGGGGGTTTCCCTCATTAAAGGAACCTCAGAAAGAATGGGAGGAAGAGAAGGAGGAGGGAGATCAAGAAATTGATGAAGCAGCCTTTCTTGAATTTCCTCTGATCCAAAGCTAAGATCTCGAACACGAGCGCAACGACAACAGTAGCAATGAAAAACCTACACACGACACAGTTCCAAGGGACGTGCGTCATGTGATCAAGACCAAGGAATTGAAGAAGTTGGCGCGGTTGTCTGGGCTACTGATCGAGGAGAGCATGCTATTGGGCTACCTTGAGGAGCTCCCTCTCCATGGTGCATCCATGGCCAGTTCCTTCACTTCCGTCACGGATGTAAGTATTTTGGTATGACTCTCTACCCAATGCTTTCTTGTTCATCGCTGCTAATTATGCAGCGACATTGACATCCCTTTTACTTCTTAGTCGGTAGTTGTTTCTTATTGTTGTGTATAGGTTTTCTTATGATGATGGTGGTCTTGCTAGACGAAAGAGAGAATAGACAATAAAATTTGAGAAAAATGTGTTCTGAAAGAGATAATATATTACTACAAAATCGAGAAATCGAGCAAGACACGAAAAAAATTAGCACAATCCCCAATTGTACCGTAAAATAGGGGATTTTTTCAACAATCACCACAATGGCGATATTCCTAGCAATCTCCTCCTTTTTTATGATGACAAAATAATCTTCTGAATATGAAGATATTTTAACACGCAATAAAACAGATTGAATTTTGTGTGCGTGAAAAGTAAAAAGCATTTGCTTATTTTGCTAAAAACGTGAATTCAGTTCGGGGCATACTAAGCAAATAGTCAATCTTCAAATATCAAAATATTCAATGAATACAAGCAGGAGATGGCAAGGAAAACCATTGTGAGGAAAGAATATGAATTAACAATAGCTGATGTTATCACATAAGTTACTAAATCACATGAGTTTCAAGTATGAATGAACATTTATCACGGAGCTAATACTCCTCCAATAATTTGCAAACTAAGCATGCATAGAAAAACAAAAAGGGGACGAGGCCAAAAACTTGTTGGGGTAGTAGAGAGAGAGGGGGTTCCCCCATTGACGAAACCCCAAAAAGAATGGAAGGAAGAGGAGGATGAGGGAGATCAAGAAATTGACGTAGCAGCCATTCTTGATTCTCCTCTGATCCAAAGCCAAGATCTCGAACACTAGGGCGATGGCAATGGCGGCGGTGAAAAACCTTCACCTTGTACGGTTCTTGGGGACGGGCATTGCGTGATCAGGACCAATGAATTGAAGAAGCAAGTGCAGTTGTTGGGGCCGTTGTTCAGGGTGAGCATGCTGGTGGGCCTCCTTGGGGAGCTCCCTCTCTCTAGCGCATCCATGGCCACTTCCTTCGCTTCCGTCATGAGCTTGAGTGTCTTGGTATTACTCTTTACCCTAGCGCTTGCTTGTGCATCACTACTAATTATGCAGTGATATTGATGTTTCTGTTACTTCTTAGTTGGTAGTTATTTCTTATTGTTGTGTATGGATTGTCTTCTGATGATGGTGGTCTTGCTAGACGAAAGAGAGAATAGACAATAAGATTTGAGGAAAATGTGTTCTGAAAAAGATGATATGTCACCACAAAACCGAGAGTTCGAGCAAGACATGCAATAAATTAGCACAATTCTCATATTTACAGTAACTTTGGGGATTTTCCCAATAATCACCACAATGGTGATATTCTCGGCAATCTCCTCCCTTTTACGATGACAAAACAATTTTCTGAATATATCGATATTTTAACACGCAATAAAAGATATTGAATTTTGTGTGCATGAAATGTGAAAAGCATTTGCTTATTTTGCCAAAAATATGAATTCAGTTCAAGGCATACTAAGCAAACAATCAATCTTCAAATATCAAAATATTCAATGAATATAAGTAGGAGATGGCAAGTAAAACCATTGTAGGGAAAGAATATGAATCGACAATAGCTCATGTTATCACATAAGTTGCTAAATCACATGAGTTTCATGTAGGAATGAACATTCATCATGGAGCTAATACTCCTCCAAATAATTTGCAAATCAAACATGCAAAAACAAACAAAACGGGGACAGGGATAGGGCCAAAAACCTGTTGAGATGGTAGAGAGAGAGAGAGGGGGTTTTCCTCATTGATGGAACCCCAGAAGAATGGGAGGAAAAGGAGGAGGGATAACAAGAAATTGACGAAGCATCCCTTCTTAAATCTCCTCTGATCCAAAGGCAAGATCTGGAACACGAGCACGATGGCAGCGACGACGATGAAAAACCTTCACCCGGTATGGTTCCAAGGGATGAGTGTCGCGTGATCATGACTAAGGAATTGAAGAGGCAGGAGCGGTTGTTGGGGCCGCCGATAGGGGTGAGAATATTGATGGACCACTTCAAGGAGCTCCCTCTTTCCGATGTATCCATGGCCAATTACTTCGCTTCCATCACGAGCTTGAGTGTCTTGGTACGACTCTCTACCACAACGCTTTCTTGTGCATCAATGCTAATTACGCAGTGACATTGATGTTCCTATTACTTCTTAGTCAGTAGCTATTTGTTATTGTTGTGTGTGAATTATCTTCTGATGATGGTGGTCGTGTTAGACGAAAGAGAGAATAGACTATAAGATTTGAGGAAAATGTGTTTTGAAAGAGATGATATATCACCACGAAATCGAGAAATCGAGCAAGACATGAAATAAATTAGCACAATTCCCACATGTACCGTAACATAGGGAATTTTCTCAACAATCACCACAATGGTGATATTCCCAGCAATTTCCTCATTTTTTATTATGACAAAACAATCTTCTAAATATGCAGATATTTTAACAAGTAATAAAAGGTATTGAATTTTGTGTGCGTGGAAAGTAAAAAGCATTTGCTTATTTTCCAAAAAACGTGAATTCAGTTCAGAGCATACTAAACAAACAGTCAATCTTCAAATATCAAAATATTCAATTTATATAAGTAGGAGATGGCAAGTGAAACCATTGTGTGGAAAGAATATGAATTAACAATAGCTCATGTTATCACATAAGTGACTAAATCATATGAGTTTCAAGTTGAAATGAACACTCATCACCAAGATAATACTCCTCAAATAATTTACAAACCAAGCATGCATAACAAACAAAAGGGGGACGAGGCCAAAAACCTATTGTGGTAGAGAGAGAGAGAGAGAGGGAGGTTCCCTCATTGATGGAACCCCAGAAAGAATGGGAGGAATCGGAGGAGAAGGAAGATCAAGAAATTGACAAAGCAACTCTTATTAAATCTCTTTTGATCTAAAGTCAAGATCTCGAACATGAGCGCGATAGCAATGGCGATGGTGATAAACCTTCACTCGGCACGGTTCCAAGGGGTAAGCGTTGCATGATCATGACCAAGGAATTGAAGAAGCAAGCGCAATTGTCGAGGCCGCTGATAGGGGTGAGCATGCTGGTGTGCCATCTCGGGGAGCTCCCTCTCTTCGACGCATCCATGGCCACTTCCTTTGCTTTCGTCACGGATTTGAGTGTCTTGGTACGACTCTCTATCCTAGCGCTTTCTTGTGCATTTCTTCTAATTATGTGGCGACATTGATATTCTTTTTACTTCTTAGTCGGTAGTTGTTTCTTATTATTCTGTGTGAGTTGTCTTCTGATGATGGTGGTCTTGCTTGACGAAAGAGAGAATAGATAATAATATTTGAGGAAAAATGTGTTCTGAAAGAGATGATATATCACCACAAAACTGAGAAATCGAGCAAGACATGAAATAAATTAGCACAATTCCCATATTTACCGTAATATAGGGGATTTTTCCAACAATTACCACAATAGTGATATTCCTAGCAATCGCCTCCTCCTTTATGATAACAAAACAAAGTGCTAAATATGTAAATATTTTAACTCGCAATAAAAGATATTGAATTTTGTGCGCATGAAAAGTAAAAAGCATTTGCTCATTTTGTCAAAAACATGAATTCAGTTCAAGGCGTACTATGCAAATAGTCATTCTTCAAATATCAAAATATTCAATGAATATAAGCAAGAGACGGCAAGTAAAACCATTGTGAGGTAAGAATAGTAATTAACAATAGCTCATGTTATCACACAAGCTATTAAATCACATGAGTTTCAAGTAGGAATGAACATTCATCATGTGAGCTAATACTCCTCTAAACACATGCATCTTCATCTAATCTCTCCCCCTTTTTTTTTCATAATCGAAAAGGCGCTAATGGAGTACATGCAATTTAGCTCATTTTAGCACGATAAAGCCTTTCCCCATATTTGACATGCTCAGATGAACATAAAATATGTGCAATGAAGCTCGTGTTGGGAAATAAATTATCATATGTGTGATATCCTCAAATTTCGACTCTATTTGGGATATAATAAAGTGATCATTCATCAATGCACTGTTAGTTAAATCTCATTATGAATTAATTACTCATGAGAGACTAACCATTAGGGAAAGGCTATTAAGGAATTAATTAAGCACGATCTGAAAACTCGACTATGGATTGACAATTTGATCATAAGGATTGACGAGGGACAATTTTGAGCCATTATAGACCGATTAAGGAACGGTTATAGAATGTTTCGCCAATAGTATATAATCGAAGTGCGGGTGATTCCGCTCGACCATTGTATGGATTGCGAACGACCTTAAACCAATTCCTATCGATCGTGTACTTCAGAACTAGCGATTGACCCTCGCGATTACATGACAACCGAGATCATCCATGGTTCAAGAAAACTTAAATGTGGATTGATATTAAATCAACCATGGGTTGAATATGCATAACTCCTAAAAGCTGCCCGTTAATTTGAGATATATTAAAGTCACAATCGATCGATTTTGACCATGAATTAGAGTCTAAAATAGGTGTTGATCTTTCGAGGATTTCCAGACTAAACTGTTGGACGTCGTCTCGTTAATTCCCCGATTTATCAGTTTGCTCGGAATTCTCGGAAAATGATTAACGGGCCGAGAATTTGGAGCCCACGAGGAAGTGGGCCGGATAAAGGCACATTGGGCCTCAAGCCCAATGTGGTTCGGCCATTTGGGCCCAAGACAAGCTCAAGTAGGCCCAATGAAGCCCACTAAGCCCATTTGCCCAAGTTTGAGCCCGATAGCATTTTCAAGTCCATTCCTTATCCGTTTAAGCCCAAACTTGATTTATACGAGCCTGTACAAAATTACAGCTCGTATATGTATATAGTATTTTTATACCTTGGTGAAATTACCAAAATACCCTTCTAGCATTTATGATCTTGAAACAAAAGGATTTAATGCATGAAGACTTTGGGCTTGGCATTTATGTGGGGAAATGATGAAGAAGACTTGAAGGGCATGGCTTTAATGAGAGAAATATCTCTCTTAATCTCTCATCTCACTTACTCTCTCTCCTCACCTCCCTCATTCGGCCATCTCTCTCTGTAACATCCTGAATTTTAACCCGTTATCGGGACCAATAAAGTGTATATTGATTCTCGTGTAATTTTAGTAAGTCTCGCCCGGAATTGATCAATCACGGGATACTAACCAAATGGGAAAGGCTAAATAGGATCAGGTACGTGGACCGAGAACCCGATCGTGATGGGGCGCCGATTTCAACGAACGTCGAGGAAATATTTTGAATCAATATAGGCCGATCTTAGGAAAATGACAGGTTGATATTGTCAGTGATGCACGATCGGATCGCGAGTGATTTCGCACGACCGAAAGTGCGCCTGACAAAGGAAACCCGATTTTAATCCAAACGATCGTGACCTCAGGTGCTAGTGATAATTCCTCTCGTTCTCTTGATATTGAGACCCTCACGATTCGTACAATCTTAGGTCGATACGCGTAACGCCTAAACAGCCGCCTGTTAGTGAGAGACCCTAAAATGACAAATCGAGTAAATTAGATCGCGATATTGGACCCGAACTTCGATATCAAAATTTCAAGGGTAATTACGACTGTGTTGCAAGACGGACGTCATTTTGGAGTAGCCATTTATGGTTGAGTTAATTGCGGTTGGAAACGGAAGACTTGACAGAAATTGAGAAAAAGGACAATTTTACCCCTGTGGACACCGAGGCCGAATTCGGAGGCCGTTTCAGGTTATTTTTCGCGGCCAAGGTCATTTTGGGGTAGCCACGCTCATTTAGGGTGGTTTTGGACAAAAAGTGGAATTTCGACAAAAATTGGAAAATAATATTATTTTATTCCCGGAAACTTCGCAGACGATTTTCGAGGGCTTAGAAAGTGAATTTCGCGATTCCGACTCCGGATTATGTCTCACATGAATATTCAGGACCGGTATGAGCAAAAATTGGAATTTCGGTTCGGGATGAAAAAATGACGGAAATGCCCCTAGCCCATTTTTATTTAATTCCGAATTTTTGGGGCAATTTTGGGATTTAATCAAGGTTGGTTAAGGTTAACTAGGCTTGGTTAACCATGGTTAAGGACAATTGACCATTTTGCCCTTGAATTATTGGATTAGAAGTGTTTTTAGCCCTTGGATGAGGGATATTTTGGTCCAAAGGGCTAGGATTTTGATATGTGGACCCCACTCACCATTCTATTGACCACCTTTGACCCTCTCTCTCTCCTCAGTTCACTCTCTCTCTCTGCTCACGTCTCTCTCCTCCCGATTCTCTCTCTCGGCCGCTTCCTCTTCGCCGTTCCAGCTTCGCCGGAGCAGCTGGCCGCCGGAGCTGCTGGCGCTGTGCCGCCGTGTGCTGCCTCCTGGTGCCGTCCCAGCCCCGTCGACCAACTTTCCCCCGCTCCCGTCGCCCGCAGCCACCGTTCCAGCCGAGGCGTGCAAGGACGCCGCCACCGTCGCCGGGCTTGCCCCGCCGAGCCGCGCCGCCGTGCGCCACCCCACCGTCCAACCTCACCCTCACCGCCTCTCTCTCCTTCGTCCTCAGCCATCCCTCACCGGCGCTTCCCCTGTTTTGGCCGAGAGGTGGCCGTGAGCCCACCGGCGCCGCCGTGTTCGCCGGCTTGCCATTGGAGCGCCGCCATCGATTGTACCGCTTGTCGGTAATCGGCCGCTCGCTCCCGTCGCCTCGCGTCGTTAATAGGCGAGTAAAATCCCTAATCCATGAATTAGTCTAATTGTGCGAGATTAGGGGTTTAATTAGAGTAATTAGGCTAGATTAAGGCCTAATACTATGTGTTTTGTGCATGAGTTGATTATGGGACCTAATTGGGACTTAATGGCTTATTATGAGGATGATTTGGAGCCAAATTAGTGGCTGTTTAGGGGTGGTTCATTATAGAACCGAATTTGCACTAAATTGCCTAATGTGGTCATTTAATGGATTAATGAGTATTGGATTGAAATTAGGCATTGTGGAGACCAAATGGAACTTGTTAGGACTTTGAGGGATGATGCCATGTCTATGGATTTAAGAATTTAGACTGGTTGGGCATGTCGAATCTCAAGTGGACTGGAACTCTGTAATGTTGAGTTGTGTGATAATTGCCGACTATAAATGGAATATAATGGATTGAGTTAGATGTGCCAATAATGCTCTGTAGGAGTGAGAAATTGTGGTTCAATGTGCTTGGTGCATCGGGACATGGCAATTGGTGTGAGTCCCTTGATATGTGAATTTCCATGTTGATTTTGAAATGATTGAGAATGATTTATGACCATTGGGTCATGGCCTTCGGGTCGATTTATACAATTGTGGGCCTTCGGGTCGGGCCTCCGGGTCGAATGATTTATGACCACTGGGTCATGGCCTTCGGGTCGAGTTAATTGTGATGACCATTGGGTCATGGCCTTCGGGTCGAGTTAATTGTGATGACCATTGGATCATGGCCTTCGGGTCGAGTTAATTGTGATGACCATTGGGTCATGGCCTTCGGGTCGATTTAATCGTTGATGACCATTGGGTCATGGCCTTCGGGTCGATTTAAATGTTTATGAGTTATAATAATAGTGAAAGCCTAACCTGCAGGGCTGGAGTAGCAAAATTGGGGCTGAAGGCCCGAATGATTATTTAATGATCTATTTACTGGTTCAGTGATTCATGCATTTTTAATTATCTTCTGGAGGTGCACGTTAGCCTAGTTTAGGAATAGGAATTTTACTTGCTGAGTTTATCTCACGGTTGTGGTAAAACTGATTTTCAGACCCCCGTCCATAAAATGCCGAGGAACGGCCCTCTTTTTGGATACCCGCACCGAATTCAGCGGTCGTCTAGTGTGCACCCTTGCGGGGACGGATCAGCATACATTAGGTACCATTCAGTTGTGCTTATAGACGTGGGAGAGGAGTACAACCAAACCCAAGAGTATGTAGCTTGGTATTTGAGGGGAGCGGATGGCGTAACTGGACCCCCGATCAGGACTTTTGACGTTCCGATAGACGTGAACGGAGTGATGATCCCGCAAATGGTGAGTGGTGAAATCTCTGATCCTCCAGCCTCCCTTAGTGTGAGTAGTGTAGGCGATACCGTGGATGGACCTATAGCCATGGACGAGGAGCAAGGAGAACAGCAAGTGATAGCTGTCGATGCAAACCCGGAGGAAGACGAAGAGTTAAATCTGGAAGTAATAGGTGAGAATGCGGAGGCAGCCGGAGAAGTGGCAGAAGTTGGAACGGACGAGGAAATGAGATCGGAGGAAGACTCTTCTGAGGAATCTGCAGCACCATCCGATCCAGACTGGGAGCCTTAGAGTAGATCCCAGTGTTAGGAGTCAAGATTAACCCTCTTTTTGAATGGAACCCTCTTCCAGATAGTTAGCTGTTACCCCTAGGCCACCGATCCCTTTTTGTTTCGTGGCCCTTGGTGTATTCTTTTTGTTGTAAATAAATAGGGTGTATAAGTTTTTAAAGGGTGTATATATGTTAGTATATCTATAGCATATTGATGTCTATTGCTATTCATGGTTATGTTTTCATGTCTGGGTGTATGTATATATATATATATATGTGTGTACGTCGTTTCCGTATGTGTTGCATTTTTCTCTGATTTGGGTTTTCGGGTCGGTGACGCAAATCCTGGGAGCGTCGCACCTCAAGTCGACCTACGCGCGGATGTTCAGCCTTCGTAGGGTACGGGGCGTGACATCCCCGTTCGAATTGGTATCAGAGCAATGACAGCTCTGTTTGATCTAGTTGAGCCTTGGAGTGATAAGGAGAAATGACCATGGGTAGCTATAGGGTGACTTAGTGCGCTAAGTGTACCTCCAGAATGTTTGTGTTTGACTGTTGTGGTGATTATTTGAACCAGTATTATGCAGGTGCGGCAGGACCCAAGGTTAGTGTGCGAGTTCTTGGGTGAAAATTATGTGCTGTTGTGCTGGCCGCATGCTGAGTGTTTAAATGCTTTTGTGTATATACCTGCCTAGGACTTAGACCGGTTAGTTGGTTTAGGTCTCTAATTCCTGGATGGAATTATATCAGGTAGTTGAGCACTCATAGTGGAAAGATGAGCAGTGAAAGAGGAAGAGTGAGAAGAGCCCCAAGGAGGGGCGAAGGAAGAGGAGCTCGAGGTGGAGGTCGTGCTAGAGCGAGAGCGATAGAAAACATCGGTGTGGGTGCTAGAGAGGGAGAGAACCCTAGAGTTGGTGTTGGGGCTGCAGCAGACCCCAGAGCTGATGTTAGGCATGCGGAAGATCCGCGCATGGAAGGAGTTCTTAGGGCGTTAGAAAGAATTGGCAATGTGATGGATAGGCAAGCACAAGAAAGAGAGAATGCGACTGCTCAGGCTGCTGAGGCTGCAGCAGTTGCTGCCGTCCATGAGAATCAAGCCCAAGCCCAGCCAGTGCAAGCTCAACCAATGGTGGCACCGAGACCAATGCACCAGTTGGTGGAGCAGTTCCTTAAGCTGAAACCGCCCAAGTTCACGGGCAGAGGTGACCTAGAAACCGCCCCGCGTTGGGTAGAAGAGCTAGAAAAAGCATTTGATCTGTTGGGGTGTACTGAGGCGGAAAAGATTTCTCTGGCATCGTATCAACTGCAGGATAATGCCCACGATTGGTGGAAGGCAGTTAAAGATAGGGTGTTTCCGGAGTATATGGAACAGACCTGGGCGATATTCGTTGAGCATTTCTATGGGCAGTTTTTCTCCGAGAGTGCCCAGGAGAAGAAGATGGCGGAGTTCATGAGGCTTCGCCAGGGGTCGATGACAGTGGTACAGTACGAGGCAGAGTTTGCCAGATTATCCAGATTTGCCCCAAGGATGGTTGAGAATCCTCTGGACAAGGCTCGGAGATTCCGGGATGGACTGAAACCGGATCTTCGCACCCAGATGCTTTTGCTGAACATCAGAGATTATCGAGAGCTGTATGAGCGAGCCCAAACTATGGAGCGAGATCAGATAGAAAGGACAACAGTATCAGGTTCGAGGTTTATTCCGAATCGGGACAATCGTCGCTTTGGAAAGAGACCAATGGCCAGCAATAGACAGTTTGTTCCGCCCCCGAGAAGGATTATAGGGAAACCCAGTCAGACGCCAAATAGAATCGGAGCTTGCTTTCGTTGCGGGAGTTTGGGACACCAGATAAAGAATTGTCCCCAGCAACGACTTTCGGGACCCCCAGGACAACAGCAGCAACCCCGAGCGGGAAATCAGGTCGGGAATCCCCCACCGGCTGTTCAGGGCAGACCACCTGCGCAAGGAAGAGTATACGCAATGGCGTGAAAGGATGCTGAGGACGCGCCGGGCGTGGTCACAGGTACCGTTTCTCTCTGCGATCATGCGGCTTATGCGTTATTTGATCCCGGGGCAACCCATTCGTTTATTTCCGAACAGTTTGTTAGATTGGTTGGTCTGGAGCCTGTTTTGCTTGAAATCATGTTATGTGTGACGACCCCACTGCATGATAGGGTGTTAGTATCATTGGGGTGCTTGGACTGTAAAATTGTGATTGGGAATGTTGAGGAAAGAATTGATTTAGCAGTGTTAGCCATGTATGACTTCGATGTGATTATTGGTATGGATTGGCTGACTAAACAGAAAGCCGTTATGGATTGCGGCAGTAAGACGATCCAATTTAATCCGATTGGACGTCCTAGGTTTGAATTTCAGGGAAATCGAGGAGGAACCTCGATCCTTTGGGTTTCCTCAGTAGAGGCAACTGAGATGCTCGAGGAAGGTTGCGAAGGATACTTGGTTAGTGTTAAGGATCCGACGTTGGTGGAACCTAAGCTGGAAGAAATCCCGGTAGTATGCAATTTCCCTGAAGTTTTTCCTCAAGAATTGCCGGGTTTGCCGCCAGAACGAGAAGTGGAATTTGTAATAGAATTGGCCCCAGGTACTGAGCCAATTTCTAAGGCCCCGTATCGGATGTCTTTGTCTGAATTGAAGGAGTTGAAAGTCCAGATGCAGGAGTTATTGGACAAGGGATTTATTCGTCCTAGTGCGTCTCCATGGGGAGCGCCAGTCCTGTTTGTGAGGAAAAAGGACGGGACGTTAAGATTATGTATAGACTACAAGCAATTGAATCAGGTGACTATAAAGAATAAGTATCCACTGCCAAGGATCGACGACTTGTTCGATCAATTGCAAGGAGCGTCCGTGTTTTCCAAGATTGATCTACGGACAGGGTATCATCAGTTAAGAATTCGGAAAGAGGATATACCCAAGACTGCATTTAGGACGAGGTACGGGCATTATGAGTTTACAGTCATGCCCTTCGGTTTAACGAATGCCCCTGCAGCTTTCATGGATCTGATGAACAGAGTTTTTAAAGAATTTCTGGATCAGTTCGTCATCGTGTTCATTGATGATATTCTGGTTTACTCGAAGAGTCAGGAAGAACACGAAATGCATTTGACTGAAGTACTACGGACATTAAGGGAGCATGCGCTTTATGCGAAGTTTAGTAAATGTGAGTTCTGGCTTAGCAAGGTAGCCTTCCTTGGACATATCGTATCGGGAGAAGGGATATCTGTGGATCCGACTAAGATTGAAGCAGTGCTTAAGTGGCCCAGGCCGACATCAGTGACGGAAATCAGAAGTTTCTTAGGATTGGCTGGCTATTATCGACGTTTCGTGGAAGGATTCTCGTCGATAGCCACGCCCTTGACGCGATTACTGAAAAAGGAGACTAAGTTTGAATGGGACGACAAGTGCGAACGAAGTTTTCAGGAGCTTAAGCATAGATTGACAACAGCTCCAGTTTTGACTATTCCATCTGGACCTGGTGGATTTGAGGTTTACAGCGATGCTTCGTTCAAAGGACTGGGTTGTGTGTTAATGCAACATGGAAAGGTAGTTGCATATGCGTCACGTCAGTTGAGGCCTCACGAGGTGAACTATCCGACGCATGACTTAGAGTTGGCTGCCATTGTGTTTGCACTCAAAATCTGGAGACATTATTTATGTGGGGAAAAGTTTCAGATTTATACGGATCATCAGAGCCTCAAATACTTGTTCTCGCAGAAAGAGTTGAATATGAGGCAGCGTAGATGGATGGAACTTCTAAAAGATTATGATTGCGACATCATGTACCACCCTGGGAAGGCAAATCGAGTTGCAGATGCGCTAAGTCGCAAGTCAAGTATGGCGCACATGATGATCAAGGAGTGGACGTTATTGGAAAAGCTCCGAGATTCAGAATTTAAATTGGAATTGAGCCATGTGTCGAATCTGCTGGCTACTTTAAGAATCGAGCCAGAGATTCAAACTAAGATTAAGGCTCTGCAGTCTATGGATCAGGAAATTCAGAAGATTGTGGAAATGGAGGCCACGGCAAGGAAGCCAGATTTCCAAGTATCAGAGGATGGAGTCCTGAAGTATAGAGGACGATGGTGTGTGCCGAATGATACTAAGCTTAAGGAAGAAATATTAAGAGAAGCTCATCGCAGCAATTACAGTATCCACCCTGGCAGTACGAAAATGTATCAGAATCTACGGCAGCATTATTGGTGGAACGGATTGAAAACGGATGTGGCCAGGTATGTGGCTAAGTGTTTGACGTGTCAACAGGTAAAGGCACAACACTGCAAACCAGGAGGACTGCTGCGACCGTTGGAAATTCCCGAGTGAAAATGGGAACATATCACCATGGACTTCGTAACGGGATTACCGAGAAGCCAGAGAGGGCATGATTCAATTTGGGTGATAGTGGATAGACTGACTAAATCAGCGCATTTTGTGGCGGTGCGCAAGGATTTTGAATTAGAAAAGTATGCAGAGCTGTACGTAAGACAGATTGTTAGACTGCATGGAGTGCCAGTGACGATTACATCAGATCGTGATCCGAGGTTTATAGCGAATTTCTGGAAAAGTCTGCAGACGGCCTTGGGGACAAAGTTGCAGTTTAGTATAGCTTACCATCCGCAAACTGATGGGCAATCAGAAAGAACTATCCAGACTCTCGAGGATATGTTGAGGGCTTGTGTATTGGATTTTCAAGGTAAATGGGAAGAACAGCTGCATTTGGTAGAATTTGCATATAATAACAGTTATCAGCAGAGTATCCAGATGGCCCCATTTGAAGCTTTGTATGGCAGAGCATGTAGGACTCCCGTGTGCTGGGATGAAGTGGGAGAACGGAGCATTACGGGCCAAGAGTTGGTACAGCAAACAGTGGAAGCTGTTGAGATCATTCGAGAGAGGTTAAAGACAGCACAGAGTCGACAGAAAAGTTATGCCGATCGGAGACGACGACGTTTGGAATTTCAAGTTGGGGACCATGTATTTTTAAAGGTGTCGCCTATGAAAGGGTTATCCCGATTTGGCAAGAAAGGAAAGCTGAGTCAGAGGTTTGTTGGGCCGTTTGAGATTTTGGAAAAGATTGGCGATATGGCGTATAGGCTGGCCCTGCCACCAAATTTGTCCCAAATACATAATGTCTTCCACGTGTCGATGTTGAGAAAGTATGAACCAGATCTGACACACGTTCTAAGATACGAAGAAATAGACGTGGACGACAGGGTGTCGTACGTGGAGAGACCAGTCAGAATCGAAGATCGGAAGGATCGAGTACTTCGGAATAAGATAATCCCGATGGTTAAAGTAGTTTGGGAGCACCACGGGACAGAGGGCGCTACTTGGGAAAGCGAGGAAGCTATGCGACGTCAACACCCCCAGTTGTTCGAAGAGCAGGTTTGAAGTGCAAATTTCGAGGACGAAATTTTTGTAAGGGGGAAGAGTTGTAACATCCTGAATTTTGACCCGTTATCGGGACCAATAAAGTGTATATTGATTCTCGTGTAATTTTAGTAAGTCTCGCCCGGAATTGATCAATCACGGGATACTAACCAAATGGGAAAGGCTAAATAGGATCAGGTACGTGGACCGAGAACCCGATCGTGATGGGGCGCCGATTTCAACGAACGTCGAGGAAATATTTTGAACCAATATAGGCCGATCTTAGGAAAATGACAGGTTGATATTGTCAGTGATGCACGATCGGATCGCGAGTGATTTCGCACGACCGAAAGTGCGCCTGACAAAGGAAACCCGATTTTAATCCAAACGATCGTGACCTCAGGTGCTAGTGATAATTCCTCTCGTTCTCTCGATATTGAGACCCTCACGATTCGTACAATCTTAGGTCGATACGCGTAATGCCTAAACAGCCGCCTGTTAGTGAGAGACCCTAAAACGACAAATAAAGTAAATTAGATCGCGATATTGGACCCGAACTTCGATATCAAAATTTCAAGGGTAATTACGACTGTGTTGCAAGACGGACGTCATTTTGGAGTAGCCATTTATGGTTGAGTTAATTGCGGTTGGAAACGGAAGACTTGACAGAAATTGAGAAAAAGGACAATTTTACCCCTGTGGACACCGAGGCCGAATTCGGAGGCCGTTTCAGGTTATTTTTCGCGGCCAAGGTCATTTTGGGGTAGCCACGCTCATTTAGGGTGGTTTTGGACAAAAAGTGGAATTTCGACAAAAATTGGAAAATAATATTATTTTATTCCCGGAAACTTCGCAGACGATTTTCGAGGGCTTAGAAAGTGAATTTCGCGATTCCGACTCTGGATTATGTCTCACATGAATATTTAGGACCGGTATGAGCAAAAATTGGAATTTCGGTTCGGGATGGAAAAATGACGGAAATGCCCCTAGCCCATTTTTATTTAATTCCGAATTTTTGGGGCAATTTTGGGATTTAATCAAGGTTGGTTAAGGTTAACTAGACTTGGTTAACCATGGTTAAGGACAATTGACCATTTTGCCCTTGAATTATTGGATTAGAAGTGTTTTTAGCCCTTGGATGAGGGGTATTTTGGTCCAAAGGGCTAGGATTTTGACATGTGGACCCCACTCACCATTCTATTGACCACATTTGACCCTCTCTCTCTCCTCAGATCACTCTCTCTCTGCTCACGTCTCTCTCCTCTCGATTCTCTCTCTCGGCCGCTTCCTCTTCGCCGTTCCAGCTTCGCCGGAGCAGCTGTTCACGTCGGAAGCAGCTGGCCGCCGGAGCTGCTGGCGCTGTGCCGCCGTGTGCTGCCTCCTGGTGCCGTCCCAGCCCCGTCGACCAACTTTCCCCCGCTCCCGTCGCCCGCAGCCACCGTTCCAGCCGAGGCGTGCAAGGACGCCGCCACCGTCGCCGGGCTTGCCCCGCCGAGCCGCGCCGCCGTGCGCCACCCCACCGTCCAACCTCACCCTCACCGCCTCTCTCTCCTTCGTCCTCAACCATCCCTCACCGGCGCTTCCCCTGTTTTGGCCGAGAGGTGGCCGTGAGCCCACCGGCGCCGCCGTGTTCGCCGGCTTGCCATTGGAGCGCCGCCATCGATTGTACCGCTTGTCGGTAATCGGCCGCTCGCTCCCGTCGCCTCGCGTCGTTAATAGGCGAGTAAAATCCCTAATCCATGAATTAGTCTAATTGTGCGAGATTAGGAGTTTAATTAGAGTAATTAGGCTAGATTAAGGCCTAATACTATGTGTTTTGTGCATGAGTTGATTATGGGACCTAATTGGGACTTAATGGCTTATTATGAGGATGATTTGGAGCCAAATTAGTGGCTGTTTAGGGGTGGTTCATTATAGAACCGAATTTGCACTAAATTGCCTAATGTGGTCATTTAATGGATTAATGAGTATTGGATTGAAATTAGGCATTGTGGAGACCAAATGGAACTTGTTAGGACTTTGAGGGATGATGCCATGTCTATGGATTTAAGAATTTAGACTGGTTGGGCATGTCGAATCTCAAGTGGACTGGAACTCTGTAATGTTGAGTTGTGTGATAATTGCCGACTATAAATGGAATATAATGGATTGAGTTAGATGTGCCAATAATGCTCTGTAGGAGTGAGAAATTGTGGTTCAATGTGCTTGGTGCATCGGGACATGGCAATTGGTGTGAGTCCCTTGATATGTGAATTTCCATGTTGGTTTTGAAATGATTGAGAATGATTTATGATCATTGGGTCATGGCCTTCGGGTCGATTTATACAATTGTGGGCCTTCGGGTCGGGCCTCCGGGTCGAATGATTTATGACCACTGGGTCATGGCCTTCGGGTCGAGTTAATTGTGATGACCATTGGGTCATGGCCTTCGGGTCGAGTTAATTGTGATGACCATTGGGTCATGGCCTTCGGGTCGAGTTAATTGTGATGACCATTGGATCATGGCCTTCGGGTCGAGTTAATTGTGATGACCATTGGATCATGGCCTTCGGGTCGATTTAATCGTTGATGACCATTGGGTCATGGCCTTCGGGTCGATTTAAATGTTTATGAGTTATAATAATAGTGAAAGCCTAACCTGCAGGGCTGGAGTAGCAAAATTGGGGCTGAAGGCCCGAATGATTATTTAATGATCTATTTACTGGTTCAGTGATTCATGCATTTTTAATTATCTTCTGGAGGTGCACGTTAGCCTAGTTTAGGAATAGGAATTTTACTTGCTGAGTTTATCTCACGGTTGTGGTAAAACCGATTTTCAGACCCCCGTCCATAAAATGCCGAGGAACGGCCCTCTTTTTGGATACCCGCACCGAATTCAGCGGTCGTCTAGTGTGCACCCTTGCGGGGACGGATCAGCATACATTAGGTACCATTCAGTTATGCTTATAGACGTGGGAGAGGAGTACAACCAAACCCAAGAGTATGTAGCTTGGTATTTGAGGGGAGCGGATGGCGTAACTGGACCCCCGATCAGGACTTTTGACGTTCCGATAGACGTGAACGGAGTGATGATCCCGCAAATGGTGAGTGGTGAAATCTCTGATCCTCCAGCCTCCCTTAGTGTGAGTAGTGTAGGCGATACCGTGGATGGACCTATAGCCATGGACGAGGAGCAAGGAGAATAGCAAGTGATAGCTGTCGATGCAAACCCGGAGGAAGACGAAGAGTTAAATCTGGAAGTAATAGGTGAGAATGCGGAGGCAGCCGGAGAAGTGGCAGAAGTTGGAACGGACGAGGAAATGAGATCGGAGGAAGACTCTTCTGAGGAATCTGCAGCACCATCCGATCCAGACTGGGAGCCTTAGAGTAGATCCCAGTGTTAGGAGTCAAGATTAACCCTCTTTTTGAATGTAACCCTCTTCCAGATAGTTAGCTGTTACCCCTAGGCCACCGATCTCTTTTTGTTTCGTGGCCCTTGGTGTATTCTTTTTGTTGTAAATAAATAGGGTGTATAAGTTTTTAAAGGGTGTATATATGTTAGTATATCTATAGCATATTGATGTCTATTGCTATTCATGGTTATGTTTTCATGTCTGGGTGTATGTATATATATATATATATATGTGTGTGTGTACGTCGTTTCCGTATGTGTTGTATTTTTCTCTGATTTGGGTTTTCGGGTCGGTGACGCAAATCCTGGGAGTGTCGCACCTCAAGTCGACCTACGCGCGGATGTTCAGCCTTCGTGGGGTACGGGGCGTGACACTCTCTCTCTCCTCTTTCTCTTCCACGGCAATTTCCCTTATTTTCCTTCCTTTCCTCATTTAGCCACACCAGAACAGCCTTTGGGCTGCTGTTCTTGCCGCCGTGCACCACCACAAAACCACTAGCAACTCGCCATGTTTGCCCACAGCTGTACGCCATCCATTCGAGCCATTTTCGCCGTTCAACCGAGCCCCGCCAAGCTAAAACAGATGCCCACAGCTACTGTCCAGCTGCTTTTCAGCCAAGTCCCAGCCGCCGTCATCGTTCCGTGTCATTTTTGGACCATGCCACGCGTACCCCTCGCCGCCACCATTGCGTCCGTGTAATCGGAATCGCTAATGGGTGAGTTATCACCTTAATCTCTTGATTAGTAGTTAAACTTGATTAGGATGAGTTATTTTAGGTTAATTATGTTTAGTACTGATTAATTAAGGATTAGTCGATAAGTTATCGTGATAAGTGATAAGTGGACTCGATAAGTTATCGAGAAAATGCGATAAGCTATCAAATTTTTAGTGACAAGCTATCGCCGATATTGCGATAAGCTATCAAGGATTTGACGATAAGCTATCGGAATATTTTTATAATTAATATTTTATTATTAAATAAATTAATTTTCGGAATTTAAATATTAATATTTTTGTGTAGAGCTTAATAATAAATTGTGATTGTTTTAGGCTTGAATTGTGATGCCTATGTTGGAAATTGCTGTATAAATTAGCTTGTATAACTAAATGAATTGTATTGCTGTTTTTAGGGATGGAACTGCGGGCATATGAATAGTAAATCCCGAGATGTCGGGTTTGTATGTCAATTTTTATGAGCTAAATAGGGCATGGATGTTTGAATTGGGAAGTATGCAAAGTTTGATGGTTTAATTACATGTACGTTATCACGTGTGATTATTCTAGTGCATTTTTTTACGTGTAAAAGTTACAATATTTTAACGTATTAGCATGTATCATGTCTGCATTGGCTAATTAAGAAAGATAACAATGAGACTTGAGTGATTGCTATGTGTACATGATCACCTAAAGGTTCCTTTCGTGTCCGGTTATACCGGATGACCGCCGACCTAGAGTTTGGCCGTGGCCTTAACAGGTGTCCCCAATTTGGTAATTGGATGCCATCGCAGAGGCAGGGGAGACGAAGTCGTTCGCAAATTGGATTCGGAATGAACCCATTTATGAGATGTCGCCATTGAGGTTGGTGAGAAGATGTCGTGCCTGATGGGGTGAGATGATGTCCGGTTATGCCGGAAGATTGCCAACCTCATGCGAATAACACAAGTTATGCCGTGCCATGTATGGCCGTAGTAGTCGGAATACGCATGCAAGGTTGTGGTAGCATTGAGCTTGATTATAGGATGAAATTGTGAGGCACGGTATAGAATGGGTCGAAGCGATTTCACCTTATAATCGAGACATGTGTGGATGCATTGTGCATAGGAAAGTTGCTGTGTATTTTGATTGCATTATATGCTTGTTGTATGATGATTATATATGGAGATTGATAACGTGCAGGACGTGTGTCATGGCAAGGTAAGATTATCTACGATTGTGTAATGACATCTTGTGTATATCGGGCTGAGTAGCATGTTTTAGGTGCATCCAAGATGAGTTGATCTCCTAATCGAGACTTAGGTTGTTAACTCACTGAGTGTATCTCATTGTTGTTGTTTAACTATTTTCAGGCCCTAAGTGATGGAAAATCACCACGTGCGATTTTGGGGTCCCTGTTAACCGGGACCAGGAGGTGACTAGGTATTCGTTCAAGAGGTCAAACTTCTTTTGAGGTCACCTCATAGGTAGAGGAGATAGGTTAATTCCCTATCTTTGTGGTTGTAATATGGAAGGTCCGCATGGTGGACTTGTAATTTGTTAACCCAATGTTTCATTGATAAAGTTGTTTTTATTGAGGTGTGTTTTCTTGACTATCCTTGTTGTTGTGATTAGGTGGACTATGATTGCTTCCGCATGCGTTTAATCGTAAGTCAGTTTAATTGGGTCGGCGATGCGTCCTGGGATGTTGCCATTTCACGACCATTGACGAGATGTTAGCGTGCTTGGGGTTCGAGGCGTGACAATATGCATCAATAAATATATATATATATATATATATATATATATATATATAAATATATATATACCAAGGAAGAGAACGCATACAATCATGGTAAGTCTCTCCCTTTAATGACAAACATGATATTTGATTTCAACAATTTGCACAAGTGGATTTTTGAGTCTTCAAGTAAAGAAAATCATCAATGAATAACAGAGACAATTAGAATTCATGATAATCCGGAAGAGATGATGGATAAAAGCATTGTATCATGAAATTCCAATCAAAGACAAGTATTAAGAGACAACATGTTAGCAATTGGTTTAAACTATTAACACGAATAATATTGTTCCCCCTGTCTACGTGCCATCACCTTTTAAGATCCTCATCAACAGCATGAAATCATTATTATCACGTAGAGAATATCATCAGTATCCGTACATATCATGAACAATCATCTCTATATTATCACTTCATGATTATCGGTGTCATTAGTATATAATCAATATTAACGTAATGGCCAAAAGTAAGAGATACAGAAGATGGACTAACCGAACTATGTAGAACTTAGGAAGTTTTACCCCACTATTCACCTTTTATTCCATCCTCAAAATGATAAACAAGATTTGGGTCAAAATCAGCTCACACATATCAAGATTTTCCTATACTTGATCTTTGCTCTTCCTTGTATGTGTTTTCTCTTTGATATGATGATTCTCCCTTTTTTTTTTTTGCAATTTTCCTCTTGTTGCTCTTCATCCTTTGTTTTCCTCTCTCTATCATCATGATAGTCCTTACAAATAGCTTTCATCGGGGTTCGGAAATTTTCATTATGTCAAACATCTTTTGCGTCGGCTCCCGTACCGACTCTTATTGCTGCTGTCATGATTTTTATATTAATATCTCCACTTTCGGTGTTGCTATCCTTACTTTGAGGTGCTGAGCAAAAAGGTTTTGCTTCTATTTTCTTCGTAACGGCATTATCCTCATCATTATTTGCTCTTTGAAACTCAAGAATGAGATTTGAATTCCTCAGTCAAGCTTGTCTCGATTTCAATCTACATAAATTCAACAAAGTCTTGCACAAATGATGTTAATAACATAATATATCAAGTCATATATAATGTACCCATGTTTTCGAATAAGTAAAAGCTGTATCCATAAGCATATCAAGCATTTCAACTAAGAAACTACTCAACCTTTCATACGGAGCTTTCGAGGGCTTTCTCATGTCATTCGATATGTCTCTAATAACTTGTTATTTGAATGTATTGAGCAAAATTTTTAGACCTTTAAAGATAGCACACTATAGGGTAGACAATAGCAGATGTTGCTGTCTACGAATTTTACTGTTGTCAACAAAATTTGTTGCTATTGTTTTTGTTCATGAAGGATTGTCAAACTTCACAAGGATGGATTCTCTTATGTTGGCGAATATATCAAGAACATACCATTGTCATCCTTGTCAAGTCTGGTTGATGGTGTCAATGGTGTATCGCATTTCTTACAAATTTCCATCCCAAACTACCTTACCAATTCTTTAGGATATTTTTTGAGATTGAAATGGACCTTGTTTAAAAAAAAGTAATCTAATTTTTGTGACCTTGCAAATAATTTGCGAACCAAACATGCATAAACAAACAAAATAGGGACGGGGCCAAACCATGCGAGGTCAAAACCTATTGAGGTGGTAGAGAGAGAGAGAGAGAGAGAGAGAGAGAGAGGAGGGGGTTTCCCTCATTGACGGAACCATAGAAAGAATGGGAGGAAGAGGAGGAGGAGGGAGATTAAGAAATTGACTAAGCGGCCCTTTTGGAATCTTCTCTAATCTAAAGCCAAGATCTTGACCACGAGCACGATGGAGATGACGGCGGTGAAAAACCTTCACCCGGCTCGATTCCAAGAGACGAGTGTCGCGTGATCATGATCAAGGAATTGAAGATCATCATCTGCATGTAGAGAATATCATCATTATTCGCACATATCATGAACAATCATCTCTACATTATCACTTCATGATTACCAGTATCATTAATATACCATCAATATCAACATAATGACCAAAAGTAAGAGATACAAAAGATGGACCAACCGAACTATGTAGAACTTAGCAAGTTCTACCCGTGTATTCACCTTTTCTTCCGTCCTCAAAATGATAATCAAGACTCAAGCCAAAATCAGCTCACATATATCAAGATTTGCCCACACTTGATATTTGCTCTTCCACATATGTGTTTCTTCTTTGATATGATGATTTTCCCTTTCTTTTGCAATTTTCCTCTTGTTGCTTTTTATCCTTTTATTTTCCTCTCCCTATCATCATGATAGTCCTTGCAAATAGCTTTCATCTGGGTTCGAAAATTTTCAATATGCCAAATATCTTTTGCGTCGGCTCTTGTACCGACTTTCATTGCTACTGCCACGATTTTTATGCCAATATTTCCACTATCAGTGTCAATATCCCTGCTTTAAGGTGCTGAGCAAAAGGTTTTGCTTCTATTTTCTTCGTAATAGTATTATCCTCATCATTATTTTCTCTTTGAAACTCAAGAATGAGATTTGAATTCCTCAATCAAGCTCGTCTCGATTTCGATATGCATAAACTCAACAAATTCCTGCACAAATGATGTTAATAATATAATATCTCAAGTCATATATCATGTTCCCATGTTTCCATCTTAGAGGAATGGTATGGTACTCTCTACACATTTATGCACACAAACGCTTGTTTGTTCGAAATTGGTGATGTCCAAGTCATTAATCTTGAAATAGGGTCTATGAATGGGGATTATATGTGGCCTCTCTGTATAAGTCATGACACTTATCATAGTGAATGCATATACCAACTGGGATTAGGAGGTGATTGACTCCCGCCAAAACTCTCTCTTAAGTTGAATTGATTCTGTACATCTTTTATACTCAACTTTTTTCCTTCTCTTTCAGGCAAAGAAAGCTGTGGATAGAGCTAAAGCACTACGAGCACATTTTGATGATGAACAAGAACAAAGCTAGATTTGCTAATAGTCTCTCTATAAATAAACATATCACTTGCTATGTATACGGTAGAATTATACTGATTGAATCAAATAATTTTATGACATATAAATGTTGACATGTGGATTTGTCAATAATTTTTGCACAATTTTTTAACATTTAAATAATATTTTAGTTTTTTGTAGAAAAGTAAAAAAGTTACAATAACTTTTACAAGTCAAAACAAACAAACACTTCAACTTTTAGGCATTAATCTTCTCATAGCATGAGAAGGTCAAGTGTAGTAAGGGCACTTTTTAATAAAATTCTATTAAAAAAGTTCCGTCTCTAATTAACTCTCTAATCGACATAATATTGTTATGTGTTATAAATAGAGGTGGCAAAATGAGTCATAAATCCACATAACAATGGGTTCCATTAGGTTTGCAAAGAACCAGCTTTGACCCATTTAATCAAAGTGCAATTCCCTATGCTTGTTGGTGTACATGTCTGAGTCCACAGAGGTCGTGCTCATGCCCCGGCTCTATGCCCAATTCACTCGCACCTGACCCGGGTCCATAAAGGCTAGGCTCAATCCCTCAATGGCTAGGCCTAGGTCTACATAGGCCGAGTACTTGACTCCTTGCCCATTCGGTCCATCAAGGTCTAGCCTAGTTCATTGGCAATTAGGCTTTAGTCCGTAGAGGTGAGACCTAGTTCCCTCAAGCCGAGGTCGGAATCTTGGTGCTTGTGCTCGACTCCATGGAGATTAAGCTTTGGGTTTTTCAAGGTTGGGCCTAATTTCTTGGTGGTGAGGCCAAGTTCATAGAGGCCCTAGCCGGGTTCTTTGAGGCCAAGCTTAGGACATTGTGCTCGGGTGCTCGGCTTTTACACTTAAGTCACTAGTGCTCGGCCTGAGTCCATTGTGGTTAGGCTCATTCTTAATAGCTAGGCCTAGGTTCATAGTGGCCAGGCCCGAGTCCCTCGAGGTTGGGCCTAAGACCCCAATGCCCGTGCCGAGGTCCATGGGGGTCAAGCCTAGATCTCTTGAGGCTCGGCCTGAGACTTCAATACTTGTGCCCAGGTCCCTGATGGCCATGTCTATGTACCTAGCTCTTGAGCTTAAATCACTGACACTTGGCCCCAGGCCCATTAAGGCGAGGCTGAGTTTGTCAAGGCTAGGCCTCGTTGAGGAAAGTCAAGTCCACATGGGTTGAGCTTGGGTCGTCGATAGCCCTAGCTTATTACGCAACTCCGTGCCAAAGTCACTAAAGCCTAGGTCGGTTCCATCATGGTGGAACCCAGTTCTTTGATGGCCGATCCTAAGTCTACAGAGGGAGGGCCTAAGTCCCACAAGGCCAGGCTTGAGACCTTGTGCTAGTGCTTGAGTCCACTGAGGTCGAGCGCGATTCTCTGGGCATGTGCCTAGGTCCACAGATGTCGCTCGGTTCCATTGATTTCGGGCTTGAGATCCCGATGCCTGTGGTGAGTCCATGGAGGCTTAGTCCGGGTCCCTCATGGCTAGGCCAAGACCTCAATGCTTATGCCTAAATCCCTTGAGGTTGGTTCTAAAGCCTCTTTTATCTAAAAAAAAAAGGGATAAGTGCATTTAAAGTCCTAAAACTTGTCACGAAAGTGCAATTGAGTCCTAAAACTTTCAAAAAGTGCAAATAAGTTCTAAAACTTGTCATGAAAGTGCACTTGAGTCCTAAAACTTTAAAAAAGTGTAAACAAGTCCTAAAATTTGTCACGAAAGTGCAAATAAGTCCTAAAACTTATCAAATTTATTCAATCAAGTCTTTCCATTGATTATACTTTTTGAAAGTTTTAGGATTTATTTGCACTTTCATGATAAGTTTTAGAACTTGTTTGTATTTTTGTGATAAGTTTTAGGACTTATTTGCACTTTTTGAAAGTTTTAGGACTCAATTGCATTTTCGTGATAAGTTTTAAGACTTGTTTGCACTTTTTGAAAGTTTTAGGACTCAATTGCACTTTTGTGATAAGTTTTAGGACTTATAGTGCACATATCCCTAAAAAAAACAAATACTTTTGACATGCACCAAAAATCAAAGTATGGTATTCAACATGAATAAACAACAATATTATCACTTGACCTATATATTTTTATAGTGAAATAGTGTAATTTTTATATTGAATTCTAATAATTTAATATTTTTACCCCAAAACATAAAGTGGGCCTGTCCCTTGTAGAATCAAGAATCGAATCAAAACCAATTGGTTCTCAGTGCTAAAGCCTTTTTGTTCTTGTTTGTCATGTCTCCATGTTGCTCATATGCCATGCGACATCCTAGCCCACGACCCGAGTGCTTGAGCTCCCTCACTGATTCGATGAGCCATCTTGTGGAGTCCCCCATTTTTCAGAGACAATGATTTAAGAAAAAAAATTACTAAGAATTGGTGCTCAGGTTAGCTCTAGTATATGGCTATTGTTCTTGAGAAATGACTTGGTTTAGGGGTGAGCCAAGAGAAAGAAAGGTGGGTCCTGATCGGGTTAATATTGCATAAAAATGGGCTAATATGGGTTCAATGGGACAACTTAGGAATGTCGAGATAGAAACTTTACAAAATTCAAGTTAAGTAGATTTTAAATAAAAATTTCAAAGAGCATATTGTACTATTGTATAATTGAGAAAAATCCCATCAGGCATTCATGATAGGGGTGAGCATAGTTTCAGGATATTGTGTTTGGCATCGAAGCTTGCAAGAATTAATTGACTGTTTGCATGTGTGACCACTTGGTATTATTGTATGACATCAATGAGAGCACGATTCATGTACGCATGTGCTAATTGAAAGGATAATAATTGGCTGGAATGCTTGTGTGCTCGTGTGGTCACACGTCGGAGCCGTCTTGCTATAGATCGTTTGACGATGCCTGATTTATTGGGGTCTTGCTGTAGATCGCTTGACAATACTCGATTTATCGGATGCCTAGAGATTATCTGGATTGTCGATACTCTGGATGCCTTGTCGCGGCCCGAGGCCGGACTCGATGGTCTTTATGGGATACCATCTTACTGTATATCGTTTGATGTTGCCGTATTAGAATGCTGTCTTACTGTAGATCGTTTGACGTAGCCGTTATTGGCGGGGCGGGACGGAGCCTGGTTATGCTGGAAGACTGCCATCTTGTTGCAGATTGCTTGATGTATAGTGGCCTCGAGGGGCGTAATAACTGGAATACGTGCAATGCATAGTGCATGATTATGTGATAGAAACTGCTAGGCATGGTATGGGATGTGCCCAAGTGGATTCTGTCTTATAATCGAGACACGCGCGCTTGTGATGCATTGATGCACGGGAAATCCATTTAAATGCTTCGAGTATGTGACATGTTCATTTCATCAACGAGTGTACCAAGGCGAGTTAAAGATGCTTGTGGTTGTTTAATAATGTTGCTATTGATACTTTATTGCCTGGTTAGGGACCCCCATGCGAGTTGGCCTTCTAAGAGGGGCTTAGGCCGTTAACTTATTGAGATTTTATCTTATTTGTTGTTGTTAAATCTTTTTCAGGACCGTAGCATGTCGTTGCTTCCTATGTGGTTTGGAGTACCGTAGTTTTTGGTTGGTCCTTAAGGGTTAGGCCTGGAAGCTGATCTTTTGGATAGAGTAGACTAACCCTAACCTTTGTCTTTTGTTGGCTTTTTGTGAAAGCACCCGAAGTGGGCTTGTAAGTATGTTCCCAGGGTTAATCGTTTAAAAAAAATGGCTTTTGTTATGACTGGTTTTCCTTTGCTATCCCTGATTTAATTGCTTTCTGGGATTGGTTCTGATAGTTATCGTTTCCGCTTGCATAATTCAAAGATTAAAAGAAAAGGGTCGGCGACGAGTCCTGGGTCGGCGACGAGTCCTGGGTCGTCGCACCATAACGACCATAGCGGGATGTTGCGCGTTCGTAGATTTCGGGACATGATATTATGGGCCGTTAGTGGCCTTGTATGTTTGTTGAATCATGAGTTGATTGATTTAAATGTGGGTCGTTATGTGCATGCATGGGTTGAATTGAATTGATTGTCAATTGGTCGTGTTTGGGTGTTTATTAAGCATGAAAAATATGTGTGGTTTGGTGCGTGCACGGGCCAAGTTTGATCAGCTAGTATATTGGCATGTTGACGGGTATATCGAGCGAGCGAATAAGTGAGAAATGGAGTGTGATGTTGTATGTGTGGTTACGCAAATCCCTGAGGCGGTACTATTACGCGAGGAATTGCGCCGTCCTGAGGCGGTACCATAACGCGGGACGATGCCCGATATTACCGGAAGATGACCAACCTGAGGAGGTACCATTACGCGGGTTGTGTCGTAGATGGTAGATGTTGAGCCTGAGGCGGTACCACTATGCAGGCTAAGAAGTGTTGTGAATATGAGTTGGTCGAAGTGAACTTGAGGCGGTACTATTATGCGGGTCACTAGCGAGTTGAGTGGAAAATATGAGTTGGTCGCAGTGAATCTGAGGCGGTACTATTACGCGGGTCACTGGCGAGTTGAGTGGAAAACATGAGTTGGTCGCAGTGAACCTGAGGCGGTACCATTACGCGGGTCATTGGTGAGTTGAGTGAAAATAGTATGATGTGGCAAGACCGAGTACGTGAAATGTATTTGAAATGTGCATGTGGTTGGAAATTGTGCTATTGTGGCTAACGTGCAGATTGCACACAGGAAAGGCCCAGGTAAGTGTAAATTGTGTGCCTGTTATGTGGTGGTTGAGTATGTTGTGTTTTAACTTGTCTAGAGGTACGTGATAGCCTAGGTGGGGTTTAGGGTGTGTACTTATTGAGATGTGTTCTCATGGTTGTTTCAACCAATAATTTCATAACCCCAGCCTGAGCCATGAACCTTCCGCTGCCGCCGCCGCAGCGTTTTGGGATTCCGATGCACACCGACCACGATGTTGTAGAATACTCGATAGATGATAACATGACCTGGGTGAAACATACTACTGTAGTATGGGTAGACGTAGAACTACCCCTTTGACAGGCCCATATCTACATAGCTTGGATGTTCAGGGACGGGTTAGATGAGTTTGGTCCCGTCCGTGGCTTCGATGTCCCTTTTGATGGAGTTGGGGATTGGGACCCATCAGCCATACCCCCTCCTGACGAAGAGATGACTAGTTTAGAGACTAGCCTAGCGCAGTCTGGACATCAGGCCGTACCTACAGCACCTGAACCTCCCATGGCCGAGCCTGATCCGGAGCCGGAGAAGTCCTAGGCAAGGTACGACCCTATGGATGTGGATCTCAAGGTAACATCCAAGGAGGAACCAGAAGAAGAAGAAAACCCTGAGGATGAACTTGAAGAGGTGCCGAAAGAAGAACCCGAAGAGGAGCCCGAAGAAGACCCAGGGATGAGACCAGAGAACGCACCCGAGGGCGAGCCAGAGTATGAGCCAGAGGATGAGCCGGAAGAAGTGTTCGATGAGGAGGAGCGGGTTGAGGTTCCGGCAGAGTCGGGTGATATAGACAACCCGATTGTGATCGAGGTTAATTCAGAATCCTCACAGGATCAGGCAGCTCAGGGGGATTCAGACTCGGGTCCTGAGGAGTTAGACTCTGAGTGGACGCCATCTAGAGGGCGTAGGGGTTAGTGTAGGGGTTGAGTGCAGGTCTTTTTGAGGTGTCCCATTTTTGGCAGATAGGGTACTCAGGCTATCGATCTTTTTGACATCGGTGGTGTGTAGTTCTGATAGTAAGGTGTGCATGTGTATGATATGGTTTGTAGACGATGGATATTGTATAAAGCTGGATAAGTTATGGATATTTATTCTCTCCTGTACCCCTAGCAAATTATTGTCCAGGTTTTTGTCGCATTCACTGATTGATTTAAATCTCTGATAAGTTGAATTAGGTCGGCAATTTTCTGGGATGTCGTGATATTTGACCAAAGAGGTGGGTCGCGTGCTCAATGGGGTTTGGGGCATGAAATCACGATTTGATTTGGTATCAAAGCGAGGATAGCTCGATCTAAGTTGGTCAAAGTCTGGAGTGATAAGGAGCAAAGATCCTGGGGTAGTAATCTAGGGAGACCTTAGCGAGTCATTAGGTGGAATGAGCTATACTTGCCTCTAGATTGTTTGTTGTGATTGTTGGGTGAATTGATTGTTATAACGATTGAAATGCAGGTGCGTCTGGACCTGAGGTAAGTGCATAGACCCTATTGATTGTGGCCTTGTGCTCTGGTGATTGATTACCTGCTGAGTGAATTATTGTGTTAAGTCACTCCATTGGCTTATTGTTACTTGATACTCATACGCCAGTCACCCACCCTTGCATGGTTGGTTGGTGGTGAAATGGTCGTGAGAAGAGAGAGAGAGAATAACGCAATTGTTGGGCCACACCGCTTAGAAGGACCGTGGCGACTTGAGGTGTTGACATCATAGTACGACGATAGAGAAGCTTTGGGCAGTGGTCTAGTGGGTGGAGAGGGAGGAGAAGGTTAGTATGGAAAGAGAACAAACGGGAGAAAAGGGAAAATAATTCACGCCGTTTAAAAATGGATTTGTACTGATGTGTTAATCTTTCAAGAGGGTAAATTTGAACATTTGAAATTATCCGGTAACTCAACAAAATCGTGCTCCTATAATCACGACCCTCAGCCACATATCCTAGGATGAAATTACAAGGGTTCTAGAAACATTTCGATAAGAGTTATATATTTTGGGTAATTTATTTCGTACCTAGACAGTTCAAATCATTTCTCTCTGCAATATTAAGTTGATATTAACTGAAGCTCTACCCAATTCTAAAATTCAAAGCTCGGCCCTTAACTCAAGCTTAATCGAGCTTGATAGTTCAAGTTGGAGCTCAATTAGAGGTCATATAAATCACCACTGCTCAAGCCTAGATTTACTCAAAGCTCGATTTAAGCTTGAGTTCGAACTTGATTTTTGGGACTACTATGACGAAGGATTGGCATTAAAAATATGTTGATATGTATAAGTATGTTTCTGGAGATTAAAGATTTCCCTATTAGAGAATATCATTATTATATATTATGGATATTATTTGATATTTCATTATTCTCTAAGATTTTTTTGTTGAAACGTGATTCTTTAATATTTCGTTATTCTCTAAAATAACTATTTTCCTTTTTTCTATGCATGTTGTTGGGTCTAAATACCCTTTCAAAGGAAAGTCAATTGAGCAACAATGTAATCTTTATTGATTCTCTCTCCCTCTCTCTCTAAGATCTTAAAATATTTACACATATGTAGAAATAACCAAAATGCATAGACAATTCAATTAAATATTCAAAGCCACCCGATCTCGTTTATAGCAAACACTCGTCTAATTAAAAATTTGATGGGTGCCCACGATTTTGTCGCCCTGCGAATGATATGGGAAAGCATATTGACCAAAACAAAATATGGGAAAGCATGCCAAGGCACCAGACAGACAGATGGGGGACAAGGCCAAACCCATTGAGGAAAATGTTTACTGAAGGAATAACTCAGCGCTGGATGCAAACATCGAGCGAGACAAGAAATAAATTGACACATGACAACATAGTATTTTAGGTACAATGCACATATTTACCATAACATTAAGTAAATTCAAAAGGACTAGAAGTTTGATCGGTTGCCTCGAGACGGCACTCGGGTGCTCAATTCGAAAAAGTCGTGATATAACTTTTCTAAGACCCGAGTTTTTCACTGTCCTTGTCCCTAATCATATATCATGCTTCTCTGATCCTAAATTTCCATGGGTAATCCTGCGCGTTGAAGTAATAATTTACGTTTGTTGAGGTCGACTTTTCTTTGAGCAAAATTCCTGGGTTGTGTGATATGTTGTGACGAAAATGCCTGATGATACTTAGGAATGAGAAGTGCATTGGAGATATTGTGTGGCCAAACCTATGGAGCCAAACAGTATAACATGCTTGGAGTTCCCACGCAATGAGCTATTCTTACGCTTCTATGCCTAAGCATCCCTCTCGCAATCTTATGGCTCTACACCTCCGACTTCCTCGTAGCTTTTGGCAAAGATATTGCGATTTCCATGGAAGCGAGAATTTTCGATCGTTGGATGATCTCAAGTCTATTTGTACAAACCGGAAGAATCACAAATAGAATCGAAAAACTGTAGCCTCTCTAAACTCCTTAGATTGAATAGAAGCTCTTGCTCCTCCAATTGAGGATGGAGCTCGCGACGAAGAACTTGAAAAGGGTGTGGAGCGATTTCTTGTCGAGCGGCTGGACTTGAGGTAGCGGGATTGTTTTGATTGTTCAGAATGAATCCAGGAGTAAAATCAGGAAAAATTTGGACAAAATTGCCCTGTTTTTATTTGCTGGAAAAACTGGCTGGCAAAAATTTGGCCAGACAACAAGTTCAGGCACTTATGAGAAACTGAATTGGCCACTTTATGATTATAATTGAAATAATATTCACTCGGGGCTTTTTTTAAAAAAAAAAATACATGAGGTCCTTATTTGAAATTTTACTCCAACAACCCCACTTTGTTGTAAAGAGAGGAGAGAGAGAGATAGAGAGAGAGAGATAGTCACGGACGGAACGTAACCCAAAAAAAATGGGAGGAAGAGGAGGAGAACCAGAAATTAATAAAGCGATTTCTCTGGAATCTCTGGTGATCCATAACGAAAAACCCGATCGTGAACACGAACACAACGATGACCACGAAGCATCCCCACCCCTCTGTTCGAAGAGACGAGAATCGCGTGAGAAAAATCATAGAAGTGAAGAAGCAGATACGGCTGTCGGGGCCGCTGATTGCAGTGAGCATATTGCAGTACAGCGTGCAGGTGATCTCCGTCATGTTCGTGGGCCACCTTGGGGCGCTCCCTCTCTCCGGCGCATCCATGGCCACGTCCTTCGCTTCGGTCACCGGCTTCAGTGTCTTGGTATTCTCCATTCCATCCCTTTCTCATGCCTCGTTAATTATGCTGCAACGTTCATGTTCCTGATACATCTTGGCAGCAGCAGTTGTTGTGTGCGATTGTCTCTGATAATGGACTTGCTACTTAAAAGAGAGGAATAGACTAAATGATTGAGGAAACTATGATCTAAAGGAGACAATAAATCAGCAAAATAAACCCATCTTTACTGTAACATGAAGGAAACTTGAAAGGAAAAGAAGTCCGATTTGTTGCCTTTAGATGACATTCGGGTGCTAAATTCGAAGAAGTCATGGTGATACTTTTCTTAGAGTTATCTCCGAGGTTTCACTATCCTTGTCTCTAAATATATTTTATGCTTATCTGGTGTTGAATTTTCACGCATGACCCTGCTGATGGAAACGACATGTTGCATCTGCTGAGGTCGCTGGTACTTTGAGCATAATTCCTAGGTGGTGTGAACTTAGATTTTCATTTTGTGTGAGAACTAATATGTTCTAACCAAAATGCCCAATGACAGTTAGGAATGGGAAGTGCATTGGAGACATTGTGTGGCCAAGCCTATGGAGCCAAACAGTATCACATGCTTGGAGTTCACACGCAACGAGCAATGTTTACGCTTCTATGCATAAGCATCCCTCTTGCGGTCATATGGTTCTACACCTCCGACATTCTCATAGCTTTTGGCCAAGATGTGGAGATTTCCAGGGAAGCGGGAATTTTCAACCGTTGGATGATCCCAAGTCTATTCGCGTATGGTCTCCTCCAATGTCTGAATCGGTTCTTGCAGACGCAAAACAAAGTTGTCCCAATGATGATGAGCTCTCTAATTATTGCTTCTGTTCACGTACTCGTCTGTTGGGTCTTCGTCTTTAAGTTTAGACTAGGAATCAGAGGGGCTGCTTTGGCAAATGCGATTTCAAACTGGAACATTGTGATTTTGCTGGCGATTTACGTGAAGCTGTCTCCCACTTGCATCGAAACGTGGACCGGCTTCACAAGAACGACCTTCCTTGACCTTGTTAGCTTCATGAAGCTTGCCGTTCCTTCGGCAGTTATGATTTGGTAAGTACCTATTTGTGATTATGTTTGCTATTGTGATGCCAAAATTTATGATTAAAAGAAAAAACTAGTGGTTGTTTGGTTTTTTCGAAGCAATTTGATTATAATTGATCAGGCTGTATTAGTCTAAGTCACCAATTTCAGAAGTGAGAGTCCTAGCCTAGAACTAGTATACTTACGTCACTCGTTTCTTGATTTACTTTCTTCCACAGCTTGGAGTATTGGTCCTTCGAGATGGTCGTTCTTTTATCGGGTCATCTGCCAAATCCGAAACTAGAGACATCTGTGTTATCGATTAGGTATGAATTGAAAAAAATAAGTATAAGCATGACTATTCTTTTCATGGAATTAGAAGTTCGGAACCTTCATACCCTTATTTTTGCAGCCTTAACACTTGTTGGATGGTCTACATGATCTCTGTCGGTCTCGGTGGAGCAATCAGGTTCGTTGAGTCATTTGTTTCACTTATGCAGTTTAATATGAAAAAGAGATAAAAAGAAAAGAAGATAACTAATCTTGCTTGGCATTGCCTTCACTAAGATGCATTTCCAAAACTGTAAGGGAGGGTAAAAAATTTTATGAGGACAAGTTTCACAATACTATTGATATTGTGGTACAGAAGGAGACAACAGCATTGACAGCCAAATGTTTAATCATCTTGTTTTTTTTTTATCTAGAACTAGATAAAATATAAACATTTGGGTTTGATCCCAGTTCATACGTTTGGACAAAACTGAAAACTGTTAATATTAAAGACCTTACTAAGAGTGTTTATTTCATGCAGTACTAGAGTGTCAAATGAATTAGGTGCAGGCCGCGCTGTAGGGGCGCGCTTGGCATTACGAGTTATGATCGCCATTGCCGTCATAGAGGATGTAATAGTTGGAGTCCTGACTATTTCGGTACGCCATGTTTGGGGGAAGCTATATAGCAACGAGGAGAAAGTTATTAAATACGTCTCCAGAATGATGTTGCTTCTCGCTCTCTCGGATTTCTTGGACGGGTTTCAGTGCGTCCTTTCAGGTCCTAAACTTGACTCCACTTAATATGATTTTTCATCCTATTAGTTGCTAGTAGATATATTTCTCTTTATAAGCCTTTCTAGGATAGTATCATGTGTGTATCTCGCATGTCCTTATTACAAATATGTTGTCTCTTTTTACATGTTGTCCGAATTAAAGTCCTTTGCACAGATTATGATAATGATTGATTGCAGGATCCGCGAGAGGATGCGGATGGCAAAAACTCTGCTCTGCGATAAACCTTGGAGCTTATTATGTTGTGGCGATTCCTTGTGCCATACTGTTTGCATTTCGTTTCCATCTTGGAGGGATGGTATGAATTTCTCTACATGTTTATGCATGCAAAAACTTATTAGTTCGACATTGATAATGTCCAAGTTATTGATCTTGAAACAGGGTCTATGGATAGGGATCATATGCGGACTCTCTGTACAAGTCATTGCACTTATCATAGTGAATGCATGTACCAACTGGGATGAGGAGGTAACTAACTCCCACTAAGCTCTCTGTTATGCAGATGGATTGATCCTGTACGTCCTCAATACTTTTGCACCTGTTTCCTTCTCTTTCAGGCAAAGAAAGCCGTGGACAGAGTTAGAGCACAACGAGCACGTTATGATGAGCAGCAAGAACAGGGACAGATTTGATGAATATTGAAGAAGGGTTTTGGGACCAAGGTGTGATGTAATAGTCTCTCTAGATCCAAACATATAACTTGCTGTGTATACAGTAGAATACACACACACACAAATGTTTGAGTACAGATTCACGCTTTATGAAATAATATTTAGATTTTGATAGAAAAGTGAAAAAGACATGGTTCACGCAAGCTCGCGTGGGTGTCCCAGTGCAAAAGTACGATGTTGAAAAGATTGGTGGCGGGGAATTTGTAAAATATACTTTTTTATCTCTAGTTTCTTAGTGTTGGAAACTCATTAACAAAAATCTCTTTTAAAAATCTTGGATCCATATCTAGTGTCTTGAATTCAGGATAGATTTTTAAAGTCAAATTTGTTTGAATTGTAAGGTTGAAAATAGACATTTTGTGATTATACAGTGTATGTTCAAAGCTTGGCTCTAATTTCATGTTCGATCGATGGCTGTGGGATCGTTCAAAAGTCAGAACAGTGTTGTATGTTTCGATGGAAAATGCCTTAAAATTAACAAAAAAGAAGAAGTAGAAATCGTAAGCTATAGAGAGCAGAGCCTCAAAACGGCCTATCGTTTAACCCTCTGATCAATCGTTGCTTTGGCAATGTCGCCCCCTCTTTCCCGGTCCTTCTTTTTATTTTTTGCTCCGTCATCCTTTTTCCTGGGTAACAAATAAAAAGCAGAAATTAGGAAAATCTCCAAATAAGGGCCCAAAATATCCTTATTTTCTTAAATAAGAGTATGAAGTTGACCTTCTTTTAATTAAGGGCATGAAGTGTTTTCATTTTCACAAATAAAGGTTTGAAATAGACCTTAAGTGGTCATATCAGTCTTAAAAAAAGGCTTGATCTCACTGGTTGATTAAGGCCGTTTTCGTCTTTTAATTTTTTTAATTTTGTTTCCTTTTTATGTTTTTTCTTTCCAAAAAAAAGAAAGAAAGAAGAAGAAAGAAACACACAAGCCCTTCGCCTATGGTCACCACCCCAGCATGGGCGTCTCGGCAACGGCCGATGACCCTTGCCGACTAGAGGCGTGGGTCGCATCGGGGCAAGGGTCGGCCGCCAGCCACCAAACCTGCATAAGGGCTAGCAACCTACGCCTAGACTGGGCCAAGGGTGCAGCCCTCATCAAGGCACTGAAGAACCTACTGGCTATCACCATCGTCACTGCCACAGCCCCACTAGCGATGGGGCAGCGGCCAACGCTTCTGCCTATATATTTTTTTCTTTTTTTAGAAAAAACTCATATCTTTTTAATTTTTAATATAATTTAACTAAAATTTAGGCTAAAATTGTCTTTGGAAGAAAATACCTTGACTGGCCGGAATATTTAGCTGGCCGGCAATATTAAACCCTCATTTGAAATTGTTATAGTCACTTCAATTCTTTATTTGAGAAAATGAGAATACTTTAGGTCCTTATTTGAAATAAGATTCAGTTCAAATCCTTATTTGAAAAAATGAGGTCATTTTACCTTATTTGAATTTTTTCCAAGAAATTATAAACTAGAAATTTAAAAATTGAATTTACGAATATTGGCATTTTTGCAGTTGCCAAAAAAAATGATGGTACCCCCACCACCCCCTTCTCCATCACTGATTTTCCCCAATTGACCCCGATCACTTTGACACGTGGATCATACGATGACGTGTAAGACTGTGGAAACTCGTCTTTGGGCAGTTAGGAGGAGAATTTCTGTAGAACAGAACTTGGTTTCTCATCGAAAGCTAAAGCCCTATATTTAAAATCATGTATAGTGAAGCAAGTTATAGATGGGTCACTTTAAATTCAAAATATAAGTCAATATGAATTTTAAAAATAAAATTCCAAAATAAATGGATTAAAAACGGATTTGTAGCATATCCACTTTTAACACATTTAGGGTGCATTCGATAACCATTCTGTTTCCAAAAATAATTTCTATTTAGAAGTGATTTTGTTATTCAATTCCCGAAAATAATTTCTAAGTATTCGAAAATGTTTGGTAACTACCCAAAATTTATATTTCCAGAACAGAAAAAGAACATAAATGCGTTTGATAACTGCACAAATTTTCTTTTTATTAATAATATTTTAAATTTTTTAATATTTCTTTCTCTGTTTTTTTCTTTTTTTCTTTTCTTTTTGTCTCCTTCCCCTTCCTCGGCCAATGGTCAGGTCGCCGGCTCCGGCAACCGACAACAGGTTAGGGCCAGCGAGGATGTCGCGGCCCTAGTCAGCTCTAGTGAGGGCTAGACCCTCACTGCCTGGGCGAGAGCCACCCTCGCTGGCTTTGGCCTGTGGCCAGTCGCCGGTGGCCGGCGACCTGCCACAAGCCAAGAAAAATGAAGAAGGCCAACCAAGGAGAAGAAGAAAAAGAAAATTTCTTTTGCATTTCTGATTCTTGTTTCCAGAATTTTTTTATTTTTGATTCTGAAAACAAATTTTTGCCGGAGAACAAAAAAATTTACCAAATAAATTTCTGTTGAACAAAAGAATAGAATCGGCTACTGTTTTGCCGATTACCCGATTACCAATCAGTCCCTTAACAACCCACTTATTAGGTCTCGCTGTCTCAGCCCTTCAAGTAACCCTTTTTCGTTTGATGATCGTCCGGGTACTGTGAGCGCGCCAAGCCTTGGATCATCGCCTCCTGCTTCTTCCACACCAGCTCACCACTGCAACTGGCTGACCTGCGTCTCTGCCGTCCGGTTGCAGCTTGCGGCCGACTCCCCTGACCGACGGCACCACCACTCAACCTCCGAGGCAGATCCTCCTGCGCCCACCCCAGCGGAGTCTCCTTGACATGGCATGCTATCCTTCCGTCCGGAGAGGGCAACTACTGGAGGAGGATGGATCCCCGGCGGCCGGTGTATTGCGAGGAGCTGTCATGGAACGTGGCCTGGGGCACGAGGCCGGCATGGTGGCTGCACAGGCCGGACTCCGCTGGGCTCCTGTTCGGTGTCTACGCTTTGCCTCACGCCAGTTGACACGGCCGAGTTGAATCGCGGGCAAGGAGATCGTTCCGGAGGAGAGGATCGAGGATTGTGATTCCTTGGACGAGGCTAAGCGGAACTCTCCTGATTACAGAGTGACAGGTTATTTGTGGATAAATCGTGCGTGTGTGGAGATGATTGATTGCACTTGCGTGGTGCGTGTCCTCTGTTTGCGTATATGCCTTTGCTTCTTGCTGGTGCATCCATAGGTTACTTATTTGTTCTGTGAAGTCTCATTCTACGGGAATTGTGTTGTTTTGGGTTTCGTTTGTGTCCATTTATTGGATTAGGATGGTGGGAGAGTTTTGAAACTCAATGCGCTTTACTGTGTATTGATGATTCTGTATTTTGTTTCTTCGGTTACAGATTAGTTACACTGGCGGATGATGGGAGCTTCTTGTTTGGCACTGGCAGTGTAATCGAATAGCAATGTTGTCATGTGATCCCTGTTTTTGCCACTTTATTGATCGGTGTAGATTAATTTCGCGTGAATTTCTGTCGACAAGTTCGGAAAAACTATTTTAGGAATGCGACGGTACCATGAGCAGCCCGCTTAATACTGTTCACTACTCTTCCTCATCGTTGGGCCACTGCAAAGGCATGGGCTATCGATTGATTTTTGTGCAGTGGTCAGAAAACTATTTTATGACCTATTTTTTTGGGCTTTATTTTTCTCAACCCATTAATGATCCATTTGAAAAAAAACGAGTTATTCATACGAAATTTGGCTTATCAAATCTAAGTGAAACCCATTTTGCCAACCCTAAATTCTTTATAAGTATTTCAATTTAGAGGTTTTTTTATGTTGTTCATTTTATTTACTAATTCTTAATTTTTTAATTTGATATGAAGTTTTTATTCAAGTACCATATACATGTGAAGAGCTTAAAGTGGGTTAAATGGGTGGATATGAGTTTTTCTAGAATATTAATGTGTTTTGGTAATATAGATCCAGTCAGGTCGGGTATTGAGCCAAGTATGAGTCATTAAATTTACATTACATGGAAATGGATTTAAACGAGTTAAATGGGTTAAAATGGGTTTGACCATTTTCGACCCGAGCCAAACCCGATGCGACTTGACCCACCCACTTGACAGCCCTAAAGTTAACACCCAAAGAAGAGCCTCCACTAACCCTAGCTTCCCTCCCTCTCTTCTCTTTGAAGCCCTAACCATGGCCTAACGTAGGCTCTTATCCATATTCCTACCATCCCTAGTAGAATTCGAATCAAAACCAACATGTTCGCGATTGTAAAGCCTCTTTGTTCTTGTTCGTCAATGCAAAGCTCACCCATGTCTCCACATTGCTCATGTGCCATGCGAAATCCTGGTCCATGACCCGATTCGAGCACCTAAGCTTCCTTACCAACTCAGATGAGCTAGCCTATGGAGTCTCCCATTCTTCAGAGGTAACAATTTAAGGAGGAAACTTACTAGAAATTGGAGCTCAGGTTAGGTCGGGTATAGGGCTATCATTCTTGAGAAATGACCTAGTTTGGGGGTGGGACCAAGAGAAAGAAAGGTGGTGTTGACACCTAAATTTCGATCGACTATTTAATAATAATTTGCATAGAAAAACATGGATTAAATTTTAATCCATAAACAAAAAATATTAAAATTGCATAGCATATAGTTTAAGTTCATATAGGTTAGTTGCATTCCGTATCGAACCGGCGGTGGTGAGTAAGCTGAAATTCATCACGTAAACCGAGCTCGAGCACTCGGCTCACTTAAGGGATTAGGGGCCAAAATTCACAAGTCTAAAAGGCTTTGGTTGTTTTAATTTGAGCTTAAATCAGACCATTGAGCTTAATTAGAGAAAAGCCCAAATCAATTCGGCCCATTTGGAATTAAATAAAAATTGAAGGATACAAGCCTAAGCCTAGCCTATTAGGACTAGGAAGCCCGGCCAATTAACCTAGGTATGCGATATAAATATGTCGTTATGCCTCATAATCAACGGGGGGAGCTCTGATAATACCCAGAACACAATCCTTGAGAGCACGAGAGACACACGTGAGCCAGAGTAAGAGTGAGAGAGAGTGAGAGAGAGAGAGAGAGAGAGAGAGAGAGAGAGTTGGTCATGCTCACCTCATAGCTGCGTTGCCTCGCGACTGTACCGCACAGACTGCTGTTGTAGTTTTTCCGCGTCATCGCCCGTGCCTACGCCGTGCTTGCGGCCGCTGCTACCCGACGTCCACTACCACGCCAATCCAGCGACATCCGTGAGTTGCTACTGCTGTGTCCAGGCCTCTCTACAGCCTTATCTCACAGCCATCAGCATACTTGGCTGCGCCACATATTCCTTGTCGATCCAAATCAGCCCAGTTTTGGTTCTTGACGACATCAACGAGTTTGTACGTGAAGAACCTAAAAGGAATACATAGCACAAAATCTAAAAGGAGTCAAAAGTCAAAGGAGTCTTATAAAAAGGCCTGCGTCATCAATTCCAGTGAGCTTGGCAACGTGCAATTCAGCCACTTGCCTTAGTTCTTGGGGCGAAATCAGAATTTCCAGCATCAGATCAGCAAACAACAAGCAATCGTCAACGCACTTCAGTCAATTCAGACGACTCCGGAGGCCCTCCATCGAACCTGGTTCGTTATTCAACAACTAGCACCGTAAGTACAACCGAGACGAACTCCAGTCCGTGATCCATCCAACAACGAAGCAAACTGAACCAAGCCGTGACTCGTTCCACTTTTGACTGTGATCTACGTTCAACAATTAGTACCAGTTGCAAGTCCGTCGAGTCGCTGCCCGTCAGTACCACCGCCAGTCCGTCATTGTCTACCGTCTCGATCCATGATCTCGATCCGCCGTGAATTCAAATTTGGAAAGAAATCCGCAAATCAGGTAAAAATCTCTATCCGGTATATTTTCAAAATATTTAAATTCTTAGTTTGGATATTTTGAATATTCCGTGAATATTGCGTGATTGACTAGATACCTTAGGATAATGTTTTCTTTATCCGCAATGTTCTAGATTACCCAAAATTAGGAATTTTTCCTAATTTGGCAACGTATCTGGACGACTATCCGACCTTATCCCTAAGGTACGATACGCGGCGATACGAAAAATCGTTATCTTATCCATAATCACTTGGATATGATAATAGATTTTATTTGCTTTCCAAATTCGAACAATCAACTTTCCGTCGATATCTATAACCATATAAATATGACCGTTAGTTTGATTTCTTTTCCTAATTCAAATTTGATAAAGAAATTCTTGCGGATTGCGGGATTGTTTTAATGCGGTTGTTATCTTTGTTTGATTGTTTTTTTTAAATAAAGAAAATCCAAAACATGTTAGTTAGGATTTAAATTAGAAGTTTTGCATGTTTAGGGAATCCTAAATGTATCTAGAAGATAGGATAATTATTTAATTTAAATTAGGACTTAAGATAATTTATTTCCTAGTTTAAATTAGGTGTTATTCTAATCCTAATAGATTATTTAGGTTATTTTTAGATTCCGAATTTCCATGAAAATCCCAAAAAGAATGAGTTGCTTTAGGATAGATTAGGATAGATTGCATTCTTAATTTGAGTAACTTTTAATTTCGAATTTTAATAAAAAAATATCAAAAAAGAAGTCGTTAGATTGCATGTTATTTTAGGCATTTTTTTAATTCCGAATTTCATTGGAAAAATATCAAAAATAAATCATTTGTCCGTCATTAGAATTAGGTCACGTCGTCGCATGACATATAGTTCGTATGCTAGGTTGCATTAATCGCATGTCATTTTTTTGCACGGCATTGCATATAGGCTAGTTTGCATTTTAATAAAGCGCAAACCCTAATGAACACCTTGAGTACTTTGCTTTGTTAATTAGAAATCATATTAGGATTGTCTGTGTGATTTTCTACTAACAATGCAGATGCTTGCGTAAATTTGAGGTATGTTATCTTGCTATTTATTTACTGCTTTCTTGGGTGTTAAATTGGTGGTTTGCGCACCCGCATGAACACCTCACATGTTAGTAATTAGGTAATAAAATGGATCCAAACTGTCTGCATAAATATTTTTAAAAAGAAAAGCTACCGAAAGAGCGTTAGACTAGATCTAGCATAACCAAGTCTCCGAGCTTAGAATCTCTGGTTCGTAAGAAGAAAACATATCTCCCTATATTTTATTTAGGTTTTTAATCGACCTACCATAAATAGATTAGTGGCGACTTCAAGCATGAAAACTTTTGCGTATTAAAAACTTAAACCCGAAGTTGCGAATTGATAGGGCTTGGGAGGGCCCGAGTTAAGCTTAGTCTTAATAATCCATTAGCTTGAGAAAATTTAGGTCGCGACAGCTTGGCGACTCCGCTGAGGACTGGAGTTAAAACTTTTAGTGGACTTAGGCCAGTTTTTCTTTTCAAAAAATATTTTTGTTTGGTAGCGAGGATCTCAGGTATGTCCCTAACATTTTAGGTGTTAAATGTTTTTGCAGAATGGGAGGTATAAGGGGAGGAGTGATTGTTAACCCTTGTTTTGTAGGAATGTGTTTGGATGTATGGTTTATTTTATGTACGAAGCGCCGTATGATATAACTTGCTATGCATGCCTTGCATTTACACTACACCACACACACTATCTGCTGCCGGACCTGGGCGGCATAGGTTTAGGATGGTACTGAGACAACAGATATCCCGACCACACCCACGTGGTACGAGTCGCCATCCTCGACCCCGAAAGTTCTTTCACGGTGTCATTGAGTTACCACCACGGTTGCAACCCTTGCAACCCGGGTCGGCTCCTTGACTAAGCCGGAGTCAGGGGAACCCCGGCCTAACCACTATCATGACTGGTTTAGCCTGGTAATCCTTGTGTATCCACTTGGCAAGCCAGAGTCTAGATAGAAATCAAACCTCACATTTCATGCGCATGTTTATGTGATTGCCATGGTCTTACCTGTAAAGTAAGTCTTTTGAACCTTTATCTTGCAGTTTACTTATTTTCTCATTTTTTTTGGGTCGGTCTATGATGGGTCTAGATCGGTTTTCAATTCGAAAGTAATAATCATTGAGTCCTTTGAAAAAAAAAACAAGAAAGAAAGTTCTTTCGGAGAATTTATTTTCAATCTATGTCTTTATTTTCCTGGATGTGTCATAGGTCATTATTTTCACAAGAGGTTGTCATCGTTTTTATATCAAAAAATGGCAAAAAAAAAGCTTTAGAGAATTTGTTTTCAGTTTATAGTTTCTAGGGAGTCTTAATTTCTGGTTTTCCTAGTTTTGTGATTAGGGATTTCGATGCGTCTATTTCCTAGGTTGTGTCTAGAGTGTTATTTATATTTCTTTGCTTAGAGCATTTTTCCATAAAGTCTCATTCATATACGAGTATTTTTATGAATAAATGAAGAATGAAAAAGACTAGAAAGCGTGTCATGAACCAACCTTGTCTTGACCATGTGCTTATTTGGTTTATTTCTCTTGAATTAGGTGACTACGGATCATCCACAATTATCAATCTGTTGCTCGAACCTCGCCAAGGGGCAACCTCGCCGAGTTCCTTCGTTGTTGCTCTTCCGCTACTGTGAGCTCACCGTCCAACACAAACCGTAGCTCCATCCACCACTTGCCGTTCTCGTGGCGATTACAGCTTCTCTGCATAAACGCCGTCCTTATCTTTGTTTCTCAGAGCCCCATACGTTGGCCAGCCGCCAAGCTGAAATGCCCCTAGCTGTGAGCCACCATCGTGAGGAAGTTGATACTCAAGCTAAGTGATTTGGATCGTCGACCACCGGCCGTTCCCGCCTGCCCATGAGAGAAAGTGCTCAGAGTGAAGTGCCGAACTGCCTCGCTAATATCGAGAAGGACCTGAAGCAAGCCTCCGTCATTCTCCAACAACTCTCGAGGCAAATGGTGCATATGTTGGACTGCTTGAAACAACTCACCATGACCCGTCCCTTTCCTCAAGGGCCAAGGGTGATGATTCAAACGAAGCCCTTCAGCACCGACTCGAATGACAAAGCAGTCGTACCTGGTAGTACTATTGAGTCCCCTGATCCTAGGGAGTTGAGCACCTTGCGTCCAAAATTCGTAAAGCACGAACAAGATAATCGGGATCCACTCGTTCCAACATCGTGCCCCCAGCAAAGCAAAGCACGACTACTCCCTGGATGTCAAGACAGCCCATCGAGACACCCGTTCTCTAACTGACGACAAGGCGCTAGAAGACAATTCACTCCTCTCCCTGGGTCTCTATCCCAAGTATTGACGATCCTCCAGGAAAAGGGCTTACTTTTCACTGAGCCGAAGCGGCCTAATCCTGAGCGGTTCTCCAATTATGACCTATCCAAAAAGTGTGACTATCACCCGGGAGAAGTCGGTCACTCCACTGATGACTGCTATGTTCTAAAGTACAAGGTTCAGGACCTCTTAGATACTGGGGCATTCACATTCCGTGCTTCGTGGCTCTGCCAAGGCCGAGACGATCTTCTTATAGTTTCAAACATCCGAATCACACCCCCAAGTCTTGCAAGAATGATACATGAAGAGAAGGAGGTGATCGACACCTTGGGGCAATCGAGCGGCAAGTTCGACTACTACGTGAAATACTCGGCTCCCCCAAGCTTCTATATTGACCGCGTGATATTATCCCCGATGGATGGGTAGGTATGGATGATCCAATACCTCCAGTGATAGAAGATCCTGATGATGCGATGGAGGGAATCACTGCCCTGTTCAATAACATGCTCATTGGAGCTATCGAGGAAGGACCGTCGAAGGGAATGGGCACTGGTCCACAAGAGTAAAATCTTTACTTTTTCGCACACTCCCCTGCGTGGGAATTTTTTACTGCTTTTTAGGACTTGCCCTGTATCGGAAGCTGCTTTTTAGGATTTTTCATTTCAGAACTCGATTGGTGCAGTTTCCATTCAATAAATGTAATTCATTTGGTCATAATCAATGAAATTACAAGTTATTTTCATTTTGAGGGCATGTTGAGGTACATCAAACCAGTCTGGTGATGATATCCAACCAAGAAAAGAAAAAATGTCATCCATGGAGAAATTCTGAGGGCTGGGCTTCCTCATGCTCCCTCCCAAAAATCATTTCGAAAATAAAATGTATTTCATTGCTTAAAAAAAAACTTGTTTTCAAAGCATGTGTCGGATAAACCCGGTTTGTCTCGTCTGACTCATCTACTTCATGTTTCAGAGCATAATTCTCTAGTTGTCGCGATGAGAAAATGACACGTCAAGTTCCAATGACGATGAACCTGTGGGGCAAATGATCACTTCCTACTTGGACATGATGCTATTTTTGAAGAGCGAAAATGGAGTACTCAACACTTCTCAATCCATCAATAGAAAAGTAGGGATAACAGATCAGGGGCATGAATAGCAACAATGGAGATAATGCCTTGGTTCCAACAGCAATGAGTAATTGGAATCTTCTGAATCTCAGTTCACATTTGCTTAGTAACCTATTCATGCACGCTTTCTTGTGCAAGGGCAAAAGCAAAGATAGGAGCGTTTATGAGTCCGTCTCTTCCAAATAGGGGCAATCTAAGGATGCCCATTTCTAAGATAGTCCCTTTGTGTTTGATACTCCTAACACTTCTTATTGGGGCAATCTTAAATGAATGCTCAAAACCATGTTTTTCATGTTCCGATGACATTTTTGAGTATAGAAAATTCTTTGGTCAAAATTAACAAGCTTTTTATGCTCAAAGTTGGTAAGATCATGAAATGTTCAAAAGAGGATTTGGCATTGTAATTTTAACTGTTTAACTCCATTAATATTATCAAGATAGACAATTTAATAAATAATGTGGAATTGCTTGGATATGCTAAATGAGATGTGTAGGGATGATGAAAGGAAGCCCTATCCTATACACAGTCCCATGCACTAATCCCCAATGGGTTGAGTGGAAAAATTCCATGTCTGTAAGGTAAAGGGTTATCTCGCAAAAGGTATGGCAACCGAAATGATGAGAGGCATTTCATTTTTTTTATCTTAAACATTATAGGTTGTCCATTGTTTCGCCACTTTGAGCCTAAACACTTGGAAAAATCCTTTCAAATTACCCCTGTCAAGAACCACCCCACATCGGGGCAAACTGGAGGTAAGTCAGCATTATAAGGTAAAAAATGAATAGAGATTGTCTTGCTCTCACTTGCATCAATCTTCGAGTGTTGCTTTTTCAGATGAATTCACACAAAGTTCAAGTGCCTTAGGATGACGAAGAGCATTTCTTTCTCTATCCTATACACACTTTATCCTTTGCTAAGCCCACTTGAGCCTATAATTTTATTTCATATGAACTCAGTTGGTGATCATCCCCACACTGGGGCAAGGCAAAAGTCATCATTGTTCAAGCAGCATATTCGGAGCGCCGATAAAATATGAAGATCCCTGAGAGTCCAAATGTGTAACATCCTGAATTTTGAACCGTTACCGGGACCAATAAAGTGTATATTAATTCTCGTTTGATTTTAGTAAGTCTCGCTCGGACTTGATTAATCACGGGATACTAACCAAATGGAAAAGGCTAAATAGGAACAGGTACGTGGACCGAGGACTCGATCGCGATTGAGCGCCGATTTCGAGAAACGTCGAAGGAATATTTTGAACCAATATGGGCCGATCTTAGGAGAATGACGGATTTGATGTACTCAGTAACGTACGATCGGATCGCGGGTGAATCCGCACGACCGAAAGTACGCCTGACAAATGAATTCTGATTTTAATCCGAACGATCGCGACCCCCGGTACTAGCGATACTTCCTCTCGTTCTCCCGAAATTCGAGGCCATCACGACTCGGACAATCCTAGGTCGATACGCGTAACACCTAAACAGCCGCCCGTTAGTGAGAGGCCCTAAGACTTCGAAACGAGTTATTTTGATCGCAATATTGAGCCCGAACTTCGATATCAAAATTTCAAGGGTAATTATGACTATTTTGTAAAACGGACGTCATTTTAGAGTGGCCAAATAAGTTTGGGACCAATGTGGCTGAAAACGGAAATTTCGACAGAAGTTGGGGAAAATTACAATTTTGCCCCTAGGGACCTCGATGTCCGTTTCCGAGGCCCAAACGAAGTTATTTTTCGGAACCGACACCATTTTGGGGCAACCACGCATGTATGGAGTGCGTACGGTCAAAAATTGGAATTTCGACCCCGGAACGAAAAATTACGGTTTTACCCCTCGAAACTTTTGGACTGATTTTCGAGGGCTTAAAGGATGATTTTTAAGGATCCGACACCGTATTATGCATGCCATGAATATGTAGGACCGATATGGACAAAAATTGAAATTTCGGTCCGGGATCGGAAAATTACGAAAATGCCCCTAGGCCATTTTTCATTAATTCCGAATTTTGGATCAATTTTGGGGTTTAACCAAGGTTAGTTAGACTTAATTCAGGTCTGGTCAGCCTTGGGTTAGTGACAAATGACCATTTCACCCTTGAATTATTGGATTAGGGCAAATCCTAACCTTTGGATCAAGGGCAAAATTGTCCATTGACCCAAGATTTGGACACTTGGATTCCACTCACACTAATCTTGACCATATTTGACCAGACTACATCTCTCTCCCTGAAGATCATTCGGCCATTCCCCCAATTTTTTCCTTTCTCTCTTGCGTTTCATTTCTACCGTGGACTCCATTTTGCTCGTCTGGTACTGTTCACGCCGGAACAGTCATCCCGCCGGAGCTGCTGGCCGCCAGCCACCACACGCCACCACCTAGCGCCCCCACAGCCACCATCCAAGGCTGAACAGAAGAGGACCAACCACTAATCGCCCTCGCCGGAGTCGCCGTGACCGCCGGCTTGCCCCCGAGACGCCGCCGTCGATTCTCACCGCGTGTCGGTGATCGACCGCTCGTTCCCGTCGTCCCGAGTTAATTTAGGCGAGTATAAATCCCTAAACCCTTAATTAGTCTAATTGTACTTCTTAGAGGGTAATTAGGGGTTAATTAAGCTTATTTATGACCTAATGATGTTTATTTGAGTGTAGGATGATTAGGATAGGTCATTAGGACTTAATGAGATAATTTAAGTGTGGATTAGTGTTTAAACAGCCCCCTGTTCTGGTATTGTTCATACAGTACCGAAATTGTGCATTTTGCCTAAGTTTTTCACTAATTGGGTTCAATTGCTAATGACTTGGAATTGGACATTTTAGGGGCTAATTAGGCTTATTTGAGGCTTAATTAAGTGTACTTGATTGTTGGGTGATTAGGGTTTGAGACTAGAGCCTAATGAGAGTGTTTAATTGTGGTTTAGTGGACAAAATATGTCCTGCCCTGGTACTGTTCATTCAGTACCGAATTTGTGCAATTTGTCTAAGTTGAGCATTAAATGGTTTATGGATCAATGGCTGGAAATTTAGTCATGTTATGGGTTGATTGGGACTTGTTTAATCCTATTAAGTGGCCCCGTGTCGATAAAAACAATTATCGAGATCGAATTTACTCGTGGCGGGCCTAGGCGCGTGGAATTGTTTTGGATTAAATGTGCGGAGTAAACGTTGAGTTGATTGGATTCAATTTGGAGATAATTGGGTGTACCGAGAATGCGTTAAATTTGTTTAATCGTCGAATGATCATGTTTGGCATTCTGGCATTGGCAATTGGTTTGAATCCCCGGGTTGTAGCTCGCCAAGTGTGTTGTGTTACGAGTGAAATTGAGTGCTTTCAAGTACATGCTTGAGTTTATTAAATTGTGGCCTTCGGGTCGGGCCTACGGGTCGTTATAATCTCTTGTGACCTTCGGATCGGGCCTACGGATCGATTTATCAAACTGTTGGCCTTCGGGTCAGGCCTACGGGTCGTTTTATCAACTGTGGCCTTCAGGTCGGGCCTACGGGTCATTATATTCAATTGTGGGCCTTCGGGTCGGTATAATTGCACATGATTTGCGTTAATGTTAAATGCCTAACCTGCAGGTATATATATAAATATATATATTGGGCTGTGAGCCCGGAGTGAAATTAATGTTGTTTTATTGGTTCAATGTTGATGCGTTTTATTTACCCTTCTGGAGGTGCACATTAGCCTAGTTTAGGATTAGTGGTTTGTACTTGCTGAGATTTCTCACGGTTGTGGTAAAACCGACATTTTCAGACCCCCAGCCATAGAATGCCGAGGACAGCCCCTCTTTTTGGGATACCGCATCAAATCCAGCGGTCGTCTAGCGTACACCCTTGCGGGGATGGAGCAGCGTATGTGAGATATTATTCGGTTTTGTTTGTTAACGTGGGAGAGGATTACTACCACACCCAAGAGCACGTAGCTTGGTGTTATAGAGGAGTGGATGGCGTGACCGGACCCCCGCTCAGAACTTTTGACGTCCCAGTGGATGTAAATGGTGTTATGATCCCGCAAATGGTAAGTGGTGAGATATCGGACCCTCCATCTTCTCTTAGTGCGAGCTTTCAGGACGAGACCGTAGATGGACCTCCAGCTATGGATGAGGAAGAGGAAGAGCAGCAAGTGATAGCTGTAGACATAGGACAGGTGGCCGACGAAGAGATTAATCCGGAGGCAATGGACTTAGATGATGAGGCAGCCGGAGAAGTTGCTGAGATAGGATCAGACGTGGAGATAGGAGCTGAGGAGGATGACGAGTTAGGTCTTTACCTGGATCCGGAATTAGAGCTTGATTCGGAGGATGATAGGATGGCGGCAGAAGCTATGGATTCAGAGGAGTCTGAGGTTCAGGAGGGTTCTTCCGAGGAGTCTTCAGAGTCATCCGATCTAGACTGGGAGCCTTAGATTAGGTCTTAGTGTTAGGAGTGAGGGCCAACCCCCTTTTTTTGACTGTAGCCCTCCGGTTGTTAGTCCGATCCCCCTCGGCCACCGATCCCTTTTTGTTTTAGTGGCCCTTTTGTTGTATCTTGTTTATAATGGATATTGTATGTAAGTTATATAATGAAAGTATATATTGTTTTTAATCGTTCGTAATTTGTTGTCTCATGCTATTCATGGTTGCTTTTAAATTGTCCGGGTGTATATATATCTATTATATATACGTCGTTTCCGCATGTGTCGTGTTTTCTCTGATTTGGGTTTTGGGTCGGTGACGTAACCTGGGAGCGTCGCACCACATTCGACCTATACGCGGATGTTCATGCTTCGTGGGGTACAGGGCGTGACAAAATGTCAAGTAATTTGGTAAAAACAAGCCAAAGTGTGGTTGGCCAATATATGCATTGTAGATAATGTGTGTCAAAAGTCAAAAATGAAAAAAGGAAATAAACTAAGGGGCATGAAAAAGCAGTGTGCCTGGTAAAAGCAAGGCCAATGCCTGTGAAAAAAAAAGAAAAAAAGAAGAAGAGAATGAAAAAAAATGAAGAAAAAAGAGAGAACTTCGGAGTAGAAAATGTTGAGATGTGTCAAAGTCACAAAAATATCCACAGTCTTAAGGAGTCAAGTGATAGGCTCTCGAAGCCAATGGAGCATCTACCGAGAAGACAATCCCTGGCGGAAAAGAGGACCGGTGATAATGCCTAGATGATCACCAACTCTCACCCTATTTATACACATTTTTTAGCCTTATGATCCATTCATTTCTTAACTCATGAGCCTAGCCTACGTTACGTCCCTTGCAAAGTCTCTTCAGATTAGGGCACTTGAACTAACGTAGAGTTTCAGATATTTATAAGCTTAGCTCGAAGAAGTGCGAGCAAGTCCATTTCTATCTCATTTTGTAGGGTTCTTGACTTGTAAACCCGGATACAATTGTGGAGTATTGATCTTTCAATAGCCTTGACTCGAAGAGTCCCCCTTGCTAAGCCATTGACCAAGCTCACATTACGGTCCTAACAAAGACCTCTAAGATTGATAAGGCCGTACCGCTTGCGAGAATACTCAGACCCTTGTCAACATGATAATGGTGAGATAGACTGATTCTCATAAATCGGCCTTTTTTTAATGAGAGTGAGTGAAAGCCCTTTCTAACTGAATGTCTCATTTAGCATTATTAAGAAATCCACGTTATGAGTAAAAATTGTCTTGATTGATGATTCTATCCAGTGGAAATTTGGTGATGTAAATAAGGTGAAACCATTATGCACGTACCTAAATTGGATTGATAAAAACTCTAATGAACTTTGAAATATGCATCCTGGAATAGACTAAGTTGTCTATCTCCTTGATGAATGCATGCATGTTTGCTCTAATTGTGCTTAACAAGTAATGTTTCCAAGAAGACCAAGTGAATATCCGACGTTCGAGTTGTTTCAAAGCCTTGAGATTCATCCAGAAATTCTTGAATTTTCCTTCTATAGGGAATCGACCTGGTGTGCTCTTGTAGCCCAAAGTTCCTTTCATTGACACGGCGTGCTGCCGTAGCCCGGAATCCTTTTCATAGACACAGTGTGCTTCCGTAGCCCGGAGTCCTTTCATCAACACGGTGTGCTTCCGTAGCCCGGAGTCCATAGCCTGAAATCCTTTCATTGACACAGCGTGCTTCCGTAGCCCAAAGTCCTTTCATCGACACGGCGTGCTTCCGTAGCCCGGTGTCCTTTCACCGACACGGCGTGCTTCCATAGCCCGGAGTCCTTTCACCGATATGGCGTGCTTCCGTAGCCCAGAGTCTCTTTCATCGACATGGTGTGCTTCCGTAGCCCGGAGTCTTTTCGTAGACACGGCATGCTTCCATAGCCCGGAGTTTTTTCATCGACACGGCGTGCTTTTGTAGCCCGAAGTCCCTCTTAATCGACATGCCCGGAGTCCCTTCATCAACCTAGTGTGCTTGCATAGCCCGGAGTCTCTTTACATCGACATGACGTGCTTCCATAGCTCGGAGTCCTTCCTACTTTCAAACAACAACATGAGACGTATCCTCATGAGTCAGATATTATCAGTTGTGTTGCAGTCGCTCGGCATCTTTGACAATGTCCAAGCACCTATTGATCCAGCCTTCCCAAATATCTCATTTGAGTGCCTGAGGAGAAATCCAGGTATATCATCCGAGTATCCAAGAAGAAATCCGGATATCTCACCATATTTCTCAATTGAGTACTTGAGAAGAAATCTAGGTATCTCGTCCGAGTATCCGAGGAGAAATCTGGATATCTCACCATATTTCTTACCCGAGTGCCTGAGGAGAAATCCAAATATCTCATTCGAGTATCCGAGGAGAAATCCGAATATCTCACCATATTTCTCAACCGAGTGCCTGAGGAGAAATCCAGGTGTCTCATATGAGTATCCAAGGAGAAATCCGGATATCTCATCAAATATCTCATCCGAGTGCCCGAGGAGAAATCCAGGTATATCATCCGAGTATCCGAGGAGAAATTCGGATATTTCACCATATTTCTCAATTGAGTGCCTAAGGAAAAATTCAGGTTTCTCATTTGAGTACACGAGGAGAAATCCGCATATCTCATCATATTTCTTACCCGAGTGCCTGAGGAGAAATCCGGATATCTCACCATATTTCTCAACCGAGTGCCTGAGAAGAAATCCAAGTGTCTCATCTGAGTATCCGAGGAGAAATCCGGATATCTCATCAAATATCTCATCCGAGTGCCTGAGGAGAAATCCAGGTATATCATCCGAGTATCCGAGGAGAAATTCGGATATTTCACCATATTTCTCAATTGAGTGCCTAAGGAAAAATCCAGGTATCTCATTTGAGTACACAAGGAGAAATTCGGATATCTCATCATATTTCTTACCCGAGTGCCTGAGAAGAAATCCAGGTATCTCAACCGAGTATCTGAGGAGAAATCCAGATATCTCACCATATTTCTCAACCGAGTGCCTGAGGAGAAATTCAAGTGTCTCGTCTGAGTATCCGAGGAGAAATTCGGATATCTCATCAAATATCTCATCCGAGTGCCTGAGGAGAAATCCAGGTATATCATCCGAGTATCCGAGGAGAAATCCGGATAGCTCACCATATTTCTAAATTGAGTGCCTGAGGAGAAATCCAAATATCTCATCATATATCTCATCCGAGTGCCTGAAGAGAAATCCAGGTATCTCATCCGAGTATCCGAGGAGAAATCCGGATATCTCACCATATTTCTCAACCGAGTGCCTGAGGAAAAATTCAGGTGTCTCATCCGAGTATCCGAGGCGAAATCCGGGTATCTCACAATGTCCCTTTTCAGAACTCCTGAGGCGAAATCCAGGTAATTGAAGTCCTATCGGAAATCTTTGATCCTGTCAAGTATGCGATTGTCCCGTACCTCGCGTTAACTCTACCACTTCATAGATAAGTAGCTCAAGGTACATTTCTCATTTTTGCTAGCATGCATCACATTTATTGCATTAGCACGGTCAAAATTTAGGTATCATTTAGTTATTGAATGCAACCTCTGCGAGCTCACCTTCAAAGAGGGGCAGCTGTTGACACCTAAATTTCGATTGACCATTTAATAATAATTTGCATTGGAAAATTAGGGATTAAATTTTAACCCCTAAACAAAAACATTAAAATTGCATAGCATATAGTTTAAGTTCATATAGGTTAGTTGCATTTCGTATCGGACCGGCGGTGGCGAGTAAGTTGAAAATTCATCGCGTAAACCGAGCTTGAGCACTCGGCTCACTCAAGGGATTGAGGGCCAAAATTCACAAGTCTAAAAGGCTTTGGTTGTTTTAATTTGAGCTTAAATCAGACCATTAAGCTTAATTAGAGAAAAGCCCAAATTAATTCGGCCCATTTGGAATTAAATAAAAATTAAAGGATAAAAGCCTAAGCCTAGCCCATTAGGACTAGGAAGCCCGGCCAATTAACCTAGGTATGCGATATAAATATGTCGTTATGCCTCATAATCAACGGGGGAGCTCTCATAATTCTCAGAACACAATCCCTGAGAGCACGAGAGACACACGTGAGCGAGAGTAAGAGTAAGAGAGAGAGAGAGAGAGTTGGTCGCGCTCACCTCATAGCTGCGTCGCCTTGCAACCGTACCGTGCGGACCGCTGTTGCGGCTGTTCCGCGACATCGCCTATGCCTACGCTGTGCTTGCCGCAGCTGCTGCCCGACGTCCACTACCACGCCGATCCAGTGACATCCGTGAGTTGCCACTGCTGTGTCCAGGCCTCTCTACAGCCTTGTCTCACAGCCATCAGCATACTTGGCTGTCCCACAGATTCCTTGTCGATCCAAATCAGCCCAGTTTTGGTTCTTGAGACATCAACGAGTCTGTACGTGAAGAACCTAAAAGGAATACACAGCACAAATCTAAAAGGAGTCAAAAGTCAAAGAAGTTGTCTTACAAAAAGGCCTGCATCATCAATTCCAATGAGCTTGGCAACGTGCAATTCAGCCACTTGCCTTAGTTCTTGGGGCGAAATCAGAATTTCCAGCATCAGACCAGCAAACAACAAGCAATCGTCAATGCACTTCAGTCAATTCAGACGACTCCGAAGGCCCTCCATCGAACCTAGTTCGTTCTACAGCAACTAGCATCGCGAGTACAACCGAGACGAACTCCAGTCCGTGATCCATCCAACGACGAAGCAAACTGAACCAAGCCATGACTCGTTCCACTTTTGACTGTGATCTACGCTCAACAATCAGTACCAGTTGCAAGTCCTTCGAGTCGCTACTCGTCACTACTGCCGCCGATCCGTCATCGTCTACCGTCTCGATCCATGATCCCGATCCGCCGCGAATTCAAATTTGGGAAGAAATCTGCAAATCAGGTAAAAATCTCTATCCAGTATATTTTCAAAATATTTAAATTCTTAGTTTGGATATTTTGAATATTCCGTGAATATTGCGTGGTTGACTAGATACCTTAAGATAATTTTTTCTTTATCCGCAATATTCTAGAATACCCAAAATTAGGAATTTTTCCTAATTTGGCAACGTATCTGGATGACTATCCGACCTTATCCCTAAGTGACAATACGCGACGATACGGAAAATCATTATCTTATCCATAATCACTTGGATATGATAAATAGATTTTATTTGATTTCCAAATTCAAACAATCAACTTTCCGTCGATATCTATAACCATATAAATATGACCGTTAGTTTGATTTATTTTCCTAATTCAAATTTGATAAGGAAATTCTTGCGGATTGCGGGGATTGTTTGAATGCGGTTGTTATCTTTGTTTGATTGTTTTTTTTTAAATAAAGAAAATCCAAAACATGTTAGTTAGGATTTTAATTAGAAGTTTTGCATGTTTAGGGAATCCTAAATATATCTAGAAGATAGGATAATTATTTAATTTAAATTAGGACTTAAGATAATTTATTTCCTAGTTTAAATTAGGTGTTATTCTAATCCTAATAGATTATTTAGGTTATTTTTAGATTCCGAATTTCCATGAAAATCCCAAAAAGAATGAGTTGCTTTAGGATAGATTAGGATAGTTTGCATTCTTAATTTGAGTAACTTTTAATTTCGAATTTTAATAAAAAAAATATCAAAAAAGAAGTCATTAGATTGCATGTTATTTTAGGCATTTTTTTAATTCCGAATTTCATTGGAAAAATACCAAAAATAAATCATTTATCCGTCATTAGAATTAGGTCATGTTGTCGCATGACATATAGTTCGTATGCTAGGTTGCATTAATCACATGTCATTTTTTTGCACGGCATTGCATATAGGTTAGTTTGCATTTTAATAAAGCGCAAACCCTAATGAACACCTTGAGTACTTTGCTTTGTTAATTAGAAATCATATTAGGATTATCTGTGTGATTTTCTACTAACAATGCAGATGCTTACGTGGCTTTAAGGTATGTTATCCTGCTATTTATTTATTGCTTTCTTGGGTGTTAAATTGTTGGTTTACGCACCCGTATGAACACCTTACATGTTAGTGATTAGGTAATAAAATGGATCCAGACTGTCTGCATAAATATTTTTGAAAAGAAAAGGTACCGAAAGGGCGTTAGACTAGATCTAGCGTAACCAAGTCCCCGAGCTTAGAATCTTTGGTTCGTAGGAATAAAACATACCTCCCTATATTTTATTTAGGTTTCTAATCGACCTACCACAAATAGATTAGTGGCGACTCCAAGCATGAAAACTTTTGCATATTAAAAACTTAAACCCTAAGTTGCGAATTGGTAAGGCTTGGGAGGGTCCGAGTTAAGTTTAGTCTTAATAATCCATTAGCTTGAGAAAATTTAGGTCGTGACAGGTGGATCTAGATCGGGTTAGGTATGTGAACCCAAAATTGTATTGCATCAATATGGATTCAATGGGTCAATTCAGGAAAGGCAAGATAGAAACTTTACAAAATTCAAGTTCTGTATATTATAAAAATTTCAAAGAGCATATTCTATAATTAAGAAAATTTCTATCAAGCATCCACGATAAAGAGATAATTCACGCTAGCTTCAGTAGGTGTCTCTCGAGCAAAAGTAAGATCTTTAAGAGAGTCTTATTAACGAGTGTCATTGAGGCACCCATAAAGCATACTCAATGAAGAGCATTTTAATTTTCAAAGCATTGGTTACTCATAAAATAGCATAAACAATGTATCGAAAATAGTAACTTTAATCCTATCTAATTGCTTTGTATAGGGAACTCATTAACAAAAATCCTTTTTAAAAATCTTGGATTCAATGTAGGGTCCTGAGATTTGGGACAGAAATTGTAGATTTTAAAATTAAGTTATTTAAAGTGTAGCTAAGGTTAAGATTTTCAAAGCGGTCCATTAACTTTTTAACGTGTTCTCTGTTAGTCTGGCTTTATAAAAATAATTGGAAATACTATACCCGACACTGCAATATTGAGTTGGATATCGAATACACGAGTCATTTTATGATTTACTCGAAATTCTTAACTAAAAAAGTTTAGATAGAAAACAATTAAGTATCACGGTCCCCATCCCTGCCTCACAATCGAAAACTTGCCTCGCCATCACCCCTATGCCGCATGCGCAGCGAGCTGGGAACGCCCCCTTGGAGGGGCACCATTAGCACTTTCTATTGAAAATACTAAAAGTCCTCATTATCATATTACTTTCGTAATAATAAAAATAACCTCATAGGCGGGTGCTAAAAAGGAAATGCCTCACGACACGGTTTTGTAGAATCAAACAAGTTCCAACATTTACAATAAATAAATTACCCACCCATGGGTAGCTGAGTTGGTTAAGGCATACTTGGGATTGTGTGGTTAGGCGCACTGATTCTAGGTTTGATTCTCCAGCTGAGCACTTGTGATTTAAGTGAGGGGCCATGGTGGGGGGTTGCTGTGCTAGTCTACCCCGAGGAATAGTCGAGGTGCGCGCAAGCTGGCCCGGACACCTCGGTTACCAAAAAAAAAAAGAAAACATTTACAATAAATTTGTTGTAGGAAAATTGAGAAGATAGAAACATGGAAAAAGATTATGCCACAATTACTTATCAAGAGAATTTCCCCAGCTTGCCTCTCCTATATAGAAGCAAGGCTCACTAAAGAAGAGGTCGTTCTTACGTCTCTTTCCATATTTCATTTCATATTTTTATGTTATTTGTTTTCATAATAAGAAAAACAGGAAAAGAATTCGGGCCGTTCAAACTGCACTTGTATAGATGTGTTAAACCTTTCAACAAGGTAGCTTGAACGTGTGCAGTTCTCCGATAACTCGAGAGAATCGTGTTCAACGCATCCTCGGACGAAATTATAAGGGTGGATTGGTGTGCTTAGGTGCTGTTAATTCTCACCTTTCTTCTCTCCTCACGATGATGCATTTATAAATACAAGATATATAATTATCATTATATAAAAGCGCATAAATAAAAAGAAAAAAAAACTATATAAAATTGGAGAATCCTTTCCACGACTCAAACTAAATATTTTGATTTTGGGGTATGAATCGAAGCTCTGCCCAATTCTAATATTCTGAGGCGGGCGCTTAACTCGAGCTCAATTAGAGGTAGAATAAATTACAATAGCTTGAGCCTAAATGGACTCAACTTGACGCAATACTAAAAAATGATCATTAGTCTAAAGATCGACTTAAGCTTGAGTTCTGATCTGACTTTTGAGACTGCTATGATGGGGTATAAATAATATGTTATGCCAATAAATTTGTAGAAAGAAAAAAAATGTATAGACATTAAACATTCAATTCAATCTTAAGTAACTTGATGTCGTTGAGAGCAACTTCTTGTCTCATTTGTTGGGGCTAACAATACAATTTAGAGTGGGATGAATACGTTGTTTGAGAACTTATGAAAAACATTTGCGGAATATAACAAGTTCAACTTCAAACACTAGCAGAAACAATTTGTAGAAATCAGGTGCGAGTGCTACTGTTTAACAAATCGTGATGATAAAAATCAGGTAAAGCTAATAGTAAAGAAATAGAAGATTTGCAAGTAAATATATAGTGATTCTGTTTTATCCTCAAGCTTATATCCATTCTCCATACTAATGTCCACAACAAAACTAGAATACATTAGTAATCTTCAAGAAAAGTTATAATCAGCAAGCACTGCATTTCCAATAAATCGTACTATCAGGACTTACGTACTGTCGTGACTCTTGTACGCTTACTCTTATAACTGATTAAACATTAGCAGGACCCAAACATTGATATCAGAATAAATAGCAGCTAATAACATAAATAGAGCAAAGAAGAAGACTCAAAACCTAAGACACATGCTGTTTGTTTCCACCTAACTTAACTACTCTTTTTTTTGGCTAAAAAATCTAACTACTTCTCTTGAACTCAATATATAGCTAGCCATCCTCAAATGACCGTTGCCCATTGAAATCCTCAAATAGCTATTGGTTCTAGCCATTGCCAGCAGCAGACCATTGCTGAAGATTATTAGAACGGCTCTCTAACAATGGCTTTTTCCAGAACAGTATCGGTGCACTTTTGGCATACTTACTTATTAATGACACAGCAATTCTTGATAGACTCTGGTGAACTTTTTCCGGATTCTAAGCCTTTGTAATGGCTTTTTCTTCTTGTCTAACATTCCAAATATTTGCTCAAGTGTCCAACACCTTACATGACTAAACATCGGCATAATCCCTTACCCATAATTAGGACGTGCGGATCTTTACTAGTATGTTGATACTACTCAGTGATAAATCACGTGGAATGACTTGTGATCAATCTTCCAAATATCCTCTTGGCTTTTTCAGCATACAAAAACTTCCAAGAACATTAAAAATCCCATTGATTCCTCGTCTTCGTTGATTAACCACATCAGTTTCCAAAGATCTCCAAGGATATCAACATCCTTGCTAACTCCTCATCTTCACTGATTTGACTAAGTCATCTTCCAAAGATCTTCAAGGACAACACGTTGGTTCCTCATCTTCACTTATAAGAACCACCGACATTGTCATGGTTTTCCACATATATGATATCGGCAACTGGTCTCACCCGATATCGATGCTGATCTTTCTAGTTCTTTCAAGCATATTGGCAATTTTGACTCTACCATACTGATCATCTTCATGGTCCAAGTAATTTAATTTGTGTCGCCTCGCAAATAATTTGTGAACTAAGCATGCATAAACAAACAAAACGGGGACGGGGCCAAACCATGCGAGGTCAAAACCTATTGAGGTGATAGAGAGAGAGGGGGGTTCCCTCCCTCCCCTCATTGACGGAACCTAGAAAGAATGAGAGGAGGAGGAGGAGGAGGGAGATCAAGAAATTGACGAAGCAGCCCTTCTTGAATCTCCTTTGATCCAAAGTCAAGATCTCAAACACGAGCGTGACGGCAATGGTCGCAGTGAAAAACCTTCACCTGGCACGGTTTCAAGGAATGAGCGTCGCGTGATCATGACCAAGGAATTGAAGAAGCATGCGCGGTAGTTGAGGCCATTGATCGGGATGAGCATGCTGGTGGGCCACCTCGAGGAGCTCCCTCTCTCCGGCGCATCCATGGCCACTTCCTTCGCTTCCGTCTCGGGCTTAAGTGTCTTGGTACGGCTTTCTACCCCAGCGCTTTCTTGTGCATCGCTATTAATTATGTAGTGACATTGATGTTCCTGTTACTTCTTAGTCGGTAGTTATTTTTTATTGTTGTGTGTGGGTTGTCTTTTGATGATGGTGGTATTGCTAAACAAAAGAGAGAAATAGACAATAATATTTGAGGAAAATGTGTTCCGGAAGAGATGTTATATCACCACAAAACCAAGAAATCGAGCAAGACATGAAATAAATTAACATAATTCCTACCTTTACCGTAACATAGGAGATTTTCCCAACAATCACCACAATGGTGATATTCCCAGCAATTTCCTCATTTTTTATGATGACAAAACAATCTCCTAAATATGCAAATATTTTAACACACAATAAAAGATATTGAATTTTGTGTGCGTGAACCCGCCTGGGCTCTGCTGGAGCGCGCACTCTTCCTCTCGCAAAAGGTTGAGTGTTCGAATCCCGGGCGCCGCAGGGTGACTTAACCGGTGGCACGTGTGTGGTGGCTAGCACATGTCGCCCCCAGGGTTTACTCCCCGGCTGTCGGCCGTGCGGGGGTTCTCTGGGTTACCAAAAAAAAAAGTAAGAAATATTTGCTTATTGTGCCAAAAATATGAATTTAGTTCATGGCGTACTAAGCACACAGTCGATCTTCAAAAATCAAAATTTTCAATGAATATAACCATGAGATGGCAAGTAAAACCATTGTGAGGAAAGAATAGGAATTAACAACAGCTCATGTTATCACACAGGTTACTAAATCACATGAGTTTCAAGTAGGAATGAACATTCATCGCGTGAGCCAATACTCCTCCAAACACATATGCATCTTCATCTAATCTCTCCCCCTTTTTGTCATAATCGAAAAGGCACTAATAGAGTATATGCGATTCAGCTCATTTTAGCACAATAAAACATTCCCCATATTTGACATGCTCAGACGAAGATAAAATATGTGCAATGAAGCTTGTGTTGGGAAATCAAATATCATATGTATCAATAAATATGTATACCAAGGAACATAGATGCATACAATTATGGTAACTCTCTCCCTTTAATGAAAAACATGATATTGCAAAAGGAATATAATGATCTGCTCATCATGTTAAGATGATTTCAACAATTTGCACGAGTAGATTTTTGAGTCTTCACATAAAGATAATCATAAAAAAATAACAAAGACAATTAGAATTCATGATAATCCAAAATAGATGATGGATAAAAGCATTGTATCATGGAATTAAAATCAAAGACAAGAATTAAGAGACAACATGTTATTAATTGGTATAAACTATTAACACGAATAATGTTGGTCTCCCTGTCTATGTGCCATCACCTCTTAAGATCATCATCACCAACATGCAGAGAATATCATCAGTATCCACACATATCATGAACAATCATCTCTATATTATCACTTCATGATTATCGGTGTCATTAATATATAATCATATCAACATAATGACCAAAAGTAAGAGATACAGAAGATGGACTAACCGACATATGTAGACCTTAGCAAGTTTTACCCCACTATTCACCTTTTCTTCCGTCCTCAAAATGATAATCAAGATTCGGGTCAAAATCAGCTCACATGTGTCAAGATTTGCCCATACTTGATCTTTGCTCTTCCTCATATGTGTTTCTTCTTTGATATGATGATTCTCCCTTTTTTATTGCAATTTTCCTCTTGTTGCTCTTCATCCTTTTGTTTTCCTCTACCTATCATCGTGATAGTCCTTGCAAATAGCTTTCATCTGGGCTTAGAAATTTTCAATATGCCAAACATGTTCTGCGTCGGCTCCTATACCGACTTTCATTGCTGCTATCACGATTTTTGTGCCGATATCTCCATTTCAGTGTTGATATCATTGCTTTAAGGTGCTTAGCAAAAGGTTTTGCTTCTAATTTCTTTGTAACAGCATTATCCTCATCATTATTTGCTCTTTGAAACTCGAGAATGAGATTTGAATTCCTCAGTCAAGCTCGTCTCGATTGCAGTCTGCATAAACTCAACAAAATCTTGCACAAATGATGTTGATAACATAATATCTCAAGTCATATATCATGTACCCATGTTTTCGGTAAAGTAAAGGTAGTATCCATAAGCATATCAACCAATAAACTACTCAACCTTTCATACGTACCTTTTAAGGGTTTTCTCATGTTATTCAAAGTATTTTGATACGTCCACAATAACTTGTTAATTGAATATATAGAGCATAATTTTTAAACCTTTAAAGATAGCACACTGTAGGGTAGAAAGGAGCGGATGCCGCTATCTGTAAAATTTGCTGTTGTCAGCAAAATTTGGTGCTACCGCTTCAGTTCATGAAGGATTGTCAAACTTCGCATGGGTGGATTCTGTTACTACCTGCATTTTCTCATAGAAAATATGATTATCTATGCATGTTGGTGAATATATCAAGAACATACCATTCTCATCCTTGTCAAATTTGGTTGATGGTGCCAGTGGCGTATCACATTTCTTGAAAATTTCCATGCCAAATTACTTTACCAATTCGGTGGCATATTTTTTGAGATTGAAATGGACCTAGTTTAAAAAAAGTAACCTAATTTTTGTCTCCTTGCAAATAATTTGCGGACCAAGCATGCATAAACAAACAAAACGGGGATGGGGCCAAACCATGCGAGGCCAAAACCTGTTGAGGTGGTAGAGAGAGAGAGAGTGGGGGGTTCCCTCATTGACGGAACCCTAGAAAAAATGGGAGGAAGAGGAGGCAGAGGGAGATCAAGAAATTGACGAAGCAACCCTTCTTGAATCCCCTCTTATTCAAAGCCAAGGTCTCGAACATGAGCGCGATGGTGACGGCAGCGGCGAAAAATCTTCACCCGGCTCAGTTCTAAGGGACGAGCATCGCATGATCATGATTAAGGAATTAACGATCATCATCGCCAGTATGCAATCATCATCTGCTTGCAGAGAATATCATTATTACTCGCACATATCATGAACAATCATCTCTATATTATCACTTCATGATTATTAGTATCGTTAATATATCATCAATATCAACATAATGACCAAAAGTAAGAGATACAAATGATGGACTAACCGAACTATGTAGAACTTAGCAAGTTCTACTCTTATATTCACCTTTTCTTCCGTACTTAAAATGATAGTCAAGATTCGGGCCAAAATCAACTCACATATTTCAAGATTTGCCTATACTTGATATTTGCTCTTCCTCTTATGTGTTACTTCTTTGATATGATAATTCTCCCATTCTTTTGCAATTTTCCTCTTGTTGCTCTTCATCCTTTTGTTTTCCTCTCTCTATCATCATGATAGTCCTTGCAAATAGCTTTCATCGGGGCTCAGAAATTTTCAATATGCCAAACATCTTCTACGTCGGCTCCTGCACTGACTTTCATCGCTGCTATCACGATTTTTGTGCCGATATCTCCACTTTCGGTGTTGATATCACTGTTTTGAGGTGCTTAGCAAAAGGTTTTGCTTCTATTTTCTTCGGAACATCATTTTCCTCATCATTATTTGCGCTTTGAAACTTGAGAATGAGATTTGAAGTCCTTAGTCAAGCTTGTCTCAATTTCAATATGCATAAATTCAACAAACTCTCCCACAAATGATGTTAATAACATAATATCTCAAGTCATATATCATGTAATCATATTTTCGAATAAGTAAAAGCTATATCTATAAGCATATCAAGCATTTCAACTAAGAAACTACTCAACCTTTTATACGGAGCTTTTGAGGGCTTTCTCATGTCATTCGATAAGTCCCCAATAACTTGTTATTTGAATGTTTAGAGCAGAATTTTTAGACCTTTAAAGATAGCACATTGTAGGTAGACAATAGTAGATGTTGCTATCTACGAAATTTGTTGCTGTCAGCGAAATTTGGTGTTGTTGTTTTTGTTCATGAAGGATTGTCAAACTTCGCATGGATGGATTCTGTTACTACTTAGAATTTCTCATAGAAAATATGATCATCTATGCACGTTAGTGAATATATCAAGAACATACACTTCTCATCCTTGTCAAGTTTGGTTGATGGTGCCAATGGTGTATCGCATTTCTTGCAAATTTCCATCCCAAACTACTTTACCAATTCCCTAGCATATTTTTTGAGATTGAAATTGACCTTTTTTAAAAAAAAGTAATCTAGTTTTTGTCGCCTTGCAAATAATTTGTGAACCAAGCATGCATAAACAAACAAAATAGGGATGGGGCCAAACCATGCAAGGTCAAAACCTGCTGAGGTGATAGAGAGAGAGAGGGGGGTTCCCTCATTGACGGAACCCTAGAAAGAATCGAAGGAAGAGGAGGAGGAGGGAGATTAAGAAATTGACTAAGCGGCCCTTCTTATATCTCCTCTTATCCAAACCTAAGATCTCGAACACGAAGGCAACAGTGATGGCAGCAGCAAAAAACCTTAATCTGGCTCAGTTCCAAGGGATGAGCGTCACATGATCATGATTAAGGAATTGAAGATCATCATCACCAGCATGCAATCATCATTTGCATGTAGAGAATATAATCATTGTTCGCACATATCATGAACAATTATCTCTACATTATCACTTCATGATTATTAGTATAATTTAATATATCATCAATATCAACATAATGACCAAAAGTAACAGATACAAAAGATGGACTAACCAAACTATGTAGCAAGTTCTACCCGTGTATTTGCTTTTTCTTCTATCCTCAAAATGATAATTAAGACTCGGGCCAAAATCAGCTCACATATATCAAGATTTGCCCGTACTTGATATTTGCTCTTCCTCATATGTGTTTCTTCTTTGATATGATGATTCTCCCTTTCTTTTGCAATTTTCCTCTCGTTGCTCTTTATCCTTTTGTGTTCCTCTCCCTATCATCATGATAGTCCTTGCAAGCAGCATTCTTCGGGGTTTGAAAATTTTCAATATGCCAAATATCTTTTGCGTCGGCTCCTGTACCGACTTGCATTGCTGCTGTCACGATTTTTGTGCCAATATTTCCACTATTAGTGTTAATATCCCTGCTTTGAGGTGCTGAGCAAAAGGTTTTGCTTCTATTCTCTTCGTAATAGTATTATCCTCATCATTATTTGCTCTTTGAAACTCAAGAATGAGATTTGAATTCCTCAGTCAAGCTCGTCTCGATTTTGATCCGCATAAACTCAACAAATTCCTGCATAAATGATGTTAATAACATAATATCTCAAGTCATATATAAAGTACCCATGTTTCCATCTTGGAGGAATGGTATGCTACTCTACACGTTTATGCACATGAACGCTTGTTTGTTCGAAATTGGTGATGTCCAAGTTATTAATCTTGAAACAGGGTCTATGAATGGGGATTATATGCAGCCTCGCTATACAAGTCATGGCACTTATCACAGTGAATGCATATATCAATTAGGATCAAGAGATGATTGACCCCCACCAAAGCTCTCTCTTAAGTTGGATTGATTCTGTACATCTTTGATTCTGCAAAGAAAACTGTGGATAGAGCTAAAGTAGTATGAGCACATTGTGATGATGAACAAGAACAAAGCTAGATTTGCTAATAGTCTCTCTATAAATAAAAATATCACTTGCTATGTATACAGTAGAATTGTACTGATTGAATCAAATAATTTTACGATATATAAATGTTGACACGCAGATTTGTAAATAATTTTTGCACATTTTTTTAACATTTAAATAATATTTTAGTTTTTGGAAGAAAAGTAAAAAAATTACCAAAAAAAAGTAAAAGAGTTACAATAACTTTTACAAGTCAAAACAAACAAACACTTCAACTCTTAGGCGTTAATCTTCTCATATCATAAGAAGGTCAAGTGTAGTAAGGGCATTTTTTAATAAAATTCTATTTAAAAAGTTCCGTCTCTAATTAACTCTCTAATCGACATAATATTGTAATGTGTTATAAATAGAGGTGGCAAAATGAGTCATAATCCATATAACGATGGATTCCATTAGGTTTGCAAAGAACCAACTTTGACCCATTTAATCAAAGAGCAATTCCCTATGCATGCCTGTGCATATGTTCGAGTCCACAGAGGTCGTGCTCGTGCCCCGGCTCTATGCCCAAGTCACTCGCACCTGACCCGAGTCCATAAAGGCTGGGCTCATTCCCTCAATGGCTAGGCCTAGGTCCATATAGGTCGAGTAATTGACTCCTGTGCCCATTCGGTCCATCAAGGCCGAGCCTAGTTCATCGGCAATTAGGCTCTAGTCGGTAGAGGTGAGACCTAGTTCCCTTAAGCCGAGGTCGGAATCTTGGTGCTTGTGCTCAACTACATAGAGGTCGGGCTTTGGGTTTTTAGAGGTAGGGCCCAATTTCTTAGTGGCGAGGCTAAGTCCAAAGAGGCCCTGGCCGGGTCCTTTGAGGCCAAGCTTAGGACATTGTGCCCGGGTACTCGGCTTTTGCACTTAAGTCACTAGTGCTCAGCTTGAGTCCATTGTGGTTAGGCTCATTCTTAATAGCTAGGCCTAGGTTCACAGCGGCCAGGCCCAGGTCCCTCGAGGTTGAGGCTGAGACCTCATTGCATGTGCCAAGGTCTATTGGGGTCGGGCAAACATCCCTTGAGGCTCGGCTCAAGACTTCGATACTAGTGCCCAGGTCCTTAATGGCCATGTCTATGTACCCAGCTCCTGAGCTTAAGTCACTGACACTTGGCCCTAGGCCCATTGAGGCGAGCCCGAGTCTATCAAGGCTAGGCCTCGTTAAGGAAAGTCAAGTCCACATAGGTTGAGCTTGGGTCATCAACAGCCATGGCTTATTACCCGACTCCATGCCAACATCACTAAAGCCTAGGTCGATTCCATCATGGTGGAGCCCAGTTCCATGACGGCTGATCCTAAGTTTATAAAGGGAGGCCCTAAGTCCCACGAGGCTCGGCTCAAGACCTCGTGCTCATGCTTGAGTCCGCAGAGGTCGAGCTCGATTCTACGTGCCTATGCCTAGGTCCACAGATGTCGTTGGGTCCATTGATTATGGGCTTGAGATCCTGATGCCTGTGGCGAGTCCATAGAGGCTTAGTCCGGGTCCCTCAGGCTAGGCCAAGACCTCAATGCTTATGCCTAAATCCCTTGAGGTTGGTTCTAAAGCCTCTTTTATCTTTTAAAAAAATACTTTTGACATGCATCAAAAATCGAACTATGGTCTTCAACATGAATGAACAACAACATTATCAACTTGACCTATATATTTTTATAGTGAAATGGTATAATTTTTATATAGAATTCTAATAATTTAACATTTTTACCCCAAAACATAAAGTGGGGCCTGTCCCACGTAGAATCAAGCATTGAATCAAAACCAACTAGTTCATAGTGCTAAAGCCTCTTAGTTCTTGTTCGTCATGTCTCCATGTTTCTCGTATGCCATGCGACATCCTAGCCCATGACCCAAGTGCTTGAGGTCCCTTACCCATCCGGTGAGCTATTTTATGGAGTCCCCCATTTTTCAAAGATAACAATTTAAGAAAAAAAAATTACTAAGAATTGGTGCTTAGGTTAGGTCTGGTATACGGCTATTGTTATTGAGAAGTGACCTAGTTTGGGGGTGAACCAAGAGAAAGAAAGGTGGGTCCGGATCAAGTTAATATTGCATAAAAATGGGCTAATATGGGTTCAATGGGTCAACTTAGGAATGCCGAGATAGAAACTTCACAAAATTCAAGTTAAGTAGATTTTAAATAAAAATTTCAAAGAGCATATTGTTATATTGTATAATCGAGAAAAATCCCATCAGGCATTCATGATAGGGGTGAGCATAGTTTCAGGGTAGAACTTGAAACGTGAGAACCTAACCGGTGGAAACATGTAGGTTCCATATTTCAAGGTCTGTATGGTAAGTTCTAGATTTCAAAAATTGAGGAACCTATTTCGATGTATAGGTTCTAGATTCTAGGTAGGTAAAACCTGAAATCTTAAACAAGTTTTTTGTGTTTTTTTTGTCTATGTCTTTGTGTGATTCTATGATGTTCCATAGCATTAGATAATGAGTGTATAATTTGGAACCACTAGTCTAAGCTTTAATTTTATAACTTGTTAATATTTCATATTTTTTGTGTCTCTAAATATAAGTTGTAGTAAGTGGATCGTAACAGTAAGTGATAGTCATTAAATATGACGATTCACTGTAATTATTCAATTAATAATACATGTGAAACCTGTGTATACCTTGGAATCGATCCCGGAACTTGTGACAGGGTTGGTTTCAGGTTCCAAAGTATGTGGGGTAGGTTCTAGGTTTCAAAAAATGAGAAACATGTTCCCATGGGTAAGTTTCAGGTGGAGCCTGTATGGAATCTGGAACCCTTGGAATTGCTCACCCCTAATTCGCGATAAGGATATAGTTCATACTAGCTCTCATAGGTGTCCCCGGAGCAAAAGTAAGATCTTTAAGAGAGTCTTATTAACGAGTGTCATTGAGGCACATAGAAAGTATACTTAATAGATAGTATTGTTGAGGTTGTCCCATATCGGTTGTGGAAGAGAGTGATGGTTAGTTTATAAGTGTGACAAAAAGCCTCACCCTTTGAGCTAGCTTTTGGGGTGAAAGAGACCCGAGACCACCCAACACTGATATTAGAGCAAACACGGGTAAATAATAATCCTTCATGTACAAAAGGTCTTCCATCTTTCCTTTCCAAATGTGATAATTCGAACCATTCAAGGTAACCATTCTACTCGTATTCGTTTCCATCGTTTAACACAAGGCAGAAAAATCCAGCAATAACCAAAGCTCTGATACCACTTTGTTGGAAGAACAATAACAATTCGAACAACATCGAATTAGCATAGCGAAATAAAATAATCTCCCCTCTTGTGCAAACCTAATAGGAAATGACTGAATCAAGGAATATAAATACCAAGCACGCAAACACAAGACGATTTTTTATGTGGAAAACCTCCTTGGTGTGAGGAGATCAAAAACCACAGGACTAAAGTCCACCCAAAACTCTTTACTATCAGCAAAACTAGTGAACAAAGTTCTTCTCCAGTAAATAGTAGAGGTACATAGCAGCAAAGACATCAAGAACATCATTCTTGGCAATAAACATGAACTTCACAAGAGATAAAAGGATAAATCTCACCAAAAATGCACTTTTAGTGCAACCCACGAAAACCTGATGTAGGGAGCTTCATCTAAAAATCAAACCGATCAAATTCGAGAAAAATGCGGCACGAACACGCTGACAAAATTTCAGCTCAATCAAACCACGAATCGACCTCCATCATCAGCATCAGATATATCCTCAAACCAATATTTTCTGCTCTCTCTTTCTCTCTTGTTACTGTGTCTCTCAAAAATGTTCTTTTTGCGACCACAATATAATAATACTAAGAAACCCTATTTCTCCATATAAATAGACATATGGGCTCAAGCCTTGGGTTTGAAATTCATTGGGCTTACTCCACATGGGAGTGAACCCAGCCAACAAATCTCCCCCTCACGACGATGTGGAGAGATTCACCATCCCTGCTATAAATCTGCAATGTTCAAGCTTCTCCCTTTATAGAGTCTTCGTCATCATATCGGAACCATTATGGTTCGTGTGGATTTTCTCAAGTTCTAACAACTTCTTATCTAGAACATCCCTTATCCAATCGTATCTAACATTAATGTGTTTCGATCTAGAATGAAAAAATAAATTCTTACCAAGGTGAATTGCAATTTGGTTGTCACAAAATAACTCATACATCTTTTGCTTGAACCAAGTTCTTCTAAGAACTTCTTCAGCCATAGCAACTCTTTACTAGCTTCAGTTGCCGCAATAAATTCAGCTTCTGTTGTAGAAAGCGCAACACTTCTGTAACCTTGACTTCCATGACACAGCCCCACCTGCAAAGGAAATCAAATAACCAGAAGTAGATTTTCGAGTATCAATATCTCCAGCCAAGTCGGAATCTGTGTATCCAACTAACTCAAGTTTTCTGGTCCCCAAACTGAGTTTCAAACTGGAAGTTCCCCGGAGATACCTCATGATTCACTTCACTACATTCCAATGCTCTCCACCTGGATTTGATAAATAACAACTAACAACACCAACTGCATGCGCCAAGTCTGGCCATGCACATACCATTGCATACATTAAGCTTCTCACAGCCGAGGCATATGGAACACTTTCCATGTTTTTCTTCTCTTTACTAGTCATGGGACTTTGCTTTGATTCAACTTAAAGTGAGCAGCAAGGAGGAGTGCTAACCACTTTAGCTTTGTCCATGTGAAATTTCTAAAGAATCTTCTCAATTTACTTCTCTTGCAACAAGAACAACTTCTTAGCATTTCTGTCATGAGTAATTCTAATGCCAAGAATCTGCTTCGCCAGGGCCAAGTCTTTCATGGCAAAAGACTTGCTCAATTATTTCTTCAACAACTCAATTTGTGAAGCATTCCTGCTGACAATTAACATATCATCAACGTAAAGCAAGAGAATAATAAAGTCATCATCAGAAAATTTTTGGACAAACACATAGTTATCCGAAGAAGTCTTCTTATAGCCCTACTCTGTCATAATAGAGGTAAACTTTTTGTACCACTGTCTCGATACTTGCTTTAGGTCATAGAGACTCTTCTTCAGTTTGCACACATAATCCTCTTTTCCTTTCACTTTGAAACCCTCTGGTTGTTCCATGTATATCTCTTCCTCCAAGTCACCATGTAGGAAGGCCGTTTTGACATCCATCTGCTCAACTTCCAAGTCTAAGCTAGCTGCCAAGCCTAGAACCACACGAATAGAAGACATTTTTATCACCGGAGAAAATATATCATCAAAGTCATTACCCTTTCTCTGATCGAATCTCTTAACAACCAATCTAGCTTTGTATCGTGGTTATAAAGTGTGTTCATCTTGTTTCAACCTGTATACCCACTTGTTCTTGAAAGCTCTTTTACCTTTAGGCAACTTCACCAGCTCAAAAGTATGATTATCATAAAGTAACTACATTTCATCCTGCATTGCATCAAACCATTTGTTTTTGCACTCATTTTCTATTGCTTATGCATAGCACTCTAGTTCACCTATATTGGTCAATAATGCATACTCATCTGTAGAATATATGGGAGATGGCTGTCGGTCTCTGACGGATCTCCGAATTGGAATATATAGTGGAGCATTTAATAGAGTCCCTGGTTCAAGAACGGTATCATCTATCTCAATATGTTCAGGAATATGTGCATTGTCCAGAACATTCACTTCTTGCTGCTCCTCATCAACCTGTGTAGGAATATATGTACGAGGAACTAGATTCAAGTCAATCAAGTCATCACTAACTTGTAGGACTAAAATCATTTCTGATTTCTCAATATCTTGTATTGTTAGATCTTCCATAAACACAACATCTCTCCTTCTTATAATTTTCTTCTCAACTATATCATAGAACTTGTAGCCAAATAAATCCTGTCCATAGCCAATGAATATGCATTGTCGTGTTTTTACATCAAGTTTATACCTCTCATCTTTAGGAATATGCACCAATGCCTTGCACCCAAAAACATGCAAATAATCATAAGAAACATCTTTGCATGTCCAAACTCTATCAAGAACATCATACTCTAAAGGAACACATCGAGTAAGATTTAATACATGTGTAACTGTACTCAAAGCCTCACCCCAAAAGGATCTCGGTAGCTTTGCTTGTGAAAGTAAACATCTTACCCTTTCAACCAATGTCCTGTTCATTCTCTCAACTAAGCCATTAACTAAGGTGTCTTGGAAGGTGTCTTTTGATGTCAAATACCCTATTGCCTGCAATATTCATCAAAAGGTCCAGTATACTCTCATTCGTTATCAAATGTATTTCAACTTCTTTCTAGTCTGTCTCCCAACTAAAGCCTGAAACTACTTAAAAGAATCTCGTAGGCCACCGTAATAAAGTCAATATTCAAGTTAAGTGATCATGGATCATCGACTACGAGTAGTTCATACATGGCCGCAGGCAAAAACGAGTGATCAGGGTGAAGTGCTGAACCGTCTTGCTAATATTGAAAAGGACCTAAAGCAAGCCTCCACTGTTCTTCGACATCTCTCAAAGCAAGCAGAGCATCTGTCAGACTGCTTGGAACAACTCACCATGACCCCTCCTCTTCCTCAAGGACTAGGGTTCATGATTCAAGCAAAGCCCTTCAGTGTCAACCCGGATGACAAAGCAGTCGTACATGGCGATACTCCTGAGTCCCCTATGGAACCGAGCACCCTACACCCAAAGTTCATAATCAAGTAGAAGGAGGAGAATTTAGAGGATGAAGGCTTTTAGAGATATCTGCATTGAAGCCATCATATGTGCTTCAAATTGGATAGTGAGATGAGTTAAAATTTGAACAGAAAAGATTGTCATTATCGGATAAAAGTTCTCATCCATAAGGAGCAACCATCTTTATAAATAGAGGACAGGGGAACATTCGCAGCTGAGACACAAAGAAAGAGAGACAGATCGTGAGTGGGAGCCGAGAGACAGATTGTGAGTGCCCTTGAAGGTTAAAGATGGTGACGACGTGGAAAAGTTTGTAGTCTTCCTATAGAGTGTAGCTTGACAATTAGGTCAGATATCCACTCACAATCAAGTTAATCAAAGCCAAGTCCTTCCCAGCTACAATACGAAGGAAAAACAAAAGGAGGCTATGTACTCAACGTAAGAGTCGCTAGAGACCGAGGCAACTGAGCCTTTCTCCGAACTGCACCCACGACAATCCAGGAGTTAGCATTCCGTGAGTTCATCACCACCGCCGTAACTTGGCAAGCTTCCCCGATTCCTGTGGCGTTCCAGCAATACCTTTACACAGCCACGTCCCACCACTCCTTGCTGTTGTTGCTGCCACAAGTCGACAACGCAGCTGCTGCCCGTCACTCAATCGAGTCATGAAATAACCTTGCTGTGGTTCCCCGACGGCGTTGTTGAATTGACGAAACAAACCGAGCCAAGCCGTGATTCGTTGCGCCTTCAGCCGTGATCTATTCTTGACGACCAGCATCAATTGCGAGCCCTACGTTTGCTTGTTCTTGCTTTCGTTTTGTCGGTGTTGTCGTCGTTGTCAAAGTCCTCACCATAACGAGGAATCGTACCGAGAAGCCAACACAAAGTATCCATGCAAATCACACCAAGGAACCCACGACCACACTGTCGAGCCCTAGTTGCAAAACGTCGTCGTTGTTGGCCACCCTATCCTAATCCGCAATCCCGAGTCCAACTCGAGTTCGAATTGGAAACATTATCCACAAAATAGGTGATAATCTTTATCTTATTTGATTTGAATATTTAATTTCTAATCATGGATTGATTTTATTAAGATCCTAGGCGTTATCCAATTAGGGTGTTATCGATATGAGTTGATTTAATTACTAATTTGATCCGTAAAGATATTGGATCATTTTTTTAATTATTTCGACTTAATATTGGATAATTGTTGTGCTTGAAGATTGCAATAATCTTTAATTTAACCCGTGATACGATGGTTTATTTTTTAGATTATCGTAATCTTTAATTTGAAATCTTCGTAAATTGCATGTGTGGATTAGGTAAGTCTTTATCTTTGGTGTGGATAACTTGCTTGTTTTTTTTTATAAAAAAAAATACAAAAAGCTTCCTTGCTAGGTTTAATAAGATTGTTAGATAACATTGCTTATTTAAATAATATTGCATATTAGGGTAAATTCTAGAATAAATTAGAATAGGTTTTAGATATGTTTTGCCTTAATGGATGTGATTTTAGATAATGCTTGCATGTTTAAAATAGTTTTTCTAAGACAGGATAGGGTTTAGTTCCAATTAAACCCTAAACTAGATTAGATAACTAATTTTTTAGATAGTTCAATTAGGGTATTTATTAATTTCGAATTTTAATAAAAATACCAAAGATATCATATGCATGTCATATAGTTTACACGTTAGGAAATCGCATGTCATGTAGATTAGACTTCATTTCAAGATAAAAGAAAACCCCAAAAATATTTGATTGTTTTGGTGTAACCGATTTCTTTACTTACTTGTAATTTGCTTGCTTTGTTATTTGAGGGTTAATTTCATTGATTGCGCATCCGCATGATCACCTCTTGCATGTTAGTAGATAAGTTAAAATTAATTCAAGCTGCCTGTTAAAATATTTTTGAAAAATAAAAGAGAAAAAGGTACCAAACGAGCATTAGGGTAATCTCGTATAACCAAGTCCCCAAATCCATAATCTCTGGTTTGTAGGAGTAAAGTATAACTTTTGATACTTTACTTGGATTTCTAATCAATCCACCAAAAATCGATTAGTGGCGACTCCTAATTGAAATGATCTTACATGTTAAAAACTCAAATCTTAAGTTGCGAATTGGTATGAGCTTGGGAGAGCCTGAGCTAGGTTTAGGCTTAGCAATCCATTAGCCGAACCGTTAGGTGGTACACCTCGAGGGTAGATCGTGATAGCTTGACGACTCTGCTGGGGAGTCTTGAAAATGTTAAATGAACTGAAAACAAAAATCATGACAAGACAATCTAAACTCACAAGTGGGTGTCTTGAAAATGTTAAATGAGGGACATTCAATCTAAAAGGGCTTTTACTCACTCTCATTGAAAAAGGCCGATTTATGAGAATCGCTCTATCTCATCATTATCATGTCGACAAGGGTTCGAGTATTCTCGCAAACGGTATGACCTTATCAATCCAAGAGGTCTTCGTTAGGACCGTAATGTAGGCTTGGTTAATGGCTTAGCAAGGAGGACTCTTCGAGTCGAGGCTATTGAAAGAACGATACTCCGCAATTGTCTTCAGGTTTACAAGTCAAGAATCCTACAAAATGAGAGAGAAATGGACTTGCTCGAACTTCTTCAAGCTAAGCTTATAAACATCTGAATCCTACGTTAGTTCAAGTGCCCTAATTTGAAGAGACTTTGTAAGGGTCGAAACGCAAGCTAGGCTCATAGGTTGAGAAATGAATGGATCATTAGGCTCAAAACGTGTATAGTTGGGGTGAATGAGTTGGTGATCATCTCGGCATTGTCACCAGTCTTCTTCTTCACTAGGAATTGTCTTCTTGGTAGATCCATCGGCCACTTGAGTTCACCAGTTGACTTCTTTGAACCTGTAGGGTTGTGACTACTCCACTGGGGATGATTTTGACACCTATTTTCTCTATTAGGCATCAGCCTTGCTTTTACCAGGTACACGGCTTTTTCATGGCCCTATTTCATTTTTCAACCTTTTTTTTTTTACTCACGTCACTTGACATACACTGTTTGCAATGCATATATTCTCCAACCACACTCTGACTGAATTACTCGATGTTTGGCCTATCAAGGGTCCTTGTCTTCAATCGATGTTCTGAATATGTCGCTTGGTGGTGATGGCCTTGCCCTAGTGTGGGGGATGATCACTGACCGGGTTTAAAGAAATGAATTTGCAGGCTCAAGTGGGCTTATCAAAGGGTAAAGTGTGTATAGGATAGAGAAAGAAATGATTTTCGTCACCTTAAGATACTTGAACTTCACATGAGTTCATCTGAAAAAGCAACACTCGAAGATTGATGCAAGTGAGAACAAGACAATCTCTACTCATTTTTCACCTCATAATGCTGCTTACCTCTAGTTTGCCCCGATGTAGGGTGGTTCTTGACAAGGGTAATTTGAAAGAATTTCTCCAAACGTTTAGGCTCGAAGTGGTGAAACAATGGATAACTTGTAATGTTTAAGGTAGAGAAATGAAATGCCTCTTGTCATTTCGATCGCCGTACCTTTTGCGAGATAACCGACATGAAATTTTCCACTCAACTCACTGGAGTTAGTGTATGAAAGTGTGTGTCCTGATGTATCTCATTTAACACATTCAATTTGCTCCACATGAATTATTAAATTGTCCAAGCAGATTCTCCCTTTCGAAAAAAATAACCATGCAGAATTTAAGGGCAATGCACACATCTCAACCTGAGATTGATTGAAACCATTTATTCATCAGTTTGCATTTCAAAATATAAAACCAGACACTCAAAAACTTTTGCTATAAAATGCTAAATTCTATTAGGGATAATACATCTTCACAGCAACAGCATTAACAGGAGTGGAAAACTCACGACCATCCATTTCTGCGAGAATCAGGGTACCTCCAGGAAGCACCTTTTTAACCACATATGGATCGATGTAATTTAGGGAAAATTTGCCACCGAGAATAGCAAAGACCGGTAGTACTTTCCTCAGGACTAGATTATTTACCTTGAAGTGTCTTGGACGCACTTTTCAATTGAAGGACCTACCTATCCTCTGCTTATAGGTTTGACCATGGCAAATGGCTTTCAGTCGCTTCTCATCAACTAGGTTCAACTGCTCGTGCCTTTGTCGGACCCATGCTGCCTCGACTAACTCCAACTGGGACAAGACTCACATGGAAGGGATCTCTACTTCCACGGGCAGTGCTGCTTCCATGCCATACACTAAAGAAAAAAGGGTTATCCCAATAGAGGTTCCGATCAAAGTTCAATATGCCATTAGTGCGAAGGGCAACCTTTCATGCCAGTCACAATAATTTTCAGCCGTTTTGGCCAAGATCTACTTGATGTTCTTGTTGGTAACTTCAACCGCTCTATTCATTAGTGGACGATAGGGAGACGAATTCAGGTGCCGAATCTTGAACTCGTTGAACAACTGATCCATAAACTTATTGTTCAGGTTTGTCCCATTATTAGTGATAATAGCCCCAGGGACACCACAATAAGTGACTATGTCTCGTCGGATGAATCTTACGACATTCCGTGCAGTGACATTCGCATAAGATGCCGCTTCAATCCACTTGGAGAAATAATAGGTTGCGACCAAGATAAACCGATGACCATTTGATGCCTTGGGATTAATCGCGTCGATGCCCCATATTAAAAAAGGCCATGGCTCGAACAACTGATGTAGTTCAGTTGGGGGGACATTTATTTTATTTCCGTAGACTTGACAGTGATGACATCTCCGGACATCTTGGACACAGTCACTTTCAAGACTGAGCCAGTGGTAATCCAACCTCATGATCTTCTTGACTAATATGTAGCCATTCATGTGTGAACCACATACTCCTTCATGTACTTCTTGCATGATTCTGGTAGCTTCAGCCGTACCCACACATCTCAGCAAGACCGAATCGTAGGATCTTTTGTATAACTTTTTGCTACTGACGAAGAATTTTGAAGCCATTTTCATTATGTACTTCCTATCGGCCGGGGAGCTTCCTTCAAGAAATTCTTGTCTTTGGATGTAACTCATGATGTTGTAATACCAAGGCTTTCCGTCAGGTTCTTCAGTCAAGATCGTACAATAGGCCGGTTTTATTAAAACTTCAATCTTCAAGGGTTCTACTCTAATCCACCAGTCACTTGTAGCATGAATGATAACGTAGCTAATGCATCAGCGAATTGATTGTGAGACCTTGACAAGTATTCAAAGGAGATGTCCTCGAATTCCTCAATGATTTCTTCGAGGTATTCATGATATGACACTAGTTTGGCGTCTCTTGTCTTCCACTCTCCTACAGTTTGAAGAATGATCAGAGTGGAATCACCAAACACTTTCAACTTAGTTATCCCCATTTCCACCTCGACTTAGAGCCCGAGGATGCAAGCTTCGTACTTGGCTATGTTGTTGGTACAGGGGAACACCAACTTTGCTGCTACTAGATAATGTTGTCCATCCGAGGATATTAGAACTACCCTAGTGCCTGAACCGGCTAAATTTACGGCTCCATCAAAAAAACATGGTCCACTTGTCTTCTTTTGTCACCAAAATGCCATCCTCTGGGGAATATTTATCATCATCTGGGACTAGTATTTTCGACTAACACCTCAGCAATTATTCGGCCTTTAATTGACTTATGTGTCATCGTCTGGACATCAAACTCTGAGACTAAAATTTTCCACTTGGCTAACTTTCCTACCAAAGCTAGTTGATCAAGTAAATACTTGATGGGATCGTTCTCAGTCACAAGAAAAGTCTGGTAAAGCAGTGTATATTGTCGCAGCCTATGGAGCACCCATACTAGTGTAGCGCAAGTCTTCTCAACTTCAGGATAATTCAACTCCAAGACAGTAAACTTGTTACTTAGGTAATAAATGGCTCGTTCTTTTCCATCCTCGGGCCTTTTCTGGGCTAGCATCGCACCTAGAGACTCGTTATGAATTGTAAGGTAAAGGATCAAGGGCTTCCCCGGCATTGGTAGGACTAGCACCGGTGATTTCATTAGGTACTGCTTTAGTTCGTTAAACGCCTCCTGACAATCGTCATCCCATTCCACTTGAGCATTTTTCTTTAGAAGTTTGAAGAATGGCTTAGCAGTTTCAGACAGTTGGGAGATGAAGCGGGCTATGTAGTTCAGCCTACCCAGGAGGCTTTGCACTTCTTTCACTGTTGATGGGGGTTGCAACTCACATATAGCCTTCACTTTGGAGAGGTCGACTTCAATGCCTTTACTGCTTACTATGAACCTAAGTAGTTTGCCTAAGCTTGCTCCGAATATACATTTTGCCAGGTTGAGACGGAGTTTAAACTCACGAAGTCTCTCGAACAACTTCTTCAGGGTATTAACATGACTCTCTCCGGGTTGAGACTTGGCAATCGTGTCATCGATATAGATCTCGATCTCCTTATGTATCATGTCATGGAAAAGCGTCACCATTGCCCATTGATATGTTGCCTCAGCATTTTTAAAGTTAAAGGGCATGACCTTGTAATGGAATGTCCCCCAAGGGGTAATGAACACCTTTTTTTCTTTATTATCGTCTGTCATTTTTATTTGATTATAACTCGAGAAACCCTCCATGATGGAAAACAACTCGAACCTAGCAATATGGTCCACCAAAACCTTTATATGTGATAATGGGAAGCCGTCTTTAGGGCTGGCCTTGTTTAGGTTGCGGTAATCGATACAAACCCGAACTCGGTCATCCTTCTTCATGACTGGCACGATGTTGGCCACCCAACCGAGGTATTGGGTGACTTCGATAAACCCCACCTTCAAGAGCTTCATGACCTCCTCCTCTATCTTCTTCGAAAGTTTAGGCTTGGTCCTTCGCAACCTCTGTTTCTTACGTGGCACGCCTGGATTAATAAGCAGACTGTGCTCCACAATAGAAGGTCTAAACCCAACATATTAGCATACAACCAGGCAAGTAGTCCTTCAACAGTTGAACCAGGCATTTCGCTTCATCTTCAGGAAGGGTTGCCTTTATCTTCACTTCCCTAGGTTCCTCTGAATCACTCAGGTTAATAGTGATAGTTTGGTCTAACGTGAGAACTTTAGACATTTCATGATGCTCTAGACTGCGTTGAATATCTGAGGAGTGGTCGAGTTTGTCAATGTCATCGGGATCAAGCTCGATAGCGCATAATTCATCAGATTTGATTGTTTCCATATCCTCGTTTGTCACAAGATTGCCCCTGAAACATAAAGTTGGGGATTCAGAAGGACACATAAGGCTAAACATTGTATTTTTTGAATTCTGAATTTTTTTGAAAATTTTTGTGTGTATATTTTTGGGTATTTTTTTGAAATTATTTTCAAAAAGGTTTTAACACGAGGGAGCATGAAGAAGCCCAAGCTTCAGAATTCTCCTTGAACTATATTTTTCTTTTATCAGTTGGATATCATCACCAGGCTGGTTTGATATACCTCAACATGCCCTCAAAAATGAAAATAACTTGTAATTTCATTGATTATCACCAAATGAATTACATTTATTAAATGAAAAATGCAACAATCGAGTCCTAAAAATGAAAAATCCTAAACAACAACTCCTGAGACGGGGCAAGTCCTAAAAAGCAGTAAAAATTCCCACACAGGGGAGTGTGCAAAAAAAGTAAAAGTGTTACTCTTGTGGGCCAGTGCCCATTTCCTGTGACAGTCCTTCTTCAATAGCTCTAATAAGCGTGTCATCGAACAGAGCAGTGATTCCTTCCATCACATCATCAAGGTCTTTTGTCACTGGAGGTATCGGATTATCCATACCTCCTCATCCATCCAGGAAAATGTCACGAGGGTCAACATAGAAGCTCGGGGGCGCCGAGTATTTCACATAATAATCAAACTTGCCGCTTGATTGTCCCAAAGTATCGATCACCTCATTTTCTTCATGCATCATTCTTGAAGGACTATAGAGGGCAATCTGGATGTTTGGCACTATGAAGAGATTGTCTCAGCCTTGGCAGAGCCATAGAGCACGGAATGTGAATACCCCAGCATCTAAGAGGTCTTGAACCTTGTTCTTCAAGGTATAGCACTGATTAATGGAGTGACCTATTTCACCCAAATGAAAGTCACATGCTTTGAATAGGCTATGTATGGAGAAGCGCTCGGAATTAGGACGTCTTGGCTTCCTAGTGAGTAGTCTTTTTTTCCAAAAGGATAGGGAAGACCCCTAATAAGGGCGCGGGGAACGACACGTATTGTCGCGAGTTGTGATTCCTCTATTAGCTATGAGATTGCCATGTTCTGTTTTACTGAGGGCATGATGCTGGGACGGGGATATCTTGTCTGTCCTATTTGCACTTCATGAACTTTGGGTGTAGGGTGCTTAGTTCCATAGGGGACTCAAGAGTATCGCCATGTACAATTGCTTTGTCATTCGGTTGACACTAAAGGGCTTCGCTCGAATCATTACCCCTAGTCCTCGAGGAAAGGGAGGGGTCTTGATGAGTTATTCCAAGCAGTCTGATAGATGCTCTACTTGTTTCGAGAGATGTCGAAGAACAGTGGAGGCTTGCTTTAGGTCATTTTCGATATTAGTTAGACGGTTCATCACTTCACTCTGATCACTTGTTTTTACCTATGGCAACGTATGAACAGCTAGTAGTCGACGATCCATGATCACTTAACTTGAATATTGACTTTATCACGGTGGCCTACGATTAGGGGAGCTTCGGCTTGGCGATCGGCCAATGTGTGGAGCTCCGAGAAACAAATATACGGACGGCGTTTATGCAAAGAAACTGTAGTTGCTGTAAGGGCAATGAGTGATGGGCGGAGCTGCGGCTTCCGACGAGCAGTGAGCTCACGTTGGCAGAGGAACAGCAACAGAGGAACTCGTCGAGGCTTGAGCGACAGATCGGCAATCATGGATGATCTGTAGTCACCTAATTCAAGAGAAATAAACCAAATAAGCACGTAGTCAAGACAAGGTTGGTCCATGACATACTTCTAGTCTTTTTTTCATTTTTTGTTTATTCCTGAAAATACTTGTATATGAACGAGACTTTATGAAAAAGTGCTTTAACCAAAGAAATATAAATAACACTTTAGACATAACCTAGGAAATAGAAGCATCGAAATCCCTAATCATAAAACTAGGAAAAACAAAAATTGAGACTCCCTATAAACTATGAACAAACCCTTTAAAGCCTCTTTTTTTTTCAAGCCATTTATCTCTTGTTTTTCTTTGTAAAAGACGATGGCAGACTTCTTAGGAAAGTAATCACCTATGACGCATCTAGGAAAATAAAGACAGACTGAAAATGAATTCTCTAAAAACGGTTTTTTTTTTTTTTTTCAAAAGACTCAATGATTATTACTTTCAAATTGAAAACTGAACTACACCTCTCATGGACTGACCCAAAAATGGCAACAACTAAGTAAATTGCAAAAATGAGAGTTCAGAAGACTTACTTCACCCAGTAGAACCATGGCAACCACATAGATATGCACATGAAATGTGAGGTTCGATTTCTATCTAAAAGGCTTAGCAAAGTGAAATTAAGAGGATGATCTCATTGATCATAGTCTCGCATATTTGAGTGAGGTTCCCTTAACTTCGGCTTCATCAAAACGAATGTCCTATAGTCAGCGGTCTAGCAAATAAGGACAAATCACTTTGACACTAAAAAAGAAGTTCAGGAAAAAGAAAGGCAACCTCTATATCGCGGTCTCTCGTTTAAGGTTGTATCTTTCTTAACACCATCCTAGATTATCCTATCACGGCCTAGGTCTGATAGCAGGTTGTGTATGTAATAGTGTAGTGCTAAAACTTTAAAGCATGCACAACAATTTATATGCAATCACTGCTTCGATATTGAAAAATAAAATCATTCATTCCCAACTTCTCTGCAAAATAAAGGGTTAGCAAAGACTACTCCCCTTATAGCTCCCATCTACAAGAACATTTAACACTTGATGTTAGGGGCATACCCGGTATCCTCGCTGCCAAACGAAAATATTTTTGAACAAGAGAAATTTTAGCCTTAGTCCACTATGAGTTTTAACTCAAGTCCCCAGTGGAGTCGCCAAGCTGTCACGACGTACCCTTGGGGTGCCTAGGAATTTGTTTTCAGCTCATAGTTCCTAGGAAGTCTCAATTTTTGTTTTTCCTAGTTTTATGATTAGGGATTTTGATGCCTCTATTTCCTAGGTTATGCCTAGAGTGTTATTTATATTTCTTTTTCATAAAGTCTTATTCATATACGAGTATTTTCGTGAATAAATGAAAAAAAAAAGGGCTAGAAGCATGTCATGGGCCGACTTTGTCTTGATCATGCACTTACACCTCATTTGTTTTCGAATTAGGTGACTATGGATTATTGACCATCAACCGCTCGTACGTGGCCATGAGCAAAAACGACCGATCAAAATGAAGTGTTGAACTGTGTTGCTAATGACATGAACAAGCAAATTGCGAGCCTCCAAAATCAAGTTGATGAGTTGCGTGCTACTGTAGCTTATCTAGTCAAGCAGAAGCATTGTGATAACATGGATGCCTCATCTTCGATAGGGAATTTCAACTCAAAGGAAAAAGACAAAATGGTCCTTGAATGGTCTAGTTTCCCTAAAGTAGCGGAGTTCAACACCGCGATGTCTCAACTGGTGACATATTTGGAAGGGAGAATGTCTGACCTGGAGGGTTCGCTGCACAAGACCAAGGAGGGTGAAGAACCCAAGCACACATGATTCATGGTCCCGAGTAGCTTGATTTCGCTATTTAAATAGGGGCATATTTGATTGTGTGAATCCTTCCCTACATGGGAGCATTTCTTGCTTTCTAGAATTTCATTTGTTTTTAGGGATTTTTAGTTTTTTGAATTTTCAATTATGTTAAGGACGTGTTTTCTTGCATTTTCCATTCCAATAAATGTGATTCATTTGACTCTATTGAAAGAAATCGCGAGTTATTTTCATTTGAAGGCATGTTGAAGTATACCAAACTAGCCCGGTGATAATATCCAACCATGAAAAGAAAATATCATTCAAGGAGAAATTTTGAGAGCTAGGCTTCCTCATGCTCCCTCCAAAAAAAGACTTTTTGAAAATGAAGACATTTCACTGCAAAAAAAAAACACTTTTCAAAAGCGGCATCAAATAAACCCTATTTGTTTGTCTGACTTGTTTACTTCATGTCTCAAAGTATAATTCTCTAGTTTGTTATGATGAGGAATCGACACATCGAGTTCTATTGATGATGAATCTATGGGGCAAATGATTACCTCCACTTGGGCCTAATGCTATCTCCGAAGAGCGAAAATGAGTGCTCAATAGTGGATCGACAAATCCAACTGAGATAATGTCATGGTCCTAATTAGAATCTTCTGAGTCTCAATTCGCATTTGCTTAGTATCCTATTCATGCACGCTTTCTTGTGCAAGGGCAAAAGCAAAGATGGAGCGTTCATATGTCCATCTCTTCCAAATAGGGGCAATCTCTTCTTATTTGATATTGTTGAGCAATGGCATGTTCTTTTAAATGGATGTTATGCTTCTCGCGCATTTAATGAAATTTTTGAGTTATGAACCTATGCACACTTGAAGCCAATAGGTTCTTAAAATACTCATATCTTTCAAAAGTGAGTTTTGCATGATGATTTACCTGTTTAACTCATCAGGTCCACTGAGAATTATCAAGATAGACAATTTAATGAATGATGTGGAATTGCTTTAGTGTGCTAAATGAGAAGTGTCAGAATGATGAAAGGCAAGTCCTATCTTGTACACAATCCTATGTTTATACACTGCGAGTTAAGTGGAAAAATTCCATGTCTACAAGGTAAAGAATTCTCTTGCAAAAGGTATGACGACCAAAACGATAAGAGGCATTTCATTTCTCTATCTTAAATAGTACAGGTTATCCATTGTTTTGCCACTTTGAGCCTAAATACTTGGAAAAGTTCTTTCAAATTACCCCTGTCATAAACTACCTCACATCAGGATCAATTGGAGGTTAGTCATCATGAGGTGAGAAAAATGGATAGAAATTTTCTTGCTCACACTTGCATAAATCTTCAAGTGTTGCTATTGCAAATGAACTCAAACATTAATTCAAGTGCTTAGGATAATGAAGAGCAGTTTTTTCTCTATCCTAGACACTTTATCCATTGCTTAGCCCACTTAAGCCTATATTTTCGTTTTATATGAACCTAGTTGGTGATCATCACCGATACTGGGGCAAGGCAAAAGTCACTACCATTCAAGCAATATGATCCAGAGCATCAACAAAAGACAAAGATCCCCAAGGGTCCAAATTTCAATTCATTCCGTAACAACAAGCCAAAGTATGGATAGCCAGTGTATGCATTGTAGACAGTGTGTCAAAAAAAATGAAATAATGGAAAAAAAAATGAAATATGGGGCATGAAAAAGTAGTGTGATGGTAAAAGCAAAGTCAATTGCCTATGAAAAAATATGTAAAAAAAAGAAAAAAAAAGGGGAGAACTTTAGAGGAAAAAATGTCAAGATATGACATGCCAAAGTCATGAAGATATCCCCGTGGAGCAGTAGTCCTACAACTCTCGAAAGAAGCAAGTGACGAACTCTCGAGACCAATGAAGCATCTACAAAGAAAACAATCCCTGACGAAGAAGAAGATTGGTGACAATGTCGAGATGATCACCAATTCTCACCATTCTACACACATTTTGATCCTAACAATCCTTTCATTTCTACCCATGAACTTAACCTACATTACGTCCCTTAGAAAGTCTCTTCGTATTAGTGCACTTGAATTAACGTCAAATTCAGATGTTTATAAGCTTAGCTCGAAAAAGTGCGAGCAAGTCCATTTCTATCTCATTTTGCAGGATTCTTGTCTTGTAAACCCAGAGATGATTGCAAAGTATTTTCTTTCAATAGCCTCGACTCAAAGAGTCCCTTTTGTTAAGCTATTGACCAAACCGACACTACGGTCTTGACAAAGACCTCTCAGATTGGTAAGGTTGTACCGCTTGCAAGAATACTCGGACCCTTGTCGACATGATGATGGTGATATAAGGTGATTCTCATAAAATAGCCCTTCTGAATGAGAGTGAATGAAAGCTCTTTCTAACTGAAAGTCTCTCATTGAGCATTCTTAAGAAATCCACGTTATGAGTGAAAATTGTCTTAATTGATGATTCTCCCCAATAGAAATTTGGTGTTGCAAATATGGTTAAACCATTATGCACAAGCTTCAATTGAAATGATAAAGACTCCAATGTGCATTCTAAGGTACCCGTGATTGCTAATCTCTTTGATGAATGCATATGTGTTTTTGCTCTAATCATGTCTGATAGGTAATGTTTCCTTGAAGACTGAAGAGTTCCCGATGCTACAGTTGCTTTTTGAAGCTTCATATTCGTCTAAATATTTTTGAATATTCAATTACCTGATTAAAGTTTCAGGTATCTTTCTTGAAGATCCGAAGGGAATTTTCAACCATATTCAAATACCTAATTGAAGTTTTAGGTACCTTTTCGAAGATCCAAAGGCAATCATCGAACCCATTCAAATATATGATTGAAGTTTCAGGTATCATTTCCGAAAATCCGAAGGGAATTTTCGATCCTATTAATCATATCTAATTGCAGTTTCAGGTATCTTTTTGAAAATCCGAAGGGAAGTTTCAAACCTATTAGTTTCTTCTCGAAAATCCAAAGAAAGTTTATGAGTCTTTCAATCATCTGAGTGGCTTTCTAGATGACTTTCTCGACTACCTGAGTGGGTTTCTAGGTTGTCCGTCCAATCATCTAAGTGGATTTCCATATGACTCTTCTCAACTGCCTGAGAGGTTTTCCATGTTGTCCATCCAATCATCTGGGTGGGTTTCCAGATGACTTTCCTCGATTGCCTGAGTGGTTTTCTAGGTTGTCTATGCAATCATCTGAGTGGATTTCCAGATGACCGTATCCAACTACCTGAGTGGTTTCCAGATTGTTTATCAATCATCTGAGTGAGTTTCCAGATGACTTTATCCAACTACCTGAGTGGGTTTCCAGGTTGTTTATCAATCATCTGAGTGGGTTTCCATATAACTTTTCCAATTACCTGAGTGATTTTCTGGGTTCTATATCCAAACACCTGAGTGGGTTTCTAGGTTGTCTTTTCAAACATCTAAAAGCCTCAAATGTCTGAGTGGAATTCTAGACACTTGGTGAGTTTTCAAAAGTTATTCCATACCCCAAATTTGCTTTTCCAAATCTTCAGGTAAGTAAGTGCGGGTATGTTTTATATCTTTAGCATATGCATATCACATTAGAAAATGGGTGTGGGCTCATTGTGATCCCGTTTACTCGACAAAAAGATTAATGTTTCTTATTGCATTTGCATAGTCAAAATTTAGATATCATTTTGTCTTTGAATAAAACCTCTTCGAGCTCCCCTTCAAAGAGAGGCAGCTGTTGACATCTAAATTTTGACACTCCATTCAGTAATTCATTGCATAGAAAAATTAGGGACCGACATCGGCCCCTAGATAAAAAAAATTAGTTAAATTACATATAGATATTAGGATCATTTGCATTAATAGTTAGGCTCATATAATTACATTTTCATTGGACCGGTGATAGACGGACTTAAATGGTTCTGAGCTTAATTTATGCTAACTGGACTAAGCCCATAGTGTGAGAAAATTCAGCCCAATCCATGAGTATTATAAGAGCTTAAATTTTCCTATTGGATAATTAAGCAATTAATCTTGATTGTTATTCAAATCTTGAAAGATAATTGTTCGATTTGATTTGATATTATCATGATTCTAAGAGATAATAAAAGTTTCATATCAGTAAAGTGTATCTCTTAGAATTTAAAATTGAGAATTTTAATCTAAACCTAGTACTATATAAAGGGACGTTCATTCACGTTTGGAGGAGGCCTCAGAATTGGGACACACAGCCACCATTGAGAGGAAAAAGAGAAATTTATGTTCGTGAGGGAGCTCTCTCTCTCCAGAATATTCAACACCTACGAGTGTGAGAGTTGGGCCACTTGGTGAGAGCCAAAAAAGGCAAAAAAGGAGGTCGTCTCTCACTGAATCTCTCTGACTTTCTCTTTGGAAGACCCCAATTGACGAAAGAAATAGAAAGCTTGGGCATTTAGCAAAGGGAGAAAACGCCAAAGGAAGAGAACCTCAAGTTCTCTATCTCTCTCTTTTTCCACAGCCATTCCTCACTCCACCAAGCACGGACATCCACTAGTTCATGTTGCGGCATCCCGCCGTTGCAACTCGAAACGCCATCATCAGTCCAAATGTGCAACTGCTGCTCCATGGGGTTCCTTCGTTGCTGATCTGCTGCCGCTCTTTCAAGCGAGAACGTGAGTTTTTGCCCCGCACTTCACCAACCATAGTAATCCGGCATACTCTCATTCAAAACAAGTGCACTCTTGATACTTCCATCGAGAGACAATCCTTATGCAGCATTGCGTTCAATCACATCAAACCGTGACTCCCCTGGCGTAATTCTTGCTGAGTTTTACACTACCGTAATTCTTGCTAAGTCTTTGTCAGACACTCACCAAGCCGCCGCTTCAATTCACTTGGAGAAATAATCAATTGCGACCAAGATAAACCGATGATCATTTGATGCCTTGGGATTAATCGTGCCAATCACATCGATGCCCCATATTGGAAAGGGCCATGGCTCGGACAACTGATGTAGTTCGGTCAGGGAGACATTTATTTTATCTCCATGGACTTGACAACGATGACATCTCCAAACATGTTAGACATAGTCACTTTCAAGACTGAGCCAATAGTAGCCCAACCTCATGATCTTCTTGGCTAACATGTGGCCATTCATGTGCAGACCACATACTCATTCATGTACTTCTTGCATGATTCTAGTAGCTTCAGCTGCTCCCACACATCTCAGCAAGATCAAATTGTAGGATCTTTTGTATAACTTTTCGCCACTGACGAAGAATTTTGAAGCCATTTTCATTATGTACTTCCTATCGGCTAGGGTGCTTCCTTTAGGAAATTCTTGTCTTTGGATGTAACTCATGATGTTGTAATACCACGGTTTTCCGTTAGGCTCTTCGGTCACGACCATAAAATAGGATGATTTTGTTAAAACTTCAATCTTCAAGGGTTCTACCTCCAATCCACCAGTCACTTGCAGCATGAATAATAACGTAGCTAATGCATCAGCGAATTGATTGTGAGACCTTGACAAATATTCAAAGGAGATGTCCTCGAATTCCTCCATGATTTCTTCGAGGTATTCATGGTATGGCACTAGTTTGGCGTCTCTTGTCTTCCACTCTCCTATAGTTTGGAGAATGATCAGAGCGGAATCACCAATCCTTGTCTACCAATCTGCTGGCTATAGGACATTCGTTTTGACACTAAGAAAGAAGTTCGGGGAAAAGAAAGGCAATCTCTACCTCGCGGTCTCACGTTCAAGGTTGTATCTTTCTTAACACCATCTTAGATTATCCTATCGCGGCCCAGGTCCAACAGGAGGGTATGTATGCAATAATGTAGTGCTAAAACTTTAAAGCATGCACAACAATTTATATGTAATCTTCGCTTCAATATTGAAAAATAAAATCATTCACTCCCAACATCTCTCTGCAAAACAAATGGTTAGCAAAGACTAGTCCCCTTATAACTTCCATCTGCAAGAACATTTAACACTTGATGTTAGGGGCATACCCGGTATCCTTGCTGCCAAACAAAAATATTTTTGAATAAGAGAAAATTCGGCCTAAGTCCACTAAGAGTTTTAACTCAAGTCCCCAGCGGAGTCGACAAGCTGTCGCGACCTAGCCTCAGGTGCATCACCTAAGGGTTCGGCTAATAGATTACTAAGTCTAAACCTGGCTTGAGCTCTCCCAAGTCCATACCAATTCGCAACTTATGATTTAAGTTCTTAGCATGAAAGATCATTTTAATTAGGAGTCGCCACTAATCTATTTTTGGTGAGTCAATTAGAAACCTAAGTAAAGTATCGGGAGTTCTACTTTACTCCTACGGACTAGAGATTCTAGGTTCGGTCCCCAGCAAAGTCACCAAGCTATCGCGACCTAACCTTAGGTGCACTACCTAGGGGTTCGGCTAATGGATTACTAAGTCTAAACCTAGCTTGGGCTCTCCCAAGCCCATACGAATTCGCAACTTATGGTTTAAGTTCTTAACATGCATGATCATTTTAATTAGGAGTCACCACTAATCTATTTTTATTGATCGATTAGAAACCAAAGTAAAGTATCGAGAGTTCTACTTTACTCTTATAAACCAAAGATTATGGATTCGGGGACTTGGTTACACTAGATTAACCTAATGCTCTTTCGGTACCTTTTCTCTTTTATTTTTCAAAAATATTTTAACAAGCAACTTAAATTGATTTTAACGTATCCACTAACATGCAAGAGGTAATTATGCGGGTGCGCAATCAATGAAATTAACACTCAAATAACAAAGCAAGCAAATTACAAGAAAGTAAAGAAATCGGTCACACCAAAACAATCAAATATTTTTGGGGTTTTCTTTTATCTTGAAATGAAGTCTAATCTACATGACATGCGATTTCCTAATATGCAAACTATATGACATGCATATGATATTTTTGGTACTTTTATTAAAATTCGGAATTAATAAATACCCTAATTGAACTATCTAAAAAACAAGTAATCTAATCTAGTTTAGGGATTAATTCGAACTAAACCCTATCCCATCTTGGAAAGCTATTCAAAACATGCAATATTATTAAACATGCAAGCATTATCTAAAAACTATCTATTATGGAAAGCATATCTAAAATCTATTCTAATTCTAGAATTTACCCTAATATGCAATCCTATTTAAACAAGCAATGTTTTCTAACAATCTTATTAAACCTAGCAAGCAAATTTTTTGTATTTTTTTTTTACATTTTTAAAACATGACAATTATCCAAACCAAAGATAAAGCCTTACCTAATCCACCCGTGCAATCCATGAAAATTTCAAACAAAGATTACGATAATCTAAAAAATAACCCATCATCTCACGAGTTAAATTAGAAATTATTGTAATCTTTAGGCACAACAGTTATCCAATATTGTCACGCCCCGAACCTCATCGAGCTCGCGACATACTTCTATGGTCAAATATTGCAACGTCCCAGGATGTCACCGACCCCACACATCCAGAGATAAAGCACTAGAGGAAACAACAAACACCCAGACAGTATTCAGATAGGGGTAATAGGGAGAATATACATTCTTTACCAAGTCAAACTTATACGATACACATCATTTTACAATACACATAATATACATGCACACCGGCTTCTAAGGTTTGCACCATCGATATTAAAAAGGACCAGTAGTCTGGGTATGCTTTACTCCAAGAATGGGACACTTCAAAAAGGGTTTACCCTACGCCCTTTAGATGGCGTCCACTCTGAGTCGGTTTCCCCAGAACCCGAATCCGATTCCCCCTGAGCCACCTGCTCCTCTGATGACCCCGAATCCACCTCGATCTCAATCGGGTTGTCTTCATCCCCTGACTCTAATGGAACCTCAATTCGCTCCTCCTCTTCAGACTCCTCCTCTGGTTCTTCCTCTAGCTTATCTTCTGGTTCCTGCTCAGGCTCTTCTTCTAGTTCCTCCTCAAGCTCTTCTTTTGGTTCCTCCTTTAGTTCCTCCTCAGGCTCTTCTTCGGGCTCTTCTTCTTCAGGTTCCTTCTCTAGCACTACCCTTAAATCCACATCCATTAGGTCAAACCCTGCTTGCGACTCTTCCGGCTCTAGATCAAGCTTAGCCACCGAAGGTTCAGGTGTTGTAGGTACAGCCTGATGTCCTGACTGTGCGAGGCTAGTCTTAAGGCTAGTCATCTCACCATCAGGAGAGGGTATAGCTGACGGATCCCAGTCTCCTACTCCATCAAAAGAGACATCAAAGTCTCAAACGGGACCGAACTCGTCCATACCATCTCGAAAACACCAGGTGGTATAAGTGTGGGCTTGCCAAAGGGTTGTCCTATATCTACCCAAATTACGGTGGTGTGCTTGATCCAAGCTATATTATCATCTATCGGGTACTCTACCACGTCATGATCGGTGTGCATCGATATGCCAAAACGCTGAGGTGGTGGCGGTGGGAGATTCATAGTCTAGGTTGGAGTTCTGAAATGATTTGGTTAAACAACCATGAGAACACGTCTCAGCAAGTAAACACCATAAACCCCACTTAGGCTAACACGTACCGCCAGACAAGTCCAAACACATTATCACTCGATAAACACACAACACGCACACAATTATACTTACCTAGGCTTTTAATGCGTACAATCTGCACATAGTCTCAATTACACAAATTCCAACCACATGCACAATCCAAATTAATTTCATGCCCAAAAACAAAGTCGAACATATGACATTCCCAAACTCCGCATTGCACACACTTGTTCATGCAACACCAACCTAATTTCATTAAACTTGCCAACAACCCGCGTACTTACGTCTCAAGTCCATTTTCAATCCATGGTCCACGTACGATCGTTTTATTTTCACAACACTCCTTAGCTTGCGTTATAGTACACGCCTCAAGCTATATCTCTTGCCCACGTTACAATACACACCTCATGCTCAACATCCTCTGCCTACGGCACAACCCATGTAAATGATCACGCCTCAGGTTGGCGGTCTTCCGATAATACCAGGCATCGTCCCGCGTTAAAGTACATGCCTGAGGATGGCTCAATTCCTTGCATTATACTACACGCCTCAAGGACTTTCGTGATCACACGCACGACATGTCACGTAAATTTTTCACTCATCCTCACACTCGAACATCATACGAACATGCTCAATTGACACACAAACATACCAATTTCCAGCCAATCCAATTCAGCCCATGCACGCATCGAATCTCACGCATTTCACATGCTCAATTGACACACAAACATGCCAATTTCCAGCCAATCCAATTCAGCCCATGCACGCACATAAACGGGTCCACATTTCAACCAATTATTCCACAATCCAACGAGCATACAAGGTCGCCACTAGACCCATAATCACAGCCACTAATATGAGCATAAAATCAACATATTCATGTCTATTTCAAGCCACAATAATCACCACAGTTCAGCCACGGCACCACACATTAAACCGACACGTTTAGTGTCCAAATCAGACCATATGCTCATCATTTCAAACCACGATTTTCAGCACTCAATTCAGCAACAAATCAGCCCCGAAACCATCACAAATTCACTCACAAATCAGACAAGATCAGCCCCCAACTCAGCCTACCAAAATAACCCCTAAACAGCCACTAATTAACCAAAATCAGCCCCTAATTAATCCGAATCAGCCCCTAATCAAGTCCGTTAGTATCTGATATCCTAAGTAGAGTTTAGGATGCCACTTACTTGAAGTCCTAGGCCAGCTCGGGCAGAAGGGGGGAACGGCAAGCCGGCGGTCTCATGGTGAACGGGCGGTGATGGTGGCGGCTGAACGGCGGACGGTGGCTGGATGAGCGACGAGCACCTTGCTCGACCACACGTGCTAGGCCAAAAGAAAAAGGAAGAGGGCCGGTTGAGAGAGAGAGAGAGAGAGAGAGAGAGAGAGAGAGAGAGAGAGAGGTGAGGTGATGTACGGTGAGGCGATGGTCATTACGGTGAGGCCGCGGCACCGTGGACGACCGAGTGGCAGCGATCTTGCAAGGCGGGTGAGCGACGGTGACGGTTGGCTTGGCCGGTTGGCCACGGTCACGGTGGGAGGGTGAGGTCTCGACCGAGAGGGAGAGTGAGAGAGAGAGGTTGCCGAGAGAGAGAGAGAGAGAGAGAAATGAGAGGGTAAGAGAGAGAAAATGAGAAGAAAGGCTTATTTACACCAATAATTGGTGTCTACCCCTAGCAAAATGACTATCCTACCCTCCTCTCTACTTTCCAATCAAAGGCCACAATTAAACCTTATCTTGAGATCAACGGCCAAGATTAACTCTTACAAAAAATATCCAAGGGCAAAATTGTCCAAAAAATTTTATCTCTAAAGTTAGTGTGAAATGACCAAAATGCCCTTCTCACAATATACTTGGCCTTAACAAAGTCCCAAGAGCAAAACGGTCATTTTTATTTCTTATCAAAATTCGAATTTTCTGAAGAATCCGAACAAATCTAAGGCTGACCATGCTAATAACAACATTGTCCAATTATCCTGTCGCGACTTTCGAAATTTCCAATGCCCAAACTTGATCTCTAATTAATGACTAAATTTAAATGACGTAACTTGAGCGTATCTCAAACTAACGGATGGCTTTTGGGAAATTCGCATATTCGACCCGTTGTCGATACTAAATCAAGCCACGTTTAAGTTCACTTGGATCATGACGACCTCGGTCGTCATGTAATCGCGAGGATCGATCGCTAGTTTCGACTGGCGCGATCGTTTGGTTTAGGTTTAGGGTCATTCGTCAACTCATCTCATGGTCAAGCCGAATCACTCGCAATGCACTCGTATGACAATGACGAATTGATCCCTAATTATCCTTGGATCGGCCTACATTGACTCAAAATATCATCTCGACAATTTTTATGATCGAAAGTCGGTTCACGATCGAGTTTCTTTGATAGCGCGAATTTAAATCCCTAATTAGTCATTCCCTAACGGTTAGTATCTCAGGAGTGATCAGTTACGGGCGAGATCTAACTATAAGCACATCCATAAAATCATCCATTTCATAAATCCCAAGTGGGTCGAATTTCAGAATGTCACAAATATTAAGTTGAAATAATTAAAAAAATTATCCGATATCTTTACCAATCAAATTACTAATCAAATCAACTCATATCGACAACACCCTAATTGGATAATACCTAGGATCTCAACAAAATCAATCCGTGATTAGAAATTAGATATTCAAATCAAATCGAATAAAGATTATTACCTATTTTTGCGAACAACGTTTCCAAATTTGAACTCGGATCGAGACGATGGTCAACGGTGGGCGCGGCAGCGGTGATGATTTTGGGGACTGACTGGAGTTTATTGATGTTGTCAGTCTTAGACACTTGCGTTCTTCTTATTTGTGAATGATTCAATGTGCACTCCTTCAGAACTTTCTCGCCACCTCACCTACGAGTCACCACCTACACATAAAATATTTCTCTTTTCTACTTTGGTGACAACTTTCCAATGGACACAGTACCCAGGAATCTCAACCACGGCAGCGCGCAATTGGACTTGTCCCAAAGATTAGTTCAATGAAGACAAGTGGTTGACTTGATAGACTTGCAGGGGCTGACTTCTCGGAACACTGTTGGCCTGAGGACGTCGCCGTGGACGCGGGGATCACTTGATAGCTGATCTGGTCACAGCGAGCACGATTGGAATCATTGGAAAACCTATTGGAACATAATGACATTGCCTAGAAGTTTGCAGCGGCATTAATGGCAAAACAACGGGGCACTTGTGGTAGCGTCGTCAAAGAAAGCAGCAATAGCAGGGGACTCGTCGGCGCAGGGGTGGCAATGGCAGTAGGTGGATAGCCTTCGGGCATTACGGAACAGTGGCAACGGCAGCGGCTTGGCATCAGGATAGAAGCAGCGGCGGCATCTCGTCAGGATAGGGACAACAAGAGCGGTTGGCATAGCGGGACATCCTCTTACGGCCGTAGGTTTGGCCGCGAGGAAGTTGGTGGCGCAGCGCATGTACGAGGTAGGGCGATGAAGGCAGTGTGGTTGCACGTGTACACGACCGACTCTCTCTCTCTCAATCTCACATGTGTCTCTCACTCGTTCTATCTCAGCCCATCTTTTCTTCTCCCGAGCGTCTCTATTTATAGGGAGAGGGCTCGTCCTTGTTGATGAGATAAAGAATTCCCCTATAACTGAAGAGATCGTGCATATGTGATATCCACCCTTCCTTCAAACTATCACTCTGGCTACTATCCATTATCTTTCATTGATTCTCGCTGTTTCAAATTTCCTTGCTGATTGAATTTGACTCCAATTATTTGTCCTTTTCTTAAGTCTCTTACTCACATTGATAAGATTCTTATTGTTGAAACTAAGAATATTGAGGAAGAATTGTACAAAAAAACAGAGGAAGGAATGTGTGAATAATCTTTCTGTATTTTGTATTTTTCTATCATGTCTTTGTACAATTACAGAGGCTTGATTTATAGGCTTTCACAAGAAGACCAATGTCTACACTTAAGGGGGTTTTGAAAGGAAACATAATTCACTAATTGGGAATTGACGTAGTGATTTGTTGATGCTTGATTTGTGGGGATTTGATCCTGTCGATTTGTTTCTTTCTTTGATGGAGATTGTGTTGTGCGTTTCCTTCTTTGCGTGATTCTTCCAATCTTCCTTCTTTGATGTTACCATCGTTGGTGGAACCAAAATGTTGTTGATTGCTTGATTGTTGCAGATTTCTTGATTATTGCTAATTTCTTGAATTTCGGTGATTGATTGATTCCCTTAACATCCCCCCGCAAGCTGACTCGACAGAATGGACATTCAGCTTGGTTCGAAGCATCCGAAATCTAGCTGATGAGAGTCCTTTGGTGTAAATGTCGGCTAGTTGATTAACAATTGATATATAATGAACCGAGAGTTGACAGCGTGCTAAACGTTCCCGGATGAAGTGAAAATCAATCTCCACGTGCTTTGTGCGGGCATGGAAAATCGGGTTTGCAGTGAGATAGATCGCCGAGAGATTGTCACACCAGAGTGCAGGCGGGTGTGAAGGTAGTGCCCAAAGGTCGCGAAGTAGAAACTCTATCCAAATGAGCTCGGCTGTGGTGTCTACTAGGCTTTTGTATTTTGCTTCGGTGCTAGAGCAAGCAACTGTTCGTTATTTGCGCGAACTCTAGGAAATAAGGTTGGAACCAAAGAAGATGCAGAAACCACCAACCAAACATCGGTTGTCACGATTACTGGCCCAGCTTGCATCAGAAAATGCATAGAGAGGAGTGGAGGACGAGCGACTAAAATGTAGCCCATACTGTGGAGTATCAGCAAGATAGCGTAGGATCCATTTCACAGCTTGCCAATGCATAGTGGTGGAAGCATGAAGGAATTGACAGGCGGTGTTCATAGAATATGTTATATCTGGGCGTGTGAGTGTGAGGTATTGAAAAGCTCCAACAATGCTATGATAAAGTGCAGGATCAGGTATAAGATCAGGTATAAGATCACCAGAGTAAGCAGATAACGGTTCATCGGTGGTGCAAGGAGTAGGAGCAGCTCTAGCTTCGGTCATTTTGGACCACTACAGGCTCTCTTGTATGAACTTGGTTTGATTGAGTAGAAGGCCGGTGGAGGTGTGCTGAACTTCCATTCCCAAAAAATAATGAAGGGGTCCAAGGTCTTTAATGGCAAATTCACCTTGGAGTGAGTTGAGTAAAGACTGTAAAGGAGCCTGAGGTGACCCTATGAGGATGATATCATCCATATAGACAAGCAAAAAAATGCTGTAATGTGGGGTATGCATAATGAAAAGAGAAGAGTCCGCAATAGATACACAAAATCCGATTTTAAGGAGATATAAACTGAGCCATTGGTATCATGCGCGTGGCACCTGCTTTAAGCCATAGAGAGAGCGTCGAAGACGGCAGACATGAGTCGGTCGTTGCGGATCAACAAATCCTTGTGGTTGCGACATGCAAACTTCTTCATATAAGTGGCCGTGAAGGAAAGCATCGGACACATCTAGTTGGCGAATAGGCCAACTACGAGAGTAAGCTATCACAAGTATTATGTGGATTGTGACTGGCTTAGCAACCGAGCTAAATGTTTTCGTATAGTCAATTCCCGGCTTTTGGTGATAACCTTTGGCAACTAGTCGAGACTTGTACCTTTCAAGGGAGCCATCAGACCTGAGCTTGATTTTGTAAATCCATTTGCAGCCAATGAGGCAAACATGAGAAGGTGCTGGTACAAGTTCCTAAGTCCCATTGTTGATTAAGGCATCATATTCTGCCGCCATAGCTGCATGCCAATTTGGATCGCGGGAAGCCTACGTGAAACAAGTAGGTTCGACGGGAGTCTGTGTACTTGCAATCAAAGCAAAAGTTTGATGCCTTGTGAGGACTCGTCGGCAAATAGTGCCATCTCTCAACCAAGTGACCATGGGATGTACCGGGGCTGGAATGTCCGAAGTAGAGGAGTTGGAAGTGTCAGGCTCCGGAGTTATGGAGGGAGTCGTAAATGACGTCAGTGAGATGGATGGTGAGGACCCAGGGGCAAGATCTTCTGCTGTAGACGTGGAGTGTTGTTCAGAGTCATTCATCGATGGTAGAGGCTGGTCCATCAGTGGTAGAGGTAGTACCACACTTGTAGGTGGAGGGGTAAAGCATGGCGGTGGAGATGGTGTATCGCCAAATGGAAAGTGTGCTCGTCGAAAACTGCATTAGCCGCAATGTAAATTTTTCCAGTTTGTGGATAGTAATAGCGATAGCCTTTGTACCCTAGAGGATAGCCAAGAAAGATGCAGTTGTGTGATCTTGGGGCAAGTTTGTGAGTGGTATAGGGCCGCAAGTATGGAAAAATTGTGCACCCAAAAACTTTGAGGTGTGAAATCTCTGGTGGTGTTTGGAACAGTGTCTGCCAGGGTGTGAGTTTGTTGAGGAGAGGAGTCGGTGTCCTGTTGATAAGATATATCGCCATTTCAAAAGCATATTCCCAGAACTTGTTAGGAATTGAAGCGTAGGACATAAGAGCTAGGCCTGTCTCGACAATGTGGCGGTGTTTGCATTCAGCAGTGCCATTCTGGAATAGAGCATATGGACAAGATACTTGTTAATGAATACTATGTTGGAGGAGATGGTTTCGCACTTCAGTAGAGCGGCGAAATTCTGGTGCACCATCGCATTGAATTGTCTTAAGAGTACATTGCAATTGAGTTTCTGCAAATTTGTGAAAAGCCTTAAAAATGTCTATAAATTGATCACGAGTGGTGAAAGGATAATACCAAGTGAACCGAGAATGGTCATTGACAAAACAAGTATAATATTTATATCCTGAAACAGAAGTGACAAGGGATGGTCCCTATATATCAAAGTGAACAAGTTCAAGGGGTAATTTAGCTCTAGAAGAGGATGGGGGGTGAGGTTGGCGTTTACTCTTGCTAAGAGCACAGGCTGTACAATGGGAGGGCGATGACTTGGAGAATTATGTTTGTGTGGATTAAAGCAAGTGAGTTATTCGATCAGATGACGCATGACCCAGTCATTGTTGCCATAAGTTGAAAGAACTAAGGACAGTTGACGGAGACTTGTCAAAGGTAGAGACCCCATATAGACCATCCTCAAGATGACCTCAGAGGAATACCTGACCAGTATGAACACACAAAGCAACAAATGAAGTGGGGTAAAATAAGAAGACGTAATTGTTATCGTGTGAAAATTTAGAAACTGACAGCAGATTTTTTAATATGAGGAACAACTAAGACATCTAAGAGACAAAATTATGGACCTGTTGTAGGCACAAATGTACCTGTGTGAGTGATGGGAAGGGAAACTCCATCACCCACGGTCAATTATTGATTCCCGGTGTATGGAGTGACCTGGAAGAGGCTGTAAATGCTGTCGGTGATGTGGTGGGTGGCACCAGAATCTGGATACCAAGATTGAATATACATCGCAAAAGGTGGAGTAGCAGGTGAGGCATAATAAGTTATGGGTGAAGCAGTTCCAATTGAGATAGAATAATGTGCCTGAGGTGGTGCCGGCGTAATAAACTGGGGATTAAACTGCTGCTTGCAATTGTTCGCTCGGTGGCCTTGTCATCGGCATATTGATAGAATGGACCTAAATTTTGTCGCTTGCCACCTCCACCAAACGACCGGTAGTTAGGTGCCCTTGTTGGTGTCGGCAAAATTGGATTAGTGTTGGATAGGCTTGCATTTGATGGGCTGAAATTTTGAGTGCCCCCTTTAGACTATTGAGACGTGAATCTCGAATGGTGAGATACAAAAGCAGGTAGAGGGGTATTAGACGTCATTTTGTTGATTTCTAGTCTTCCTTCATGTTGAAGCAGCAAACCATGAAGGCGTCACATGAGAGTGATCCTGATTGAGAGACGACGGAGATCACTATGTCCAAACCGAAAAATGCTGTCCAAGACCACGGAAGATGTGTGTGTGGTACTCGTTTGCTAATAGGGGTTCTCTAATGGTAGCTAATTGGTCTGCGATAGTAGCTGCCTTGTGAAGTAATTCTGTTATTGTGCGGCTTCCTTTTGTAATGGATTGAAATTGAAGTCGCAAAGCCGATGCCCATGCTATTGATTGTGCAGCATAAGAGTCGGAGAGGTATCTCCATATGGCTGCTGCAGAGGTGTGGTTCGTCAATTGAGCAACGACAGGAGAGGTCGATGAATTGAGAATCTACCCCATCACGATTGAGTCACGGATTCACCATGTCTTGTATTTGGGATAGGGCACTAGTGTGCCACTGTTGGAAGCATGTGAGATGTGTTGCGGAGGAGCTGGTTCTGAGCCATCAAGAACAGAGAAAAGATTGGCTACAAGAAGATATGGGGTAATTTGGGCTTTCCAGATTGGATAATTTTACCCAGTTAGTTTTTCCCCTATGGTGGGTGAGGAGTGAAGATTGAGTGTCGAATTTGGAGCTGCAAAATATGGAAGGGCAGCAGTAGTGATTATTTCTGAGGATACAGGAGATGAGTTAGTGTCGGATCGAGGGCTTTCGCTACTATGCTCTGATACCATGTTGAAACTAAGAATATTGAGGAAGAATTGAATAGAAGAACAAAGGACGGAATGTGTGAATAATCTTTCTATATTTTGTATTTTTCTATCATGTCTTTGAACAATTACAGAGGCTTTATTTATAGGCTTTCATAAGAAGACCAATGTCTATACTTTAGGGGGTTTTGAAAGGAAACGTAATTCACTAATTGGAAATTGATGTAGTGATTTGTTGATGCTTGATTTGTGGGGATTTGATTCTGTCGATTTGTTTCTTTCTTTGGTGGAGATTGTGTTGTGGGTTTCCTTCTTTGCTTGATTCTTCCAATCTTCCTTCTTTGATGTTACCATCGTTGGTGGAACCAGAATGTTGTTGATTGCTTGATTGTTGCTGATTTCTTGAATTTCGATGATTGATTGATTCCCTTAACACTGATTCTATTCTCTCCGTTGATTGTTTTCTTGTCCTAATCCATTGAAGTGAAAATTTTGTTATTCGCTTCAATCGAATTTCTCCTTAAATGACTCCTCCATATTGATATCCCCGAACACGTTCATGCCTTCAAATTTTCTTTTGTTTAAAATTACGAACAATTCAATCCTTTTTTGAAGACGAGATACCCCGATAGAGATAATATCATCAAGTATTCAAAAGTTAACTATCGTGAGCCAATATCCAAATTAGAATTGATCCTCAAACTTATCTTGAACTGGACTTAAATTTTCAATCCGATACAATCATGATTGCACCAGCATGGACAATTTCATCTTAATTCGAAACCTCGATCCACAAAATATGATATTAATCCTTATCATGTGACAAGAACATGTGTGCCGCATGTGACTGTGGTGAGTATTGGTCCAAAATAAATGCGAGTTATGCATGCAATATTTTTGTCTAGGGGTCGTACCAACTTCTAATTTTCTTATGTGATAGTCAAAATTTAGGTGTCAACAAATCTAATACTTGATCTTTAGTTTTCAAGGTATAAACCCAAATTTTCCTTGAGTAGTCGTATATGAAAGTAACAAAATAAAGAGAGCCACCAAGTGATTTTGTCTTCATAGGACCACAAACATCAGAATGCACTAAATCAAGAATACTTGACTTTCTTGAAGGAAGGGAGCTTTTGAATGCAACTCTATTTTGCTTTCCTGTTAAACAGTGAACACGCTTCTTCAGTGTTGAACTTTTCATTCCTGTAATGAGTTTCTTCTTGGTCAATATTGACAAATCCTTCTAACTAATGTGACTGAGCCTCTTGTGCCATAACTCAACTGTTTCTCCATGTTGACACCTAAATTTCAATCGACCATTTAATAATAATTTGCATAGAAAATTAGAGATTAAATTTTAACCCCTAAACAAAAATATTAAAATTGCATAGCATATAGTTTAAGTTCATATAGGTTAGTTGCATTCCGTATCGGACCGGCGGTGGCAAGTAAGCTGAAAATTCATCGCGTAAACCGAGCTCGAGCACTCGGCTCACTCAAGGGATTGGGGGCCAAAATTCATAAGTCTAAAAGGTTTGGTTGTTTTAATTTAAGCTTAAATCAGCCCATCAAGCTTAATTAGAGAAATGCCCAAATTAATTCGGCACATTTGGAATTAAATAAAAATTAAAGGATAAAAGCCTAAGCCTAAGCCTAAGCCCATTAGAACTAAGAAGCCCGGCCAATTAACTTAGGGTTGTGATATAAATATGTTATTATACCCCTCAATCAAAGGGGACTCTCATAGCTTTCAGATCAGAATTTTCAAAGAGCACAAGTGCGAGTGAGAGCAAAAAGTGAAAAAGAGAGGGAGAGGTGTTCGCAGGTCAGTTCAATCGCGTCCGTCCTGTCCCACCACCGCACTGCCGCATCGACATTCCCGCGCCATATCCAAGTCACCACCTGTGCTGCTCCCAGCAACCGAACTGCCACTCTGCCTGCCGCCCATCGTCGCACCTTCTGCTCACGGCCAGACCTGTGGCCGTGAACCTCTGGCGAGCGCCTAAATCGATCAACTCTCCAGCTTGCTCTATCGTGCCCAACCGAGTCGCACTCCCTTCTGACAAAGCAGTTCACCGGACGAATTTTCAGTGAACTCTAGTAACGTCCACGCAGTCTCCTCCCCAGTCCACCTAGTTGCAGTCTACGCTCTCAAGTTGACCTTCAAGTCTTGTTACCGAGTTTCCAGAATCTGCATAAGAAAAAGCCAAAGAAAAGCATGGAAGAAGTGGTGGAATTTGTCCCTTCTTGGCTGGTGAAACATGGAAAGTTGACTCTAATTAAGTTCCCATGAAGAGACCATGTGGAATTGAAGACAAAAGAAGATCGTGACTTTGCGGTTCAATCGAGGATCAACGGGTTGTTACTCGTTACATTATCAATACTTCTAAATCCCTACAATGTATACTCAGCGTCCACTGCCTCGTTCTTCACCGCCACGGAGGCACCCCTTTGCCTTGTTCGATTGCTCCTTTACAGGTGTCTAACAACTTTTCCGGTGATTCCGACGAGCATGGTTTTGAGCCATAGCCTTCCCTCATCGGTGGCCATAAAACTTCTTGCTGCCATTCCTTCGTGAAGCCAGAGAAGTCCACACTACTGCAAGCCGCCATCCCATGGGGAGTCGCTACCCGTCGTCGATCCGTCCGCCGCGGGTCCACTCGCCGCGATCCCGATCCGCTGCGAATTCAAATTTGGAAAGTAATCCGCAAATCAGGTAAAAATCTATATCCGGTATATTTTCAAAATATTTAAATTCTTAGTTTGAATATTTTGAATATTCTGTGAATATTGCGTGATTGATTAGATACCTTAGGATAATATTTGCGATATCTGCAATATTCGAAAACACCCAAAATTAGAAATTATTCCTAATTTGGCAACGTATATGGACGACATCCGATTTTATTCCTAAGGTACGATACGCGGCGATACGGAAAATCGTTATCTTGTCCATAATCACTTAGATACGATAATAGATTTTATTTGCTTTCCAAATTTGAACAATCAACTTTCTATCGATATCTAAAACCCTATAGATATGACCGTTAGTTTGATTTCTTTACCTTATCTAAATTTGAAGAATCTTGCGGATTGTGTGGATTGTTTGAATGTGATCGGTATCTTTGTTTGATTGTTTTTTTTTACTAAAGAAAATCCAAAAATATGTTAGTTAGGATTTAAATTAGAAGTTTTGCATGTTTAGGGAACCCTAAATGTATCTAGAAGATAGGATAATTATTTAATTTAAATTAGGACTTGAGATAATTTATTTCCTAGTTTAAATTAGGTATTATTCTAATCCTAATAGATTATTTAGGTTATTTTTTTATTCCGAATTTCATTGGAAAAATACTAAAAATAAATTATTTTTCCATCATTAGAATTAGGTCACGTCGTCACATGACATATAGTTCGCATGCTAGGTTGCATTAATCGCATGTCATTTTTTGCACATCATTGCATATAGGTTAGTTTACATTTTAATAAAGCGCAAACCCTAAAGAACATCTTGAGTGCCTTGCTTTGTTAATTAGAAATCATATTAGAATTGTCTGTATGATTTTCTACTAACAATGCAAATGCTTGCATTGCATTAAGGTATGTCATTTTCCTAATCTTGTAATTTATTTATTACTTTCTTGGGTGTTAAATTGATGGTTTGCGCATCCGTGTGAACACCTCACATGTTAGTGATTAGGTAATAAAATGGATTCAGACTGCCTGCATAGATATTTTTTAAAAAGAAAAGATACCGAAAGGGCTTTAGATTAGATCTAGCGTAATCAAGTCCCCGAGCTTAGAATTTCTAATTCGTAGGAATAAAACATATCTCCCTATGTTTTATTTAGGTTTCTAATCGACTTACCACAAATAGATTTTTGGCGACTCCAAGCATGAAAACATTTGCATGTTAAGAACTTAAATCCTAAGTTGCGAATTGGTAGGACTTGGGAGGACCTGAGTTAGGCTTAGTCTTAATAAACCATTAGCCTGAGAATTTTAGGTCGCGACTCTCCGTTATCTATTGCATTAATTTTGTCTGTGAACATATTTGCCTACAGAATGTATAACGAAGAATATTTTTTACCTCTAGCCACAACCATAGAACCTTTTGTGAGCTTCCATCATCCATCATAAAAGGTGTAGCAATACCCTCATCATCCAACTTACCTGTGGAAATCAAATTCAAACGAATATTAGGTATATGCTTAACATTATTCAATACTAACCTCGTACCATTGCTAGTCTCTAGGCACACATCACCAATGCCTACAACTTTAGCAAGTCCACTGTTTCCTATCTTCACATATCCAAAGTCACCTGACCTATAAGATGTAAAGAAATCCCTACGAGATGTAGCATGAATAGATGCACCACTATCAATTACCCAATTGGTCTCATGACATACAAAATTCACTATATTACCATCAAAGACAATGACAAAGTCTTCCACAACTGCAGCAACACGATTGTCATTGCTGTCATTATCACTTTTCTTCTCGTTACTTTTCTCTTTCTATTTCTGTCTTTTCATTTAGCAACAAACCTCTGAATATGTCCCTTCTGATGGCAATAATGGCACTCAACATTTGCAAATTTATTGTATTTGCCTTTGCTTTTATCTCTACTCTTATCTCTATTTTGCGGACCTCAAGTCTCACGTCTTCCCCTTTTCTCAACAACCAAGGTATTAGAATGTGAAGAGGAAGCTCCCTGTGTCTTTCTTCTCATCTCTTCATTTAAAACACTACTCTTGGCCAAATCCATGGTAATTGTACCATCTGGGATTGAATTAGACAAAGATGTTCGAAACGTCTCCCACAAGTCCAGCAAAGTACCAAGCAACCATAATGCTTGTATTTCATCATCAAACTTGATACCCATCATAGCTAGCTGATTTATAATTCCTTGAAAAGAATTTAAATAACCAATCAAACGAATACCATCTTGATATCTCAGAGCCATCATCTGTTTTATCAGAAATAACTTGTTATTCTCAATCTTTCGACCATATAATTATTCGACCTTATTCCATAAATTGCATGCATGCATTTTCTCAATAATATGATTCAAAACATTATCATCCACCCACTGCCTAATGTAACCACACACTTAACAATGAAATATAGCCCATTCAGCATCAGTTTTATTGTCGGGTTTCTCAGTAGCAAACACAGATGAATAATAATCCTTCACGTACAAAAGGTCTTCCATCTTTCCTTTCCAAACGTGATAATTCGATCCATTCAATGTAACCATTCTACTCGTAATTGTTTCCATTGTTTAACACAAGGCAGAAAAATCCAGAAATAACCAAAGCTCTGATACCACTTTGTTGGGAGAACAATAATAATCCGAACAATATCGAATTAGCGCAACGAAATAAAATAATCTCCTCTCTTATGCAAACTTAATAGGAAACTACTTAATCGAGAAATATAAATACCAAGCATGCAAACACAAGACGATTTTTTACATGGAAAACCTCCTCGGTGTGAGGAGATCAAAAACCACGAGACCGGAGTCCATCCAAAAATCTTCACTATTAGCAAAATTGGGTGAACGAAGTTCTTCTCTAGTAAATACTAGAGATACATAGGAGCAAAGACATTAAGAACATCATTCTTGGCAATAGACATGAACTTCACAAGAGATAAAATGATAAATCTCAGTAAAAATGTACTTTTGGTGCAACCCACGAAAACCTAATGCAGGGACATCAGATAAATTCTCAAACCCAGATTTTTTGCTCTTTCTTTCTTTCTTGTTAGTCTACATAGCAACGTTTCTGTTCCCAGAAACAATTTCTGATCATAAATAATTTTTTCTATTTCTATTTCTTGGAACAGTTTCTGAGAAAAAAATAGCGTTTAGTAACTGCATGAAATTTCTGTTCCTGGAATAGAAAAAGAATAGAAACGCGTTTAGTAACTGCACAAAATTTCTGTTCCCGAAAAAAAAATTATTCTTAATTTTTTCATATGATTATCTGCTTAACGTTTTTGAAGAAGATAACTTCTTTGGTATTTTTTAATCACTTCAACATTCATAAACTCATGATTTTTATGTTTAAAAAAAAACACGTTTATGTGGTCATTATGAGAGTGGCATGGCCTAAAAAATAAAATCATAACATGTATGATATAGAATTGGATGACCTTAATACGATTAACAAAAATGTATCCATAATAGTTTACAAACACATTACAAAAGTCCTGGATGACCTTAATATGATTAACATAAATGTATTCATAATAGTTTACAACGACATTACAGAAGTCGAAAATACAAAGTCATGGAATCTCATCCATATTATGATCCCTTGCCATTTTATTTGCAATATTTTTTCTAAACACGTTTATCTCAGCTGCCCCTGTAAGTGATGTATCGTCTGCAACCTCCATTTGTGTAGGTCCGAACGGGTACTCCGGATCTCCATATAGGGAAAAGTTTTTGTCCATCTTGTCTTCCTCACGAATGTAATTATGGAGAGCACAACAAGCAATTACAATAAGTGCTTGCTTTCGAAATGAAAATGGAGGCATGTGTCTCAAAATGGAAAACCGATTCTTCAATGCTCCAAATGACCTTTCAATGACATTCCTAAGTGAAGAGTGCTTATGGTTGAACAATTCTTTCGCTGTTCTAGGCCATCTCCCTCTACCCCTATAATCGTTCAAATGATACCGTTCACCTTTAAATGGAGTTAAAAATCCTGGAAGTGCTGCATAACCAGAATCTACCACATAATATTTGCCTACAAGAAGGTATAAATAAATTTGTTATGATATGCAACAGTTATACAATCATAAAGAAAAATATATCTTGTAGACAACGAAAATACCGAGTGGTGGTCGAGGAAATTGCAGTCGAGGAGTCTCGAGTGCTGCTGAGAGCACTCGACAATCATTGGCAGATCCTTCCCACCCAGCGTACACGAAAGTAAATTTCATATCAAATGAACAAGCACACATCACATTTTGTGTGGTACTTCCTTTCCTACCTCTATATGGGATTTGTTGCGATATAGGGATGGAAGCATTAATGTGGGTGCCATCAATAGCACCTACGCAGTCCTGAGATTTTATGAAAGTCTAGTGTTACACATGATTATCAACTACATGTATTTGATTGTGTATAATCAATATGAAAATCATACCTTGAAGTAGCGTTTATGGTTAGGATCCATAAGAATCTCCTCTGGGACAACATCAAAGGAAGATGGTTTGATAATTTCTTTTGACAGTTTGATAACTGCTTTCAACACTATATTAAAATACTTGCTTATTGTTGCTCCTGAACATTGGAATCTTTCACATAAATCTCTATTGGAGTTTTTGTGACCAACCATAGATAAAAATATCCCAACTTGTTCATCTACCCTTATATATCGACTATCTTTCAACCAACCTCTTGCGCTCATTAAACCACATAGGTTCAGAAAAACATGTCTCTCCATCCTGAAGGCTTCATATATCCTATCCGAATGTCCATAAATAATCTCCCTTATCCATTCGGGTCCTGACAATTTACTGTCCCTAATAGGTTCTTTGGTGTGAATAGACATGTCCAATTCAAGAATATTCAACCATACTATCATTACGTCAATATCAATGTCATCCAAAACCTGTTTAACTTGTGCTACCTGCCCACTGGACACACTATTTTGTCCCCCTTCCATAGTACCTATGCCATAACACAAATACAAGAACATCAATATAGATATATGAAAAAAATACCCAATAACAACAAATAATATAAGTTCAACAAATAACTTAAGTCATAAAGTGAAACAGACCAAATATAAAAATTCCATACAATCCATCGTACCCAAGTCACCACACAAATGCAAGAGTCAAACATCAATATCTTAAAAAACCAAATAACAACCAACAACATTAGTCATACAGTCAATAAAACCGCACGCAATCCACAGTACATTTCCTAACATCTACTAAAGACATTGGAGAAGTCCATGTCTCCTTTCAACCGGTGATATGATGAAAGCCTCCCTCCATGCGGCACTAATGCAAGCTCGTTCCACTGCCTTGTTGTAAAGATCCTGCTCCAACTCGGGCATGCTTACCAGGACTCCAATCACAGCAGCTATAGAGTAGGGGTCTACAGGTGGTGATGCAACTTGTGAGGTGATAGAGCCAGTCACAGATTGACTTGCCCTAGTTTTGATCAACTCTTGCAAGGCTTTGCAGGTGCTACCAATAATAGAAGAGTGATTCTGTTTTCTCCTCTTGGTATTTGGAGTCCTATCCAACTTGTGCTTATCATGAACTGGAGTAGCAGTTTTGTCAGATGTAAAGACTCCCTCATCAATATGGTGTTCACTTACATCCTCTCGACCTAAGTCTGCATGACCACCACTAGTGTCACCTTCGTCCGACACCATCAAATCTTCGGCATTCCCCACTGCATGCTCCCCAGTAGCATATGTATCACCAAATACAATACATAAGTCAGGATACTGAGGAAACCCATCCTTTTTGAATTTTGCCCACTCACTATTATCCTGCAATTTTCACAATGAAGACATAAGTTAGCAAGACAATGAAACCTCTTGCCATGTACATGTACATTGATCTCAAAATGAGCAAAGATTAAATGATACCTTGACATGAAGTTCCCATATACTTGGATCATCAACAACAACCGTTTTGTTTACATTATCCCAGCCAAATCCGGATTGTGAAAGGAGCTTCTTAAAACTACCATATTATTTTCTCAGTTTGTTCACCTTATTCTTCAACTGCGCTTGACTATATTGGAGTCCTGACCGTTTGTTGAATTCAGTCCGTATGTTAGTCCACCCTGCTTTGTTGTAAGTGGAAGAGGTGCGATTTCCCTTTTTGACCTCTTCTACCAACAAACTAACATACAAGTTGGTTAAAGACTCCGTCCACTTTGCATTGAATGCCTCTTTCTGGGATGCCATTTAACCTTCACTAGTTTAACATCATATGAGTTCATGATAATCATATAGATGGAAAACCACTTTCTGTGTTGTCGAGAGATTAGGAAATCATATAGCCAAATACTCTTACCGGTCTAGCTACTCACAAAAAAGACTAGATATTAAAAAAAAGCCTAAAACAATATTCCAAGTCAAGAGATTAGAAAGTCCAATTTGATTCCACAAGCATGAATACAACCTAGCATCAATAAATAAATGAATATGTGAATTGATATGTAAACACCTTAAACAAACCTTTGCAAGCCTATATTAACAGCGAAACAAAAGCTGTCCACTACTCTTTTTTGACAGGAGCACAATGTGGTATTTAGATTTGAGAAAATGATGTTTTGCCTACAAAAAATTTTAATGGCATTTTATCAGGCTAAGGAGCTTCATCATTGGAAAATGGAAGAGGAACATCAGTTAGAAGAGGCCTGACTAGCTGAGGAAGCTGTATTGGCTCTTGCAGAAAAGGAGAAAGCAAAGTGTATGGCAGCAATTCAAGCAGATGAACAAGCTCAGACAATTGCAGAGTAACAAAGGTTAGAGTGGTGTCGAAGCAGGATTATAAAAAAGAACGAAGCCCACGGAAGATTTGCTGAGTTTGAAGCTGATGGCGATGACTTTGTTTAGCAAGAGAAGGGAAAGTTTCAGCTGAGCAAATGTAGTAAACTAAATAATTGAAGCAGAGACACCAAATGAAGCAGCTAAGTACAGGAACCAGGTGATCTTACCAAACTATAACTTGCAAAATACCAATTACGGAAGAACAAATGACTTTATGAGTCCTTGTCTTCTAGCATTATTGATCCTTGTCATTCATCTTTTGGAAGTAATTGTCGACACCAAATTTTTCGTTTAACATAGGACCTAACATTTCATACGCAAATTAGGAAAAAAAATTTAGCTGGCCCTAATGTGTATGAATTCGGCCATACAAGGGCAGAGAAACAATTTCGCGATTTGAATCTCCTTTGAGGGACACTCATTCAGCACGTGAGATTGAAAGAATCCCATGTAAATATAAAAGGAAAAGAATGAGTTGCAATGGAACTCGACAGAATTTACAGGAGGAATCTTGCAATGAAGCCTCTGCTAAGTATCCTCTGCAGACTTTGTCCGTTGAGGAGCACGTAAAGACACAAAAAATAAGAAAGAACGAAAAGAACAGCTTCCCTATTTCTAACCTTTTTTGTTTCTTCTTTTCTATCCAATCCCTCCAATATATACCTATCATCAACTTAACGAAACTAATTTACTATCAACTGCTGTCCTTGCTGCTGACAGAAGAACCGCTGACAAAGCAAGACTAAGAAGAGAACTTGGAAGCAGCTGTGGACAAAGAGCAGTTGGTCGATAACTCCAACTAATTGATAGCATAATGTAATCAACGCTACAGCATCAATCAACGCTACGGTTTCAAATTTACAAACAATCAGAGCAAATCCATATGTAAAATGCAGCCATTCAACTTCAAGAAGTGAGAATCACAACTAAAGAATGTACAACCACAAGGAATCAAAGCGAAAAACCTGGATTCGACTGAGAGAAGCAACTGAGAGAGAGGCGAGCACGATTGGAGCAATCGACAGCCGAGCGAAGAAAGGGTGACTGGAGAGAGGCGACCAAAGAGAGGCGACACGACTGGATAGGGCGACCGAACTGATGCGACCGCCGGACGTGAGTTGTGTGTAGATCTGGACTGGACGAGAGGCGACAAAGGTAATGCCACCGAAGAGAGAAGATGGGACGGAGGCGACAACACCGGAGAGAGGCGACCGGACGGAGGCAACACAACCGGAGAGAATCGACCGGACGGAGGTGACGCCACCAGAGAGGGACGGCGAGACAGAGGCAATGCTTTGGAGGTAGTGAGCTGAGAGGAAGAGCACTGAGTTGGAAAGGCGAGGAAGTGAGAGAGATAGGGTTCAGAAAAAAGTTGTTTCTTTTTTTTGTTCCAGAAACAAGAAGCAGATTTTTTTTGCTTCTTGTTTCTGTTCCAAATCTATTTCTGGAACACTTTTTTGGAACAGAAACAAAAAAATAGATTTTTTTTACTAAACGGATTTCTGTTCTTTTTCTGTTCCGGGGAACAAAAGAACAGAAAAATAAAGAAACAGAAACGTTACTAAACAGACCCTATGTCTCCCAAAAATGTTCTTTTTGTAGCCACGACAAAATAATAGTGAGAAACCCTATTTCTCCATATGAATAGACATATGGGCTCAGCCTTGGACTTGCAATGCATTGGGCTTCTTCCATAAGGGAGTGAACCCAGCCAACAAGTATTTTAATTTTCAAAGCATTGGTTACACATAACAAAAACAAAAACAATGTATGGAATAGTAACTTTACTCCTATCTAATTGCTTAATATAACTCATCCCGGCATGAGGTTTCAGATCAGAGAGAGAGAGAGACCGACTAGGGAAAAGAGGGCAGCACAATCGGCAGGCCACACTGCTCAAAAGGAGCATGGCCACTTGAGGTGTCGACAACAGGCTACAACGGTAGAGAAGCTTGGGCAGTGGCCCAGCGGTACGTGTAGAGGGAGGCGAAGGGGAGATGGAAAAGAAGAAATAGGAAAAACAGGAAAAAGAATGCAGGCCGTTCGAACTGTGCTTGTATTGATGTGTTAGCCTTTTGTGAGGGTAATTTGAACGTGTGCAATTGTCAAGTAACTCGAGCGAATCGTGTTCCACACGTCCTCGGATGAAACTATAAGGGTGCGTACATCTAGAAACTATTGTAATAAGAGTTAAGATGTTTTGGGCGTCTTCAGTTATTTCGTACTTAGACAGTTACAGATCACTTCTCGCTGTCATATTGAACGAAGAAAGAATGGTTAAGTGACAAATAACCTCATTCAGCTTGCGTTGTGTATTGGTGTACTTGTGTGCTGTCAATTCCCCCCTTCCTTCTCTCCTCGCGAAGATGCAGTTACAAACTACAAAACATATCATTATCACTGCGGAAAAGCACATAAATAAAAAGATACGTTATCCTAAACTGAATAATCCTTTCTATAACTCAAAAGGCACAAGGCCAACTTAAGACAAGCCAAACCTGTTGAAGTGATAGAGAGAGGTTGTCGTTGACTAGACCCCAGAAAATATGGAAGGAAGAGGAGGAGGTCAAGAAATTGATGAAGCAGCTCTTCTTGAATCTACTCTGATCCAAAACCGAAACCAAGATCGCGAACATGAACATGAGGATGATGACCGAGCACATTCATACAGCTTGGTTCGAAGAGACAGGAAACATGCAATCGTAATCGAAGAAGTGAAGAAGCAGGTATGGCTATCGGGGTCGCTAATCGGAGTGAGCATTTTGTAGGAGAGCGTGCCAGTGATCTCCACCATGTTCGTGGGCCACCTCGGGAAGCTCCCTCTCTCCGGCGCATCCATGGCCACTACATTCGCTTCAGTCACTGGCTTTAGTGTCTTGGTATACTCTCCATTTCATCACTTTCTCATCCTTGTTAATTAGCTGCGACATTCATGTTCCTATTAGTTCATCACAGTAGTTGTTGTAGTGGTGGTGGTGGTGGTTTGTCATTGTCTCTGATAATGGTCTTGCTGGTTAAGAGGCAGGAATAGACAAAGTAATTGAGGAAAAGGTTAATATCACGAAAAACCTTAAATTGGTACACCTGTTATAATTTTATCCCAAACTATTTTTTTTATCACAAAAAACCCCAAACTAGTACATCTGTAACAAATTTTCCCCAAACTATTTTGATCACTAAAAATTCCAAACTGGTACATTTGTGACAAATTTACCCTATGTTAGTTTCCATTAAATTGAACTAATACCACAAAAAATCACAAATTAATATACCTGTGACAAATGGAGGGTAAAACATAAAATCGGCACATCAGTTAACTATCGCATGTTATTTAACAAAGCAATTTGATAATAAAATTTAACGAAAACAAACTTAAGGTAAATTTATCACAAGTGTACCAGTTTGGGGTTTTTGGGGGTCAAAAAATTAGTTTTGGATAAAATTGTCACAGGTGTACTAATTTGGGATTTTTCATAATATTAATCCTTGAGGAAAATGATGAGCTCTTTGATTACTGCTTCTCTCCACATAGTCGTCTGTTATGTTTTCATCATTACGTTCGGACTAGGAATCAAGGGAGCTGCTTTGGCGAACTCGATTTCAAATTGGAACAATGTGATTCTCCTGGCGATTTGCTGATCCTTCAACAATTATGACTTGGTATGTACCTATTTATGCTTAGGTTAATCAATGTGATGCCAAAATTTATGATCAAAAGAAAAAATTAGCGATTGTTTCGTTATTTTGAACTGTTTTGATGATAATAGATCTAACTGTATATCTATGTCCCATTGCCATAAGTGAGATTCATAGCCTTGAATTAGTGTACTCCATCACTTGTCTCTTGATTTACTTTCTTTCGCAATTTTGAGTACGGGTCCTTCGACATGGTCGCTCTTCTACTGGGTCTTCTCCCAAATCCGAAACTAGAGACATCTGTATTATCGATTAGGTATGAAGCGAAAATCCCTGAGCAACTAGAAGCATTATAACCAGGACTGTCCTTTCTCATGGAATGATTAGTTCAGAACTACCTTCATGTCCCTATTTTTGCAGCCTCAACACTTGTTGGATGGTCTACATGATCTCTGTCGGTCTCGGCGGAGCAATCAGGTTCATTGAGTTATTCGCTTTGCTTGCAGCTTATTTTGAATAAGGAACAAATAGAAGTGAAGAGAACTAATCTTGCTTGGCATTACCTTCTCTGAGATGCATTTCCAAAACTATAAGTCGAGGGTAAAAAATCAGATTCTGTGAGGACAAGTCTCACTATACTCTTGATGCTGTGGTACGGAAGGAGACAACAGCATGAACTGCCAAATGTTTGATCATCTGTTTATATTATCGAGAATAAGATAGAATATAAACATCTGTTGTTGATATGTCAATATGTAAGACTCTACTAAGAGCGTTCACTTCATGCAGTACTAGAGTATTGAACGAATTAGGTGCGGGCTGCGCTGCTGCAGAAGCCCACTTGGCATTGCGAGTCATGATTGCCATTGCCATCATGGAAGGCGCAATAGTTGGAATCATGACGATTTTGGTACACCATGTTTTGGGAAGCAGTACGGCAACGAAGAGGAAGTTATCTAGTATGTCGCCAAAGTTATGCCACTTCTCGGTCTCTCGGATTTCTTGGATGGGCTTCAGTGTATCCTCTTAGGTCCTAAATTCGACTCCACTTAATCGTATTCTCATTCCATTACTGGCCAGTTTTAGGGTAGTGTCATGTGTATGTCTCAGATCTCCTAATTATAGCATAGAAATTGTTGTCTTGACCTTTTCACATGCCGTCCATATTACCATTTCAAGTCCTTCACACCTACTATGATGATGATCGATCACAAGGTCCGCAAGAGGATGCGGATGGCCAAACCTCTGCGCTTGGATAAACCTCGAGGCTTCTTACGCTGTGGCAATTCCTTGTGCCATTCTGTTTGCGTTTGGTTTCCATGTTAAAGGGATGGTATGAATCTCTCTCTACACATTTATGCGCGCAAATACTTAGTTTGTTCCACATCGGCGATATGTCCAAGCGATTGATCTTGAAACAGAGTCTATGGATAGGGATCATATGCAGACTCTCTATACAAGTCATGACACTCATCGCAGTGAATGCACGTACCAACTGGGATCAGGAGGTACTTAACCCCCACCAAGATTTCTCTTGTGCAAATGGATTGATTCTGTACCTCTTTAATACTGCTGCAACTTTTTTCCTTCTGTTCAGGCAAAGAAAGCCGTGGATGGAGTTACAGCACTAGGAGCACAGTTTGATGAAGAACAAGAACAGAGCCAGACGTGCTAAATACTGAAACTAGGCTATGGGTTTGTACTGTAATAGTCTCTCTAGAATACAAACATATAACTTGCTGCGTCTCCAATAGCATCATCTGACTGAACAAAACATTTTTACTATATGTAACCATTTGACACGAGATCCGCATATAATGTTTTCGTAAATTTTTAAAATTTAAAGAATGTTTTAGATTTTGGTGGAAAATCGAAAAAGTTGATTTTTTACTTTTACAAGTCCAAACAAACAAACACTTCAACTTTCAAGCATTGACCATGCATATTACGAGAACCATCGGTGCATTGAAAATTATTATATTTTCTTATTTAGTTGTTTAATAAGTGTCACGAAGGCACTTCTTGATAATTTTTAATTAGAAAAGGTCCGATCTTTATTCAACTTGACCATCGACATGTTACTCTTATGTGCTACGAATTTATGCATGTGTTTCACTAGAAATGGGCGTTGATACAAATAGTGAAAAACATTTTAGCAAAGGTTCACCTTTGGGTTTTCTTTAGATGGCTTAACAGTGATTTCTAATAGGAACTGAATTGGTGTGAAAAAGAAGATGAACAATAAACTTAAAAGTAAATGAGTTGACTATAAATGGTAGAAATTTAAAAGATATTATTATTGATAAATTAAAAAGGTACATCGAGATTTTGTTCTTAATGATCGTGTACACTACAATAGTTATACACTGCCATATATATAATCTCTATTATAACGGCCTATTAGAAATTATTTGCACCCCACCTCATCCACAAATGATGACAACTCCCAAGGCTATTGTCAGTCAACTGTCGATTGATAACTTTGTCTTCAATCGACATGGTAGTTCTTCATGTTCTCCTCTCTATCCAGAACTCAGCTAGATTTAGTTGGCCAACTCGTTGTGCTCATTGTCGACATGTCTTGTCCATTGCTGCTCAACTCCATGGCTACATCATTGATGTAGAGATCCATACCTTTAATCGACATCTTCAGTTTATTTCCTTTTTTTTTCTTTGTCCAACACTTGGCCAATTTTGCAACAACGGCCACGGATCGGTTTTGTTATTGCATCGAGATATTCGTCGATTACTTGTCTTTGTCAGTCGATAGCTATATTTTAGAGTCATCGATACTCATCACCCACAATCGTTGATGAGCTCTTTTTAATAATCATCGATAACTGCCTTATGCAATTATTACCGGATAACATGGCCCGACGAAATTGATTCCATCATCAAATTCTATTTGATCAAATTGACTTTGTGTTGATTACGAAGAGTGGTTATTTTTTTATGTAGAATAACGTAGAAATACCTCAATTAGAAAAAATTCCATAAGCTATGGAGCTCAGATTAAAAATAATAATAAAGAATTAATATCATGAAAAACCCTAAATTGGTACACATGTGATAAATTTATCCCAAACTAATTTTTTTGACCATCAAAAATCCCAAACCGGTACACCTGTGACAAATTTACCCTCCGTTGATTTTCGTTAAATTTTATTGTCAAATTTCTAAGTTTAATAACATGTGATAGTTGATAAGTGTACCAGTTTGAGATTTTACCTCTTTGTTTGTCATAAGTTTATAAATTGTGATTTTTTTTATATTAATCCAACTTAATGGAGAGTAAATTTATCACAAGTGTACTAGTTTGGGGTTTTTGGTGATTAAAAAATTAATTCGAGGTAAAATTATCACAGATATATCAATTTGGGGTTTTTTGTGGTCAAAAAAAAAAGTTCGGGGTAAATTTTTCATAGGTATACTAGTTTAAGGTTTTTTGTGATCAAAAAATTAATTCGAAATAAAATTATCACATAGTTTAGGATTTTTCGTGATATTAATCTTAAAAAAAAATCATAAGCTATCAAGCGGAGCCTCAAAAAACGGCACGTCGTTTAACCCTCTGACCAACCGTTGTGCTTCGGTAATGTCGCACGCTTTTTCCCATTTCGTTTTTTCTTTTTTTTTTTACTCATTCCATCTAACTTTTTCTGGGATAGAAATGGGAATTCACAAATTTGTAAAAATTGGAAAACGAAGAAACTTTTTTTTTTGAAAATATACGAATATTCCCATTTTGCGGTCGCCACAGAAAATGGGAGGAAATCGTACGCCCCACCGTCCTCCCCCACCGCTGATCTGCGTCCCCCGATCGCTCCGACACGTGGACCGCGCGATGACGTGTAAGGCCTTGGAGCCGCGGTCTCACGCTAGTTAGGCGGAGCTCGGCCGTAGAGCATCCCACTCAGCGTTGGCCTCCCCACTGTGCAGCTAAAACACACCCAAAGCAAGCAGAGCCTCCGCTGCAACCCTAGCATTTCTCTCTCCCTCATCTCGGAAGCCCCAGCCATGGCTTCGCGCAGGCTCTTATCCACGTTCCTCCAATCCTCCGCCCGGAGATCCGGCGGCCGATCGTCGTTCCCGGGCCCCAAGAGCTCGTCGATCCACTCCCCGCACCACCGCCCCTCCCCCCTCGGGTACCTCCTCACCCGCGCGGCCGGGTACGCCACCGCCGCCGCCGCCGCCCCCTCCCCCGCCGCCCCTCCGGCCCCCGCGAAGAAGGAGGGCGGGAAGGGCCGGATCACGGACGAGTTCACCGGCGCCGGCGCGGTCGGGCAGGTGTGCCAGGTCATCGGGGCCGTCGTGGACGTGAGGTTCGACGAGGGCCTGCCCCCGATCTTGACGGCGCTGGAGGTCCTCGACCACTCCATCAGGCTGGTGCTGGAGGTGGCTCAGCACCTGGGGGAGAACATGGTCAGGACCATCGCTATGGACGGGACGGAGGGTCTCGTGCGGGGTCAACGCGTGCTCAACACTGGCTCTCCCATCACTGTGAGATCACTGTTTTGGATGTCATTTCTGATTGTCGATGAATGCTTGTGTGGTTCCTTGGCGATTCGGTTGCAGCGATGGAAATGTATGATTTTGATGGTGTTGATGCGAGTCAGTGTGTAACCTTGGAGCGCATTGTTGAAAGTAGATCTGTGTTGGCAGAATCAAATTTTTTTTTTTGTCAGTATTGCTTTTTGGGGAATGTAGGGAAGAGACTATTTCGTTCTTTTGGATTTCGGATGATTTTATGAGTAGTTGCCCTCTGCTTTCTAAAATGTTCGCTAAATTACATGAGAAGTTCAACTTTTACTTTTCCATGTAATTCTTATCGTTTGCCTTCTTTCATCTACTTGTTCTGCCTAATTTCAACTTTATATTTGATGTGATGCTGTAAATAGTCCTACATATCGGTTTTTTGTTTAAATATTGCGGTGTGTAGTATTGTCTGTGTATATAGACTTTAATGCTTCTGTCTTTTTAAAGGAATTGGCTTAGGCTGATGATGCTGTGTGGCTGTTTGAGTAAAAATTATCCCAGTGCAAAACTCGTTTTTTGAAATGGGTTTGATTCTGCGTCTAGGTGCCTGTTGGTAGAGCTACTCTTGGCAGAATCATAAATGTCATTGGAGAGCCCATCGATGAGAAGGGAGATATAAGTAAGGAACTTTGAGATGCTTAGCTCACTGGATTTGAACTAAAAATATTGTGGTACTCTTGTTATTTCAAGCCATTTGATCTTTGTATTTGCTTTTACTCATCAGAGACGGACCACTTTTTACCTATCCATAGAGAAGCTCCATCATTTGTTGAGCAAGCAACTGAGCAACAGATTCTCGTCACTGGTATTAAGGTAAATGTGCAATTGTGAGCAGCAAGCTCAATTTTTTTCGCACTTGTGTTTCTTTTTCGTCTTTGAACAATCATGAAAGGCTTTCTCTAAAAGTAGAGATACATCTTTTGTTCTGGCCATAAACTTAATTTACATTTTTCTCATTCCCAGGTTGTTGACCTCCTCGCACCATACCAAAGAGGAGGCAAGATTGGACTGTTCGGTGGTGCTGGTGTAGGAAAAACAGTGCTTATCATGGAACTAATTAACAATGTTGCTAAAGCTCATGGTTAGTCTTATCAAAGTATATGTCATTGAAGATGTAGGTTAGCCTTTTCCTCCAGTTGTTCTAGATGTATTCATTCTTTATTGGTTCATTGTAGGTGGTTTCTCTGTGTTTGCTGGTGTGGGAGAACGTACTCGTGAAGGTAATGACTTGTACAGAGAAATGATTGAGAGTGGTGTCATTAAGCTGGGTGATAAGCAGGTCAGTTGTGTTAGTTACATGTAGTTTTTCTCTTCTCCTTGGCTTTTATGGATCCTTATTGATATTAATTATGCTCTGGTACTTGAAATGATTTATATTTCATCTTCATTTAATGCAGGCTGACAGCAAATGTGCACTAGTGTACGGTCAAATGAATGAGCCCCCTGGTGCTCGTGCTCGTGTTGGTCTTACTGGGCTGACTGTTGCTGAGCATTTCCGAGATGCTGAAGGGCAGGATGTGCTTCTTTTCATCGACAACATTTTCCGATTTACCCAAGTAAGCTTGGCTTGGATAAATTCATCAGATTGGTTGCAGGTTTCACTTGCTTATGCTTACTAATGTTTAATTCATGCATTCTTCCAATCCTTTTTCTGCAGGCCAACTCAGAGGTGTCTGCTCTGCTTGGACGTATCCCATCTGCTGTGGGTTATCAGCCAACTTTGGCTACAGATCTTGGAGGTCTTCAGGAGCGTATCACGACAACAAAGAAAGGATCCATCACATCAGTCCAAGCCATCTATGTGCCTGCTGATGACTTGACAGATCCTGCTCCTGCTACCACTTTTGCCCACTTGGATGCAACAACTGTGCTGTCTCGACAGGTCTTATGATTCTCCTTTGTTCACTTTCAGCTTGTTGTGGTGGCACTCGTGATCATGCTCTAACAATCTAAATACCGTTTTGAGCAGATTTCTGAGCTCGGTATCTATCCTGCTGTCGATCCGCTAGATTCAACATCCCGCATGCTTTCTCCTCATATTTTGGGTGAAGATCACTATAATACAGCTCGTGGTGTACAGAAGGTTCTTCAGAACTACAAAAATCTTCAGGATATCATTGCTATTTTGGGAATGGATGAGCTCAGTGAAGATGATAAATTGACTGTGGCCCGTGCTCGTAAGATTCAGCGATTCTTGAGCCAGCCTTTCCATGTTGCAGAAGTGTTCACGGGTGCCCCCGGCAAGTATGTGGAACTGAAGGAGAGCATTAACAGCTTCCAGGTATCTCTGTCCTCACCCTATCTATTGCACATTTAATCGACCAACATGATGCCCACAGTACATGCTTGTTCCAAAAATATAATCAAGATCACTAGTGGGGAGCTGCTGATTACAATAGCACTAAAATCTAATGACAGTTATGTGATGTAGATGTTGTAGTAACATTATCTTTGTGTATTGACAGGGTGTGTTGGATGGCAAGTATGATGATCTTCCGGAACAGTCATTTTACATGGTTGGTGGAATCGAGGAGGTGATTGCTAAGGCGGAGAAGATCGCCAAGGAGTCAGCATCTTAAGGAAATCACCCTTGTGCCTTCTCTTTTCTTGTTCTTTACTCTTGATTATTGCGAAAATCAATAATTTAGGTGGTGCTGGCGAGTCCAGCAACAGGAGCTTTTTTTTCAACTATGACTAGATCTATCAGGCATTCCTGTTACTGTTTGACTTATATTTTTGAGTGTGAAGAGGGAATGGAGTTGAGATGAGACACCTGCCTGCCAGAACCTTTTTCTCAACATCACTTAATAAGTGAAAAAAAGAAGGCGGACATGTATATTTTGAATTTTTCTTTTCAAGAAATTGGATGCTTAATTGCAAAAATCCCTGTTTCATGAATCTGTTGCTGAACGATGTGCCCGACTGTTTCTCTGTGGTACTGGTACCATACAGATGCATGCTCACGTGTTTGAAACATTGGTGGAAGCAGTGTTGTGAGTTGTGAGGTAAGTTTCTTCGGGTGGATAGCAGCTGCTGGCCTGTTTGGCATGACGAACACGATGTTGCTATTTTGTGGAAGTGAGAATAGTTGTCAAGGTGGAAAAATTAGTTTGCGTAATGTTGCTATGATGACTCGCTGTATGCCTGGTTTTCGTGAAGAAAATAATTACTATTATCCATCAGTAAGCGTAGGTTGGATAGTTCCTCCTTCAGTGAATGCACTGAACATGTGGCTTAGAAAACCTCACGGTCCGTGGGTTATCATATCGGAGAACAGAGTGTATCTAAACCTCAGTCGAGGCAACGGGAAGGCAATGGAAATGTAAGAGGTAACATGAGATCCTTAGCGTACGCTTTGCTTGTGACACGGTTTATCAATTCCAGGGTGCCTGAGCTTATCGTTGCCCCTTTCTACACAAATCTGAGAGTTCACCTTGTGGATTTCACTTATGTGGACATTGTAGATAGCATTAGATTTTGGTATAATCACACACTTCTGTCCTTATATTTGGTTATGTCGTGTATTTGCATTTCATAATATGTTGAAATGTTGCTTAATTTGGGAAGTCAAAGATGAAATGAGGTGCTGCTTTAGTTGATTTAGGGAGAAATCATATGGAATTCTTTCTTAGTTGAATCAATTTCTCGTGTGTTTGTGTACTGCTCCAGGAAAACAAGTTTAACTTCCAACGAGCGGTGCCAGGGGGCAAACGGCTATGTTTAAGGTTTCGTGGCAATCTAAAGAATACCGACATGTCTTCATAGGCATAAAATCTATTCACAAGTGTTACACTCGAACAAGGTAGGTTGTTTTTGAGCGGGCGTGATTTGGTTTGGTTCGACGTGGGCTGTGGCAAAAGCTTGAACTAAATCCAAAACAAAATAGAACGAAGAGCAAAGGAAACTCTCTGCCGAATATTTTGCTCCAGATTGAAAATCAATTAGCAACGCCGTGATTCGACTCATAGAGACCTCTCAATGAAATTGTGCAAAGGAATCTTCAAATAGGAAAGTGTCGCATGGCTAGCCTAAAGAAGAATATATTATGCATAGAATTTGACAATATCGGTAGGATTATATTGTTAGGTATGTATTATACTTACACATTCGCCGTTGGATGATCGGTACGTGTGTATGGAGTTGGTTTTTGTAACCGAACTTTTCCACATATTCACGATCTAAAGGTGATTGTGTAAATTATTTCTAACGCCAGCAGCGTATCTGATAAATCGATCTTACAAATCGGTTTTATCTTGCTCATTGATTTTCAATTGGCTATAAGAACCACTAGTCCTTCCGCTCAAACATTTAATAAACTTTGTCACGCTAATAAATTTTGCCACCATCGCAGCAGGTGTAGAGCGTTCATGGTTATTGTAAGGCCCAAAAACGAATACTTAATGTTTGGTCGTCCTTCTCGACATTTTTACTTACCAGAAAAACCTTGAATATATATATATATACACTTTTATTATTTCCTAAGATACTCCTGCTCATTATTGATCTGAAGAAAAAATGAATTGTTGTATTATTTGCCACTCCGGCAATCTTGGAAGACGGCGGCCTTCGGGCGGTCCTTCGCCATCCTCCGACAGAGAAAGCAAAAGCTCCTTATCCACATCCATCCCTCCTCCTCCCAGTTACCAGGCGACCCCCAGAGAAACTGCCACGTGGACACCCCCTCCCCCTCCCCTTCCCCCTCGAGCCCCAACCGTACACACCCACCGCGCACGTTAACCGTCGCCACCTCATCGCCGCCTCCGCCCCCAAAGTTCAGCGCCGCCTCTCTCGAAGCGCCCCACACCCCCCCCCCGGCCTACCGAACACCATCTCCCTTCATATACGACGATACGCTCCCCAAACATGTCCTTAGCCCTCCCCCTCCCGCGCCTCCCCACTCCATCGCGCCCCATGCGCACCTTTGCGCCGCCGCCCTCCTTCCCCCCATGTCAATCCTCCGCCGCCTAGCCCCCCTCCACCTCCGCCACCCCCACCACCAGCGCCGCCGCCGCCTCGCCTCCGTCGCCGCCGCCGTCCGCCAGGACGCCGCCGTCTGGACCCCCGCGCCACTGTCCCTCGTCGAGCCCGCCGCCGAGTCCCTCTTCCACGTCTGCATCGAAGTCTCCGACGCGCCCGAGCTCGCCGTCTCCCACGCGCGGCCCGGGCAGTACCTGCAGCTGCGCGTCCCCGACGCCGCCAAGCCGACGTTCCTGGCCATAGCCTCGCCGCCCTCGCTCGCGGCGGCGCGCGGGGAGTTCGAGTTCCTGGTGAAGAGCGTGGCCGGCAGCACGGCGGAGGCGCTGTGCGGGTTGAAGAGGGGGGATGTGGTGGAGCTGAGCCAGGTCATGGGGAAGGGTTTCGATATCGACCGGATCGATCCTCCCGATGATTACCCTTCGGTTTTCATCTTCGCCACTGGATCTGGAATCAGGTTAGAAGAACTCCTTTTCTCGTTCGCTCGTAGAAATTTAAAAATGAAATCGGTTGTCACAGTGATGTGGTAGTGCCAAAACAAACTAGACCTTGAGCTTTAATCTGCAAATTGGTTTGCTGCTAGTGACCTAATGGGAAAGCTAAGAGTTGCCGTGTAGCTCTGTTTACTTTGGAAAAATTACGTTATTTATGTGGTGTTGAACTGATTTAAGCTGAATGCCATTCTATTTCGGTCGAAACATGGATTGGATGTATTTCGGGTTGTGGTTGTTTAGCAGAATATCCTACTAAAATTTAGGTTTCCTCTTGAAAAATCCGGGGTGCGATGTGAATGTCTCCTCGTACTTTTGAGGAAGTGATTGCCGTAGTTCATACTTCTGATACATTGTTTGACAGCTACTCCTTTTGATGCTCGAGTATATCAGCTGTAAATAATTGCTGCAACATTGAGAATTGGATCATAACCATCACCTCAGCGGGCTATGCTGATGGCATGGAAACCTCCGTACCTTAAAGCTATATCGGGATATCCATAGACTCGGAGGCATTGCTAGATTAGTTTTGGTTAATAATTGATGCATTGTGAATGATTGATTGACATGTTAACGATCAGGGAAAGAAGTAATTTCTAGCTGCTATTTAAGAGATGGCCAATCTGGAAGTGGGTGATCGAAGTTTGAGCAATTTTTATTTGAGTGAAAGCAAAATTTTGTGTCCTTCACAATTGAACTGTTTTGCCGTGATTAACAATGTCAATCTCCGTGTCTTCTCCTATGACGTCAGTTTCTTTATTGCAGCATGAGACTGCCCTAGGATTTTGGAGCTTTCATGTTTTGATAGTTATTTACCTTTTTTATCGCATGCTTTTTATGAAAGTTTTGATCTTCCTCGACTTTTGGTTCTTGTTCTGCCATTTATTGTGCCTCTAAATATGTACAAAGTATAAATTTATAACCTAGTCTGTTACTCATGAATATTATCTCTTTCCTTATGCAGTCCAATCCGATCTCTAATTGAGTCAGGATTTGGTGCTGACAAGAGAACCGATGTTAGGCTCTATTATGGTGCTAGAAACCTTCAGAGAATGGCTTATCAGGTTTGAATAATTCGGCATTTTGTTATCCTTATACAGCTGCTTTTTGTGCTCAAAAAGTAATAATAAGATGATTTCTTTCTTCATTCCCCACAGGATAGGTTTAAGGAGTGGGAATTGTCATGTGTTAAGATTGTACCAGTATTATCCCAACCAGATGATGGTTGGAGTGGGGAAACTGGCTATGTACAGGTACTGTTATTTGGGTGTTGGGCGTTCATTCAGTGCATCATACTCGACTGAGTTTATGAATCTTCCTATCCCACCACAGGCTGCATTCAATAGAGCCAAAAGAAATTTTAGCCCTCAGTCGACGGGTGCTGTGCTCTGCGGTCAGAAGCAGATGACAGAGGTTAGATGGTATTTCATATCTTCCCAATTTGTTCCTTCGTGAGTTGTTGTGGAATCTTGGTGAGCATGGCAATGTAGCTTTCTTTTGGCGAATTTATTCCTTTTACTTTTTTCTATTTTTCTGTTATATCGTGCTAAAGATTCTCATCAAGGCATAGCATTTTTCTTTCTTGTGCTTCGGTTTATGCTGATGCCACGTTTTTCTGATTGGTAACTGGACTATTAGTGTCATAATTAGCTCCATCTCTCAATGACAAAAGTTTCTCATACAATGGCGATGTACCTCGTTGAAAGGATCATGCTTGGCGGTAGCACGATGTTTGGTGCATGAGGAAATTTCTGCTTATAAGTGAAGCATTTGAGGTTGATGTCTGATGGTTCTGGAAGATGCATGAGGGAGTTGAATGGGGGATTAGATTGCATTTAGTGCAGTGTCAGTGAGGTCTCAGGCATACAAATTGCACAACTGCCATAGGATAAGTTCTTTGTGGTAATAACATGAAGGATGGATTATTTTTATTTTTTTGCCAGTTGAAGGATGGGCTATTTACTTTGTAAATTTTCAAAGAAAAGAGGTTCGAGGGTCTCAATACGATGTTTGGAAATGGTCAACCCAATTTCTTCCTTGTATTTTCTCTGTTGACACAATGGAGATGCCTATCGCATTTGTTCATACTGCATGATACTTTTCTAAAAGAAAGGTATCTGCGTGGTAAGATCCCTCTTGCAGTTTTTTGGCTGGTATGTTGAGCGAGAGAGATTGAAGATTCGTTTGTCGGAGATGATACCTCAGCTGTTAAAATTCATAGTCACTCTACTCTTTTAGTTAGTTTTAGGTATGGACATCATAGTTTTTAGTGCAGGGATTTAGTTAACTCAAATAGAGTCCCCATCTTGTAAGTAACTTGGAGTAAACAAGCAAGCATTCACATTGTGCCAAATTAAGTAGGGATTTTCTTCCGTGCTGTGAAGATGAGACTCTTTTAGACTCCGTTTGTTTATAATGATAAGTTCCTAGTTTTGATTATTTATATCTATTGGTAAAATGAGTTAATGGAAAATGTTTTCTTGTGTTGAACTGCTGGTGTTTTTGAAGTTCACACTAATGTGTCAAACTGCTTAGAGAAAGTGAGCCACCAGTTCAAGAAAGATGGGACGCTACAATGGAACTAGTTGATTTTGATTAGTAAGTTAATACATGACCATTTAATTGAGTATAAGTCAGCAAAGCCTCCCGCAAGGAGTAGGAAAAATGAGATGTTTTTCAATTGTTGTCTGCACTGTTTTAGTCTGTATGTGTTTCAATTGTTGTCTGCACTGTTTTAGTCTGTAACTTTTTGGTATCGGTCAAAGTTCTATATGTAAAAAGAAGATGCTACACTGGTTCAATGAAGGAAAACAAAGCCCCTAACCAAGATACTCTAGCTTTGCTTTTCTTGAAACAATTTTATTTCCTGTTTATGCTTTTCCCTGTTGAAATATGATTCCGCACTGAATAAGTCGATTCCTAGAAAACTTCGAATTTCTCACTTGTGCAATTGTAACCTGTTTTTGGGAGGTTCTGTACCTTGTAATCTGGCACTGCTGGCAATTGGAGTAGTTTTACCATTTTAATCACTTTAAACGGTTTCTCACTTTAATTAAGGATACCATTTCCATCTTCGTCTAGGATCAGTGAGGTTCCCACAATTGGATTGGAAGATTGAATCTTAAGCTCTTAAGATTTTTTTTAATTATAAATATAATTTCTAAAGACAGAATGATCATAAAAGTATACATGATTAGACCAAAGAATTAAACGAACTAAGTGGAGATGTTTCATAGCATCAACACCAACATCGATGGCATATAATTGGATGAGTCAAAAACTTGCACAAGTAAATCTATTTATAGCACCTGAAATTGACTTTTTCAGAAGTAATATTAACAGTAAGATAATACCTAAAAGTTTAAATTTGTTCACATGTAAATTATATTCTCAAATTGACAGTAGCGCTAAAACGTATCTACAGATGAACTCATCAAGAGAATATAATATCGGGAAAATGACACAAACAGTCCCTGAATTTTGACTCAATGTGCAATTTGGTCTCTGAACTTTTAAATTGTTCAATGTAGTTCCTGAAATTTAACCCAATGTTCAATGTGGTTCCTGAACTTTCAGTTTGTTCAATACGGTCCCTGAACTTTTGGTACATGTTCAATATAGTCCCTGAACTTTATAAAAATGTTCAATGTAATCCTTCCATTAATTCAAGTTTAGGGACTATACTATATATTTTGATATAGTTCAGGAACTAAATTGAACATGTACCAAAAGTTCAGGGACCACATTGAACAAATTAAAAGCTCAGGGACCAAAATGCACATTGAGTCTCATTATCCCTATAATATCCTAATAGCAACACTCTACTCCATAAGACTCAAATTCCTTTGGAAGAAAAACTTATATTAGCTTTTCTGAAAAGTTTCTTTGATTAAGAAAGTTTAAGCACACACAGATATATCAAAAAGTTCGTTCATGCAGTTCTAAATAGTCGAAGTCTCTTCACTTTCCGGTGTTACTGACATTCTAAAGTGCAATTTTGAGGGCTGATGTTGGTGGCTCCTCTACCGTTTATGAACAAGAAAAAAGCATGAAAAGTGAGCTTTCTTTTAGTATGAACAGAAACTAGAAACCCTATTTGTCCGTAGGAAGAACAGAAAGCCCTTTCCTGTTTTGATTTTTAGAAATTATACAGGTAGGCATTGGCGAAACAATGTTCCACTAAAGCCTGATGGGCTTATCTTACTTCGTAGAGCCCAAATCCCAAACAAAGTGCACCTTGCCAGCAAAAACAATGACCAGTAATTCCCTTACCCAAAAAAACAATGACCAGTAATTCAATTTGAGGCAACTAACAAATTCAATGTTTTGATAAATTTTCGTGAATTACCGGTTTACCCCTGCAAATGATGTTCTACTGAGTTAACATGATTCTCATGATCCGACTTGTAAGATCGTATTGGTTCTCAATTTCAACTACATTGTTTCAGAACCCTTGCCAACTTAACCCCTAATAATCTTGATTTATAAGAAGACCAGTGTATCAATGTCAGCCTAATTTTCTTTTACCAGAGAGTATGAAAGTGAATTGACAAATGTAAAGCCATTATATTTAATTCCAATAGAACTTTTTCTTGACTTTTGATCTCCATTCCTTCTATCCAAACACCTGGAAAAGAATTACTTTTTTCATGCTCCCTCGCTTCGACTTTCCTTTGTTCCTTTCTTCTTCACCAAATGCTGCCTTAATAGAACACGTCCGTAATGAGTGGTTACCGCCAGGACTTCATGAAGTGGAAGAGGCATTTTGTAGAGTTGAAAGCTGTTGCTGATTTACTTTCGAACCTATTGTATATACAGCAGGGGCATATTGAATTAGATGCTGACGTGAATTGCATCAACAGTATGGCCGGAGTTCTTAGTTTAACCTTATTGGCTGCTTGCAGGATCTGGAATGCCTATTTAAAATTTTGCTACTTTTTATGTACTTACTCTTTGGGACATTAGGATATTGGGGGATTTGACTCCCTGGAGAGACTTAAGACATGAAAGGCAATGTGCTAGAGGCTTGAGCCTTTTCATCTAGTGTATTTTGAGGAGTCTAGTATGTGCCTGCTATCTGCTGCTTTTGGCCAATGCTCCAGTCCTGTGTCTGTTTTGGGAGAGCAACAGCTTCGAGGGTGATGGAATGGAACAGCTTGTGTTGTACATTTCTTATAAAAACCTTTGGCGAAGGTCTTATCCGGTGGTTGGGCAATCCAGCCGTTTGTCTGGCTCTATATCCCGGGACAAGTCCCAACTTCCCCCATTCCCATTGCCTGTTCCAGTTTACATATTATAGGCAGAAAATTGAAGTTGGCGGGTGATGATTCAGAGATATAACAAAAAAATACATTATGTAAATTGCTTGGTTGTGGCAATTTGCATTATTTCTCAACGAGCAAAGTCACTACCTTTTTCTGCTTCAATGCTATTCCTAACGCTAGTATGAGACTCATCCTTGAATTGAAAGTTCTCTTTTTGACCTTTTGCAGGAAATCACATCGATTCTTGTAGCTGATGGTGTTTCGAGTGAGAAGATTTTGAAGAACTTTTGATCACAATGGACGAGGTCAACGTGTTGTACCTATTATTTATTTTATTCATTCCAGCTGCGGAAAATCAATAACATTTCAGCTCAGGAATAGAATAATAAAACCAATTTTGGACATTTTTGCTCTATACTCTGTATGTTAGAATTCCATGGAAAACAGTCTTCCAGCAGATTATTACAAGTAACAAAAGATCATTTTTTTTACTATCTCTGCGTCCTATGGTGATGAGTGAAATCACCAGCTGGACTTGCCCATCTTTTTGTAAATTGTGCGAGGTCAGCATCCCCCCACTGAAACTGCAAGAAGATATCTAGAGAGAATTATCAATAACTATAATTGTTGCTAATCCGTCCTAATGAGGATCGCCCTCTAGGTACTTCCAAGTTGTCGCTGATGTTCAACGCTGGTTTTCAGGGTAAGCAGGTACTTTATGCTTGCAAGCTTTCAAAACAAATGCCTACCTTCGGTGGAACTGCAGAACGTCTCTTGTTTCTTTGGCTATTCCGTAGCTGTCCTGGTCCGTGTACATTTATAGTTTCAGACATTAAAACATACGCTCGTCTTCACAGTCAGTACGCCATTGTTCTCTTACCTTGATTGGAACTTGGCAGCTCAACCAAAACTGCCGATTGATTTTGTCTGAGTCGTCAACGGTCTGACGAAGTTGAGTTCCGAGGACAACAATGACAATTAAGTGGAACCTCATGCCTAAGTCTGGAATGGCTCTACTTGATAAAAGACATGGTCGGGAATGTGTTGCGCGCATCCATTTTACGGCCCACGAACAGTCTGGAACTGTGGTACGTGTGTTAGATTCCATTGTAGGATGCACTATTTTAAGGACAGTATACAGGAGCTTTTGTTCACCTCCTCCGTTTGTTGCCCAAGAACATGTACTAAATAATTTGGCAAGACCATACGTACCATATGAGTTTATTTGTTGCAATTCGTAGCCGTGCCACACTGTGATGTATCTATAGTGTGGTATTGAAGTTGGACGAGTCAATTTTTTAAAGAACAGTTGTAAATTGCTACAGCTATGACAACGAGAACGCTTAAGTTGCAAACTAGGACTTAGAAATCACAGGTGGCCACAGGATTAGATAGAAAGTAAAGCTGAACTTGGAACGTTGCATGAAAACACAGATTCCGACCACATCGAGTAAACCAATGAGTTCAAGTTACCAGCGTGCACCCGCACTCATAAAATGAAGCAACTAGGGAGCCCGGAGTATTCATACTCGGGCATCATGACAAACATCATCTTCTGCAGTTGGTTTGTCCATGGATTCCCCAATAGCTTCTCCAGGAGGCTGAGACTCGAGAGTACTGCCATTGCTGTGACCATGCCGCTGTTTATGATGCTCGCCATGCTTGTGCTTTGACCGATTACTGGCTTCGTCACGGTTGTCGTCTGATGACTTGCCCAAAGATCGACTCCTTCGACTGCATCCATTCTCATCAGAATCTGATGGGTCCAAGTCCTGGCTGCGAGACCGTTTGTGATGCTTATGGTGCTTTGAATGCCTCTTCCTTCTTATTTCGCCATCTTCAACTTCACTTGAAGAACCTGAATCACTGGACTCCGAGTACTGCTGCCTCTTGTGATGCTTTGTATAGCTCCTCTTCCTAACAGCAGCATCCTCCTCATCCCTCGAATCATCTGGACTACTCGATTTCACCTTCCTATTGTGTCTATGATGCCTTGCACGCCTTCTCCTCCGAATCCTCTCATCATCACTGTCTTCACTTGGAGAGTCAGCAGTAGAATCTGATCTCGAGTCATGATGCCTGTGCCTCTTATGACTTCGCTTCTTTCTCCTCTCTTCTTCAAACTCACTATCATACTCATCACTGCTATCATCACTAGTACCCGAAGATCCTCTCCTTCGTTTGCACCTTGACTTCTTCTCCTTCCTCTTCTCATCATCACTGGAGCCAGAGTGGGCACGCTTCCTATGTTTCTTGTGAGATCGTCTCCTCTTTTTCTGCTCCTTAGAGTCAGAATCACTGTCAGTACCACTGTCAGAGGCTGATGAAGATCTCCTTCTGTGTTTTGCAGCCTTCAACTTCCTTGCTTTAGCTTCAGCATCAGCCTTTGCCTTGGCAGCAGCTTCAAGCTTCTGTTCCCATTTCAAAGGCGCTTCCTTCTTCTCCAAAGCTCTCTTCTTCTTCTCCTCAACCATTTGAATGAACTTCTTGCAGTCCATTTGGATACACTAATAAAAACAAGCTCAACTCCTGCATTTTTGTATGATGACCGGAAGTACATCTCAAAAAAGAGAAAAAACAATGTTAGTTCCTCCAATAGAATAGCGCAATCCCAAACTTCATTATGGAAGCAACAATAACTAAGAAAACACTAAATGCATTCAATATTCAATCACACCATAGCTAGAAAGAAATCAAAAATCTTCCGCTACAGATCTCCTTCCCATCTTATTCATTCGTGTCAAAGTACGACAGCAAATAAGACATCGTACTGGTACGTACTACACATTAAAATGTGGCATATTATTGAATACACACACGACGTAAGAGGTTGTCTGCCAAGCATCCAAGTTTGACACTTGCTCATGATTCATCTTTTTATCTCAATAATATGCAGCATCCAGTCTAAGCTTACACCCAGAATCCACCACAATTTCACAGAACCCAGTATCCGCCCTATTCCCAATTTCCAATAGTTGTGAAGGATGACTTTGTAACCTAAATTCTTACATACAAGACTCTTAATTCCTCAGATATTGCATATCTGTAACTGAAGAAACCTACATATAATACAATAGAATTAGGTCCTATCATCAAATTAGGTTCATTATTTCTAATTATTAATTGATTGGGGGTAGGGGTGGCAATTTTGCAAAGGTACAGAGCCGACAGATACATGTCGCTCCTGCCATTACTAAGTTAAAGCCCCACCAACCAAATAACAAGATAGAGACCTACAAAAGAAAACGAACTATCAACAAATAATGAGTTTGTAAAGATGCATTTATGATAATGCTATTTCTACAAAATTAAAGTGTTATATCTGTGGAATCAAATTTATTTTATTATTCAACAATGTAGTATAGATCCTGCGCATGGCACGGACCATCACTTCTAGATGCAGATAAAGTTGACATTTTTGAAGCCAACATGACCAAATCACTCATTACACAATTGCCAACTGATCCTGAATATATCACTAACCTATCACAGCAAGCAACTGTCACTCTAAAGGTCAACCAGGCAAGCAACTATTGGGATCAGGCTGATTCAGAAAAACGAATGAAAGTACAAATCACTAGGGATATAGACTAAAAAGTTGGAAGCAGGCGTTGTCAAGGAGTGCAAGGCATTGCCATTCTTAAATATTAGGAGCTACTGATACGAAACACTCTACAATAACAGATGACTGCTAGTAGGGGGTTTACTGCACAAGGCCCTTGCAGAGGAAAGCTTTATTCCAGCAAATAGAAGATGATCGGCTCTGCACAACATAGGGATTGGCACGCTTTCGGGAAGACATAGAATAGTAGAGGATCCAGCATGCGGAACATAGCGATCATTAGAAATTCACGAATTAGAGAATGCCGTGATATACTCTTTCCCATAATTTCTCATAACAGACCAAACCACTAAAATGCAAATAGGGATAAGAAACATGATCAATATCGCGAACAATAAAGAGATTCCATCTATACCCACATAAAAATTGATGCTTTCATAAGGAAGCCATCAAAGGCTTTCCACAAATTGAGATTTGGCTTAGAAGGATCGAAATGTATACAAATAACGGGGAATTCAAAAAAGCGATAAGAGAGGCGCACAGACCAATCCATCGTATCGGTCGTAGTCTTGAATTTGGGATGATAAAAAGAGTAAATACAAAACATGGTCTCAAAATTCTCTTTAGAGATGATCCTCGACAAACTCTTTCTAACCCTACTCCAAAATAACTGAACAATCAATTCCAAAAAAGGAAGAGTTCCAGCGTAAAGGCTCATTTGCCAACAAAATGAAGAAATACTGCACGTTTTACTTCCCAAACTTGCCAATCTATCTTCAGACCGTGTCGGTACAAAAATAAGTAGACGGTCAAGCTCGAAAAACAGGTCACACCCTCATCTTTTTGCAGTAAGAACTTTAATGGTTACATCTGAGCCCAAAGGAAGTAAAAACCTACTCTTACTAACTAAATGAGCACAATTCATCACCTTCACTACACACAAGAAAGACTCTGAGGTTTCCGAGCCATGAATTCCACGAATAAAACTGAGTCAACCGGAGTAATTGGATTAGGCTTCCTTACCTTGTGTGTACCAAGAAGCAACGTCGAATATCAGTGAGGACTCCGACGGAGCAACAGATCTGCGAATTCCAGAAGAAGAGGAAAACGTCAGGTCACAAGAGCTCCATCAACATCACAAAACCTAACCTACCATCAGCAAACGAACCACGAGGCCCGAACTTGGCCCACTTTGCTCGGCACGGTCGCCTCAAAGCCAGAGCAGAAACTCTTCCCCTCTCGAATCAAACCGAAATCCTCACCCCTCGCGTTTCAAGTTCTTCCACAAACAAACAGTAAAGCCCCTCCAGGATACGGAGAGCAAGGCAAGACGAACGCAAGGACCCCGGAACAGCGGAAACCCTAGCTCGGAAAGCACGAAAGAGAGAGAGAGAGAGAGAGAGAGAGAGAGGGAGCAAGCGAATCGGAGAGACGCGATGGCGCACCTGGATCGGCGGCGGGCAGTGGAGGAGCGGCGGAGGCGGTGGGCGATCGGAGAACGCAGCTGATCACGAGCTCCTCCCGCACTAGGGCTGCTTCGACTTTCTTGTAGAGAGAGAGAGGGGTTTCGTTTCCAGAAGCGTCTAAATATATTTTAGAGAGAGAGAGAGAGAGAGCTTGAAACGGGTGATCGGGTAATCGGGTCAAACGCGTCCGCGGTCTCGACCGGTCCAGGTCCGATCGAACCGGGGGGCGGCGGCTTGGCCGGTGACCCCAAAGACCCCCAAATTTTTTTTTGAACTAGCTCGGTTTTTGTGGAAACGACTTTCTAAAGCTTTTGTTATTCACGCAAAAATATGATTGTACTTCGGTTCTCTCTTTCCAATTACATTAACCATCTTCAGAGCTTCTGCCGGACCAACTAAAAAAAAACATATTTCAAGTAAACTTAACCGACAATTTGATTGGGATCGTTACGTCTGATCGCTCGGGGATTACTAAACTGATTACACTTGACACGCCAAACATCTTACAGGAAGGGCACAGCTAGGAATCAAAGGAGCAATTTCTGGAAAAAAAAACGGAAAAACTAAGACAGAAACCCTTTCTTACCTAGAGAACCAAGGAGATGGTGCTCTATAATTCCGTAGAACATGAATGTGAATCACTCCCAGTTCCAATGTGCACGACCTCTTTTAATGAAAGAACGTGCATTCCTCTTTTGTCCTGATCTTTGGCGGATGGTGTAGCCAAAGACACCGAAGGCTTGAGAGACGATAACACTCGCAGACAATGATACGAATGAAAGAAGAGAGGAGGCATGAGTGAAACATTTAAATAAATAAATAAAAAAAGCAGTCGCTCTGGCTGGTTACGTTTGATCCAGTTTCCCTTTGGAATTGATTCGGTCCGTTCCGGACGGTTTCGTTTCGATCGGTACATCATCCTCAATCTTGAACTTTAAGCTTGGTACCCAATAAAGAGAGAATGAATTTGAGAGTACAAAAAGTACTATTCTTGTTTAGAATGTCAAAGTTTAAAATTATTATCCGACGATATTATTCGAAATCTTACCATAAATCAAAATCGTCGAAGATTTCCAAAAAAAAAGAAAAAAATGATAACACGAAACGCAAACGCAGACGCAAACGCTGGCGCGTTCATCCTAGCAGCAGCATGGCAAGACTGCAACGGAGCAGTTAGGTTTTCGATTCCGGACGACGTCGCTGTTCGCTCCGACAAGTCCGACGGTGTCGTGTCGTGTTTCCTTCGCCAGAAAGTTAAAAAAATAAAAAGTAAAAAATAACATCCTCCTCCACCTCCGTCGCGGCCCCTTCAAGGCCCAAAAAAAACGCCAGTCTCTCTCTCTCTCTCTCCTTTCTCTCTCCTCTGATCGATCGTCTTCTACACTCCTTCCTCCCCCCAAAGTCACCTCCGCGATCGATCGATCGATCGAGCAGGATGTCGGCGCCGCCGTCCTCCTCCTCCTCCTCCTCCTCCACCACCAACATCATGCTCGCCATCTTCGAGAAGAAGACCGCCACCGTGGACCTCTACCGCCCCGTCCGCTCCTACATCGCCTTCAACTACTCCGAGCGCGAGGCCCAGAACCTGGAGGACGACCTCCGCGTCCTCCGCGACCTCCGCTCCGACCTCGAGAACCCCGCCAAGCAGCCCTCCCCCACCGCCCGCCGCGACCTCCTCCAGTCCTACTTCCGCGCCCTCTGCGTCGTCGAGACCCGCTTCCCCATCTCCCCCGACAAGGACCACATCAACGCCGTCACCTTCACCTGGCACGACGCCTTCAAGCAGAAGCACAAGGCCTCCCAGCAGAACATCCACCTCGAGAAGGCCGCCGTCCTCTTCAACCTCGGCGCCGTGTACAGCCAGATCGGGCTCACCCACGACCGCTCCACGGTGGAGGGGCGCCGCCAGGCGGTCCAGGCGTTCATCGGCGCCGCGGGGGCGTTCGCTTACCTGAGGGACAACGCCGCCGCCAAGGCGTCGATGGGCAGCTCCACCACGGTGGACGTGTCGGTGGAGTGCGCCGGGATGCTGGAGAGGCTGATGCTCGCGCAGGCGCAGGAGTGCGTGTTTGAGAACACCATTGCCAAGGGGAGCACCCCGGGAGTGTGCGCGAAGATCTCTCGGCAGGTCGGTGTCTTGTTAATTCCTCTCGATCGCATTTGTTTGGATGTATAACTAGTAGAGTCCGTGAGCGTGCACTTGGTATGGACGGACTGATAGTGGATTGTTTGTATGCGATGGAGAGATCTATTCTCTCGGTTATGAAGTGGTCAAAATAGCTGAATTTGACATAAAACTGCTATTGATTTGTGGATTCAATTTTCTCTTTGCTTGTGAATCCCCATGCATTTTGCTTTCGGAATCGGGAATCTGATGACTTGGAATAGGTGGTTTTTGGGGTTAAGTAACTGACGATTGATGTTAGGACTGTTGTTATTTGGATTGTGCAATGCTAACTTCTGGATTTCATTTCTGGTGGTTTATGGCTTATTACAGCACATGGTAATCTAGATTTTGTACTGAGCTAATATTATTCCTTTCATGTGATGAAATCAGTGATCTTAGCACATAATACTTTTTCCAATACAAAACAGGTCGGATTGTACTATGAAGAAGCATTGGCAGCTCTGAATGTGGCACCTTTGAACCAACATTTTGACAAGGGCTGGATATCCCATGTGCAGCTGAAGGCAGCTTTTTTCTATGCAGAAGCATGCTACAGATATGGTCTAGAACTGCATGAAAAGGAAGAAATTGCCGAGGAGATTGCCAGGCTGAAGAGTGGGATTAGTACCTTATCAGAGGCCAAGAAATCGACGAAAGGTGCACCAGCTCAGCTTTTGGATGCAATTAACAAGTTGGAGGCAAACATTAATAGGAACCTAGACAGGGCCGTCAAGGAAAATGACAGAGTTTACCTTATGAGGGTTCCTTCCCCTAGTTCCTTGCCACCCCTCCCTTCATTCTCTATGGTCAAGCCAATGCCGATGAATGAGGTTTTGGATGCCAGCAAGGAGAAGATGTTTGCAAGTCTTGTCCCTGATAGCAGTGCAAAAGCACTTTCTAGGTACACTGAAATGGTCGATGATATTATTCGAACTCAAGCTGAAAAGTTGCAGCAAGGAAGTGAACTTACCCGTGTGAGGCTCAAGGATATGGACCTACCGGATTCTATACTAGCTCTAGAAGGGCACTTCGCTCTTCCAGCAGATCTCAAAGAAGATGTGGAGGCAGTGCAGATCAGTGGGGGTCCAGCTGCTCTTGAAGCTGAATTACAGCAGCTTCGGGATCTGAGGCGAGTGAATCAAGAGCTTCTGGTTCAAACCGAAGAGCTTCTGCAAAAAGAAGCAAGAGAGGATGCCCAATTTAGGGGCCAATTTGGAACACGCTGGACCAGGCCTCAGTCCAGCACTCTGACAAAGAATTTGCAAGATCGGTTAAACAGATTTGCTGGTAATCTGAAGCAAGCAGCAGAAAGCGATGCCCGTATTGAGCGTTCAGTGAAAGATCATGCGGCACTCATGTCAATTCTTGATCGCCGGCCAGTAAGAGCTTTCATAGTTGCATTGACTAGGTTACATTTTTTATGTGAAAGTTTGAGAGGATGCATCTAGCCAGCATGGTTATGACCCAAAATGTGCATGCTCAAAATTTTATACAGTCTACAGAGATCTCCTTTAGTGATTTATTTAATGGGATCAGGCCATTTTATCGAGCATCTTTTAATTGTATATGGATAACATACATAGGCTTTGTTACATATTTAGAAACTCACTCAATGAAAGCAAAATTCTTCAAATTGAATTGTTAACGAAGAAAACCTGCTAAAATTGTTCTTGTCGTAGTATGGCCATATGATCCTTGGGATGAGCTGTTCTCTCAACACAATACAGTAACGTATCATTCTCGAGAACATATTGGGCAATATCACACAACTTTTTAACTGGTAGCTTTGTCCGTTCGAATCAGTTGATGTCGATTTTCATCAGCCAGGAGTCGGCTACTCATTTTTGCTATGTTTGCAATGAAAAATTAGTCACGATCCTTTAACCATCTATATCCAGTTTGACTAATGCCACTCCCCTTGGCAGTTGGCAACGGGTGATTGTAGCACTTACCTAAATCATCTTTCAATAGGTCATTTCTGAAAAGCATTTTTTCCCGTTTGAATCACATGAATTTTGTTATATGCATGGGCCAGATTTACGTTGGATATTTTCCATTGACTTTGAAGGCAGCAAGTACATTCTGAGTGTTAAAAATTTTGATTGAAGCTATATTTTGAATTCTGAGCTTGCACGAATGTAGTTCTCTTTTATGTTTTCATCTTTATTTATAGTGATTGGTCTCTCCTTCCTTTTTCCAGATTGAATCAGCTCTCCCAAGTTTGGCTCGCCCGATAATGTCTTTGGATGCGAATGAAGATGCTATTGTGGGGGCCCTAAAGCAGAGCTTGGTAATTGTTTCTCTTGCATGACTCGGGCCTTTGATTATTTTTCTCAATGTTTTGCGTTCCTTGTTCCCGTCATCTCTTAATGATATACTCAATGATATTTGATTTTTGTTTATTGTTGTCATAACTATATAATTTCATCGATTGTTCTTTTCAGAGACAATTGGAAACCCTCGGTGCACAGAGAGCAGGGCTTGAAGACATGCTCAAGGAGATGAAAAGGAAGGTTAGTTTTCTAGATAGTTCTTTGCTTACACCTCTGCCATAGAATAGATCAATTTAATACTTATAATGACTAAAAAAAAATATTGAATGCCTTTTTAGAGATTATGAAGCTGCAGAACTTTATTCGTCAATATGTAATTTAACACAAGGAGAAGTTTTGAAAGAGTCATCGCATTATTCAATAATTGGTTTTGTCCAACCTAGTACTGCAACTTCCAATTGCTGAATATCGGCACAATATTCATCGTTTTGGTTAAGACATGACTTCTTTTGGTACGCATACTTCCGGGATCATCAATATGTGGCTTTTTAACTTTCAGTTAGCAAAGAGGAATTTCAAAGTCCATTTGCTGTAATAGTTTCTCGTATTTAATTTTTTTTATGTAAGAAGGCTATGCACATTGTGCATATCTCCCAACTGGGTAAGATTGTTTGGAGTCTTTGGGCCTGTGGTATTTATGTTCTCAGAGGAATCAGTGCAATTGTTTCCAAGGTACTCGCTTGTTGTATGAATGGTTACATCACCTTTCTCCTTCTCATTTGGATCAGCATTTTGTCTATCACCTTTCTCCCCCTTTATGAATTGGGCATCGTGCAACTCTTTCGTTTATTTTTGAATTTTAAAAACTCCTAATTCTACCCAATATGATTTTTCTGGTGCCACGTCTCATCAACTTTGAGTAGTCGTCCTTTCATTTTGTCACAATTAGTAGTTTGGCCTTTCTTTTTCCTTTCCTCTTATGTTTCCCATTGAGCACACGAGACTATAGTAGCTTAAGAAGTGCTATTTTTCTTCTCTGAATGGATATTCTTGTTTAAAAGATAATCATCTTGATTGCTGATGATCTGCGATGGAGAGCGTAAAATCCGGTGGTATAGATAAATTGGTTCCTTAGCAAGATATAGGCATTAATTTCTCTTAACAGTGTATCCTGAAATTTAGCAGTTACTCTGATGTTTGCCTGAAAAAAAAACATGCCTTTAGTTTCCCTCTGGCAGAGCCATTATTGCTTTTAGACACACTGGACTGAGCCTACCTTTATATTTGCTTGCATAGGATGATATATTACCAAAGTTGATGGCATCAACCGGCTCTCAGGAAGACCTCTTTAAGAAGGAGATATCAAAGTATGATCCTATTTGTGAAGACATTGCCCAAAACATTGAGGCGCAAGAGCACTTATTGTTGCAAATCCAGGTTTCCTGTTGACCAGCCACTATTCTGCTGTGAGAATGGTTCCATTGTCTTGTCCTTAATATTATGTATGTCTTGTTTCACAGGCTCAAAATGATCAGTTTTCTTCCATTTTCAACCTTGAAGATTACAAAGGTGGGTTATGGCTGTTCCAAATTAATTAATCATTTGCTCATCTTCATTGTTAGTGAATGATAAGCATAAACCTTTTTAGAAATAACATATTTTCTTCAATTCTTACGGTTTTGCATGTTTACTAAAATTGATCTCACTCCTTTTCCAAGGAGAAACTCAAAAGGCCCAAGGGAATGAATGACAATGTCTCCTTTTCTTACTTTATGGAATGTCTGACTTTTGTTTTGTTGTCCCAGATTCAATTATTTCAGCCTTGCTGCTCACAGTTCTTGCTTTTTCTTTTTTTCCTTTTTTTGTCTTTTTTCTTTTAAAGCTAAGATGGTAGACCATCTACTGATTTGTGGAGAAAGTTGAATTAGGCTTCAACCTAGTCCTGTGAGAGCGTGTCCATTTTTATTCCTTTTACCTCAAGTGCAATCTTTTAGTTTTCCCTTGTAACAGCTCTCTAAATGCCCTTTTTTTTGTTTAATGGTAGCTAATGGTATTTTCTATTTGATTCAGATGTTACATTACTATTTCAAGAAGAAATAAATATCACGTTTGTTCATGATGTTTGCCTGGGGTCTGCTCTTTTTTTGTCCAAGTCAATTTATTAATTGGGTATATTTGTGAATGCTCCCTCAAATTTTCAGCTTCGCGCGAGAAATGTTATAAGCAAATTCAAGCTGCCATAGCTAAATATCGAGAAATCAAGGAGAATATCAATGAGGGGTTGAAGTTCTATGTCACTCTTCAGGTAAGACATGCTCATTTTTGGGTGTTGTGATAATTGCGTGCTATTTAATTCGTTAATCAGCTTGTTGTGAGGATGTACTCTGGCTATTATCTGATGTTTCTTCGATTATCAAAGAGTTGTTTGGTTGTAATGGTTGATTTCAATGGGCTAATTCTGAACAAAATGTTTGGTTCATCCTGGGCGAGTTGTAAGAACTGGTATCCTTTTTGATTTGACAGGATGCAATTACAAACGTGAAGCAGCAGTGCACCGATTTTGTGATGACAAGAAACATCCAGTGCCGTGAAATGATGGAGGATGTACAAAGAAATATGGCCGGTCTGAGTTTTCAGGATAAAAATGCTGGTGGATACAGCAGCAGCTATCCTGCGGTTGGACACCAGCCTCAAAGACCCAATTCAACAGATCCCCAATGTGTATCTCATGCTCCTCCTCCTCATTCACAAACTCCTCCTTATCAGCCTACTGAGCAGACCTCCATGACTGGCTATGGCTACCATACTCCATCGTATGGCTCGGCTCCGCAGCCACCACCACCTTATCAGGTTCCAGCTCAACACGGTGCCCCTTACCCCTCTCATCAACAGCAACAACCTCCTCCGGTCAGCCACGAGTATGGCCAACCTGCATATCCCGGGTGGCGTGGGCCATACTACAATGCCCATGCTCAGCAACATGGTTCTCTTCCAAGGCCTCCGTACACCGTTCAGCCTCCATACCCGCCTTCTCACCAGAGTGGCTACTACAGGCCACAATAGGCTGGCTGGGGACATGCCTTCCTCTTTCCTGTCTTGTTTGGTATATGCTACTTGACTATCGTTGCTCCTGTCCTGGAACTTTTCCTGAGGATCGGATCTAGTTAGAGTTCACTGTTCTGTCTTGATGCCCACTTATCATCAAGTTATTCTTTCCTTTGTATTATCGTTGAGTTGTGCTATATTAAGTGAATTCTGTACGTAGCTCTTTTTAAGGATTTTGGGTTGTATAGGGCTGGTTCAGTATATGAGCAATAAATGAAGCTAATTCTCGTTCTCCCTTCCAAACCAGATGTGTGAATGGGGTCAAGGATCCCCTTGAAATTACTACTTTTAAGTTATATGACTTGATCTGAAAAAAAAAAAGTTATATGACTTGACATATTAAGCAAATCCTGCGACTGGTAGATCTATATCAGTTCTACTGCGTGAACGACCACCACCAAAAACATGCCCTTTCTAAGGTTCTATCACAAGTAGAATGTCAAAGAGTATTTATGGGTACTGTAAAGTTGTATTTGGCACATTTTGGAACGTGTTTTGTTTTGCTGCTACTTTTTGCGCGAAGCTCATACATCTTTTTGATTGATGTAACGAATGAATCCCACCTTTGAGAAGGATAAAAAACACACGATCGACATATTTATGGGCCCATGGCAAAAGGACGATCGAAGCATTCGGATCGTTCATCTAGCTTAGTTGCTTCTCAAAATGTCGACTTGATTCAGCATTTTCTCAGACCCCTGCTCCTATACAAAGGGCGGAGGTGGTGAATTGTCGTGCTGAGTTCTCTTCTGTTTTGTTCAAGATATCCTGACAATGGTGAGCACACAGAGCACAAAATTAGGACTGATCGCTTCCGCCAGCTCCTCCTATGTTATGATTGGTATTTCACAGACATGCTGAGAGTGTCTACATTCACTTGTCCCCATTAGAATCGACATAATTGATCCCTTGAAGCTAACGGCACTGGTAAACGAAAATCCCAATAAACTTTGAATGTATGATGCATTGCACTCGGTTGGATGGGAACTCGTGTTTCTGGAATACCAAATTGGATAAAAGCTTTACTAGAGATGCCTCGCGATCATTCAAATTAGGCCCAAAAAGGCTCGAAAATTCCGAAAGATGACAAAGTGTCGTGATTCGCGAATGGATCTCTCTCTACTCAGGGTCGGCTCTCGAGCGAGTCCAAAAATCTATTGAATTTGCCATTGTGATATTTCGGATCCCCCTAGGAACATCGTTTGCAAAAGGAAATAATCCCTCGAAAATATCGCAGGTACGATCTCTATTGAGAGAGCTTCTACGTCCCGACATGAATGACCTATCATTATCATGACTAGGAAGGTGACCTCTGAGTCTAGGGCACAAAAAACTAGAATAAATACGGTAGGAAAATTATCAAAAAAGTGCTAAACTCATTACATTTGTGCTAATTGGTCCTAAATATTTCAATTGAGCCAATTTAATCCTAAATTCAATTGTGTCAATTAATCTCAAGCATTTTGACGATTTATCAATTTAGTTCTAAATATTTTTATAATTTGTCAATTTAGTCATTCCGATCAATTTTGACCGTAAATTGTTGACATGGACAACTTTTTTAAATTTTGTAGAATTTATTTTTTTTCTTTTCTTTTCATTTTTTTTCCAACTCTGTCGCCGACGAGGTCACTAGCTGATCCTCATCAACCACAGGCACGTAAGCCATAGGCGGTAGCCTCTTCGCCCTCACTGGTCACAAGGTAGGGCGTCGGCCCTCGCCCAAATTCAGGCGAGGGTCACTGGTCTAGGGTTGGAAAAAATAAAGAAAAGAAGAAAAATAATAATATAAAAATTTAACGAAATTAAGAAATTGCAAAATTATTCACGTCGACGCCGGCCATTCCACGTAAAACGGCTGGCACTGACTAGATTGCCATGTTAGCGGTTTTAGGCTAAAATTGGTTGAAATGACTAAAATGACAAATCATCAAAAGGTTTATGAATAAATTGGCACAATTGGAATGTTGTAAACTGAATTGATACAAGTATAATAGGTTTATGGCTTTTTTGGTATTTCCCCTAAAATGCCAATGATATTCAGAGTCGAAGAGAAAATAAGGACATAGTGCTGATAACGGGTCAATCCCAATTAAGGTTGCATCATATATATTTTAAAGAATGATTAATTATAGCCTGGTTACATATAGAAACATAAATACAAGAAAGACCCCATAACACATGCAAATTACAAATTAATAAGTACTATCTAACTCCTACGACGGAAACAATAATTCGATAGTGCAATGGAAACAAATAGGGGAAAAGTATCAAAAAAATCCTAAATATTTTACATTGATGACAATTCAATCCTAAACCCGTATTACGGATTTAGGACTGAATTGATATCAAAAAAAGGTTTAGGACTAAATTAATACAAATGCAAAAAGTTTAAAACTTTTCTGACACTTCTCTCAAACAAATAGATTTTTGATGTCCAACGCGACACAATTCTTTTTCCTTTGTTCTAGTAGTTAACCTGCCCGATCCGATGACTAACTCAAAAGTTTATTCAACATCAATAGCGACCAGAACAGGTCGAAAACCAATCAAAACCCAAGCAGACCAATCGAAGTCCCCATCGTCGCGAAACGTCGCCCAGAATCGAATAGCAAATTTGTCAGTGGACTTGCCGTTTAACTTTGCGGTTTCACACGCCACTTTATTCTGCATCTCCACATTTTTTTTTTTGACTCGACGAATCTGCCCAAGATTAAGGTATTTGGTTTCACACTGGCCGACTAGAACTTGAGCATTAACAATAACTTGAAAATTATAAGCACAACATCTCTTTCAAGAATGTTCATGGAAGGAGAAGCGAAAATGATGCGTGACAAAGAGAGATGCCATGGAAAATCGTTGGGTGCTCTATAGATCAACATCATCGGTTTTTGGTATTATTCTTACGACAAAGACTTTGTATATTTAAATATTGACTTCGACAGAGACATCGAGCGGTATAATGGTGAGGAACTTGGGTGTAAATCCTAAGGCCCCCAAATCCCCCATGACCTAGGCCACCGAATAGCCCTGAAACCATAGTCTTTCCACCGCCACCCGCCAAGATCTGATGCCGCAAAGCCGCCTCCGAGAACTGTGTTAGTGGTCTGCCCTAGGAATCAATCAATGTTGATACTCTAATATTAGTTGTGGATTAGGTTGTGTCGGAAAACCGATCTTCACTAAACTTAGGTAGTCATAATGTCTTGCTAGAGACCGCTTATGACTTGTGGGCCAAAAGGGTTTTGTGCACACTGCTAATGTTTAGTGAACCTACAGGGTCGCACACAATCGCGAACGAACTTCATATTTTCTGTGCGCCTTGATCTACTTAAGAAGTAGTTCTTTCTCCTATTTAAATTATCTACGCGGTCGTGCGCGTTATGAGATAACGTTACATGTACGATTGTAAGTGGATAGTTTGACGGGCTCAAATAGCCCGGCCCATTAGGGTTTTCTATGAGACTATATATAGATTGTGAGAGAGTCTCACGTTACTACGCCGACACGTCTCTATGCCGCCAAGGAATGAGAAAACCCTAGAGAGAGTGTCTTCAGGAGAAACTCTAAGATAGAGAAGCGTTCTCTATTCGGCGTTCAAGAAAAGGAACTTCAAGATCTTTCGCTGGCACGTGGATCGTTGGAGAATTCCGTTCGCGTGTGTGGATACCGGTAGAGGCGCAACACTTGGGGTGCTCATTCCGACACAATCGATTGTCGATTTATCTTCGATATGCAAAAGGTACGCTTCGAAATTCCCTTTCGATTTCAATATTCACATGGATCCTGTCTAGGGTTCGATATTCCGCTGCGTTATTTTTCGTTGATGAACCCAACAGTGGTATCAGAGCTACTTGTGAAATATTGAAGTTGAATCGGAAACCCTAATTGATGATACATATGATGTATGCCTGAAGAGTCTAAATTAGGGTTAGATGAATTTGAAATATGAATTGATATGATCAATTCAGAAGGAATGAAGTAGGGATGGATCGATCCTGTTCCGCTCGCGCCGAGGCGGGGCCGGCGTCGCGCTTGGGCGCGTTGCCCGAGACCGAGGCGGCGTCGCGCCTGGGCTCGTTGCCCGAGGCGGAGACGGAACGGCGGGCGGAGATGGTGGCGCGGCGCGTCTGGGCTGTTGCGCGAGGCTGAGACGGCGGTCGGAGACAACGGCGCGTCTAGGTCTGTTGCCCGTGGCGGAGATAGCAGCGCGCCTAGTCTTCCGGCGCGTCGAGGACTCAAGGCGTCCGGCCAGTTGCGTACAGTGAGGGCGCGGGAGGCGGCAGCGACGGATAGTCTTCCGAGAACACAGAATTGAGACTTCTGTTTATGTTTTCGGGACTCTCCTGGGAAAACAGAATTGTGAATTCTGTCTAGGTTTCGGGGGCGCTGCCCCTTGACCCCGCGAGGGGCGCTGCCCCTTCGAACCCCGCTCGCTGACCGGTCAGCGAGACCACCGCAAGGGGCTCTGCCCCTTGACCCCGCGAGGGGCGCTGCCCCTCGACCCCGCAAGGGGGCGCAGCCCCCTTGACCCCTGCATGGATTTGGTCGTTCTCATATGATTGATATTTCTGTGTGATTATAAGTGATGCTTTGTTGATGTTCAGAACATGCATACATTCATCACTGCATAATTATCAAAAGTCCCTAATAAAATTAAGTAATACTTGATGCCTTTCCAATTATACACCTATTAAGACTCGAATCGTCAAAAGATGGGTCTGCCAAAGCAGGGTGTCTTAGACTATTTGAGTAAAATAGGATGGATAATGGTTATCCATATGTCAATATTGGTTTACTTAACAAGGCTATCAAAACGGTTTTGGGCCTTGAGGCATAGTGTTTGGGGATTTGATATGAGATATCAACCCAACAACCAAGAATTGTATTCGATACAATTGACAAAGAGTTGTCTACCTAAATAACTTAGTCTTGAGCGGTAAGCCAAAGCTTACTCGAGTCTTGGTGAAATAAGGATCTTGGTCTACTATACTTAATGGGACACATATTATAAAAGTATAGTGGAATTACAAAATTAACGAACAATTCACTTTGCCTATTTGTTGTAGACAATTGCACATAACTCTGCATCATGCTTTTCACTGCGATCTGTCCTTGAGAAGGACAAATTGAATGGTTCAAACTTTTTTGACTGGTATAGAAGCTTGAGAAGTGTTCTCAAGTGGGAGAAAAAGGATTATGTCCTGGAGCAACCACTCCCTCAGAAGGCATCTCCTTCCAATGCTCCCCATGCTGAAAGGAATGCTTATCAGAAGCATAAATATGTTGTATTGGATGCATCATGTCTAATGTTAGCTGCCATGAACTCAGATCTTCAGAAGCAATTTGAGAAAGTGGATGCCTATGATATGATCATGAACCTGAAAATTTGTTTCAGGAACCAGCACGCACTGAAAGGTTCCCAACGGTAAAGACCTTAATTGAGTGCAAGCTAGCAAGTGGAAGCTCAGTTAGCCCACATGTCATAAAGATGATAGGTTATATTGAAAACCTGGAACGACTGGGCTCTCCCATTAGCCAAGAGTTGGCTACTGACATTATTCTTCAGTCATTGCCTCAAGATTATGACACGTTTGTTATGAACTATAACATGCATAATCTGAATAAGTCTTTGACTGAACTGCATGGGATGCTCAAAACTGCTGAGCAGAATATTAAGAAGGACCCTACCCCTAATGTTCTCATGGTTCAAAAAGGGGAAAGGCTTTAAGAAGCCAGGTAAGGTCAAGGGCAAGGGCAAGGGCATTAAGCCCAAACCCAAATCCAAGACTAAATTGGGTCCGACTGCTGATGATATATGCTTCCATTATGGCGAGAATGGATATTGGAAGAGGAATTGCAAGAAATTTTTGGAGGATCTGAAAAAGAAGGGAAGTGAGACTTCCGCTTCAGGTATTTATGTTATAGAAGTAAGTGTTACTACTAGTTCTACTTCATGGGTATTGGATACCGATTGTGGTACACACATTTGTATGAATGTGTATGGACTAAAACGAAGTAGAACACTTGCAAAAGGTGAAGTATAACTACGTGTTGGAAATGGAGTAAGAGTTGCTGCATTAGCCGTATGAACATATGATGTAGCTTTACCTTCTGGCATGATTTTAGAACTGAATAATTGCTACTATGTACCTGCTATACGCAGGAATATTATTTCTGTTTCTTGTTTGGACAAGGGAGGTTTCTATTTTGATATAAAGAACAATAGTTGTTCGTTTTATCTTAATGGATTATTTTATGGTAGCGCCCATATTGTGGATGGGATATATGTTCTAAATCTTGATGTGCCAATCTATAGTATAAATACAAAAAGGTTTAAATCTAATGATTTGAATCCAACCTACCTATGGCATTGTCGATTAGGCCATATAAACGAGAAACGAATTCACAAGCTTCATAGCGATAGATTATTAAATTCATTTGATTTTGAATCATTTGATATATGTGAATCTTGTTTAGTTGGAAAAATGACAAAAGCTCCTTTTACTAATCAAAGTGAGAGGACATAAGAATTATTGGCCTTTATACATACTGATGTGTGTGGACCACTAAGTTCTACGGCCAGAGGAGGTTATCAGTACTTCATTACATTTACTGATGATTTCAGTAAATATGGATATGTTTACTTGATGAAACATAAGTCCGACTCCTTTGAAAAGTTCAAGGAATTTCAGAATGAAGTACAGAAACTTGGCAAAAATATCAAGGCTCTTCGATATGATCGAGGAGGAGAATATTTAAGCCAAGAGTTCAATGACCATCTCAAAGAGTGTGGAATTGTTTCACAGCTCTCTCCTCCTGGAACACCACAATGGAATGGTGTCTCTGAGAGGAGAAATCGAACTTTGTTAGACATGGTTCGATCAATGATGAGTCATTCAGATCTTCCATTATCTTTCTGGGGATATGCACTCGAGACAGCTGCGTTTACACTAAATAGAAGTCCATCAAAAGCTGTAGAGAAGACACCATATGAGATGTGGACAGGAAAAGTTCCTAGTATGTCTTTTCTAAAGATTTGGGGTTGTGAAGCTTATGTAAAACGTTTACTTTCTGATAAGCTTAGGCCCAAATCTGATAAATGCTTCTTTGTGGGATATCCAAAAGAAACGAAAGGATATTACTTTTACAATCCATTAGAGAACAAAGTGTTTGTTGCTCAAAATGGTGTCCTTTTGAGAAAGAGTTTCTTGCTAAAGGAACCAGTGGGAGTAAGGTAAACCTCGAAGAAGTTATAGTGCCACAAGAGGGTGTTCCAATTCATGAGGAACCTCAATTAGATCTACAAAGAGTTGTAGAGTCTACTCCAGTGGCACCTATAGTTCGTAGGTCTGAAAGAACACATTGTGAGCCTATGAGATATGGTTTTCACATGACAGAACATCGTCATCTATTGTTAATAGAAAACGACGAACCTACGACCTATACAGAAGCTATGATGGGCCCAGACTCCGATAAATGGCTTCAGGCCATGAAATCCGAAATGGACTCAATGTATCAATTCAAAGTTTGGACTTTGATTGATCCACCCGAAGGTGTCAAACCTATAGGGTGCAAGTGGGTTTTCAAGAAGAAAACTGATATGGATGGAAAAGTTCACATCTATAAAGCACGGCTAGTAGCTAAAGGTTTTAAACAAACTCATGGTATTGACTATGACGAGACCTTTTCGCCAGTGGCCATGCTTAAGTCCATTCGGATTATTTTAGCGTTTGCTGCATATTATGAATATGAGATATGGCAAATGGATGTAAAGACAGATTTCCTTAACAGAAATTTAGAGGAGGATGTGTACATGACACAACCTGAAGGCTTTACATCACCAGATAACACTGGGAAGATATGCAAGCTTCAACGTTCTATTTATGGGTTGAAGCAGGCATCACGGAGCTGGAATATTTGTTTCGATGAAACTGTCAAAGAGTTTGGCTTCATTAGAAACAAAGAAGACGCTTGTGTATACAAGAAGTCTAGTGGGAGTGCAATTGTGTTTCTAGTGTTGTATGTGGATGACATACTACTCATTGGAAACGACGTTCCTATGCTTCAGTCAGTTAAGACATCGCTAGGAAAATTTTCTCTATGAAGGACATGGGAGAGGCAAACTATATCTTGGGGATCAGGATCTATAGAGATAGATCTAAGAGACTTATTGGACGGAGTCAAAGTACATATGTTGACAAAGTCATCAATAGGTTTAATATGCAAGACTCCAAGAAAGGTTTTCTCCCGATGACACATGGTATAAGTCTTTGCAAGACTCAGTGTTCTTCAACACAAGATGAGCGAGACTGCATGAGTAGGATTCCTTATGCATCGGCTGTGGAATCCATCATGTATGCTATGTTGTGCACTCGTCCTGATGTTGCTTATGACTTATGATCGTAGTCAGGTTTTGTCTTTTGCATGAATGGTGGAGCGGTATGCTGGAAGAGTTCCATGCAGAATACTCTTGCAGATTCTACGACAAAAACTGAGTATATGTGATATACATTTTCATTGTTCGTTAATAACATATATATTATGTTTGATTTCGATTTGATTTCAGTATATGATTGAATGCGAAATCTTTATCCCCTGAATATTGAATATCCTTAATAGATAATCAAATACGTGATTTGATTGTGAAACTCTATTAATAGAGTGGATATTAATATTCTAAATGTCCCTAGTCAATTGCTATTGTGCATTGGGACGCAAATGGCGTTTGAGACTAGCATGTGAGTCAACTGATGACCAAGTTTCACGGGTCATGAATATAGAGATATAAAGTTGATCACATGGAATACATGTTTGAGAACATTGTATTGGACCGACCCGCTATGAGAATACTGTAGGATTGTTATATAATGTCATCAGTATTTCTCATCACAACTATAGAGTATAGTCCTTTGACCTGAGTCTGCCATGGTTTACTAGACGTGGATTGGCGTGCTTTAACATTGCCAAACGTCAGCCGTAACAGGTGATTATAAAGGTAATGGCTGGGCATGTCATGAAGCGTGCTGAGTGATGTGTGTAGACAAGATGGGATTTGTCCCTCTCATATAACGAGGGTATGATTTCCTGGCCTCCCGTAGAGTTGAGACTGTGAAATGCATGGCCATGCTCAAGTGGGTTGAAGAGTCAACTACTTGTTTTGACAGTCTAACTGCGGTATCGGGAAAATGAGTTTAAGCTATATAAGGATGATACTTGTCCTGCCTTATGCTTAACTCGGAAATCAAGTGACAAAGGGACTTAGTTTATTTGATTGATTCTAGTGCAAGTGGGAGATTGTTAGTGGTCTGCCCTAGGAATCAATCAATGTTGATACTCTAATATTAGTTGTGGATTAGGTTGTGTCGGAAAACCGATCTTCACTAAACTTAGGTAGTCATAATGTCTTGCTAGAGACCGCTTATGACTTGTGGGCCAAAAGGGTTTTGTGCACACTGCTAATGTTTAGTGAACCTACAGGGTCGCACACAATCGCGAACGAACTTCATATTTTCTGTGCGCCTTGATCTACTTAAGAAGTAGTTCTTTCTCCTATTTAAATTATCTACGCGGTCGTGCGCGTTATGAGATAACGTTACATGTACGATTGTAAGTGGATAGTTTGACGGGCTCAAATAGCCCGGCCCATTAGGGTTTTCTATGAGACTATATATAGATTGTGAGAGAGTCTCACGTTACTACGCCGACACGTCTCTATGCCGCCAAGGAATGAGAAAACCCTAGAGAGAGTGTCTTCAGGAGAAACTCTAAGATAGAGAAGCGTTCTCTATTCGGCGTTCAAGAAAAGGAACTTCAAGATCTTTCGCTGGCACGTGGATCGTTGGAGAATTCCGTTCGCGTGTGTGGATACCGGTAGAGGCGCAACACTTGGGGCGCTCATTCCGACACAATCGATTGTCGATTTATCTTCGATATGCAAAAGGTACGCTTCGAAATTCCCTTTCGATTTCAATATTCACATGGATCCTGTCTAGGGTTCGATATTCCGCTGCGTTATTTTTCGTTGATGAACCCAACAAACTGTCCTCATCGCCGACTCCGCTACCTCCCCGGTTCATCCACCGCCAACCTCCCCATCCTTGGATATCCACGGCGAGGTTGTGATGATCTCCGGCAACCTCGGATCGAGGTCGTGGGAGCTCATTGACAAAGCGAGGAGGGAGGCGGTAATTGCTTTGAAATGCAATCCGGTGCCTAACTTGAAATTACAAAACTAGAGGTACAAACTCTTTACTTCCCGGCTATCGGCCGTGCGGGGGTTCCCTGGGTTACCAAAAAAAAAAAAAAAACTCTTGGTTTAGTGTACGTGTAGAATGCAAAAACATTTTCCTAGTAATGCAATACCCGCCAATTGCCCATGCATTCAATGTGGGACGGGCAGGCGAACGCCTTGCCGGAAGATGATATGTTGCCCGCACTCGGAGCAATAGGGCCGATTCATCTCCGATCTATGGAATCATGTGTGATTCCTCGTGAGGTCCACGTGATCCCATAACTCCTCTGCACCGCCTATACATACCGTTAAGAACTACTAGTTTTTCCTACGAGCATGTGCACGCTGGAGAGAGTACATCGTACCGTGTCGCGTTGGGAAAAGTACAGAGAAAAACATATGATTTAGGCAACTTCGCTGCAGTTTCCCCAACCCTTCGGCCAAACGCGCATGCCTTTCTCAATTCTTCCGTGAAACGGCACGTCAACTTCCCACAACCTTCACTCCACCTTCCATCACATGTCTCGACTTTCCCCCTATCCCAATATAAAAACTTCCGGTCCGTATCTGTTGACCCTTACTCTCATTCCTCTCCATATATACACAATTCCACGCCCCTTCGCCTGTTCACAATACACACAAAACACCACAGACAGACATCTTTCTCCCTCTTTGCACGTCTCTCTTTTAAGTCTTCTCTCCATTCCTGTTCCGAGGGTGATCGAACATGGGGAACTACATTTCGTGCGCGTTCATCACGCCTCCTTCCATGAAGAGCAGCTCGAGGATCGCGAGGGTCATCTTCCCAGGCGGGGAGATCAAGCAGTTCCACGAGCCGGTCAACGCGGCCGAGCTCATGCTGGAGTGCCCGGGCCACTTCCTCGCGAGCTCCCGGTCCCTGCACGTCGGGCGGCGGTTCTCCGCACTCGGCGCAGACGAGGAGCTGGAGCTCGGCGACGTCTACATCATGTTCCCCATGCGGAGGGTGAACTCTGTGGTCGTGGCCGGCGACATGGCCGTGATGTTGATGGCCGCGAGCTCGGCCACAAAGAGGATATCTGCTGGGGCTAAGGTCCGGGTGTCACCCGAGTCCGCCAGGGAGGCACAGGAATCACCCGAGGGGGGAGCCGCCGCCACTGACGAGACGAGGCCGAGGCTAGAAGAAGTGGAGGGGTTCCCCCTGGCGGAGTACAAGCACAGGCTGGCCGTGTGCAGGTCAAGGAGGCCTCCGTTGGAGACCATAAAGGAGTAGGCCGTTCTATCTGTTAGAGATATATATTAGAGAAATCGATTATATCTCTAATATATATCTCTAACACTATCAAGGTGAAGAAGCATATGGAGAAAGTTTACCTTAGTCTGCTGCTCTCATGCAACTTTTTGGCTTAGCTAGAGGAAGGAAATTTACTCAGGTGGGACTTGGAGATCAATCTCTCTCCATGTACATATAAAATTTTCAACTTTTATCCTTTTGGGTATGGTGTGAATCGCATTGGCTGTATGCATAAAGAGCAAAGGGAAAGACATTAGGATGTTTTCGCGTGTTGTAGTTGAACAGTTGAACTCTAATCTAATCAAATGATTATCATTCCACTCGGTTACTTGTTTGCTGAAGATTCTTCTCATGCCAACTGTCTGTTTTGTTCGGCGACTGTTGTTCTAACTTGTCTTTATTTTCTAAACCCAAGAAAATGAAGAGATTCCATTTTGTAATCTTTCTTTATCTTTCATTCTTTTTGGGGTTCTAGTTAGCATCTTTGATAATGAAATCCGAGACTTTTACGAGAACGGAAGACAGCGGAAAAGTATGAGTACGAGAGAGCTGTCCAAAGTTGACCGTAAAAGGAAGCTTCGGTTAAGACCACGCGGGTGCCGGCAGTCCGCGGGCGCTACCCGGAGGAAGACCCACTTGCTTTGCTTGGGGCTTTGACTAGGACCGAGTAGGAACACGTTTTGGAAAAAAAATTTGGGGTCCCAAAAGTACCGAAACAACCCCAAAATGCACCGACGGATGAGTTGTGGTTTAAGGGGGTGAAGTGTCACTCGAACCCACGCTGTTAACTGACCGGTGAGAATTAGCGGGATTCAAGCTACAGCGTCATCATTTGCGGGAATCGAAATATTTGCAAGATCAGGCTCACAGTCGAGCTCCCTTATGCCTCTGCACTCGAGGGCCAATCTCCGTCTGGCCAGGGAAAACTTTTGCACGTCTCCATTACTTTTTGGGAGGCCTACGCTGCTTCTTCTATCACCCTAATAGAAATCTTTAGAGGCTGTCAAAACCCTATACTTATTTGTTACCAAATCAATTAATTGAACGAGGATGAATTTTTTTTTTCTTTGAATCATCCTATCGACGGGGCTTCGTGGGTCAAATTTATTGTTACGACCTTCATGATCGATGGGCTTGTTTAAGCGTTCTGTTGGGTAGGCCTTATGGGTTAATTGTATTGTTATAACTTGATTTGGGCCATTCGTTTTTTTATGTTTAGGCTTAGATTTTGGGCCCGGTGTCTGACGTAGCTAGCAAGGATCACCTAGAGGGAGGTGAATAGGTGATCTAAAACTTTTGATCAATTTTTAAAGCGAAAACAAATTATCAAGATTAAAATCTGAAAAACATTTAGATTTTGAGCAGACTTTATAGATGATGTGCTAGTGTGCAGTATAAAAGATAGAACAAGAGTTTAAGGATAGAAAAACTGCACACAAGAAATTATAGTGGTTTGGCTTAGATCAAGCCTACATCCACTCTCCCACATTGACAACTTGCCGGCTGGATTTCACTATGTGATAAAAAATGATTACAAGTTTTGAGTAATATCACTTGGTGAATGATAAAACTCTCTATCTCACACAATCACTCTTACAAAATGTTCCTAAAGATTTCAGTGTTTGGCTCAGGAAAGACAAGTAGTAGAATCGGAGTATGCTCAGACTTTAGATTTGTTGATTCTTGATTTCGTTCATTACCTTCTACTCCTCATTAATCTTTTTTTATACTCCTCCACTTCCAAACTAGCCGTTTGACAGTCTTTAGATGAACATCTTCCAATCTTCAACTTGAATAGATTTTGTATAAAATTGATTGAGTAGCCGTTAATTGACAAAATCTGAATCCCGCTGAATCTGGTCGCCATATAACCAGAATCTTGATTTTCATAAGTAGAGCTTTATCTGTTGTGATATATATATAGACACACATACACACACTTGCCTTAATATTTGATTGTCAATCAATTATATCCTTTTAAGATTGAGTCAATCAAAATTTTCCTTCTGTGAAATTCACATCATATCACTAGCTGTTATATTCGTTCTGAATAATTTTTGGTTCTTGCTTTACATTCAGAACTTAAGCCAATGTGCATCTTAAGTAAGGTCTGAATCTTTCAGAAATAGAGTATGAAGTTCTCTATCTACTTAATGTATCGTCTGTGTGACTTTTTCAGTAAAGTTTGAACTTCTCGTTCTGAAAGCCATAAAGTTTGAAATTTTCCTTCTGGTCCTCATAAAGTATGAGTGTCTGGAAAGTTTAATTCTCTCGAAATAACTTTTTCCAGAATATATTTACCTGAATCAAAATACTTCAGAGCACGTGTCAGACGTACAATATTAACATTGATAGTTTTGTCAACTTCAAAATCTATTAGGAAGTTTCCTCAACAGCGTCAACAGGTGGCAAGGGTCGAATCGTGAAAAGTGGCCAAAAATATGTCAAAAAAGTCAATTTCGAGGCCGAAAACAGCCTCCCCTCGAGCTCTGGATGAGCTTTTGAAATTGTTCTTACAAGTTTAACTTTTAATCACTACAAAAAAACTGCTTTTTTCCGACGAAATTTCCAACGAAAAATTTGGAAAAATTCGTTGGAAAACGAATTTCCAACGATAAAAAATTCGTTGGTAATAGGTCGTTGGAAATTTTTCCAACGAAAAATTTCAATTTTCGTTGGAAATTTGCGACGAATTTTATTTCGTTGGAAAATTCGTTGAAAAACTCGTGGCTAAATTCGTTGGAAAAATTACAAAAAAAAAATTTTGTCGAAAAATCGTGGAAATTTTTTTTCCAACGAAAAATTTTTCGTTGGAAAAATTACAAATTTTTTTTTGTTCGAAAAATCGTGGAAATTTTTTTCCAACGAATTTTTTTTTTTCGAATTTTTTTTGAATTTTTCTTTTTCGGAAATTTTATTTCGAAAAATCGCCCTCGCCGCCGGCAAGGGCCAGCCTCGTCGCCGGCGAGGGCCAGCATCGTCGCCGGCGAGCTCGGCCCTCGCCGGCGACGAGCTCGAGCTCGCCCAGATCTGGGCAAGCTCGACCCTCGCTGGCGACGAGGTTTGGTAGCGTCGGGGGCGGCCCTGGATGGCGGCGGCGGAGTCTTGGTGTCCATGGCGCCGGAGCCGGAGCCGGAGCCGGAGGAGGAGGGGGCGCAGTGGGGGAGGAGGCGGGAGAGGCCGCGGACCACCTCGTCCTTGAGGGCGGAGAAGAAGCCCTGCTGCTTTCTCTCCATGGGGAGGAAGGACCAGGCTCTCGGCGCGAGGAGAGAGGGAGGGAGGGAGGGGGAATGATGGGTCTGCTACGGTTCTAGTAGAGAGAGAGAGAGAGGCAGGGGAAGGAAGGAGGAGCGGCGAAGGAGGCGAGCTCATGGAGAGAGAGCGAGAGCGAGAGGGCGAAGGAGAAGGGGGCAGCGGGGGAGGAGGCGGAGGGGGAGACAGAGGGCGAAGGAGAAGGGGGCAGCGGGGGAGGAGGCGGAGGGGGAGACAGAGGGAGAAGGAGAGAGAGAGAGAGAGAGAATGACTTTTGAAATTGAACGAGCGCGAAAATGTAGTAGGGTTTTTCGTTGCAAAATTCGTTGGAAAATTGTACACACTAAAATAATTGCCGAAAAATTGAAATTCGTTGGAAAATTCGTTGGAAATTTCCAACGAAAACATTTTAGTTGGAAATTTCCAACGAAAAAAAAATTCGTTGGAAATTTCCAACGAATTTTCCAACAAATTTGAATTTCCGGCAATTATTTTAGTGTGTATAATTTTCGTTGGAAAATTGGTTGGAAATTTCCAACGAATTTTCCAACGAATTTCAATTTTCCGGGAAATTATTTTAGTGTGTACAATTTTCGTTGGAAAATTCGTTGGAATTTCCAACGAATTTTCCAACGAAAATTGTACACTATGAAAAAATTGCTGAAAAATTGAAATTCGTTGGAAATTTCGTTGGAAATTTCCAACGAATTTTCCAACGAATATAAAAAATGCCGAATAAAATCAATTTTTTTAAATCGTTGGAAATTTCCAACGAAAATTGTACACTATGAAAAAATTGCCGAAAAATTGAAATTCGTTGGAAATTTCGTTGGAAATTTCCAACGAATTTTCCAACGAATATAAAAAATGCCGAATAAAATCAATTTTTTTTAAATCGTTGGAAAATTCGTTGGAAATTTCCAACGAAAATTGTACACTATGAAAAAATTGCCGAAAAATTGAAATTCGTTGGAAATTTTGTTGGAAATTTCCAACGAATTTTCCAACGAATATAAAAAATGTCGAATAAAATCAAATTTTTTTAAATCGTTGGAAAATTCGTTGGAAATTTCCAACGAATTTTCCAACGAAAATTGTACACTATGAAAAAATTGCCGAAAAATTGAAATTCGTTGGAAATTTCGTTGGAAATTTCCAATGAATTTTCCAACGAATATAAAAAATTCCGAATAAAATCAATTTTTTTTAAATCGTTGGAAAATTCGTTGGAAATTTCCAACGAAAATTGTACACTATGACGAAATTTCCAACGAATATAAAAAATACCGAATAAAATCAATTTTTTTTAAATCGTTGGAAAATTCGTTGGAAATTTCCAACGAATTTTCCAACGAAAATTGTACACTATGAAAAAATTGCCGAAAAATTGAAATTCGTTGGAAATTTCGTTGGAAATTTCCAACGAATTTTCCAACGAATATAAAAAATGCCGAATAAAATCAATTTTTTTTTAAATCGTTGGAAAATTCGTTGGAAATTTCCAACGAAAATTGTACACTATGACGAAATTTCCAACGAATATAAAAAATACCGAATAAAATCAATTTTTTTTAAATCGTTGGAAAATTCGTTGGAAATTTCCAACGAAATTTCCAACGAAAATTGTACACTATTAAAAAATTGCCGAAAAATTGAAATTCGTTGGAAATTTCGTTGGAAATTTCCAACGAATTTTCCAACGAATATAAAAAATGCCGAATTAAATCAATTTTTTCAAAAAGTTGAAAAATTCGTTGGAAATTTCCAACGAATTTTTTTTTCGTTGGAAATTTCCAATGAATTTTCCAACGAAAATTGTACACTATGAAAAAATTGTCGAAAAATTGAAATTCGTTGGAAATTTCCAACGAATTTTTCAACGAATATAAAAAATGCCAAATTAAATGAATTTTTTTTTAAATCGTTGGAAATTACCAACGAATTTTGCGACGAAAATTTTTCGTTGGAAATTTCCAACGAATTTTCCAACGAAAACATTTTCGTTGGAAATTTCCAACGAATTTTTCCATTCATTGGAAAATTTGTCGCAAATTTGCGACGAAAATTTTTCGTTGGAAAATTTTCGTGGCAAAAATCCGTTTTTTTTGTAGTGAATCTAGATCAAAAGTTATAATCCTTGAAGTTGAGGTGCGAGACATTCATTTGTTCGAATGCAATTTGTAGATTCGAATGCAGTAACATGTTAATGACATTAGAAATATAATAACAAGTATGGTATTTTTCATTTCTGATAAGAAAAATAAATGTTTGGGACCCCAACCGGACCGGTATAGTTTGATCCGAACCGCTCATTGACTGGCCCAGTCTTTTCGTGTCATGCCGGAAAACACCTCGAGGTCTGGCTAGTGTTCAGCCCAAACGTCACAATCATACATTCACGGATCTGCCAAACAAAGTTGCCTTGACAAATATTCACTTATATCTCATTAATAGGAAGCGTTACATTCTCGCCAATTTATTTACATGCTTGTTAATTAAAGTTGCCTTCGCACTATTTCCCAAACTCGAACGAATATAAAATGTAAGTATGCATATCTACATGTAAGTTGATTCTATTTTTGAAATCTAATCGAGAACGAACAGATACGAGATGGGCCAATTTCTGCATCCCTTTGAATTTACTAAGCAAATCACCTCATAATCGCAAAATTTGACCGACTATTTATCAAGGTTTGCTCGTATTTTCCAGCTCTCAAGCTCCGCTTCTTGTTCTCAAAGAAACATGCAAAAAAAGAGAATGAAAATCTTTGCTCTCAATGAAGTTGTCTTTATTCGTTGGTGTTTCTTGATATATATACCTATTGTGAAATGCTAAGCAAACTACTAAACCTTCTAAAAATGTTTTTATATTCCTTATAAGTTGTTTTAACTGAGAAAATAGTTTGTATTTGACAAGTTATGCGAATCATTATAACCGTCATTCTACAATAAACAAGTCGATTATGTACCTGATATACTGTTGTTATAGATTATTTGAAAAGATAAATTATTACAGTCATATGGCACAACTATCAATCAAATTATGCATGAAAAGCGAGTTCAGTGGCTAGTTGGATATATGATCTTTCAAAATTCTCGTGGAAAAGTTGAAGAATGTAATTGAAAAAGTGACGTCCTTTACATAGAGGATAAAAATTAAGCCGACGAGTTTCAATGCAAGATATACCACGCCAAATCTCGATAATAAGCATACTGCTTAAAAGAAAAACCAGTCATCTCGAATGAATGAGGCCATGTATACAGAGCAAGATACATCGATATGAGCATTTTGGGAGACGTGCTATTTTTCACATAACGTAATGTTCTACGAATTTGCTGGATTTATGAATGACATGAATCAAGAGACTCATCTTCTGCATCACCGCATTTGTTCTCGGACGACAGCATCATCATCTCCCTTGACATTTCACTCTCGTCGACGCTCCTCTGTTGTCCTGTATGAGATTAGGTATCTGTTCAGATACATTAACTCTAGCAGATCCACGGACGAGCGAACCCTGTGGGCTAAGCAAGTAGGCATGCATGAAAAGGGAACAAATGGTCGGTAATTTGAACGTCACCTCGCGTTCTTCGAGCTCGTTCTAAATGACACTCTTAAAGTCTCGCGGATAACCCCACACAGATGGTTGCTTAATTAATGTTGTTTAGCAGATTCTCATGACTCGGTAACATGCGTACGTAGTTAATTACTCCCGGTTTTCTGTTCTCTGCTCCTGTAAATCCTATTATTCCTATCCTCCATGCACGCATGCGTAGAGCTTTCATGACGGTTGAATCTTTGAGGATGACCCAACAAACACAGAAATCACAGTCACGAAATTACTAACCCCGGCTCTATAAATAGCGGCCCATGCGCTTGGCCTCTTCACTCATTCACATATAGCCTCTCTTTAGAACCCACAGAAGATCCCAACTAGCTAGTCATCACCCGATAGAAGAAGAAGACATGGGCGGCAAAGGAGGCGGAGGCGGTGGCGGCAAGGGCGGTGGCGGCAAGGGCGGCGGCGGGGGTGGCGGAAAGGGCGGTGGTGGTAGCGGAGGAGGAGCGAGAGGTGGAGGCGGGGCCGGGAAAGGAGGCGGCGGCAGCGGAGGCATGATGGTGGCGCCGGGAAGTGGGGGTTCGGAGCATATTTCGAGGGGTTGGTTCGAGAGTAACCCGCAGGGTTACTTCGCTGGTCTCCACGACAGCTCCAAGGGGAACAAATGAGAGAGATTACGTTGATCAGTTGACTAAAGTTTGATCTAGGAGTGTTGAAACAAGTTTGAATATAATAAATCAACACCTTTATCTCTTTATCAAGCCTCGCTCTCTCTCTCTCTCTCTCTCTCTCTCTCTCTCTCTCTCTCTCTCTCTCTCTGTTACAGGGTTCTTCATCAAGCTTTCTACTAGCGATTGAACCTGAGTTTTTGGTCATGATCTTAAATCTTACGAAATTAATTTAAACTTTTGACCATAATCAAGTGAATTTAGTAGATGATTATCGTTTGTTATAGGGTGTCTTTCTTTAAAGATTGAACAATATGAAGAGGAAAAAATTGACAGAAAGCTGATTTTCTTAGTATTATTAAGAATGATTTATTGAGAATAAAAAAACAGTTGACAAACTGTTCGGTTTCGAATTGTTCAACAAGTGCCCTTTGAACACTTAACTAATAGAGTTTGCTTTTCTTTAAAGGCGGGTTAGGGCAACAAATTATGTCCGGCCTCAAGGCTCGGTCCAAAATGAGCCCGTTCAAAGATCACCTTCAATTAAAAAGTGTTTTGTTAATCCATGCCTATGTTGGCATACGATTAGAATTTCTTAATAACGAAATTAAAACACCTTCTAGTGACTTGGCAAATATTATTATGTATATCGGCTGTTAAAATCTTATCTTTCCATTACCAAACCGGTCAACCTAAAAGGATGAATTTCGATACTTGACTATACGTATTTAGACTTCTAATACTATTTATACACATTATAAGGATGCTAGTTTTTCTATAGAGAGACTGGTGAGTATCAGATAGGCCATGTACCTTTTCAAATCGATCGCTGCCTCCATGAGACTGCCATTACCTTGCCGTGCGCCTGTACGTGTGTGCATGTGCGCGTGAGAGAGATATTTAGTGGAAATTTTTGTTTTGAAAGATTTTAAAATGAGAAACAATGTAAATAAATGACATTTTCTGTTTAGTTTATATCCTCGCGATGCTTTCAAGAATGGGGCCATGGCTAGTAATCTGAAAAGGGAACTGAAAAAGTTTAGGCTCGGACCTCACAAGCGGTATGCGAATCGCTTGTAACTATGATTCTATAATAATGTAATTGATCAAGTATCGAATATACTGTTGCGGTCGATTGTTTCATAGCATAGATTGTTATAAGTCATATTACACGACTATTATAAAATTCCAAATGAAGAGCGAGTTTAGTGGCTAGCTGGATAATGACCTCTCAAATTCTATTTCGCAATAGTTGAAGAACCAAATCGAGAAAGCGGGTGTACTTTATATTAGAGGATAAGAATAAAACCGACGAGTTTCGAGGCAAGATATATCATGCCAAACCTCAATAACAAGCCTACTGCTTACAAGAAAAACCTTTTATCTTGAATGAACGTGGGCATGTGTACAAAGCAAGATATATCGATATGAACAATATGAGACACGCTATTTTTCCAAGCATACTTCTTCGAGTTTGTTAAAAATGACACACTTAAAGTCTCGTGGATAACCCCACACAGATGGTTGCTTAATTAATGTTTGTTTAGCAGATTCTCATGACTCGGTAACATGCGTACGTAGTTAATCACTCTCGTTTTTTCTTTTCTCTGTTCCTGTAAATCCTCTTATCCCTATCCTCTATGCACGCATGCGTAGAGCTTTTATGAAGGTTGAATCTTCGAGGATGACCAACAAACAAAGAAATCACCATCACGAAATTATCAACCGCCGCTCTATAAATAGCAGCTCATGCGCTTGGCCTCTTCACTCATTCGCATATAGCCTCTCTTCAGATTACACAGAAGATCACAACTAGCTAGTCAGATACCCGGTCGGGCATGGACGGCCAAGTAGGCGGTGGCGCTAAGGGCAGCGGCGGAGGGGCCGGAAAGGGCAGTGGTGTTGGCGGAGGAGGACCAACAGATGCGGGCGGGGCTGCAAAAGGAGGTGGCGGCAGCGGAGGAACAATGGTTGCGCCGGGAACTGGGGGTGCGGTGCATATTTCGAGGGAATCGTTCGAGAGCAACCCACAGGTTTACTTTGCTGGTCTCCACGACAGCTCCAAGGGAAAGAAATGAGAGAGCTTGTTGATGAGTTGATCTGAAGGAAGATGTAGGAGTGGTGGATCAAGTTTAAAATTAAATAAATAAAGACCTTTATGTTTTAATCAAGTCTCTTTTTCTCTCTCTCTCTCTCTCTCTCTCTCTCTAGTATATGGTTGATCAAGCTTTTGCTATTTGCAATTATATGTTTCACTCTCTTTTGCGGAACGAGATGCAATGTAGTGTAGTAGGTAGTGGGATTGCATTAGCGGTTTGAACCTGAGTTTTTGGGTATCGTCTTCACTCCTACGAAATCAATTCTATATTTTAACCAAATGTAAGTAAATTTATTCTTCGATTATCCTTCACAAAATCATTTCAACTATAGTAATTTGACGAAGACTTGTCCTTGTTATTTGCTCTTCTTATTATTATTTATTCTTTAAAGAACAACACTACGTAGAAAACCATCATTAAGCTCAACCAGGTTTAACTATTGCCAAGTCAAATAACAAGGACAAGTCTTCGTTAAAGTGTGGGCATCGATACCGCCGATAAGTGTGTTTCACAACAACTAGTAATTTGTGCGTCGGCGACTGGAAAACCTGGTACATGCACTAGAGTCCTGTGTAAGGCTTTGATAGACCTCTATCCGAGCACTGGGAGTCAATGCAAGGGCACCTGGATCCCAAGTGTGGCCTTGATAGACCTGAGCATGGGCACCGTGCTCCCGGACCTAGCCTCGATGGATCTGGGCGTGGCATTTGTGGACACAGGCCTGGGTGTTGGGGATCCGTGCTCGAGTACTGGGATCTCGGGCTTGGGTGCCATGGCATTGGGCAAAGGCACCGAGTTTTTTGGCCCTACCTCAATGGACCCGAGCGCGAGAACCAGGGGCCCGGACTTAGCCTCGATTGACTTGGGCACGAGCGTTGTGGATTTAGGCATATGCACTAGAGTCCCAGGCCTAGCATTGATGGACCAAGGCCCGGGCGCCAGAGACCTAGTCCTAGATGTCGGGGACCCAAAAACTAGCATTGGGGTTTTCGTGCCCAAGCGTAAAATTTCGGGTCTATGTGTCGATATCTAGTCATATTTTGGAAAATGATTTTCGATTTTATAAAAATCATTTTCCTTAATTTAAGCATGGATTTTTCATTGACTAGAAAAACATTTTTCATTGACTCATTTTCCCAAGTGAATCAAAGGCTGAAACACATTTTCCCAGAAAATATTTTTAGCGAAACAAACGGAGCCTTAATTTCCGTCCTCATGATGCTTCCAAGGAAAGGCCCACGTCGGGATTTTTGGCTCATTTAATTTTCTAATATGGACCTCTGGGCTTGAGCATGTCTAGGTTCAAAATGGGTCGGACCAGCTCGTTTTTTGTTTTTTGAATTTCCTAACATATAACTATTGTGAAATAACAACCAACTACTAAACCATTTTTATATCCCTTATTGAATTATTTAACTGAGAAAATAGTTTGTATTTGACAAATTATGCCAATCATTATAACTGTGATTCTATAATTTTGTAATTTATTAAGTATCGAACATACTATTGTGGTTGATTGTTTCATAAATTATTATAGTCGTATTACTAGACTATAATAACAATTAAACCGGCGAGTTTCCATGCAAAACATATCGAGCCAAATCTAAATAACAAGCATACTGCTTCCATGAAAAACCCTTTATCTAGAATGAATGTGGACATGTGTACAAAGCAAGATATATTGATATGAACAATATAAGACGGGGCTATTTTTCGGATATATCATATTTTTATGCGGTTGGCGAGATTCCGAATGAAACGATTAAAAAGACTATTATCCCAATCAAACTCATCTTCTACAACACCACATATCCTCGCCCACGACTCCATCCACTAACTGCCCTATATCTTCTTGGACGAGGACATCGTCATCTTCCCTGACGTTTCTTTCTCGTCGACGTTCCTCTTTAGTCCTGCATGGAACTTAGGTATTTTTTCAGAGACACTAACTCCGGCAGATCCACGGACCGGGGAACCATGTTGGCTAAGCAAGTACGCATGCATGGAAAGGGAACAAACGGTCGGTAATTTGAACGTCGCCTCGCATTCTTCGAGCTCGTTCTAAATGACAGTGTTATCTCGCGGATAGCCCCACAGACGGTTGCTTGATTAATGTTGTTTAGCAGATTCCCATGACTCGGTAACATGCGCACGTAGTTAATCACTCCCGTTTTTCTGTTCTCTGTTCCTGTTAATCCTTATTCATATCCTCTATGCACGAATGCGTTCAGCATTTATGACGGTTGAATCTTCGAGGATGACCCAACAAACAAAGCAATCACAATCCCGAAATTATCAACCGCGGCTCTATAAATAGCGGCTCATGCGGTCGGCCTTTTCACTCATTCGCATATAGTCTCTCATCAGATTCCACAGGAGATCACAACTAGCCAGTCGATAACCGGTCGAAGGCATGGACGGCCAAGTAGGTGGTGGCGCTAAGGGCGGCGGCAAAGGTGATGAAAAGGGCAGTGGTGGTGGCGGAGTTGGACCAACAGGCGCAGGCGGTGGTGGCGGAGTTGGACCAACAGGTGCAGGCGGTGGTGGCGGGGCTGCAACAGGAGGTGGTGGCGGGGCTGCAACAGGAGGTGGTGGAACAATGGTTGCGCCTGGAACTGGAGGTGCGGTGCATATTTCAAGGGAATCGTTCGAGGCTAACCCACAGGGTTACTTTGCTGGTCTCCATGAGACCTCCAAGGGTAAGAAATGAGAGAGCTTGTTGATGAGATGATCTGAAGTAAGATGTAGGAGTGGTGGATCAAGTTTGAAATTAAATAAAGACTTTTATCTTTTAATTAAGTCTCTCTCTCTCTCTCTCTCTCTCTCTCTCTCTCTCTCTCTAGTATATGGTTCATCAAGTTTGTCATTTGCAATTATATGTTTCCCTTTCTTTTGCGGGATTAGATGCAATTTAGGTAGTGGGATTGTATCATCGGTTTGAACCGGAGTTTTGGGCCTTTTCTTCAATGCTACGAAGTCAATTCTAACATTGAGCAAAAGAAAGCAAATTTAATCCGTCGAATTTCGTATGCAAAATCCTTTTAACTATATTCCTAAGAATTGGATGGCCGGTACGGTGGCCCTAGTGATTATGAAATACACTTATTGGCGGTATGGATACCTTCTGCTCTTCAAATTCTCGTATTTCACTTCAACGAAGACTTGTCCGGGTTATGTGACTTGGGAATATTCAATTCCGGTTGAGATGGATGGTGATTATCCTTTTACGGAGTCCCTTATAGATTAAACAATAATATCCAGAGCAAATAGCTTGTAAAAACCTAATTTTTTTGTTGATGTGGAGAAAAAGGTTATTTCTGCTTAGAGAAATGCCTTTTCAGAATTTCGAAAATTTAGCAAGAGTAAAATTGGAAAAATAAAAAAATGTATCAACATTTCGAAAATGCTAATGGTCAAATATGGTCGATATTAATGATGATCAGCCCTTGTTATGTGGAGTCGTTATTTAAAGATCAAACAATGTTATGAAGAGCAAAAAGCTGACCTTCTTTTGGATATACATTTGATTACTAAAATGATGTTAAGTATTTTTGTGCATGGCTAGCCTGAGCTTTACTTCTGAGTTGGTAACCTCATTTGCTAAATATGATAAGATCTGATGCACGTTTCACGTTCTTACCTTGGCTTTTGATGTCCCCCTACCAAATCCGCCTCCAAAAGTAAACTCAAAATGTCCTCGAATTATTGATTCTTTTAGTTAAGATTTTGATCAGATACAAAATAATCGATGCTCGATCTAGTGGTACTTTTATTAGGATTCTATTTATTGTTGTAGAACTCCTATTTGTGATCATGTAGTTGCTCTTCGGGTGGCTGTAAGACGGACGGCCGCCTATAGATGGTAGGGTAGGGTGAGTGAACAAAATGCCGTGCATTTAAACTATTTACATATCTCCTCGATCATTAAGTAAACCAATCTGTTTAACTTCTCGCACGTGATTAACCAAAGTTATCGATCTCAAAAGGACTCTTAAGATCGGCGCGAAAAATGTCAAGAAAGTCCTAAACTTTTTGCATTGGTGCCAATTGAGTCCTAAACTTTTTTTTTATGTCAATTGTATCCTAAACCTTTTGTTTTTGTGGAGTCGTTATTTAAAGATCAAACAATTTTATGAAGAGCAAAAAGCTGACTTTCTTTTGGATATACATTTGATTACTAAAATGATGTTAAGTATTTTTGTGCATGGCTAGCCTGAGCCTTACTTCTGAGTTGGTAACCTCACTCGCTAATTAATATGGTAAGATCTGATGCACGTTTCACGTTCTTACCTTGGCTTTTGATGTCCCCCTACCAAATCCGCCTCCAAAAGTAAACTCAAAATGTCCTCAAATTAATGATTCTTTTAGTTAAGATTTTGACCAGATACGAAATAATCGGTGCTCGATCTAGTGGTACTTTTATGAGGATTCTATTTATCGTTGTAGAATTACTATTTGTGATCATGCAGTTGCTCTTCGAGTGGCTGTAAGACGGACGGCCGCCTATAGATGGTAGGGTAGGGTGAGTGAACAAAATGCCGTGCATTTAAACTATTTACATATCTCCTCGATCATTGAGTAAACCAATATGTTTAACTTCTCGCACGTGATTAACCAAAGTTATCGATCTCAAAAGGACTCTTAAGATCGTCGGGAAAAGTGTCAAGAAAGTCATAAACCTTTTACATTGGTACCAATTGAGTTCTAAATTTTTTTTAAGTCAATTATATCCTAAACCTTTTGTTTTTGTGTCAATTCAATCATTCTGGCTAATTTTGGCCGGATTTTGCTGACGTGAACGTCCGCTGGCTGCCGACGCTGATGTGTACAGCTTTTAATAATATTTTAATATTTTTTTGAATTTTTAATATTTTTTATTTTTATTTTCCCTCCCCTCCCTCTTCCTCCAGCCTTGCTGGCCGACCATGAGGGCGAAGGCCGTGATCTTGCCACCTTTGGTGAGGGCCGGGCGAGCCTCGCCCCGCCATGGCGAGGCTCCAACCCTCCCCAAAGGCCGTGAGGGCGAAGGCTGTGACCTCGCCACCTCTAGCGAGGGCCGGGCGAGCCTCACCCAACCATGGCAAGGCTCACCTTCACCATCGCTAGCGAGGGCAAGCCTCGCCAGTGGCCGGCGTAGCTCGCCAAAGGCAAGCAAGGTGGCCTCTGACTGATCGCCGGGAAGAGGGAGGGGAGGGAGAAAAAAGAAAAAAACTAAGCAAAAATTCAAAAAATATTAAAATATTATTAAAAGTTGTACACGTCAACACCGGCAACCGGCGTCCATGTCAACAAAATCCAATCAAAATTAGTTGGAAAGACTGAATTGACACAAAAACAAAAAGTTTAGGACTCAATCGGCATCAATGCAAAAGGTTTAGGACTTTTTTTTTTGGCACTTTTCCTTAAGATCAGCTTGGCCAATAGCAATTTTAATCTTAGGGTTCTCACAAGTCATTGCAACGTAACTTTAATGACGTAAATAGAAATATAGTTGGTCGACTAAATTGCTGCAAGTGCTTTTGTTTTGTGCATAGCTAGCCTGATCTTTACTTGGTAATTAATTAGTATTACCATATATAAAGAATTGTGTTCTCCACCTACGCATGGCCGAGTTGGTGGACGCTTTCCTTCCCTCCTTAGAGGTTCTGGGTTCAAATCCCTGCTTGGTTCCGTAATTTAAGTAGGGGGCATTGGTGGTGGGTTGTTGGGCTAATCTTCCCCGATGTATAGGCGCCCTGATTACTTGTGCGGGTTTGTCCCCGGGGAATGGTGGCGGATCTTCGATTACCAAAAAAAAAAATTGTATTCTTGGTAACCTCTTCTTTGCTTACAATCGTAAGGTCTAATGCACGTGTTTCACGTTTTCACCTTGACATTTCATGTTCCCCTACCAAATCGGCACCGTTGTCGCATGCTATATATTGCACGACCCAAACTGCGCAGACAGTCACAGAGAGAGAGAGAGAGAGAGAGAGAGAGAGAGAGAGAGAGAGAGAGAGAGAGAGAGAGAGAGAGAGAGAGAGAGAGAGAGAGAGAGAATGGAAGATGAGAGGACGATTAGCATCTCTGAATCAATGGCCATGAACGGAGGGAACGGACCTCATAGTTATGCCCAGAACTCCTCCTATCAGGTATTTCCTATCCAAGATGATTATAATTTATAATGTCTGTACGTAGATCGTTTTGGTCGTGTCACTTTTTATAATTCTTAAAGCGTCACACGGTAGATTGAATTCCGTAAAAAAGTTTTAGCCCGCTTAACGTTTCTCTTCTTTATTCTACTAGCTGTGAAAAGAATACAAACTCTTGTTTAAATGTTGCATCGACTGAAGAACTAGAACAGAAAGCTCGTGTATAAACTGGTTTCATTGACAAAGCGCTTCTATATGCGTCCCAACATAGTGTGAGAATGAGCTGTAAAATATATTTATGATTGTAATTAGCTAGAATCAAGGATTATAATTAGCTAGTTTAGAGGATATGTTTCTTAAGATTCTTTCTTTTCTTTGTGTGTGTGTATATATATATATATATACGCCTTTAGGTCATTATAAACTAATAAAGAAAATATACAGAAAAGTGAGGAATGTTGTTTTCTTTCTCGAAATATCTTTGTGTTAACACATGGTACTAATTTGATGATATATCTTTCAAGGGGTAGATGATCATTTTCCACTGCCTAAAGATATGGATGCGAGATAACTAGCTTAAACTTTGGGTGAAATAGACATGATTTTTTTAGTACGATAATATGGTTCGATAAAATTTTCCTAAATATTTTATTATAATTCGGTTCACCAACCTCAAAATTCCCTTGATCTCATAATTCCGTGCAAGTTTCATTATCAGATTGTCCTATCTCAGCCTTTCTTTAACATCCCCTTTGGCTCTCTCTTCATTTATCCACTTCTAATCACTATTATCTCAGAATTTATAACCTTTATTTGGCGAACGCGCAAGTTTGCTAGATTTTGAGATGCTACTCGGGCTTGCAAATTTAGTATTTCCGATATTCATGTCATCGCCTGGTTCTGCTGCATCAAACGCTATCACCGTCATAAAATCATTTGCAAAGACTCAACTTGATCCATCAAGCAAGGCAAACCTTAAAAGGTGTACTCAAGCGGTGACTAATTATGGGGTGGACCTCCACTTATCAATCACTTCATGAGATAGTGCATGTGTTAGATGTTAAGTGAATCATTGCATCTCGTACATTGTTAGAGTGGCTGGACAATCGACAATCTATCTGCAAAACATATGGATGTGTTTTGGAAGAGTCTTGATTGGACATGGAAATAATTATTGCAAAAGTAATCGCCAATATTGCCCTATTCTACAGAAAGGAGTCGCTGCAGCAGCCATGAGAATGATCAAGGACGTTTTACCCACAACCCTTGATCTCAATCACCTCTCTTCATCCTCTCCAAGCCCCATCATCAGAATAGCAGACTTTGGTTGCTCCACAGGACTCACATCCATTCAAGCCATTGAAACCATAATACAGTGCCTCTTAGACCTCATCAAACCCATCAAACAACCTCAATTTCGTACCATCGAGTTCCAAGCCATCTTCAACGACCTCCCCGCCAATGACTTCAACACGCTTTTCGCCAACCTCCAGCCCAAGAGGCGGCGGTACTATGCCATGGCAGCCCCAGGGTCATTCCATGGCCGCCTCCTCCCGACTGCATCCCTACACGTTGCATACTCATCCTGCGCGCTCCACTGGCTGTCCTGTGTTCCGCAAGAGATATTGGACAAGTCTTCTAATGCTTGGAATGGACAGAGAATTTACTATGTGAGCTCGCCCGCCGAGGTCATCGGGGCTTACTCCGCTCAGTTCGGGAGAGACATGGAAGCGTTTCTCAGTGCAAGAGCGGAGGAGATGGTCAGTGAAGGATTGATATTTATGGTCGTGCCTGGTGAGCCGGATTTGGTTCATGATTCTCAGACCACCATAGGGTCAGAGTTAGAGCTGCTAGGTTCTTGCCTTGTGGACATGGCCAATACGGTACGTAATTGTGTGCACGGGGTAACACACTTGATGCATGAGATCGTATGCAAGAATAAGATTAGAGAGATTGCAATAATGCATTTCAGGATGATTAACAAAATTTGGCAATGCTAATTATACCAAACTTCGCTTTACTAATACTTGTTTCATGAAGGTTAGCGGTAGCGTGTTTAGCTTGGATGTCCTAATTATTCCAACTTAGTGCATTCACAAGAATTATTTTTCAGAGGAGATCTCCTTAAATAAGTAACCATGTGGTTCCGTAGATCATTTTGGAGTGTAAAATTTTGAAAGTGGCAATACTATGTCTACAAATCCGTGCTACAAAGATCAATGTAATGACCTTCATGAAAAATAACATCTCCAAGTGAAAACCATGTAGTGTGACATATTGTCGGTTGTTTCCGCTGTCTATCCCAAGAAGAAAAAAATTATTTTATTTCGATGATGCTAATATTTGTTGGATTTGTGCAGTTGAAATTTATTTATTAAACGATTAAACATCAGTTTGAAACACGGTGAGATATTGACATTGCACGTGAAAATTTCATAAAAAAAATTACAAACGGCGAAAATCACTATTTGGCTGGCGAAAACCACTATTTGGCTCCAAGAATTAAGCAAGGTTATCACTTTGAAAATGAATTTTGGGGAAGCAGGGGATCATAAGCAAGGCCAAAGTGGAGAGCTTCAACTTGCCAATGTATTTCCCATCAGAAAAGGAGCTGAAACAAGTGATCAGTCGAAACAGATTCTTCCACATCGAGAGGATTCAGACCCTGAGCCACCCCAAAATGCAAGTCGCTTTTTCCACACCTGAATTGCTCTCCCTATGCTTAAGAGCCGCATTTGAGGGATTATTGCTCCATCATTTTGGCGATGAACTGATCATCGACGACTTGTTCCACCGGTACTCACTGAAAGTGGCGAAATCTCCCTTTTTCCTGAAGCCAGAAAGCCATGAATCCATCACATTCTTTGTGGTCCTCAAGCGTAAAAAGTCCGAAGAGGATATGTAGTGATTCCACTGGTACATACTGTTCGTTGTTTCATGGTGTGAAAAATGCCTAGGATAAATTTTCTGGAAGAGGGAATTGACTAGGAGCAGGTATCTGAGTTCAAGTCAACGAGGCCGTTAACTGGACGTCCCCAACTCAAACAAGTCTTTGCTGAATCCTTCATGTAGTGTGCTTATTTTTCATATCGGAGTGAATATAACTAATCACAGTACTGTACTGTAATGGTTTTTGTTAAACCTCTGTCGATTCACATTTGCTTGCTCCATCTTAAAGAACACGCTATATATGCTCATTGTCTAATCATTGCCAGAATGTTTAGTTGTTCAACCTTCTCTGTCAAGATATCATGTCTTGATACCGCGACATCTGCAAATATTAGGTAATTCTAGTTCGAGAGGGTTGCATTTTTTTGGTGCTCGAGAAGCAAGGGAAACCATCAATTCCATATAAAAACAAAAAAGGCAAGATTGAGACCATACAATGTAGTCAAAATGGACGGCCTATTACACTTCGGACTACAGAAATAAATTACCTGGGGAGTGTCTTAAGGTTTTCAATGCTGCTAAGATCCCAACGGCAATGACCGGATCTTAATGAGGGCTCGACGGTGGTGAAGAGATGGACTATGGAGAGAGAGAGAGAGATTATGCCACGAGTGAGTTCTTGGAGAGCAAGGGTCCGATCCGCAAGTTGTTGGGGGTGATGTCGACGGAGGTGAGTCACGGGCAGATGTGGTTGACAATGGGGGCAGGCTGTTGGACATTGATCGTTTTACATGGTACATTCGGCGCTGACATAGATATTTTTTAATAATATATTAATAACTTTTTGAGTTTAATGGTATTTTCCTTTTCTTTACTTGTTTTTTTGGACCGAGGGCTGGCGACCCTCACCAATACTGGACGCCCTCACCGACCACTAGGCGAGGGCTAATGGCCCACGTTGTGGCTGGCCCCAAGCCCTCGCTGGCCAAAGTGAAGGCGCACGAACCCTTGACCAAGGTCCATTGAGGGCTACCAAGCCCTCGCCTAGCCCAAATCTGGTAAGGGCGTCGGTCTCACCATATTTGGGGGAGGGTTCGTGCGCCTACGCTTTGGTCGGTGAGGGCGTCTCAACCCTCAAAGGCCATAGGGAGGGTTGTCGTCCCTCACTTCAAAAAACAATTAAAAGTAAAAGAAAAGGAAAGAATAAAAAACAAATAAATTATAAAATATTATTGAAAATTGCCTATGTTAGCGCCGATTGTGTCATGTAAGACGGTTGGCGTCCATGTTAGAGATTTTTGGCCAAAATTAGTTAGATGAACTCAATTAACAAAACGTGAAAATGATCATGACTCAATCGACACAATTAAAAGGTTTGTGACTAAATTAGCAAAAGTGCGTGCATGACTTTTTTGGTAATTTTCTCGCAAAATTAATATACTAACCAATGTGATGGACAGTCTCTTGATAGATATTAATAGGACCTACACACTTAGGTAGCGTTTGGTAATATTTCCACTTCTCTATTTTTTTGTTCTTTTGTTACCCGGAAAAAAAAAAAAAGAAATCCGTTTGGTAACATCAGTTAATTTTTCTATTTTCTGAAATAGAAAAGTAGCCAGGAAATAAATTTGGAACAGAAATAAGAAGTACAAAAAATCTACTTCTTTGTTTCCAGAAACAAAAATAGAAATAGAAAGGTAGAAAGAAACACCCTAAAATTTACTTCTTACCTCTTCTTCCCTTTCAAGTCACGTCTTCAGCTCCTCTTCCATCCTTCGTCATCTGTAGACTGTCTCAAAGCACCAGCCACCACCCCATCACTCACGGTGAAGCCCCGGCCACCACCCTTGTCACTCACGGTGAAGCCTCGGCCAGTCGAAATCTGTCGATACGCCTTTCTGTTCTCATCTCTGTTTGGTATTGTGTGGCTATTGTGGCATGGGCGACCCTCATCGCTGTCGAACGAGGGCCGCCCTCGTCGATCTCGTCGACTGAGGGTCACCCGCGCCTAGATCGACAAGGGCAACCTGATCTGGGTGCGGTGAATGTGGGGTTAATTCTTCTCTTGCTTTAAAATGATCTGCTTTTAGAACTCATAATCACGTTGTAAAAGCGGCAGAGGAAATTCTAATGATGATTCATGGATTAAAGTTGTCAATCCGCCGGAATTACAGTGGTGAAGTTCTAGAATAATCAGAGTAATGTGTGTTCTCTTGTCCATTAAAAGGAAGAAGCAATATGTTGTTTAATTGGTTTCAGTCAGGAACCTTTTGCAAATTTTGCAGCTTTTGGATGAGTAACACATCTTGATGGTTGATCCTCATATGTATCTTCCGTTAACTTGGCAGGTACCTTATATCTACAATAGGGAGGGTATTGAATTGCATTGTCTTAAGGTTAGTATTTTGTTTTTGAGTAATACCCAAATACATGTATCAACTTTTTGTGGCATTTATTGTTTTTATTAATAAATTAGTTAATTTGTTGTCATGTTGCAAATGACTTTCCTCCATCCTTGTGTATTGTTATTTGGGATTCGTTTTTTGCTAGTTAACACATTTAAAGGGCTAGAAATTCATAGAATTGGTTCTTTCATGACACTAGATGAAAAATGTTTTGTCAGTATCCATGTGGCACTTACATTTTCTGGCTGTCAAGTATCTCTATCACAATAGCTTTCCTTTCAGTACATGAGATATTTGAGTATTTCCAGGTTCCCCTTGTACATAATATTGCTTGTCCTTGTTTTTTTTCCTGTGAATAATATTGTCATATGAAATTGGTGAATTTCAAAGCAAAAATTTGAAGTTCAAGCTTTGGGTAACTAACATTGCATAGCATGATTACCACCAAATAAGTAAAGCAATTGAAAGCAAATCAGATCAGATCAAATTTTGTCTTCCGCTTACCACTTGTCTTTTTCTCTCTACTTTTTTTTTGGCCCGGGAGTGGCTTTGGATATCATATTTGGAAATAGGTGTTGCTCTGGCTCTTGTATTCTGGTATTGGCAGCATATCACTATGATAGGGTCACATATATCACTTTTGCTTGTTAAAAAAAATGTGAGGCCCTATTTACTTTTAATAAACTTAAACATATGCACACTTAGAAAAATATCATGCAAGAATAAAACAATAATAGAAATCCTATTGATGAAATTCACTTACAGTTAAATTCCTTTCTAGGGGCAACTGTGGTGGCCAATATTGGGTGGTTACATTGTTATGATTTAATGTAGTATTGCGCGTAATTCCTATATGACTATAGTATGATTTAATGCATGGTTCATATGATGCTCAACCAGTCAAGGTTAAATGACATCACAGAAAGAGGTATTCAATGCAAAGTGGACTAAGCCTTTAACCAACTTATTTATAAGTTTGTCGGTAGAAATGGTCAAAAAGGGAAATCGCACCTCTTCTACTTACAACAAAGCAGAGTGGAATAACATACGGGCTGAATTCAATAATCAAATAGGGCTCCAATATAACCAAGCATAGTTGAAGAACAAGGTAAACAAACTGAAAAAATAGTATGGTAGTTTTAAGAAGATTTTTTCACAATCCGAATTTGACTGGAATAATAGTAGTTGTTATTGATGATCCAAGCATATGGGAACCTCTCATCAAGTTATCATTTAATTTTTGGTCCTTTTGTGATCATTGTAGATGTAAGTTTTAAAATGTTTGATTATATTGCTAACGTATGTCATCATTGTGAAAATTGCCGGATAATAGTGAGTGGGCAAAATTCAAGGAGGATGGGTTTTCTCAGTATCCCAACCTGTGTATTATATTTGGTGATACATATGCTACCGGGGAGCATGCAGCAAGAAATGCTAAAGACTTGATGTTGTCAAATGATGATGGAGTATTCAATGGTGGTGGTGATGCAAACGGTGATCCAGAAGACATCAGTGAACACCACTTTGATGAGAGAGTATTTACATTTGACAAGATAGCTACTCCAGTTCATGACAAACACAAGTTGTATAGGACTCCAAATACGAAGAGAAGAAGAGCGAGTAACTCATTTAATGTTGCTAGCACCTGCAAAGCCATACAGGAGATGATCAAAGCTAGGGCTAGTCGATCTGTAACTAGCTCTGTCACTTCACAGGTCGCATCACCACCTGTAGACCCCTACTCTTTATTTGCTGTGATTGATGTCTTAGTTAGCATGCCTGACTTGGAGTAGAATCTGTACAATAAAGCAGTGGAACGAGCTGTGCTAGTGCCAGATGGAGTGCGGCTTTCATCAAATCTCCAATTGAAAGGAGAAATGGACTTCTCCTATCTCTTAACTAGATGTTGGGAATTGTACCGTGGATTGCGTAGGATATTCATGACTTTGTGTTTCATTTTACTCTATGACTTATGGTATTGCTTGTTATTTGGTTTTTAAAGATATTCATGCCGAGACTATTGTATTTGTGTGGTGGCATGGGTGTCATGGATTGCGTGGAATTTTTATATTTGGTTTGCTTTCACTCTACTACTTATGTTATTAGTTGTTGGTTTTTTCCTCCAAATATCCATATTGATGTTCTTTTATTTGTGTGATGGCATAGGTACTATGGAAGGGGGAACAAATAGTGTGTCTAATGGGGAGATAGCACCGGTTGAACAGTATTTGGATAAGTTTGATAATGACATGATAATAGCATGGTTGTGCACTTTTTCAATGGACATGTTTGTACATATGAGAGAACCTATTAGGGACAGCAAATTGTCAAGACCCGAATGGATAAGAGATATTGTTTATGAACATTCAGATAGAATATATAAAGCATTTAGAATGGAGAGACATGTTTTTCCGAACCTATGTGATTTAATGAGGGTAAGAGGTTGGTTGAAAGATAGTCGGTATGTTAGGATAGATGAACAAGTTTGGATCTTCTTATCTTTGGTTGGTCACAAAAACTCAGTCAGAGATTTATGTGAGAGATTTCAACGTTCGGAAGAAATAATTAGCAAGTATTTTACCGTAGTGTTGAAAGTCGTTATGAAACTATCAAAAGAGGTTATCAAGCCACCTTCTTTTGATGTTGTCGTAGAGGAGATTATAATGGATCCTAACCATAAACTCTACTTCAAGATATGATTTTCATGTCAATTTTACTCCATCAAATACATGTGTTGATAATCTTGTATAACACTAGACTTTCGTAAAATCACAGGGTTACGTAGGTGCTATTAATGGCACCCACATTAATGCTTCTGTGCCTGTGTCAAAGCAAATTCCATTTAGAGGTAGGAAAGGGACCACCACCTAGAATGTCTTATTTGTTTGTTCGTTTGATATGAAATTTACTTTCGTATATGCTGGGTGGGAAGGATCTGCCAATGATTATCGGGTGCTCTCGACAACACTCGAGACTCCTTGACTGCAATTTTCTCGACCACCACTCGGTATTTACTTTATCTATAAAGAGTAATTTTCTGTATGATTACATTGCGTTGAATGTCATAACAAATTTATATATACCTTGTTATAGGAAAATACTACGTGATAGATTCTGGTTATGCAACACTTCCAGGATTTTTAACTCTATTTAAATGTGAATGGTATCATCTAAATGGTTATAGGGGTAGGGAGAGACGGCCCAGAACAGCAAGAGAATTGTTCAACCATAGGCATTCTTTATTAAGGAATATCATTGAGAGTTCATTTGGGGCATTAAAGAATTGCTTCTTCATTTTGAGACACATGCCTCCATTTACAATTCGAAAGCAAGCATGTATTATAATTGCATATTTTGTTATACATAATTACATTCGTGACCAAGACAGGATGGATAGAAAATTTTCCCTATATGAAGATCCGGAGCATCCATTTGGACCTACACAAGTGGAGAATGCAAATGAGAAGCATGAGGAGGCAGTTGAGATAAACATGCTTAGGAAAAATATTGCAAATCAAATGGCAAGGGATCACAATATGCTTGAGATTTCATGACTTTAAGTTCTAACTTATGTAATGTTGTTCATAAATATTTGGCAACATTTTGTTAATTAGCAGGTATTATTATCGTTGTATTTTTCAAATCCAAAGCATGTGCAGCTTTTCAAACGGAGTTTTGGCAAGCTTTGAATATTTGGCAAAGCATGAGTCGATGGGATATTTAAGTACTGGGAGTATATAGAATCTCTTTGGAGTGTTGGTATTTAACTATGCTTTTCTTGCTACAAATGAAGATTGCTCATTCACGTACATGTTCAACTTTATTGGAAGAAAACAAGATGTATATGATATATATATGTATGTATATGTATGTATTTGTATATATATATAAGTCACAATCAAATTTAAATTGATTTTGTAAACTTAATCATTATCAGAAAATTAAGGATTCATGTCTATATAAATCAATTTTCAAAGTTCCTGTGACTATTTAAGTGATTAATAAAGCGAATGAATCATATTCAAGCGCCCAATAAAAATCGCATCATCATCCGTGTTATTATAATGTCATATATGGAGTTTTGACTCTTTATATATATATATATATATACATATATATAGTGGCAAGGAACTCTATGCATCATAGGAAGGATTTCACAAAGAGAAAGAAAGGTATAATCTTTCTAAGTGACAAAAATGAGTGACATCAGCTGTTGTATATTATAGCACTGTCAAGGTTGACCTAGAGAGTTCTTCACATTCATAGAAAGAGTTCTCGTTTTATTTATTTATTGGTAATAAAAATAACTAACACATGGTTAAGATGTAAGCATTCTTTTTTATCTTTTGGTAATTTAATATGAGAATAAATAGTATTTATAATAGTGGTTGTGAAGAAACTTTTGAAATAGATAAATATGGTATTCAGAATAATAAAAAGATTAAGAAAATTAATTTTATCCCTGAAGAGCATGCTAAAGATAGATAGATAGATAGATATAGATATAGATATAGATATAGATATATATATAAAGTAGTGTGAATTAAAAAGGATTAGACAAACCAATAAACAACGCTTATTGGTTTTTTTCACTTATAACTTTTATTTATAGTTAAATAAAAGATATAGACTTGAATGAAAAAATTGGGAATATAAAATTTTTTTTGTTGTACCAAACGCATTTCTGTTCTTTTTGTATTTCATGAATAGAAATTTTGTGCAATTACTAAAGGCATTCTTTTGCTCAGAAACTCATCCAGAAAATAGAAATAGAAAAAACTATTTCTGAAAAAAAATTATTCCCAGAAACAGAAACATTACTAAATGCGTTCTTAATGTGTTCACTCGCTACTCTTTGTAACGAAGTCTTTGATAAGGGAGGTATGGAGCTTTGATTTCGACCTATACTTGGAATTTCATGGCTCAAACCAATAAATGAACTGCGCCCCCGTTAATCAGCCCTTTCCATTATCTTTCTTTTTTCCATTAGCCGAACTCTTATTCCGGTCGATATTTCTTTCAGAAAGGAAAAAGCTCTCGAAAAAATCATGTAATCGCAGCCATCACCACTTACACCTAACTTCCGAATTCGCCGTTTCACGTAATAAAAAACAAGAAGATGCTCAATTTGCTCATAGCCACAGAACCTCGATTATCTCAAAAATTAATTAAAAAAGGAAAAAAAAAAACAAATGAACTCAGGGCCAAACCGTGGGCTTCTTGGCCCGTCTTAATTCGAAGCTGCACATAGACATAGATAGGTCAAGGCCGAGACGTCATGAGCCGCGAAGCGCTCGCTTTTCCTCGTCCGCGCCGAGTGGGAAGTGTGGCCCCCACCGATGTCTTTCCGACACCCACCGAGGCCAAAACCCCGAACAAATCCGTAACTAATCCGCAAATCCGACGTTAATCGTAACGAAAAAAAATCGATCCCACCCCCCGGCCCCAAACCTTAATTCCAAAATTCGAGCCGTTTCCTCCCCGAATCCGACCCTACAAGCTCCGTTAGCCATAGCTGGATCGGGGAAATTCCTCTGTCTCTCTCTCTCTCTCTCTCTCTCTCTCGCGGGATCCATTTCCGCCATGAATTGGATAGCTGCGATCCTGCTGTTCGCGAATCTGGCGCCACTGGGCTCCCACCGGGCGGCGGCGGCGGCGGGGGGCGGCGGATCGCGCTCGATCCTGCGGGCTGTCGGCGCCGGCGGCCCCGCCGCGGACTACGCCGTCGAGTTGAACGCCACCAGCTTCGACGCCGCGCTCGGGGGCACCCCCGCTACCTACGCCGTGGTCGAGTTCTTCGCCCACTGGTCAGTGCTTCTCTTAGCCTCTCTCTCTCTCTCTCTCTCTCTCTCTCTCTCTCTCTCTCTCTCTCTCGATAGCATCGGTGCGGCACGGTTTCGGTGCGTGCGTGTTCGATGATGCTTCGCTGTTTGATTTGGTTAAGAAGCGCCGTTCGACGGGATTCATTTCCCGTTCGGGAACCTGTCTCTCCGGCGAATTGATTGGTGTTAGGTAATAATAGAAGCGTTTCGTTTCTGGTAGTTTTGAGATCGGGTTTGTTGGCGCGCTTATGTTAGCTCTACCGGTGTCGCATCTGACGCGAGGTAGTAGTTTGAGCTAATAAAGTAGCATGTTCGTTTGTTACTCCATTGCTCGTGAGCAACTGAAGACTGTGCGAGAGATATCTGATTCCCTTTGGCTGTGTTGAACATTTATATTTTCACTTGAATTAGGAACTTGGTAGCGGTAGGAAAAGATTTGTCGTCATTGGGTGAAAGCTGGTTGACTCGCTTAGGATCGATTTGTATCGAGTAGCCAGCACAGAGGTAGCTCTGAAGCATGTTCAGTAAACAAAAATTAAGTCAGGGCTGACCCCTTTTGTATATTGTTCTGCTGGTCATCAGGGAAACAAAGTCATGACCATCTTCATATATTCATCGACCTTTATTTTAAGTCAGAGAGAGCAGCAAGCTGCCAAGAACCATTAGACGGTGAGGTTATGGCGGTCCTCCTCTCTAACAAATATCTATCTGCGGTGGCTGGTGAGATAAAGGACTGAATGCTGTGTAGTGATTACTGCATTTGCTCGTTGGGCTTGATTGCCCTTGCATCAATGGACATGATAATTTTGGTTGGGTATATAGTCAAGACTTGACAGTTTGTTCTGAGCCTCCAAACATTTGCGAAACATTATCTTGTGGTTGCTTTGTTGCAAGTCAGTGAGCCCTTCCTGGTCAAGCTGCAGAAAATTTTAATTTAATATTGACTCAGAATGACCTCATTACTAGTATTGATCCATGCAACCCTTTGGTATGTGGATATGGATATCATGTTGGAAATTATTGGAGCCAATAGGAGCACCAGTTGAAGGAGTAGAGATGAAATAAATCATGCAACCTGCAGGTTTATCAGAAATATTATGGATGAGTTGCTTAGAATATCTGAATATTAAGGACAACATTGTATTTTGAGATGCAGGCTTTTTCACCCCCAATGCTCTCCCTTTGCTATGAGTTGGCCTGTATTACTAGAAGAGTAGATAGCTGCAACTGACCATAGTACTAAATACTAACACACCTGATAGCTTGATTATGATTGGCCCAATCAAGTAAAACATCAACTTACCAAATTAGCGACCAACCCTACATTTTCAAGGAATGATCTGTAAGAATGAGCTTTGCAAGCATGGACCCTGCATGCTTGTGGATGGAAAGGTAGATTTCACTTAGCCTATGTTGTTATGCCATTCTGTGTTTTGGCTATATGGCATCTGAGATTGAATTAGTTTGATTAACTGAATCTGTTATGCCCGGCCAATGGTAAAACACAATTTTGGACAAACTATAGCAGCTAAATAAGTGGTTGCTTAAGTTCTAGGTCTTTTGAAATCTGGAAACCAGGATAGTCACTTAGATTAATTATTACGCTACAGATATATTTGACATAAAATTTGTGAAGATTTACTTTCTCCCAACATGTTGAGGTGGCAACAACAGCCCTTACCCTACGGGTATATAGGTACAATTGCTTATGCAACAGCATGACAGGCACCAAATGCTTTAGTAATTTTCAAAATTTCCAGTTTTGCATTGCGGTTACATTAGATTGTAATTCTAGGTTTCTACCGTGAGAACAGCTCTGAGCTACTCTCTCGCGCATGCCCAACAAGTTTGAGTGTTTATGCATGTGTTTATGTAGGTTTTTTTGTCTGGCAGCATGGGTGTTTGGATTGGTGGTTGGGTATGTATGACTAAATTTCTGATTGCTGTTGATTATTGATCTTGCAGGTGTCCTGCATGTAGAAATTACAAGGTAGTCTCTGCTAGCGCTACATCTCGAATATTAAATTCTTTGTCTTTTTTTCTTAATAACTTTTTAAGATTCAATTTTGTAGCCGCAATATGAGAGGGTGGCTAGACTTTTCAATGGACCTGATGCAGTTCATCCTGGCGTAGTTTTAATGACAAGAGTAGACTGTGCACTGAAGGTACTTAAAATTATTGCATCAGCATTTCATTTGATTTCAAATACTGTTGCTTCGATAGACTCTGCTTTACAGACAAAAAACTGCTGGAAAACTCTGGTTTCCTTTAGAAAGGTATTTATGTCTGGACTTGTGGTATGATGGATTAGTACTGGCATGGTCGTGCAAAGTGATATAGGAATTTCGAATTGGATAGGTAATCGTGTTGGCGAATATCTGATGTGCAGGCTGCTACTATTAGACAGTGAAATTTTTATCAAAAGGAAAAAGAAAATTTTCGAATTAGCTACTGATAAAGATGGAGGGTGCACTACTTGAAGGCCACCACTTTTTTGTACCATCCATCTATCTGAAAATTGAAAATGCTGGCCCTTTGTCGTTTCACTTATCCATGTTGTTGTACTATAGATTAACCTGCTGATGTGGTCTTTGCTGGATTCTCTTGAATGCATGATTCAGCTATTTGGCTCGTTTTGATTGTTTGGCAGAGCAGATAAACAACAAACTTTGTGATAAATTTTCCGTGAGTCATTATCCTATGCTCTTCTGGGGGCCTCCTTCCAAGTTTGTTGCTGCCAGTTGGGAACCTAAACAAGAGAAAAGCGAGCTACGTTTAATTGATGATGGGCGGACTGCAGAACGCCTGTTAAATTGGATCAATAAGCAAATAGGCAGGTATGAAGTATCTCTTGTATTTTCTGGTTACTAAGTGATTATTCGTGGTATGCCGTTCATCTTATAAGTCTTGGGACATTCTAACAAATGCATCTAGCCACTTCAATTCCTTTTGTCAACCTGAGATAAGTTTCTCTTTTCGGTTTTGGAAAGTATTAACAAATTAGTCATCTCTAATTTTTAGATTCCCAGATTGACAGCTAAAAAATGTGCAAAATTTCATGCTTGGAATATAGTGTAGGCTTTTTAAGTTTGGTTAACTTATATTTGTTGTGCTTGGGTTGTTCAATAGATACTGATTCACTTATCACTTATCAGAATGTATACTGAATAATCACAATTGTCAGGGAGTAAAATTGAGAATTTGTATGAGGACCTACTTATTAAATGTCAAACAGTGAGCTACATTACTTTTGGGTTGAGACATGTCTAATCTTCAAAGTGAAGTGGGCTTTACCTTTCTTTTCACCTTTGTGGACAACAATCTTGTCTGTCCGAAGAATTGAGCCACATATTAAGTACTGCAGAGTTAAAATTTGACTTCTTATTTTTTTTCTATTGTTCAATACTGAATTTACAGCTCATACGGTTTGGATGATGAGAAATTTGAAAATGAGCATCTCTCGTCAAATATTTCAGACCCTGAACAGGTGGGATCATTGGAGCCAAATAGTTCTTTTCTAACTAAATATACTCTCCAGTACTATTATTGACATGAAATCGTTAATTGAAGATTGCACGGGCTGTATATGATGTTGAGGAGGCCACATCCACTGCCTTCGACATCATTTTAGAACACAAGGTGCAATATATTTACCTTTGATATGGTTCTGTGAGATCTAATCTTGTGTCTTTCCATTTTTTGCTCATTCACTTACATTGTTTTCAATTTCATTTCTGGTCCCCTCCATATATAATATAAAAAAGATAAAGTCGGAAACTCGGGCTTCACTCATACAATTTCTGCAACTTCTGATTGCGCATCACCCTTCAAGGCGGTTAGTTCACATTCTTCATTTTGCAACCATTATTCCCATGAATGTTCTGCCTCACTAGTTTTTGACTTAGACTGTCTGTTTTAGGTGTCGTCAGGGTAGTGCAGAAGTTCTTGTCAACTTTGATGAGTTTTATCCCTTGGATATGCTGACGCTTGACAGACAGGAAGTTTCCAGTGATGATGACAAGACAGCCTTTCATAATTTCCAGATATGCGGAAAAGAAGTTCCTCGTGGATATTGGGTGGGTACACTGTTAATTCTATTTTTCGTACTTTTAAAATTTGCATTCTCTACTTTTGTTGAATTCTGGATATTTCCATATATGAGATTTATGAACTTTTTGCATTTGGTCAGTGTTGATGTATTTTAATCATAATAGCACAGCACTTCTAATTCATGTTTGTTGAAATGCCTTTAAATTCATTAAGGTTAGACTACTACAGTTGGGGGAAAGAGAGAAACAACACAGTTATAGCAGATCTAATTGTGATGTTGAGGAGTGCAGAAAAGATTTCCAACGTGCTGTAGCCTAGAAGACATATAAACCAGTTTTATACATCATCTTAAGCCCATCCTTAGTGTCCATTTCTCATGGTTAAGTAGTAACAGAAGTTTCACCGCTTGAACATTCTATAACTGCATTAGATGTTATCTAGTGTGATCTTTTGAACCAATCAAGTTCTTCTTACTCCAAACTTTTATGCCTTGCCAAAAGCTATTAGGTCATCTGATTTTCACATGTTGGTGTGAAATTGCCGTCCTCAGCCAAAGCACAAGAACGAAATTATAATATGTAGAGCTGCTGTAGTTTCATAGGGTGCTTGACAGTATTATAACTTGTCTTTGGAATCTGTGGTAGTGACGCCTTTAACTTGAGAATAATGTTGAACTTAAATGCTTTCATGTGACTTGTCAAATCTTAATGAGATAACAAAGAAAATGTGAAAAGGTTACAAATAAAGGTTGAACCCCCAGGGAAAGGAGGTTAGCTCACCCAAATCACAAGGTTCATTAACCAATTGGTAACCTGATTTCTGGTCTAGGTTGCTATAATGATACTGGCCATAGAAACTCACAATAGCCATAGTCGCCTTTGTCCATTTGACACTTTGGCAGTGCATCAAACAACATACATGATGGGTTTGTGACATCCCCAAGTGCCAGCAAAAGAGAACATGAGATGACACACAAGTGGAAATCACCTCTCAGGCCAAGCCAATGCTTGAATACTTCATTTTAGAGGTTGCCTGTGTGAAACCAGGGAAGTTAGATGTTGAAGAGCAGTCATCAATTTTGCAACAATAGCAATCGGGTATTGTGCCTCAGTCCACTAGAGTTAGGTGCCAAACTAAGCTGTTGTTTTTATTTTCAACCTTTTCTCACCATGCTCATACGTATTGACAAACTGTTGGACTTTACAATAGAAGAAGCTCTTTTCCTGGAATTATTTCACAATTCCATCTCCCTGGAATTCGATCATCTACATATTTCAGCAGCTCAATTTTGGCATTTGTTGTGTTTTGTTGCAGATGTTCTGCCGTGGCAGCAAGAATGATACTAGAGGCTTTAGGTATTATTGTTCTCCATTATTTCAAGCCTGACTAATCACTTTGCACCTAAGCATCATTTTTGGAATGTTCAGTATAATGTGGCAGAAGCTCATGTCATTTCTTGTTATACTACATCTAAGGAGGATGCTCCTGATAATTAAACTTCTCGAAGATATATATGCTGTTTCTACCGACATTTGATAGTGGATTTGAACAATTCCCCAGTATACTTTGTTTTCTTGTGAGCGTGCAGTATAGAGGTAATGCACACATCGCGCTGTGTTCTGCTCTTATGGTTTCACAGAGTTTGTAGTCCATGTGCTTCTGTAGATGCCTGCAATGAGTTCATTTTGTTGCTGTAATTGATGCGATGGGCTTCTTTGACTTATTTACTTGATTGAAAGTTGTTGAGAAGAATTTCATTTCTTTTTGTCTTGGTAAAAGGGCTTCTTAACTGGCCTTTCTATGGGGAGACATGTAATTGGGCCAGTTGCAGGCTGCATATAAGAATGGCATAATATGGCCATGGCATGGCAAGCCATCTCGATTGGGGCAGCCCTGCCCTGCCGTGAAACATGGATGGATTTAATTCCCAACCCATGCAGTAAGATGTGAGATCGTGTCAATTAGGGGGTTAGTTAGTGAGAAGAAAGGCAATTAGTGGAGGTGATAATTTTTTTTGGTCAGAAGAGGTGATATTTGGAATGACCTGTTTTTGCATAGTTAGCTGTATGGACCAGATTTTGGTTTTTTCAAATGGGACAGTTATTGAGAAGACACTAATTCAGTTCTTTGATTAGTGTGCCTCTGGACTCCTTAATGCTTTGCTACACTTCTGGTAGTTGCATTTGTAATTGATGCCCCAGCCCTGGTTATCGCAAAACCATCCCCTTTTTTTATCTTGAACAGTTGAAGTATCCTTTGTTGTCTAAAATATGAGCATTGATAGGATTTCTCTTACCTAATTACTATTAAGTCCATATCTACCTTTTTAATTCAGCCAATTTGGCTCTTTTGCAGCTGTGGATTGTGGGTTCTTCTTCATTCTCTATCTGTAAGCATTGAAGATGGAGAGAGTCAGTTTGCGTTTAGAGCCATATGCGATTTTATCCACAACTTTTTCATCTGTGAGGAATGTCGCCAACATTTCTATGCAACATGTTCAAGGTACAACTATCTAATAATTACCTGCTTAAGCCTTTTTGGTATTATTACCATTTACCATGTGCAAATATTTTCTTCAGCGTTTCTACTCCATTCAAGACAACACGTGATTTTGCACTTTGGTTGTGGAGTACGCATAACAAAGTAAATGAGAGATTGATGAAAGAGGAAGCTTCTCTAGGCACTGCAGATCCCAAGTTTCCAAAGATCATTTGGCCTCCAAGGCAGCTTTGCGCATCTTGTCATCGGTCTGACAGTCGAAGGAACGGTGATTCTAGTAAGATTGACTGGGACCAGGATGAGGTTTTTAAATTTCTGAAGCAGTACTATGGGAAGACACTCGTGTCTCTTTACCAGAAGAAAGATATTATTCAGAACGCTGGTACTAATGGAGCTCTGGAAGATTCAGCGGCCTCGACAAATGCGATTGTTGTGCCTATCGGGGCTGCATTAGCAATTGCTGTTGCTAGCTGTGCCTTCGGAGCCCTTGCGTGCTACTGGCGTTCACGGCAGAAGAATCGGAAGTATTACCACAATTTACACTCTTATAAAAACATATGATTTTGATTAGGTACTGATCAGATTAGGGAAAATAATTGAAGAATCTTATAGCGGGTAAAGGGCGAAACTGTTCTCGGGTACTAGGATTGCCAACCCTTTCTTTTGGAATTTGGGAGGGAGGGAGAGAGAGAGAGAGTTGGGGGGTTTGTTTGTTTGGAGTTAGATTTTCTTATTTCTCTTTTGTTTCTTTCAACAACATTTCAGGCCAAGAAGAAGCTGGAATTAACATATTTTTTGAAGGACAGTTGTTCCACACATTGAGGTGCAAAAAACAAAGGGTGAAATCAACCTCTGCAATAGGAATGCCCTGAGCACGCTCGTATCAGTTGGGCTCTTACAAAGTTACTGCCTTTTGAAGGACTGATATGGATTGTACAGATACATTGTCGGACAAAATTACATGTACTTAGATGAGATTGTGCAATTCCGTGGCCTTAATTATTGTACTTATTCTTGAAAGTATTGTAGAGGTGACCGGTCGGCGTCACTGTTGATTTCTCAGTTGGAATTTTGTCTTGTAATTGTGCTTTACGGAGTTGTCGTACATTGGTGATCGAGCGGGATTGTTTCTTGTCTAATGAGAATTAGTTGCTTCTCGTGGCAAAGGAGAAAGTATGACGAGGATTTTGTTTATGGTTTATGAAGAGAAAAAGCTTTCAAAACGTAGGACCAGACGCGTGTGCCCAAAGAAGGGATGATACGATAGCATGTGTGTACTCGTCCCATCCTCTATGTATGTCTTACTATTTATTGAGTTCCATACATTGGAGATGAGGCATACGATTGAATCTTATAGTGGGGTTATGGCACCTTTTCTTCTCCTTTTTGGTCGGTCGAATTTGAATGGATTGTCATGCCTTTCCATTGGGTAAGGCCTGGCAAGCACGACTCAGCTGTTGCAGCGCTTCAAAATGTGCAGGTTGAAATTCGTTTGCCTTTTTCAACATGTGCCGCGTTCCACATTCACAGTTCTTTTACATGGCTAGGAGATCATTTCAAACATACAGATCCTTATTTGCTCTACTAGCCTCCGAGAAAACTCTCGCGGATGTCACGAGCAATGTCTCTTGATAGTGCGTGCGTATTGTTGTCGAAGGAACGACGCAGATTCTAATTTGCCAGAAAAAGGGAGTGCAAAAAACCCACTTCGGCCTCTGAGGTCAGTTTCGTCATTGCACCGTAACCGCCAAACCGAACTATTTCCAACCAACAAAACGGTGCAAGTGCAAATCTCCCGCCAAATCTTCGGGCTCGTTGATGAAACGCCCCTCTGCTCTTCACTCTCCACAGAGCAACCAATCTTGAAAAACCACCCTCTCTCCAAGCTCTCCGTCAATGGCGTCCCTACTCCTCGTCCTCCTCATCGCCGCCACCATCATCCTCGTCCTTCCGCTCTCCCTCTCCTCTGCCCCTCACTCCGACTCCCTCCATCGAGCCGCCCAGACCCTCTCCGGTGCCCGCTTCACGTCGATGGCTCTGACCCTCGAGCTCGTCTCCCAGACGCCGGTCGTCCCGCGCTCTCAGTCCCTGACCATCTTCGCTCCCCGCGACTCAGCCTTCTCCCGGTCTGGCCAGCCCTCGCTCTCTCTCCTCCAGTTCCACTTTGCTCCGCTGTCTCTTTCCCATCGCTTCCTCGCCTCGCTTCCCTACGGCACTGCCGTCCCGACCGCGCTGGGCAACCGCTCCCTCATCGTCACTTCGCTGCCGGGCGACCCATTCGTTTCCCTCAACAGCGTCATGATCGACCGCTCGCCTCTGTTTGCTGACAAGTCCGTGACGGTTTTCGGAGTTGAGAGGTTCTTTGACCCGGGTTTCGAGCTCCCTTCGCCCGTTCAGGGCCCCACGCCGGATCTGAGCTGCGTCTCCTCGCTGAAGAGGGGGAATCGCGCAGGCTTTCCAGGCGACAGTTCGTTCCACGAGGCTTCAAGAAAGATGAGATCTTCAGGGTATTCTGTGATGGGTTCGATTCTCGGAATGCAGCTTCTGGGGTTTGAGTATCGGACTGCTACGCTGACTCTGTTCGCTCCAGTTGACAAGGCGATGACGAATAACAAAGGCAATTTCAGCGAGTACGCTTCGATCTTTCTTCAACACGTGGTTCGGTGTAAGCTTCTGTGGAGTGATCTGGCTGGGTTTAGTAATGGGCCTGCACTGCCTACGTACAAGAAAGGGTATGGAGTTCATGTCACGAAGTCTGCCGACACCTTCATGGTTAATAAGGTCGCCATTGTGCACCCGGAATTGTACGTGAATGAGTGGATCGTTGTCCATGGGGTTCGTGGGATGATCGGAGCGAAGAGTAGGGCGGACAAGGCAACGCACAAAGGGTCTGAAAAGAGTGGCCACTCGGAGGAGAAGAGATGGGTGAGGAGGCAGTTTCGAGTCTGGATCGTGATCTTCGTACTGGTCTCTGCTCAATTCTGTTGTTGAGTTCTGGTCAATCTGTTGCATTGTTCGGTGGGCGTGTATGTTGTTTTGGAGAGACTTGACGATGTAAAACAGGTTGCAGGGTCATAGAGACGCTGATCTTTAGTGGGGTTTTTAATTCAGTGCCCATGATCCCTCCGTTTTCTTTGTTCCCCAGAGAAAATTCTTAATTGATGAACACACACCGTATGCTTTTTTCTTATGCCTTCTACTTACCAGCCTATATCTTACAGAAACTTGCTTTTGCTTTTGCTTTCTGAAGCATGTAGATTCTCTATAAACGGGCAGTGTTACTCTCTCTATCAGCCACACGCTGTTCTGAAGATGACCACAGCCTAAACATTTGGTATATCAAACAGCCCAAGAACAATCCTTGACAGGAGAGTTGCTTCCCAGCCAAAAACCCGGTGATTTCCTGGTGGTGCCAAAACACAACCATGCGAGACCATATTACGATACGCTATGGGAGGACAAAATACAAGAATGAAATTACCATACGCTAGCAACAGGATACAGTAGAAAAGGCTTTACCCCTCAAAACTCAAAGTGAAGCTTTGCCCCACTTGGTTTTCTTCCTGCCGTAGGACATTTGAGCTATAAAAAGCGGAAAAAGGAAATTACTGACTTCTATAATGATCCTACTATTCGATCTAAAATACACTACTCGTGTTGGGTGACCCAGTATCATGACGAACATTGTTGTTGTTGTTGCCGCCAATGATATTGTTGTCGTTGGTATTACTCTTAAAGTTCCCGCAGACTTTGATTGGTAAGGATAGCTTCGCAAACACCTCCTCCCTTTGGGGGCGGTTTGCATAGAGTATCCAGAGGACAAGGCATAGCATGACTCCTATAGAGATCAAGCCCAGTCCAGCATTGACCAACCTCAGATGACTTTCCAGAGGAGGACAATGAGTCTTGGTTATCTCCTGGAACGTGTCCCGCACGAAATTGCAATTTTGAAGGCTGAGTAGAGGAGGGGCATAGTGCTCGAGTGCATAACTTTCATTTACTGCCCCCACTAACTGCGTGTAAATTGCAGGGGTGATTCTACCGGGTGTAGTGCATATCCCGGATGCAGATGCTTGGCATGTGTAGTTCTCCCAGACCTGAACACATTTCAAAAGAAATGGAGAAGTTCAAAAATCTATAGAAACTTATCATGCAACCGGTTGAAGTACGAGGAAAGGGACTAGGTGTTGCTTGGCAGACCGTTTCTCTTAGTCTACCGCAGGTTCTTGAGAGCAACGACGCAAGCAAAGCCCAATCTTTATTGAAAAATCAAAGGATGTTTTTAGTGATATTCACCCGCTGGTACAAAACTTTAACAAAAACCGTGAAAGACTAAATACTTTGGGATTAAACAATACAAAAGAAAAAGCCCAGAAGTATTTCGTTGTTTGTACAGGATAACTGGATCTCGCATTTGCATGTGTCACTTATCTCAAAGTAATTGTTCTCATAAGTATATCTGTTAGAAACAAAAACAACAAAATTTAACCACTGATAATGAATAAAAGAATTATCAACAACAACCCAAACCAGGTCTTTTTTTGACAAAGGCATCAGATGCGGACCTCGTGAATGATAAAAATTATCTTTTTTAATTTAACTAAAGCACTAAGGACCTGATGTGTTCCCACAAATGATCTTCGTAGAAAGAGGAGGACAAAATAATGGCCAGTAAGCATCATACCAGAGAAGCATTTGCGATTGACACTTCTTGCGATCCACATTGGCGATCTCTCAGGACAGAGTCAAATGGAGAGCAGAGAGGCGGCATCATAGGTCCAGACTGATTGTAGTAATAGAGATTGCCCTGGGCTGGGTATGTATTGGCGTATGTATATATAAATTGATTCACAACATGAACAATATCCATGATGACTTGTTTACTCTGTACTAGTGTCTGATTTGTGGTTCTCTGGTCAACACAAGGAAGGATGTTGCTAAGAGCAGATTCAGCATGGGGATTCTCCACCCATTCTTCCATTGCCATGCATGTGTCACGGGCCGATCGATCTAGCGTTCCCACGCCCGTGCGGCCTTAGGAATTTCTTCCCAAGTCAGCCTTCCCACGCTCACACTCACAAGAACTTTAGAGAGAGAAACTTCTAGAGAGAGAAGCTCTGAACTTGTATTGCTTCTTGAAAATGAGAGGTGATGAAATGAGGGGGAGGAGACCCCATTATATACAAGTATCGGGCTGACCGTATCCGTAGATCTCTCCCCTAGATCAACGGTCGAGATCGTATTCTCCCAACTACCCCACCTACCGCATTTATTACGGAGGCTTACAATTACAGTATCGCCCGCCCCAGGAGTATTCTAGAACACATCAAGAAAACCCTAGTACTAGAACACTCGGGGCCCACCTTCTTCGTCCAAGGGTCGGTCACGGTCCATCGTCCTGAAAACCTCGTGAACGATCAATTTCTCTGGGCCGTGACATTCTCCCCCACCTATTCGGGCGACGCCCTCGTCGCGTCTTCGGCATGGAAAGCATCAATATGTTTCTTGAATTGCCAAAGAGCTTCCTCGGGCTCCCAACTTGCTTCACTCTCCGGAAGACCCTTCCATCGGATCAAGTATTCTCGCTTCGGCGCACGATATCTCTTCCGTATGACTCGATCCGCCATGATGAAGTCGACGTCTCGATCATAAGAGGTCTTTGCTCCAAGCGGTGCCCGTTGCGACTCCCCTCGATCCGGGTCCTCCTCGTCTACACGGAAAGGTTTAAGCATACTCACATGGAATACCGGATGTACCTTGAGTTTTGGTGGAAGTTCCAATTTGTATGCGACCTTCCCAACCCGATGCGACACTCGGAATGGCCCTTCGTAGCGACGTATGAGCCCTTTATGTACGTCCTTGTATCGGAGCACAAGGTGTAGCTTGGCCAACACCAAGTCCCCGACTTGGAACTCCACGTGCCGTCGCTTCTTATCGGCCCACTTCTTCATGCGCTTCGAGGCCTTGTGTAGGCACGTTCGCGCCAAGTCCGCCTGCTCATGCCACTCCTTGGCGAACTTGAAAGCGGCTGGGCTACTCCCCTTATAGCCCGTTGCAACCGTACTCGGAGTGAGTGGTTGTTGTCCCGTCACGATCTCGAACGGACTTTGGTTCGTGGACTCGCTCTTTTGAAGATTGTAGGAGAATTGGGCTACATCGATCAACTTCGCCCAATTCACTTGCGTCGTACTCACATAGTGTCGAAGGTACAACTCCAAGAGTGCATTGACTCGCTCCGTTTGTCCGTCGGTTTGAGGATGCAAGCTCGTGGAGAAGTTGAGATTCGACCCTAATAATTTAAAGAGTTCAGTCCAGAACCTACCCGTGAATCGAGGGTCGCGATCGCTCACGATCGTTTGTGGCACTCCCCAATATTTGACGACGTGCTTCAAGAATAGCTTGGCCGCCTCCTCGGCCGGACAATCTTTTGATGCGGGCACGAACGTCGCGTACTTGGAAAATCGATCCACCACGACCATGAGAGTCCGACACCCTTCGGACTTTGGCAAGTTGACAATGAAGTCCATGGAGACGCTCTCCCATGGACGCTCCGGGATGGGAAGTGGCTCCAAGAGCCCCGCCGACGACTTTTGTTCAAGCTTGTCTTGTTGGCATACAAGACAAGTCCGGACATATGCCTCAACGTCGTCGCGCAAGTGAGGCCAAAAGTATCGATCCTCCACAAGCGCCATAGTGCGGTGGATCCCCGGATGACCCGCCCACTTAGAATCATGGCACTCTTGTAGGATTTCTTTCCTTAGCTTCCCATGAAGGGGCACGTACAATCGTCGCCCTTTGGTGTAAAGCAAGTCGTCTTCACACCAAAATTGCCGGGTCTTGCCTTCCCGAGCATGGTCGAGAAGCGCCTTGGCGGTTGGATCATGTTTGAGCCCTTCCTTGATCCGCTCGTTCCATGGATTCTCGGGACGAGTTAGGGTCGACGCCATACTTGTCTTTCGACTAAGAGCGTCGGCCACGGAGTTCGCCTTCCCTGGCTTGTACTCGAGCACATAATCGAACTCCGCCAGGAAATCTTGCCAACGAGCTTGCTTCGGGCTCAACTTCTTCTGGGTTTGGAAGTAGCTCGTGGCCACGTTGTCCGTCCTTACGACGAACCGGGACCCCAAGAGATAATGTCTCCATGTACGAAGACAATGGACCACCGCGGTCATTTCCTTCTCTTGGACCGTATACCGTCGTTCGGTATCATTCAGCTTCCTTGACTCGAATGCTACCGGGTGACCATCCTGCATGAGAACACCACCAATAGCGAAATCAGAAGCATCGGTCTCTACCTCGTAGGGTTTGGCGTGATCGGGTAGCACGAGCACCGGCTCTTCGGTCATAGCTTGCTTCAACCGATAAAACGCCCTTTGGCATCGGGCCGTCCACTCCCACGGTTTCTCCTTCTTCAACATATCCGTGAGTGGCACGGTGATGCTCGAATATCCTCGGACGAACCGTCGATAGTAGTTGGTGAGGCCAAGGAATGACCTTAGATCCGTCACCTTGGTCGGCGGCTCCCAATCCACAATGGCCTTGATCTTGGCCACGTCCATCCGCACTCGTCCACCCCCGACGATGTGTCCCAGGAATGGAACTTCCCGCTGTGCGAAGGCACATTTCTCTCGCTTGACATATAAGTCGTTCTCCCGTAGAACTTGGAAGACTTGTTTGAGATGCTCGATGTGTTCCTCGAGCGTCCGGCTATACACCACGATATCATCAAGGTAAACCACTACAAATTGATCTAGGAACGGGTGGAGTACCTTGTTCATGAGTGTGCAAAATGTGGCCGGGGCATTTGTCAAGCCGAATGGCATGACGAGGAACTCGTACGATCCATACCGGGTTACGCAAGCGGTCTTTGACTCGTCTCCTTTTGCAATCCGCACTTGATAGTATCCCGATCGAAGATCAAGCTTGGTGAACCACCGTGCTCCTCCAAGTTGATCGAACAAGTCCGCAATGAGAGGGATCGGGTACTTGTTCTTGATTGTCAGCTTGTTTAATGCCCGATAGTCGATGCACATCCGGAGTGACCCATCGTGCTTCTTTTGGAATAGAACCGGAGCACCAAACGGAGACTTTGATGGTCGGACATACCCCGCATCAAGCAAATCCTTGAGTTGTCTTCTTAGTTCCTCCAACTCGGGAGGCGCCATGCGATAGGGTGCCATGGCGGGTGGTCGAGCGTCGGGCACGAGCTCGATTTTATGATCCACCTCCCTTTGAGGCGGAAGCTTCTTCGGGAGTTCGGGGGGCATCACGTCCTTGAAAGAGTCGAGGACTCGGGTTACTTCCGTCGGGACATCACTCCCTTCACCCTTCGGGTCTTCAACCTTCAAGGTTGCCAAGAAAGTAGCTTCCCCTTTCCTTACTCCCTTAGTAACTTGCATTGCCGATATTATCTTTTGGTCACGACCCGACTCTCGGGTGACCGGGATCACACATTGACAACGTGCGTCCAAGATACAAATACAATCGGCAAATGGGACAATAAGAGCATCTATTCTATCAAGGAATCCCAAGCCAATGACAAAGTCATAATCGTCAAGCGGAATTACCTCGATCGTCTCTTTGCTCTTCCATTGCCCGAGTTGAAACTCCACATCCTTAGCCAACCCGTTGGTAGGGATTTCCTTGGAGTTCACCGTTTTGAGCCAACTGGCCCCCTTCTCAACCCGAAGATTGAGTTTCTTCGCGGCTTCTTCCGAGATAAATAGATCGGATGCCCCCGTATCGACGAGTGCACTCATCGTGGTTCTTCCGATCGTCACGTCCGCGAACATCAAGCCCTTAGGCTTATTTGCCTTCTTGGACTTTATGGAACTTAGGATTCGCAACGAACCGAGTCGCGTCCCCTCTCGTTCCTCGTCGTGTGCCTTGACAAGCGCCGCTAGCTTGCCTCGAGTTGGGCAATCACGAGCCATGTGCGCACCGTCGCACAAGAAACACTTGAAGGTACGTCCCTTCTTGTGTTCTCCTCCGCTCGACTCCGGCCTCGCCCTTGGAGGGGCCATTGGTAGTTTGTTTCCACCTGGACGGTGGAATTTGTTGCGATCTCCCCCACCAACGCCTTTGTCCCTCGGTCGGGTGTCCGGCTTGCTCACGGGAGCCGATTTGTACTCCACCAAGGCCTCGGCCACGGACATGGCCGCCGAAAGGTCCTTCGCGTTGCATCGCTTCAACTCTTGCTTAACCCATGGTTTCAAGCCACCCATGAATTGATGGTAGGCCTCCGTATCATTCATGGACGGAATTTGGAGTAGCAACTCCGAAAACTTCCGGACATAATCACGGACACCTCCTTTTTGCTCAAGGCGACGGAGTTCATCTCGAGCTTCTTCTTCCGCATAAGCGGGATAGTATTGACGTCGAAATTCCTCGACGAACAATTCCCATGTAGTGATCGGTTCACCACTCCGATCGTCACTCCTACGACGCCACCATAAGAGTGCATTATCGGAAAAGTACATAGCCGCGGTACTTACCCGAATTGCCCCATCGGTGATCCCCATCGCTAGGAAATATTGCTCCATGTACCATAGGAAGTTGTCCACGTCTTTGGCCACCCGCGAGCCTTTGAACTCCTTTGGCTTCGGGGCATCCACTCGTGGACTGGCTTGCACGGTGATCACCCCGTTCACGCGTGCTCCTTCCATTTCGGCGACTTTCGCCTTAAGTTCGGCCATCTCCGCGCGCATGGCCTCCACCAAGGCCTCCAAGGCATCGTCCCGTTATTGAAGTTCATTGGTGGTGTCGGTCAGGTTGCCCAGCATCTCCCCTCGGAGTTCTCCGAGCCCGGACTTGAGCTCCAGCACTTCGGCCTCTAGCTCCCCCGTTCCGGTCTCGCCTCCTTCGATGCGTATGGACATATCCTCGACCATACCTTGGACGTCAGCCATGGCGATCTCCACCTTCGCCATGCGGGTCTCCAAGTCACCAACCATATCCCTCGAACTTGAACTAGCACGGTCCTTCCTTGCCTTGGCACCTTGCTTCTCGGGAGCCCTCCCACGATCATCGCCTCCACCCTTCTCGGTTTGGGACGATACATCGGATCGTGGTTCCGTCGCGCCTTTGGCCATCGTAGCTCTGATACCACTTGTCACGGGCCGATCGATCTAGCGTTCCCACGCCCGTGCGGCCTTAGGAATTTCTTCCCAAGTCAGCCTTCCCACGCTCACACTCACAAGAACTTTAGAGAGAGAAACTCTAGAGAGAGAAGCTCTGAACTTGTATTGCTTCTTGAAAATGAGAGGTGATGAAATGAGGGGGAGGAGACCCCATTATATACAAGTATCGGGCTGACCGTATCCGTAGATCTCTCCCCTAGATCAACGGTCGAGATCGTATTCTCCCAACTACCCCACCTACCGCATTTATTACGGAGGCTTACAATTACAGTATCGCCCGCCCCAGGAGTATTCTAGAACACATCAAGAAAACCCTAGTACTAGAACACTCGGGGCCCACCTTCTTCGTCCAAGGGTCGGTCACGGTCCATCGTCCTGAAAACCTCGTGAACGATCCATTTCTCTGGGCCGTGACACATGTGTCAGAGATTGCACTGAGACAGAGAGGAAAAGCGACAGTCATGTTTCTATCATACCCAGTATTCTCATTCACATGACTCTCAAAACATTAAAGATCTTAAGAATGCATAAATTCAGGCAACAGGACTGATTATTAGTTTAGTCATGAAAGGCACAGCCAGTGAATATAATGGCAATGCAAGCAAAAGATAATGAGTTTTACGATACAACACAAGAAAATGTATGACAGGACAAAGAGAAGTAAATAATTGAAGAAAAGGAAACCATTGAAGGTTCAAATTTAGTATATCAAACATCAAACCTCAAACATAAGAACGATATAACAATTACTAAACTAGTGAAGTCAGCATGCGGATATATATCTCAGAGAAATAAACGGACTAACATAGTCTGCATTCTGCATGCACCTATATGGAATTCTACAAGCAGATCTCAATTTACTGAGTACAGAGGCAAAGGAGACTGGACGAAGACGCCTGCAGTGGAGTTCAGCATCTTACTTGTTGAAAATTACAAAAACTCCGCAGAGGATAAAAGTAACAGCAACAAGTAGCCACCCACTTATGACAAATCTGCAAAGGTACGAGATAGCGTGTTAGACTCGAGAAATAAAAAAATATTGAGCAAAAATATGAATCGTTGTTGGATTGCAAAAAGATAATTGTCAATGCAAAAGCCTTACAAGTTTATTGCATGCCGATGGCCAAGGACAGACAACACTGGAAGATGAAAAGATAATGAATCAGTTTGAGGAAAGAACACAAGGAGAAAAAATCATACTGGTCAAATAGAGATTGTAAATAATAGCAGTGTGGCAGATACATACAAAGTCCAATGAGAGACAACAGAAGCATCACAGCAGCCACAGTGATCAATGTCAAGCGCCTGCACGAATGCATCGAAGAAACTTATTGTTGCCTCAAATACCAATAAGAGCTCAGTATATTACAAAAGTTGCAAAGGACAATACATACACTGCATTAAATACTCTTCTTATTTTTCCAGAGTTTTCACTTGTCTTCTCTGCCAGAGTATCTGCCGCAGCATTTAAATCTTGATTCAAATGGTCTATATCATTCATGGCATCAGATGGAAGGAAAACTTGGGCCACACTGATATTCTTCGCAAGAGACAAATACTCGGTAACATTTCTGAGTGTCTGCACCGTGTAGTCTGACTGGTTGACAACATATTTCAGAGTACTAAAAACTTCACCATGAAATTCATCCTGTCCAACAGATAGAAGTATACAGCCAACCCTGTACATACAAAGATAAAGAGTGGGTTAAGAAGTGCTTGAAAATGAACAGAAGATCCAAAGGTTTTATAGAGTGTTGCTTACTTAAACGTTCATGACTATTCTATTGGTAATGAAATCTTGTACATCAATTCTTAGGTGTTATATATCTTAGTTAAATTGGCAGAGGCCATTCTGTCAATCACATCATCACAGAAAGCCAAGTAAACAATAATGCGAATGATGCAACAACAGTTCAAAGAGAATGTGAAGAGAGAAGTCACTTAGGAGCTTCCATGGGCAAAATCTCCACATGAATAATCAATGGGACGCACAGAAATCTCTATCCCTCTACCTCTTATGCACACGCAATGCATGGGCAATTTGCTAAAGAAGACAAAACTTACAAAAGTTATAGACAGATGGAAACTTATTGGCAAGAAGTGAATAATGTGCTCATATGATCATATCCGACATAATATTACTCCAACATTGGTACGTCCAACCGAGTTATACATGCATAAATGAGGGCCCCTCGTCCAATTAAGCGAATTTCACTCCAACAAACCACCAAAAATCAGAAAAGATTAACTGATAAAAGAAGAAGAAAGAAAGAATAAAGATAAGAAAAATAATGGGCAATAGGAAGGGAAAATACATTGACATTAACAATTGATCTATATGAGCTTGAAGTTGGGTTCTTACGCGGCAGCAGATGTGAAGAGCAGGAGCATTATGAGGCATATTCTTTGTGAATTAGGAGATCCCCTGTCTTTTATTGTCATTTGCCATCCGCAGCAATGATGCACCAGGAGAGCCAACCCAAAGAAAACAAACCATAGGATAGCAAGCACAAAACCAAAAGCACCTGTGAATCCAACAGACTGCAAAGAAAGATGGTCAGAAAAATCAGGTAAATAACAGAGATGTAACCTGTTCTTGATGTAGAAAAATCATTTAACATAACAAACCCAACATGTCCTCACAGATTGGAAATGATATGACACAAATTCAATCAATATTATTCAAAATGCTGTAGATGACATCTGAAGTACATATACATATGCCAACTTGATTTTGATCATGACAAGGCAGATGTCAGGAGTACGCAAAACACAAACTCTTAGAGATTATTATCTTACTGTTCTTTCTTGTCAGATTATAATCCAGGCTAACGGAATTCGGCAAGGAACCATCGTGATTTATATAGCAGAAATGGCTATCTAGGGAGACAACACAAGTAATTCTCCAAATGAAACGAAGGGATGCACAATCATTTAAGGCTTGCTTCCCTATCCATGCTACTGAAGAAACAGACGACCGACATCCACTTTTATATCATCAAAGCACTCACTGGGATTTGTAGAGTTTCTTATGGGCAAACAGTCAAATGCAAAACTTTAACCTGACTATTGAATACACTCCTACAACAACGACACTTAATCATCAAATTTCTTCAACTCAACTGCCGTATGCATGTATGCCGATACATACTCAAGGAACCAAGAAAGACAACAATATAATTTGGCTAGGTCCACTTGCACAAGAGAGAAACAAAGAGGAATAACTACTGAAAGACTCAATGCTTCTACATGTTTTTAATGAAAGTATGTAAAGAAATGCTATGAACAAGAACTAAAAACCAGACTTACAGCCCAGTAATGCTGATTAGAAGTGTCCCAACCGTCTCGATAATGCTTAAACCCACGAAGAATATCAGGCCTATTTGTTCTATTTCCCGCTAACACCAGCGTGCTACGCGGCCCACTCGTTTCTGGCCCCGGCGCTTCTGCGAGGGCGTCCTCCGAGATGCCATTTTTCCATGGCCCCAAATTCTCTTGACCTGAGGATACAAACTATTAGACGACAAAGCACTGACTGCATTGCTCCAAATACTGGCAACAAACTTTATGCTGCTAAAAAACAAACACGAGTAACATAGCGCAGAGAATCTCAGGCCTGCCAATGCACTACATCATATACTGAATCAGTACAGCACTTCAAACGAAGTAACGCCCAGCTTTCTAGCAAATCCCAAAAACGAATCTTCTGCACTTAACTGCTCAGTGGAATATAACCTCCGCTGTAAAGTTCTACGCAAAGAAAAAGATTTCGTCATCTCGTCTTAGCAACGAAACAAAAGGAAGATCGCCGACGAGCCCATCCCAAGAACTACCACTTCACATGAAACAAAACGCAAAGCCTCGGTTTTCAGCGAGATCATCGAAATCCTAATAAAGCGACTGACCCAAGATGAACTTGACCGGATCCTTGGCGAGTCCATGCCGGGTCGAGGCAGAGCCGGCCTGTGTCGAGCTCCAAGAAGCCCACGAGAGAACCAAGAAAGCGAACAAGAACCTCCTCATGACCCGTGGCCGCTTCTCCTCCTTCCCGGCGAGCCACAAGATCACCGAAGCCACCGGAGGAGGAGGAAAAGCATTTCCAAGATTCGGCACCCCCCGCGCCAAAATCCCGGGAAGAGAAAAAAGTGGAACTTGGGGACTGGGCAGCGGCTAACGGAGCCAGCTGGCCATCAGTCCGGCATCCAGACCATCCCAAGAATCAGATTGGCCAAATTCAATGCAAAAAGAGTTCACCCATTCACAGCATATCAAAGAGGAGGAGACAAGGGGAGAGAGAGAGAGAGAGAGAGACGGAAACGTGGAGTCACATGGGGAGGAGTAACAAGAGAGGTTAAAAAGGGCGGGGCGGGTGTGAATGACACCAGCAAGAACACGAACACGCGCCCGCGCGCGCACTCTCTCATTTCTTCTCTCTTCTCTCTTCGTCTCCGTGCCTGTGGCGTGTGCATCTACGAAGCACCAGTGAAAAGCAGAGTGGGGCTTTTTTTCTTCTCTGTTATCAGTTTCCGCTGTTTTGCTTGTCCCCACCTTGATATATTTTGTCTTCCACTTCTGCTTCTCTCTCTCTCCCTCTCTGGCTCTTCTGGTTCTCACTTTCTTTTTGGCGCTTTTTCAAAGTCCAAATCGCATAAGTTAATCACCCACCCACTAAGATTTATGGCAAAACGGGATTATCTTTCCCCTGATTTGCTTCGCCTAATCAGCTTCCCACTTTTATTAATTCGGGGGGTGGGGGGAACAAACAGCTGGTGCGGCCGGGTGCACCGAACCCTTCGTCAAATCGCGTGTACTCCACGTGATCTATGGGTCCGCAGAAGTTGACTATATCGAGAGAGAGAGAGAGAGAGAGGGAGATAGAGATCAGATCGTCCACCTGCGTACGGACACTAAAAATCTCATCTTGATTCTAACTGGAATGAGCTGGAAAAGAGAGATCAGATCGTCCGGTTACGTTGACACTGGGTCTGCATGATAACCATTCTGGTTCAGTCCAGAACTAGTTTTTTGCTCCCGGAATCAGTTTTGGACCAGAAACCCGTTTGGCAACGCAATTTCATTTTTCTATTTCCGGGACAAGTTTGCTTCCAAAACTGATTCTGAAACCAGAAATGAGAACCAAAAAAAGTTGGTTTTTCATTTCTGGAACAAAAGTGAGAACCATTTCTGAGGAATTCATTTTCTTCAACACACATATTCATATGGAAGTCACGATCTTTGAGGTGAGAAAAAAAAGCAAAAAATCAAAAATTTCAAAACTTTCAGTAAAATTTAAATTTTTTTAGGTACCGAAAAAAATTAAAAAAATAAATAAAAATAAAAAATTTCAAAATTTCACAAAATAGCTTAGAAAACCTATGGCCACCCACTTTGAGCAAAATTTAATTTTTTTATTTGCCAAAAAAATAATAAATAATAATAAATTCTAAAATTTAAAAACTTCACATAATATCTTAGAATACATGTGGCCACCCAATTTGAGCGAAATTTTATTTTTTTAGGTGCCGAAAAAAATTAAAAAAAAATCAAAAATCAAAAATTTCAAAACTTCACATAATGGCTTAGAATACTTGTGGCCATCCACTTTGAGTGAAATTTAAATTTTTTTAGGTGCCGAAAAAAATAAAAAAATAAAAAATTTCAAAACTTCACAGAATAGCTTAAAATACCCGTGGCCACCCACTTTGAGTGAAATTTAAATTTTTTTATATGCTAAAAAAATAAAAATAAGCAAAAAAGTAAAAATTTCAAAACTTTACAGAATGACTTAAAATACCTGTGGCCACCCACTTTGAGCGAAATTTTATTTTTTAGGTGCCGAAAAAAATAAAAAAAAAAGAAAAAATTTCAAAAATTCACAAAATGACTTAGAATACCTGTGGCCATCCACTTTAAGCGAAATTTAAATTTTTTTATGTGCCAAAAAAATAAAAAAATAAAAAATAAAAGACTTCACATAATTACTTAGAATACCTGTGGCCATCCACTTTGAGTGAAATTTAATTTTTTTTAGGTGTAAAAAAAATAAAAATAAGCAAAAAATAAAAATTTTCAAAACTTTACAGAGTGGCTTAGAATACATGTGGCTATCCACTTTGAGTGAAATTTAATTTTCTTTAGGAACCAAAATAAATAAAAATAAATAAAAAATACCATTTGGGCATCTAAAAAAATTTAAATTTTACTCAAAGTGGGTGACTAGAGGTATTGTAAGTCATTCTGTGAAGTTTTGAAATTTTTGATTTTTTGATTTTTTTTTTGCACCTAAAAAAATTTAAATTTCACTAAAAGTGGGTGGCCACAGGTATTCTAAGCAATTCTGTGAAGTTTTGAAAATTTTAATTTCTTGATTTTTTTTTGAAAAAATTCAACAAATTTCCTATTTTCCCAAAATCTAAATTTTTTTTATTTTCTTGACATTTTGATGATTTTTTCTGGAATTTTTCAATTTTTTGGGATTTTCTGAATTTTTTTAAAGATTTTTATGAATTTTTCGGATTTTTTATTATTTTTATTCCATTTCTAAAAAAATGGATTTTTGTTCCTGGAAATAGAATTTTCTGTTGTTTATCAAATGGGATTTTATTTCAGGAAATAGAAATTTTGTGCTGTTATCAAACGGGTTTCTGTTCTAGAAATAGAAATTTTTTGTCATTATCAAACGGGTTTTTTTTCTCAGAAACTCATCCAGGAACCAGAAATAGAAAAATCTATTTCTGGTTCAGGAACTCATTCCGGAACAGAATGGTTATCATGCGCGCCCTAAAAAATCTCATCTTTCGATTCCAACCGGAACGAGTTTCTGAAGCGCATCGGAAGTCGGACGGCGACGATGGAGGGCAGTAAAGTCCGACGGCCCCGATTGCAGCCAAACCTAAGTGCTACCGGTTGCACAGGAACGCGAGAGAGAGAGAGGGAGAGAGAGAACAAATGGGGACGCGGGATTCACGCGGATTGGCGGAACGGGGGGAGGAGCACGAAAAGGCGCGCGCCGTGCACCGCACCCGATCTCCCCACCGCGATTCCGTGCCGGATTATTAATAATGCGCGTTATCGTGACGGTGGATCGCCAGCGCGAATCACGCAAAGGTCACGTCGGCACCATCGACCATTTTGCAACGAAAAAAAGGGTCGTCCACGGAAAGGCATAAAGATAGAGGGCATACGCAAAACACGCACGAACACCAAAAAAAAAAAGGGGGGGGCTTCATCTTTATTTGGTCCCTTTCTTCGCGATTTAATCTTCTTAGCGACTAAGCTTTCCCGTACAGTATTATGTAAGATTTTGTTAGATAAAAGCGTGGTCGGATCTTTTTGACCAGTACTAAAAGTGCATTTATTTCACGAAAAATATAACGATCTTGAAAAATATTTTTCGAAAAATCATTTTTCAGGAGAATAGTTAGTTTTCATTTATTTGGTGATATGTGATTGAAAATATTTTCTGGTGTTTGGATCTCATTTGGAAAACGTTTGGAAAACGATTTTTCCATCCCATGATTTTATCTCGGGAAAAAACAAAATTTCGAGTTTTTAAATATTTATTTTTAAAAATAAAAAAGAAAGAAAAGTGAAAATATTTAGAAAGTAAAGGGAAGCAATTCCAAAATGTGCTTTCGCCTTCTTAGATTAGGGAATTCACTTTCCTAATTTTATATACGAATGTTTTCCTTGATCGGAAAGTATCTTTAGTTGACCAATCATTTTCGGTAAACCAAACAAGTGAAAGTCCGGAAAACAGATTCCTGAAAAATACTTTCCTCGAAACAAACGCACCTTAAGAGTGGACATATTCAATTGCAAGGCAACGAGGGCCTGAAAAGATTTGTATGTCTCCTGCGCTGATACTGGTATTGGGGTGGTTTTGGACCTTTCTTACCTCCCAAAAGCTAGCTTACATCACACTTGTAAACTCATCAATAGCCACTCCGCAACCGATGTAGGATAACCCTGACAATCTCCCCCTCACACATATATACATTGGGCCCTCGTCAGAGCGGCAACACCTCATATCTCCTTGTGCGACTATTAGGTCTAAACTTATTGATAACTTGAGCTCAGATCTCATGTACTATTTTGTGGGACCACTGCCATCTGTTTAAAAAGCTAAAACTATCGAATGAAAGCGTGATTTAATATTTAAATATTCTATCGTATTCTTACGAATTGATTGTATGTATGATAACTCATTCAGTATATTGAAAGTTATAACTTCTCTCGCCTGTTTATTTAACAAGTGTCGTAGTTGGTAAATGTTGGCCGTAACTCATCTGTTTAGCAGCATGTCGATATTAGTTTAGCGGTTGGTAGTGCTACCACTGACAAATTTTGGGCAAATATCTATCAGTAAGTGGTGACCGCGCAAAGGAATGATATTAGGTGTATTAAGACTAATATAGGAAATAGATTTGTAAAACGATATAGCATATTATGACAGGGCTTTAGATAGAAGTACTTGCAAGTACGTCAAACAGCTTTATATATAGTAAAATAACAATTCAACATAAGTAACATTCGTAATGGAAAAACCATAATTTAACATAATTTTTCTGTCTATTGATAAAGTGCTAACGCCATATATATACACATAGCCAGTGGCTTTCGCAATTAAAAGCATTGATTAAGTGGGGGTATTGCATAATCAAGTGTATAAAACAATATCACTAAGGTAAAAGTCTATATTCGGCATTTGAATTTATGCATTTTTTCAGTCAAGTTCTTGGATCTGCACAATTTTTCTAATCAAGCCCCTCTGCATCTAAATCCGAGTAATTAAAGCTAAAAAGTCTGTTGGAGCTGCGAAAAGTTAGATTTGAAAGGCTCTGTAATGTTCATGTAGAGAAATCTTTTCATTCAAGATTTGATTGTGATCATCTTCGGAGTTTTTAGTTAAAGAGCTTTTCACGTTAAATCTTGCCAGCTTTGACAAACAATCAGCTCCAATCAATCGGATTTGAAGGGGGACAAACATAAAGAGAAAAGTTGATCAAGTTGAAGAACATGATAACTGCCAACGAATTGGGTGTAGAGCATGGCAAATTCAATTAGCAAAGTTACGCAAATTCAAGGACTTAATTAAACAGATTAAAAGTTCGAGGAGAAAAAATAGACTTTTAACCATCACAAACAAAAATACAATTAAGATCTTGTCGACAAGTCCCATTTGAAGGGATTTGTTCAGCAACAAAACAAAGAAAGTATGCAATTGTCAATGCACCATTGTTCTCTCGTTTTATAGAACTTACAATTTAGAAACGAAACTATTTATTTATCAAATATGCCTAACGAGTGTCTAGAGGGCACTCACTAAAAAGAACTTTTATATCATAATTACTCTCCTGTCACTTGAGCAGACTTGACTAATAGCCAAAAAGAAAAAACAAAACTTAACTGTTTTTCCCTTCTTTATTTGGCATCTTAAATGCATTCACTAATCTAGCCTAGTTTATCGACCAAAAAAAAAAATCTAGCCTAGTTTAAGGCAAACCCAAGGTCTAGTTTAAGGCAACTCCATAGATTTTGGTGCTCAAGTCCATATTCTTACAAAAGCAACAACGTGGCAAGGCATGATCCAAGGGTCTATCTCGCATTTGTTTCTACAAAAAAATGCAGGGTAAGCATACAGAAACTTGCTCGGCAAAAAGAGCAATAATTATAACGATAAGCAATCTTATCTCTAAATGCGTAAGGGGAAGCGATTACGATCGCTACATATAGGATTAAAAGAAGAGGTCTCCATCAGGTCAACGCTCCAAGTAAAGGGCCAAACCCTAACGTTACGTTGTTGTTTCTCTCGGCCTCATCTGATTTGACTTGAACTTTGCCCTCTATGTTGTTCATGGATTAGTTGAACGAAAGGGACCTTCGACGACTTTCATGTCTACTAACTCCATGCCCCCCCTTCGGTCATACGCAAAGAAACGACGTATGCAATGGGAAAACGCCATGCAAACCACACATGTGCCGTCGAGATCCCCTGAATGCCCGAATCCGAGCGTTCGCCGGAATCACCATCCGAAGCGAAACTGGCAAAGCAAGGCAAAGCAATTGCAATGGTGTGACGACGAAGAAGCACGTGCCATCCTCTTTGTGGTACAAAACACGTGGGACTTGGTGTTGATCTGGTGCTGTTTGGTCATCTGCTTTCTGCTTTTGTTTTGCTGTGTTCGGACATGACCCGCAAGGGAATTGTATCTTAAAATAGGGTTTGGTCGGTCGGTCACATTAAAACTGTGGGGGCGCCTCTCTCGATGGATCCTATCATTGTGAGGGTAGTTTGAAATTTATGTCAAGACGTATAGCTTATGAATGAAAGGTACCTGACATTTTACGCATAGGAAACGTTGCTAAATGAAAACGATGTTCGATAAACATTTCTCGTTCAGCATGACAAACGTCGCTTTTGATTGAAGAACTTTTCAAACAGATGGACGAAAGAACAAGTTGAGTATTAAGAAACGAAATGGAGCCAAATGGGACCTAAATAATTACAATCGAAGATCGAGACATGTATTTCGAAGGTGAAGTATGTGCAAGATGAGGGTGGGAGATTTGTAACATGATATGGATTAGAGATCCTCCTGGGCCCTTTATATCTTGCCGAAGTCTTTTATATCAGGAAAATTATCCAAAAAATCATAAACCTATTGTACTTTTACTAATTTAGTTATAAACATTTTCATTTCTTGTCAATTGGTCTATCTATCCAATTTTGGCTGTAAATCGCAGATGTGGATGCCGGGCAGCCAAGTCGTGCTAACATGAACATTTTTTAAATAATATTTTAATAATTTTATGAATTTTTTTTACAGTTTTTTCTTTTTTTTTCCTTTTCTTAATTTTTTTATTTTGGATTTTGGAACTAGGGCCAGCGAGGGTGGTTGGCCGATTCTCGCCAGCCACAGGCAAGGACTGATCGGCCTTTGCCGGCTTTGGGGGAGGGCATTGCGACCCTCGCCATATTTGGGCTAGGGCTCATGCACCCTCGCTTTGGCCGGTGAAGGCGTCGCGACCCTCACCGAGAGCTAGCAAGGGTCAGCTAGGCCTCGCTTGTGGCTGGCGAGGGTCGGTAGGGCACCCTTGCTAGCCCTAACTCCAAAACCAAAAAAAAAAAGACAGAGAAAAGGACAAAAAAGAAGAAAAAACTCATAAAAATTTTAGAAGATTGTTAAAATATTATTTTAAAATGTCAATGTCAGTGCCACGTGGCCACCCGGCTTCCATGTCTGCGATTTCCGGCCAAAATTAGCTGGATTGACTCAATTGGTAATAAGTTAAAAGGTTTGTGATTCAATTGGCAAATTTGAAAGGTTTAGGACTGAATTGGCAAAAGTTCAATAAATTTATGATTTTTTGGACAATTTTCTCGTTATTATCTCCAAGGCTTGGATCTGATCTGGGCCATATGGCCCCATGAAAAGCTCAAAGCTCTTTGATTTGTCCAAGTTTTGCTTCTACGGATTTACGCGTTCTTGCCTTTCGGGATTGAGTCCGATTTGCAATTGGCCCAAAAAAAAGCAAATAATTCGAGTCGGATTCATAGAGATATTCAAGGCAAAGAGAGAGGGCCGTCTATGTAAATATTCGATCCAGAAGATGCTATTATGCTACTTAGCGTGCTTGGTTGGAATTTGCTGCCTGCGGATCTGTTTAATTTAGTCGTTGCTCTATTTTTTTTCTGCTGATATGAAAGGTGCAATGTCAAAGAAAATAAGGCGGCTGCAAATGTAAGTTGCGTTTTGCACTGTAAGCCCATTATTACCGTACGGACTGCACTCGAGAAAGGTAAGATGCCTCTAGCGACGATGAAATCGGATGGCTAAATGTCGTCGGAATGTCCGATTTAGGAATGCGAATTGTAATTTTGCACACCTTGAGGATATGATCTACTCACGGCATGAAATTAGCGAATTTGAATATATGTCGATGGTGCAAGTGTCAAAATTGAGTCAGCTTGCTCAACTCAACCAGCCTCTATGATTTATGTTTGAGCGGAGCTTTTGTATCAGCAGATTTGATGGTCACCAAAAAAGTATTGGCACTCTATTTACACTAAGTCATTTTTGTTCGAGCCATCCATCCTCGATTCATTCACAACATTATTCTTGGCGGACATTAGTTATCGATATTAGGAATGATCGGTTTTCGGATGGATAGATTCTAAACTTGAACTTGAGACCTGTCCTGTTATAATCGATTTTCAGTTTTTGGGCAGTTCAATCCAATTCTAAGGTAGAACCGGTTTAGTTGCACACCCCTAATCTTTATCTTGTGCTCTGATCCCTTGGAATCGTTGGTTAGTGCACACGGCGGCTGAGGATTGTCCGCTTTTTAAGGAAATGGAACTATATCATATATTGGACTCATGATCAGCCACAAGACAGGTCGTACAATCATGACGCTCCTCCTAAAACATGGATGAAAGTCAGGAGGTTGCAGAGCTTGATTCTTGCGCTGGTTGGGAGCTGAAATGACTAGGCATAGTTGCGGAAGAGACGATCATTCGAAAGATTCCCAAATCCCAGTACAATAAAATGTGGTGATCGCTAGCGCTCCAACTCATCATCCCCCAAAACATCAAATGTTCGCAACAGGCTTCTTGCTGATAAAAAATCTCTGCAAAAGTTAAAAAATATATTCCTCCAGTTCCATGTCCATAGGACCATAGCTTCTTCCTCAAGCGTGCATCGTCGTATCACTTCGCTTTGATCAATCTTCGGATTCGGACCAGGAAGGAGATGAAGAGGAACGAAAATTTTTGGAGAAGAACTAGTAAACGTGGAAGCAACGAGGGTTCGAAATTGGTTGTCCATTTGACTTGTCAATCAACTCCTTTGTTACGGACCGCGTGCATACGCAGACCAATTGGAATCCTCTAGATTTAAGTGGTAATTTTACATTTTAAAAGTCACCTTGTTGAGCTCATTATTGGATTCATGCAATGGCTCCACCAATCAATTCTCCATCTTTCTGTTCTTTTTCACGTTCCGGCGTTGCCCAAGGCTGGCGACACCATCCACTGCTGTAATAATCATTAAAGTCAAAATAAACATTTTGAAAGTTGATGATAAATTAAAAGTTGGAAAGACTTGTAGGAAGATTCAATTATTTTGGAAATTGATTTAAATGATTGTAGGCAAACAAAAAAAAACTCACATCTAAATTTGATACGTGAGAGAATCATGAAATTGTATGAAAAGTTTAATGAAAATATTAAATCATGATTCATTTTATTATATGCAAATACATTGTTACTATATAACTAAATATCATGCGTGAGCTTTCATTTGACACGGGAGAAGTATATCGTGTGACTGTTACAGCACTTCACAATGACACGTAGAGATACATACGAACAAAAAAGAAGATTTTTTACATTTAAATGTAAAAGTTGATTGGGATACATATCACGCGGATAATATGATTATTCGGCTATATCATATCAATAATATTAGCAATATATAGAACACTTTTATCCTAATACATAGAGAGTTAATGCCTTGAAACCCAATAAAATACATGTTCGCCATCAATGCGAGTTGGAACATAAAATGGTCTGAGTGATTGAGTAAAAGATGATCCTGCTTAGCCTCTTAAGATCGAAATGGATTGCACCAAGTAGAAGAAGCAGTCACGCGTGGGGACACATGGCAGTTTCGCTCGTATGGAAATAAAGATGGGATCGGTAGAGAGCATCACTGCATGATTGAAATTAGGGAAGAACTGAGGCATCCAGCTGTATGATTGGATGTAGAAGAGACTGGACCAACGTGCACGTACTCTTGTGTGTCGGTAACATTCAAACAACATATGATTAGAATCATAGATTTGCATTTGCATTTGCAGGTGCCCCTTTCGTCTTTCCCTCTTCTACTTTTATTATTATTTAAAGCCTCGCTCATTCACCTTCTTCTCGGACCTACCCTTTTACAAGCTTATCAGTTGATATGTTCTTTCATTCCTACATGTGTGCTTTCGTAGATAATGTTGCTACACACGTCTGTTTTCTGTTCTTTCTTCAACTCTCTGTGGGACAGTGTTAAAACCCTACGCATGATGTTCTACCATGAAGATTTGTGGAGTAACGAGGTAGGGTTTGGTTGTTTTGACTGTTTTCTTGACTCGTGTTCTCTCTCTATATCTTTTTTACAGGTTGACAGAAAGAAGAGGGATCAAGAAGAGCGAAGTCTGTACTTTTGAGAGACTGTGACAGTTTATAATATGCAATAGGAAGATGGCGGAAGAATTAGAAGGAGCTCTCTCCAGTCCATTCCAGGGCAGTTTACGAACTGAAATACCCAGCTGCTGAATCGTTGGTTCAAGAGCTTATCTGAACTTGCGGGAGCATCCGATGTGTTCCTGATGCAACGGAGCAGGAGCTGAGTTCGGTCGTTGCTGTCGTGTATTGGACTGAAGGGAGCTCCCCTAACTTTAATATAATTTTCTCTGCCTATCTACTCTTTTAAGAACATGGAACTTTCAAATAACATGGGTTTTTACAAATTGTCAAGTTCTTAAACGGTCTCTTCTAATAAAGTTAAGTAATTTCATATTTAACATGAATGCAACTGCAAGCATGTTCGTCTTATACCTATTTTGAACCATGAGATGGGCGTGAGAACTTCACGCTCAAGATTAAGAGCATGAATGCTTGTCAAGAGAGAGCCTGAGTGGAGAACACTGCGTTTTATTTTGTACGTGCACATATTTCAATTTCATCGTCATTGAGTATCTTGCAGTTTATATGCAAAAGAAATGTTTACAAACATGATGTATATGGAGATTCAGCTATATCCTAATTCAGCATTTTGCGGGAGGCACATCGGAGGGCGGGGATTTCGACTGCATAGCCCAGCATACGGTTGGGAAACGTTCGCCATTTTGCTTCAGTTATTACAACCTGTTAACAAGTCTATTGTTGTAAACGAACTCCATGAAGCTGTCTGCTAGTTTTTCCCCCTTTGGGCGCAGTTTACACCATTATGAGAAGATCGATTTGATGATTTGTTCTTTGTGAATGAATGAGATGCTTAAGGACTGTTTGTCTGTCTTCTCGTTTGGTTTGGCAAGATAGTCGAAGTCCCTGGTCCATGCTGCATAGGAATGGCCAAATAAGCTTCCACTTAATTATATGTTGGTTTATGAGACCCCATTTCAATTTACAATGCTAAAATGGAAAAATATTTCGTACGGAATCATTAGGTGACGTTATGGATAGAATCAATAATAATAATTATATTGGAACTTGTGCCTTTTAATGGAATTCAATATAGATCCGACTGATTCTTGAAATGTGATTGCTTTGGTCTAGTATAATGAGTTTAAAAGTCACACTTGTTCATGAAAATGACATTATAATGTTGCATTACATGCACTACACTACATGGAAGGGAAGGGGAAGAAAGATAAGAAATCTGAAGCGGCTAGTGCTACTTGTATTAACAGTAAGTCATTAAATTTTCGCTGAATATCTTAGATGAATGGTTATGAAAATGTGCCAAATCTTACTGAATAGTACTTTAGCATATTGTACAATGTCATATTCAAGTTATTTTTCATTTCATGTGTTACATAGGTCCAGTTTACTTTTGGTATTGGATGTCATGTTTACTTCGCTCACTGAGCCATATCCAATCATTTAAATTTATGTCGATCGAAATGTAAAGGAGTCGTGGCTGATTCCATTGCTATTTTCTATTAATCAAAATTGGGAATTTTTCAGCTGGAATTTGAGGTGGTCTCGCAAATATTGTTTTGGTAATTGAAGAGTTCGTACCCTTTGCTAGGTACGAACAGCTATTATCATTATCATCATTGTTACTATTATGATAAACTCCTCATGAGAATTTTAATTCTGAATTCTTTTCCATTTTGTAGTCAAAATTGAGATTAGGAGTTTCTCAAAGCGTGTTTGATGATCGGGGTTTGAGAGTCTTCTTTCAATGCTTCTGTTAGGAATTTTGTATAATCAATTTCTGTTCTCTTCTTCCTTTGTTGTTGATGTACATGAGTGTATGACCAAGCCGAATCATATAAAATTCTATGTCATTCTATTCTCAGTTCATCATTCCGGGGAAGCTCGATTGCACATCCGATGAGGCATGAGATTCAAAGTTTAAATTCCATTGGCATGGTCTTAGCAAAGCAACGCTAACTATGAGTTAAACCCATATTTCCGCAACAAATCAAGGAGCTTCAACACAAGTTATTTGCTGCACCATATGCCCCTTAAGGCTTGACTATTAATTGATTAAAACTGTTAAGCATGTGGCTTTGTGAATCTTATGCATGCTTGATGAAGTAAACGCTTGCATATGGTCGTGCTTAACCAATTTCCTGGCTTTTGACTTAGAGATTTTCATGGAGACGAGGATTTCCTGAAAAACACAACTGTAACATTGATTGGAAACATCTTCAACTGAACAGAGAAAGAAAGACAAATACCGACTAGTTTGTTTGTTTTTTTGGTCGAAAAATACAGACTAGGTTTACTAGGCGCAGAGATGGAACCTTGCCAAGATTTCTTTGGTCACCTCGGCCAGGCGGAACAAAGCCAATGCCACCAAAGTCACCACTCCGAGAACAACGCTGGGTCTAGCGTTCATCATCTGAGATTGCAGAAACCCCACGGTTTTGCATATGATAGAGTCATAGCTCCTGTAGCAACGCTTCTCCCAGTCCATCCACTCGGGGGCAGCTTGTAGCTCCGGTCCGCCATCCTCATCTCGTGAATCCATTACCGGAGCACAATCATGTAAAATTTGGAACTCTGATACCATGTTGGAAATTTAGAGATTGCGTGGAATTTGATTAGTGATGTGCAAGTGTGTAGGATCTAGTTGGTAAAGAATGGACTAAGGGGACAAAGGGATGTGGGCAATGGGAGAGAGTTTCATTATTTTATGGAGTTTGGCATTACAATTGTATTTGGAGGAGTACACGTGACGTAAGCTATGTGAGCTCTACTCCTCACACCACAGGTGAAGCGCTTAAACCTCGCACACTCAAACGATGAATGACAAGCCTCTTTATAGACATCATCAGCAGCGACAGGATTCTTCTAGTAACGGAGGCTGTAGGCTTGCGTGTACATTTCTTGTCCCCTTCCTTGGATGTTCTTTCCTCGTGATTAAGCAGTTTAGGGTGCGCTATACTAAAGAGGGAAGACTCTTTTCGAAATTACCCCTATTAGATTTGTTAATATTTTTTTTTCTTCTTTCTCCTTTCGACGGTCACCGGCTACTGAGACCGGCAATTGACCACAAGCGTGGGCCAGTAAGGCCAAGCTCACTAGCTTATGCCCAGGACCATCAAGGTCGGGTCCGAACCTCCTGTGTCCATACCTAATGCTCCCGAACCCGAACTTGAGTCCACAAAAGTCGTGCTTGGTCCCTGACACTCGAGCTTCAGGCGGGTTCACAAAGACCATGTGAGGGTCATGGATTGATAAAATTATTCTTATAAAATATTTTTTAAAAAAATCGAATTTCTTGTTATTTTTAATCTTTTCTTTTCTTTTCTCTTTTCTCTTTACTTTCTTTTCCTTCCTCCTCCTTTGTCCGTTGGCTGTGCGCCTCGGCGATGGCCGGCAGCCCGGCAACTGGCCAAGACACAGCTCGATGAGCTCGAGGCTCGGCCGATAAAGGCGAGCCCGAGCTTCGCCGAGGCCGGCAAGCTCGCAGCTTTGCCGAGGCCGGCAAGCTCGCAGCTTTGCTAGATCCAAGCGAGCCCGAACTCGCCGGTCTCGGCTCGAGCTTGAGGTAGATCTGGAGAGGCAAGCTCCCCCGAGGCCTCGCCAGATCCTGGCGAGCTCGAGGACGAGGCAGTCGAGGTGGACGGAGTTGGTGCAAAGGGAGCGAGGTCGTCGGAGATTGCTGCAGTGGTGGTGGTGATGAAAAGGAGGAAGGAGCAGCGGGTAAGGTAGAGAGGCGGATGGGAGGAAGAAGACGGAAAAAGATTAAAAAAAGAGAAAAAAGAATTTAAAAAATATAAATTTTTTTAATAATTTTCACTATTAGATTTTCCTAATCAAATAACTGAAAATACTTCTCAAGTGTTTTTTAGTTTTTAACCAAACATCGGAAAATGAACTCATTTTTTTCTAAAAAATGACTTCCTATAAATCATTTTTGACACATTTTTTGCGAAACAAATACAATCTTAATTTATTATTTTTTTGCTTCCAACTTGTGCTTGCTTCTTCAACATGGCTTCTTCTTGTCCCCGCTCATGTTCTTCTTCTGCCACCGCCATTCTCGACAATTCCAGACAACTAGTTCAAGCTGTCCACCGCCTAAGACTTTATTCATGATTATGTTAGTTGACCACTTCTTGAGAATTCTAGGGGATAAGTACGTTGAAAATACTAAAATTTATCGCGAAAGTCCTAAAACTTGTCACAAAAGTCCAATTGAGTCCTAAAACTTTCATAATGTGCAATTAAGTCTTAAAACTTGTTACGAAAGTTAAATTGAGTCATAAAACTTTCAAAAAATACAAAAAAGTCATAAAAACTTGTCAAATTTGTTCAATCAAGTCCTTCCATTAATTGCACTTTTTGAAAGTTTTAAGACTTGATTGTACCTTCGTGACAAGTTTTAGGACTTAGTTACACTTTTTGAAAGTATTAAGACTTGATTACACTTTCGTAAAAAGTTATAGGACTTGATCGCATTCTTTGAAAGTTTTAGGACTCAATTGCACTTTCATGAAAAGTTTTAGGACTTCTAGTGCATTTATTCCAGAATTCTCGAGAACGTGGAAAATTGATCATAATATTAGACACATGTCTTGGTCCACGAGATGGCCACCGGAGTACTGATCTCGAGGGAAAAAGTGTCAGAAAAGTTCTAAACCTTTTATATTTGTGCCAATTGAGTCCTAAATCTTTTGTCTTGTGTTAATTCAGTCATTCCGACTGATTTTGACAGGATTTTGCTAACGTGGACGCCAGGCCGGCATCCACATGAACAATTTTTATTAATATTTTAATATTTTTTTGAATATTTTTTTTTATTATTTTTCTTTTTTATTTCTTTTTTATTTTTGTTTTTTTCCTCTTCTCCCTCCTTACTCTAGCCGGTCACCGGACCAGTGACCGACCAAAGGCTAGAGACTAGAGGCTGGCCATCGGCGAGGCTCGCCCTTTCCAGCGACGGCAAAGGCAAGCCCCGCCTAGCCATTAGCGAGGTCGGGCCTCGCCCAGCCACTAGCGAGGGCGAGCGTCGCCCATGGTTGGCAAGGGCAAGCCTCGACGGTTGTCGGTCCGACTGATGGTCGGTCTCTAGTCTCTAATCTTTGGCCAGTCACCAAACAGGCGATCGGCTGGAGTAAGGAGGGAGAAGAGGAAAAAAAAAGAAAAAGAAAAAAAAGAAAAAAAATCAGAAAAATAATAAAATTTTCAAAAAAATATTAAAATATTATTAAAAATTATCCACATTAGCGCCGACCATGTCACGTAGACCAGCCGGTGTTCACGTCATCAAAATCCGATCAAAATTAGCCGGAAGGACTAAATTGGCACTATATCAAAATGTTTATGACTCAATTGACACAAAAAAAAGGTTTATAACTCAATTGGTATAAATGCAAAATGTTTAGGACTTTTCTGACACTTTTCCCCTAGTCCTTATGATTGTCCTCTTCTCTTCTTGACGCGAAAACTCTCGTATCGGATCTCTTGGGAGTTGCTTTCTTCACTTGATTTGCTTAACGAGAGAATGTGGGGTTGCCAGGGAGCATATAGGACGAGAAGGGAGTCAATTGTACGGCTTAGGGTTTACGGAGAATGGAGAGGCTAAGATTGCAAGATGGTTTGGTGGGCTATGGTTTCTATGAAGATGTGGGAATGAAATGCAGGATTGGTGATGGTGTGTTTATATGTACTCTGGATAAGTAGAAACGTAGCGTGCAATCTAAGGAGAAAGCAAGAATGGAACGAAGAGGGGGTGGCCGAAAAACGTGTAGCAGGAAATGTCTTTGAAGCGCGTTTCTTTACTTTTGGCTTTATTTGGAAGACACAGTTGTAGGGCCAGGAATGTGACACGTGCCTTCCCTCTCATGAGGCACTGCACAATGATCTACTACGACTTTGGAGCAAGTCTTGCAAGTACCCGACGTACGTAGATGTGAACTCACTCCATCTCGACTATAAATTATGTTAATTTTACGTGAGTCTCGTAATATTAACCGATCCAAATGAAGTTCGTTCATATGCTTTGGACACATACATGAATCCCTTTGTGATTTATAGCATTTTCTTCGAGCACCCGAAAAATTCATCCGACATCTTTGATTCCTTATTAGGACCTTCCTAGATAGCAATAGGGCTATTCTATGATCTGTTTAGTTTGCAGCACAAGATTGCACCTCATGCACTCAAACTACCAGCTGAGATTGAAGGTGGCCTCGAGCCAGAATCTAGCTATCGCGACCCAAAAAAAATCGATTGTACGATTTTAGGCTAATGGATTACTAGATCAATTAAATTGACTAACCTAGCTCGAGTTCTCCCAAACTCTACCAAATCGCAATTTAGGTCCAATTGTGAGCATGCAAATATTTTCAATGGGAGTAGTCACTAATCATTTAAGGTAGGTTGATTAGAAACCTAAATAAAATAGCGGGAGTACCATTTTATTTCTGCGAACCAGAAAGTATAAATTCGAGGAACGCCCTTTCGGTACCAATCTCAAGAAAAATACTCAATTTGACAATTTTGATAAATCCTGACTTAGAGTTCAAAGGTGTAGAAAATTTTTTGATTTTCTTTTATGAAATTTTTTTGTATTTTCGAATTTAAATTCAAATTACAAATTTTTTAGTAAAAGAAATATAACTGCTAAATCTTTTGAATTAAGTTTCTATTTGAAGCCTGACAGATCGATCCTAAAATTCAAAATACCGGCTATGGAAATAACTCTATCTAAAGCCTGATAGATAGATTGATTTCCATGTGTGCGGTTGCGGATTAGGAAATTTTCCTAATCGATCACATCTTGAAAAAATTTTGATATCTTAAATATCTTGGATATATTCAAAAGATTTTGAAAATTTTAAATTCTATCCAAATTTGACAAGTAATAGATATCAAAGATTTAAAAAAAAAAGGAAATAAATCCTAATTGTAATGATGCCTATTATTCAAATATGCAAAGTTAGATATCAATAAACACGAATTAAGCAACAAAATATTCAAATCAAATCAGGATAAGATAATTACCTAATCTGAAGATTTGTTTCCAAATTTGAATCATCGGCGGATTAGAACAGAACGGTGGCTGGCGGTGCACGGAGGTGGTTGCGGCAAACGGCGATGCACGAGCGGCGGTGGCGTGCAGGAGGGCGGTGCGGCGGTGGCGTGCACGAGCGGCGGTGGCGTGCACGAGCGGCGGTGGGATCTTCAAGCCCACCGTTGTTCAACGTCGGTGTGCGGCAAGCGGCGGCGATGCAGGAGTGCTGTTCACGGACTAGAAAGATTCAATGAGGCCCGACGGCTGTGTTGTTGCAATATTGCGGCTTGAGTTGCTGCATTCGGGGCACGATTGCTTGTGCTTGTCACAACAGGTTTAGTGAAGGAGCACAGGCGTGGACAAGGCTGCTGTACTGGACTGGGACTCGGCGTCGCTGAAGCAATGAACTTTGATGGCAGGAGCAACAAGGCGCTACAGCTGGACCTGGTGAAAGTCGGATTTGCTGTGTCCGTAAATCCAGCAAACCCATCGAAGCTTTCCCCAGAGAACTCCCTCTATCTTCACGCCTCTCTCTTCTTTGACTCCCTCTATATTATGTGGTCTCTAAAAATTCTCAACACTGAAAATTATGAGAGCCCCCCAGAACGTGAATGGATGTTCCTTTATATAGTGCTAGGTTTAGATTAAAACTCTCAATTTTAAATTCTAAGAGATATACTTTACTGATCTGAAAATTTTATTATCTCTTAGAATCTTGATAATATCAAACCAAATCGAATAATTATCTTCCAAAATTTGAATAATAATCAAGATTAATTGTTCAATTATCCAATGGGAAAATTTCGGCTCTTATAATACTTATGGGCTAGGCCAAGAATTTTCTTGAACGAGGGCTTAGTCTAATTTCATTAAGTTCAGAGCCGTTCACTCGAGTCCAACCACCGCCGATCCAATGCAAATGTAACTATATGAGCCTATGCAAATGCTTCTAATATCTATATGCATTTTAATTAATATTTTTTCCTAGAGACCAGGATCGATCTCTAGTTTTTTATGCAACGAACGACTGATTGGATCGTCAAAATTTAGGTGTCAACACTAGCAAAAGGTCATGTGTAAGCTGAAGAGATTCTTGCGCTTCAACCGATTGACCATTTGAGCCCCAACCAAGATGATTCCGCAGTATCCGTGTTGGCGAGGAGTTTTCAAGGAAAGGGATGGCTATTTCTTCTTCGCCTTGGCAAAGAGCGCAGTACATTTCTATTTTTAGCACCTCATGCAGATCACTTTTTCAAGCGGACGGCGGCGACCGCACTCTTTCCTTTTCAAAGTCGAAGTCGCGCACTCCGGGGGTAGGTAATGTCTGCGGCTGTCCTAGATACACGATCTTCCCCCTCCATTTCGCTAAGACCTAGTAGCAGTCGAGACGCATTCGTCCTCGGGAGTTCCTCGACAATTTTTCGAAAAGTAAAAGTCCAGGTTTCTGGAAGTTGATGCGTCGGCCCCAGAGTATACAGAAATCGCGCATCTCTCGGTGGCCTTCATATCCGTTTCCTTAACTCGGGTGAACAAAATAATGTCATCCGCATAGAGTAGACAAGTAATTGGAGGGCCATCTTTGGACGGTTCTAGTTGATAAAATTGTTTTCGATTCACACGACCGATGTAATGCGATCGAGTAATTACATTAGCTAGGCTCTTAAATTTTGGAATAATATGTTTTTAATCGGCTTATCACACCATGCGCCGTTGTTACATTGTAACCGCTGTATGAACAAAGTACTTTGATATCTAATCATAAATTTCACATGGTACAGAATAAGAAATACACTTTATATCGATTCATAAAAAGAATCATTAACCTGTCTCATTTTCCACACAACATCAAAACAAAAAATCAACATCAAGATATTTAAGTGAGGATTGACTATTTGTACGATGACGCTTAATGAAGGTTAATGAGAGGTGCTATGAATCTCAACTGTAAGGTACCGTGCGTGTGGCAAAAGGGAACGATGGGGCCATTGGTTTCATCTGGCACAGTGAGTTTAAAAGTCATACTTGTTCATGAAAATGACATTATAATGTTGCGTTACATGCACCACACTACATGGAAGGGAAGGGGAAGAAAGATAAGAAATATGAAGAGGTTAGGGCTACTTATATTAACAGTAAGATATTAAATTTTCGTCAGACATCTTAAATGAATAATTTCAAAAACGTGCCAAATTTACCTAAATAGTACTTAAGCTTATCATACAATGTCATATTTGAGCTATTTTTCACTTCATGTTATATATGTCCTATTTAGTTTTCGTATTGGATGTCATGTTTATTTTGTTAATTGAGTTATATACAATTTTTTAATTTATGTCGATCAAAATGTAAAGGAGTCATGGCGGATCCCATTGCTATTTTCTTTCAATCAAAATTGGAAAGTTTTCAGCTGGAATTTGAGATGGTCTCGCAAATAATGTTTTGATAAGTGAAGAGTTTCTTTTATTTATCAATAGGTCCAAATGTCTCTAAACATCGAATCCGTGTATCTAGCAAACGTTAGTTGATCGATTGACTAATTGCAAGAGGCATATTATCCTTTGCTACAACTTTGCAAATTCAGTTGAATGATCGAGGTTGGAGAGCAGTCAACTATGATGAAACTCCTCATGAGAATTTTAATTATGATTTCTTTTCCATTATGTAGTCAAATTGAGATTAGGAGCTTATCGAGCGTGTTTGATGATCAAGGTTCGAGAGTCTTCTTCCACTGATTCTGTTAGGAATTTTTTGTTATCAATTTCAGCTCTCTTCTTCTGTTGTTGTGGACGTAAACAGGTCTAAGACCGAGCCGAATCACGTAAAATTCTAGGTCATTCTATTCTCAGTTCATCATTCCGGGGAAGCTCGATTGCACATCTGATGAGACGCGAGATTCGGAGTTTAAATTTGATTGGCGTGGTCTTAGCAAAGCAACGCTAATTATGAGTTAAACCCGTACTTTTGCAACAAATCAAGGAATTATGACACAAGTCATTTGCAGCACCATGTGCCCCTTAAGGCTTAACAATACATTGATTAGAACCGTTAAGCATGTGGCTTTGTGAATCTTAAGCAGCTTAACGATGTAAAACGCTTGCATAAGGTCGTGCTTAACCAATTTACTGGCTTTTGACTTAGAGATTTTCATGGAGATGAGGATTTCCTGAAAAGCACAACCGTAACATCTATCGGAAACATCTTAAACTGAACGTTGCACAGGAGTTATTAGTCATGCGTGGCTAATATGTTTACGGACAAAGAAAGAAAAGCAAGTACCGACTAGGTTTTCTAGGCTCAGAGATGAAACGTTGCCAAGATGTCTCTGGTCAGCTCGGCAAGGCGGAACAAGGCCAATGCTGAAGACGTAGGTACACTGAACACCACCAAAGTTGCCACTCCGAGAACAACACTGGGTCTAGCGTTCATCATCTGAGACTGTAGAAACCCCACGGTCTCGCATATAATCGAGTCATAGCTCGTGTAGCAACGCTTCTCCCAGTCCATCCACTCGGGAGGCGGCTCGCGGCCCTGCTCCGCCATCCTTATCTCATGGATCTGTTTCCGGAGCACGACCATGTCTCGGTCCACAAGGTGGCCGCCGGAGTACTGGTCCATACCATCGTACTCTTTCCTCCTCGACGCGAAAACTCTCGCGCCAGATCTCTTGGTAGCCGCTTTCTTCATTCGATTTGTGGAACGAGGGAAGGTGGGATTGCAAGGGAGCGCTGAGGGCAAGAAGGGAGTCGATTGCATGGCTTACTTATGGTTTATGGAGAATGGAGAGGCTAAAATTGCAACATGGTTTGGTGGGTTATGGTTTCTATGAAGATGTGGGGATGAAATGCACGAGTGTTGATGGTGGGTTTATATATACTCAGGACAACCCGAAGCTTAACGTGTAATCTTAGGGGGAAAGAATATAACGAGGAGTGGGGGCGGGGGCGAAGGTTGGCCAAAAAACGTGTATTAGAAATTGTCTTTGAAGCGTGTTTCTTTTCCTTTGGCTTTATCTGAAACCATTCGAGAAAGAACCAGCTGTACGGCTGCGAAAGCAACACGTGCCTTCCCTTTTAACCGCCGACGCGCCACAATCTACTTCCACTTCGGAGCAAGTCTTGCAAGTGCCCGATACATGCGGATGTGAGCCCGATCCATTTCGGCTATTAGATTATGTAAATCTCACGTGAATCTCGTAATATTGTCAGATGACAATGAAGTAAGCTCACATGATTCGCGCATATAAGAATTTCTTCACGATTTTAAGCATTTTCTTCCGGTATCCGGAAAATTGATGGACCCTCTTTGGTTCCTTTTATGATTTTCCCTAGATAGCAATAGACTGCATAGACTCTTGCGCGCGAACCATTTGACCATTTAAGCCCCAACCAAGGTATCCGTGTCGCCGGGCAGTTTTCAAGGAAGGGATGGCTATTTCTTCTTCGCCGGAGCAATGAGCGCAGTGCATTTCTGTGTGTTAGCACCTCATGCGGATCACTTTTCGAACCAGACGCCGCCGGCCGCGCTCTCTCTGTTCCAAAGTCGAAGTCGCGCATGGTGGGGGCGGGGATAAGAGAGAAGCAATGGCTGCGGCTGTCCTAGATACAGGATCTTCCCTTCCATTTCGCTAAGACCTAGTAGTAGTAGGGACCCATTCATCCCCGCGAGTTCCTCGACAATTTTTCGAAAAGCAAAAGTCCAGGTTTCGGGAAGTTGACTGCGTCGGTCCCAGAGTATACAGAAATCGTGCATGCATTCTCTCGTGGCCTTCCTATCGGTTTCCCTAACTCGGGTGAACAAAATAATGCCATCCGCATAAAGTAGATGAGTAATTGGAGAGCCATCTCGGGGCTGTTCTAGTCCATGAACAAATTGTTTTTGATTCACACGATTGATGTAATGCAATCGAGTAATTACGTTACCTAGGCCCTTAAATTTTGGAACAACTCGTTTTTCAATCAGCTTAGCACACCATGTGTCGCCGTTACATTGCAACCGGATGTCACGAATCGTGATTCTCTCGTACTCTCGTATCCTTACAAGTGGAGCTTGGGATTATCGGGTGAAAAGTGAGTGATGAAAAAAAGATGAATACAATTGGGTTGCGAATCCTGATGAGGTCATGGTAGGTCAAAACGAGTTGTGGTGCCTAAAGTATTCTGCTTGTATTGCTCAATGGACTAAATGTCCGAGCTTAGGTGGGCGTGACACGATTCAATACGAGGAAACTATTCGTGATAGTGTTCTTTGGAACAACTGTAGACTGATGGCCGACCTGGTGTGAACGATCCACCAGGCTCCACACGGGCAATTTCGCAGTTAAGGAATTGCGGGGCCGTGACACATGTATGAACGAAGTACTTTGATGTCCAATCATAAATTTCACATGGTAAAGAATAAGAAGCACACTTTATATCGATTCATGAAAAGAATCGTTAGCCCATCTCATTTTCAACAAGAGGAACGATGGGCCCGACTGTACCATACTGTGAATGCGGCAAAGGGGAACGATGGGCCCGACTGTAAAGATGCTCACCCGAGTATTTCATTCTTATCCACCTGCCGTCCACGGTGCCAGAAAATGCCGGCTGTTTACATGTACAATTTCGTATTTGCCGACGGCGAAACAAAGAAGAAACGAACCCAAGATGATGCTTCTTGTCTGTCTCTCTTTCTCTCTCCACGCTTTCGAGATGTGGAACAGTAATCATCCGCATCGACTCTACCAACAAGAACATAAGTAAAAACTATGCACGTCAAGCTTGAAGAAAAAGAGATCCAGATGCAGTTTCAGAAAACAAAGTTAGCCCACTCAGAAAAATGACCATGTGTCTCCTCGCGCGGGCGTAATGAGAGGGGGTAAGAGAGAGAGAGACAGAGAGGGAGAGTAGATAGAACAGAGAAAGTTCGACGGACGGTCCGAAGGTTTCACCATCCAACATAAGCCAAAGATCTCCACATTAAAGGTGTGATAAGCATCAACAAGTGACATGGACCGTTCCACGCATGGAATGTCGAGAAGGTGCGAAGAAAATATATCCAATCCTTCCGATGTCTCAGCTCAGCTCAGGTGAGGAGCCTTTTGTCTGTAAAGCGCCACAGGGTCTAAGCTAAATGCCCCAAGTTCAAAACATGTGTATATTTGCATCACTTGCAGAACATCAAGCGTGTCTTTGGCAATAATTACGAATGAAGATACGCTATCACGAGATTGCAAAATTCATCCCCCCCCGGAAAAGAGACATATCAGTGAACAGGAATGAGGCCCTCCAATATTGCAATCTCATCTCCCCTAATTAGCACCTGTACGAGATGAGTTAATAAATTATTGGATGTGGCATGAGACATCATTAACGCCCAATTAGCTACAAACCTTCTAGGATAAAGGGTTGGATTTGGTCAAGAGCCGGTGATTCAAACTGCTGATTCAGTTCGACTTCATTGGATAGAGGCGCCTCCAATTGCAGATTTTCCCTGGTATTTTCGAGGCCAGAGACTTCAGGCTGTGGGGAAGATTGATGAAGAGGTTGGTACTCGAGTTGCTGGTACTTGGGTTTGTTCTTCTTAAGGAGTACATTAGTGGTGTAATACCAAAACAGCAGTATTCTGCTTTGAGCTATGACCGTATCCCGAATGCGACTCCCTCCGAATGACAGCCTTTCAAGTGCCTGCAAAATATAGAAACACTGGGTCACGCAAATGAAGCATAACGGGATAAGGTACTCTCCTCAACGCTTGGCTATTTAAGGCAGCTATCCAAATCCTCCAAGTAATAACGCATTAAACAGATAGTTAAGGTTGTGAGCAAAGCATTTATCAGCAACTTCAAGATGTGAAACCCCTCTTCTACTGGGCATAAAGTGAAGGCTGTGTGCTGTGTGTGTGAGAAAGGAAGCAAAGAGACTACTCAAAAAGGAACTTATTTCATTTTTTTCTAGCCTATTAGGTTCTGCACATCTCCTCGACATATTTATTATTTATACACTTAACAAATAATTGCAGAGAAAATATTAAAATCTACCCTTGGCTCAACATACGCCTATTCAATACACAGTCAAAATAGCAATTCCCATAAAAAATTTCAAATTTCTAGGGCATCAGAAGATTGGACAAGTTTAATATCCAACATAAAGTACCTTGCCAAAGGTCCTCAGACGAATGCAGATTTTCATGACACATTAAACTTCGAAAAATGACCACATTCTTGACTCAATGTCGTGAATCATAGACGAAGCCTCAACAAATGATTTTAATGACCGTATGTAACATACAACAGGTCACGAGAAACGAACTTCAACTGCTCTGTTACCTGTTCTCCAGTCTGTATGTCAAAGGAATGCTCATGCTCAAACTTAGGGCCACTAAACTCATTGATGCAAAGCCCCTGAAATGCCCTGAAAGCACAGAGCCAAATTTGTGAATCAATGCAACGAGATCATTTGTTAATGAACCATAAGTTGAAAAATATATTGTGTTTACCATCTGATAAGCGAGACACGAGGAAGAAAATTATTGGTGTGTTATCCGCATTTACGTAATAGCCACCAAATACAATGAATACTGTCATTAGGGATGGCCCCAGTGTCATCGCTGCTTCAGTGGTTGGAACCATTGCCCCAACTGTCAGTCCCATTGCAGATGCAGCAAATGATTCCACTGTCGCAACTCCACAAAACTTTCCAAATCTGAAAATTCAGAATCTTCCAATATGAGAGGTGAAGCAACGAAAAGGTTTAAAATGTACGCAGTTTTCTAGGCGTATGATTTTTAGAGATCTTTAAATGCAAGTAACATTCCAGCAGAAAACAATTTGGCCATTGTTGGCGATCAATGATGAGACTCCCACCGATAACAGAAAAGAACCCCAAAAAAATAAAAAGAAAAGAGAAAAGCTTACTGATAAAGAAAGGTAAAATACATGACCAAGCATGTGCTTTGACATACAAGAAAACACAATAGCCTTCTGCTGTCTGTTTTTTTTTTTTTTGACACTCAACTTCCCTATGCTTCAGTTAGAATTAGAAGAGTTAGATATACCGTTTCAAGTTTTAGATGATCGAGAAAACACAGAGACATTGTCTAGTATATTAAGTTGAAGAGTTACATATTTGTCATATTCAGAGTCAATAATTAAGCTTGTCAGTAACACTTCTTAGCACGAGGTTTTCAAGCATCACAAATCAAAGTATAAGATGTCTTTGACTAATACCAAATAGAGCCAGAAAAGAAGGTATCCGTGTCAATGTTAATGTATCCTTTTCGTAACCAGGCAACAAGTGCTATGAGCCACAACAACCCCACACCCAGGTGCCATTTCGTTTTCTTGCTAAAGCATTTGGTGTTTTGCGAGTTGGATCATAAAATGGTCTGAGTGATTGAGTAAAAGATGATCCTGCTTAGCCTCTTAAGATCGAAATGGATTGCACCAAGTAGAAGAAGCAGTCACGCGTGGGGACACATGGCGGTTTCGTTCGTATGGAAATAAAGATGGGATCGGTAGAGAGCATCACTGCATGATTGAAATTAGGGAAAAACTGAGGCATCCAGCTGTATGATTGGATGTAGAAGAGACTGGACCAACGTGCACGTACTCTTGTGTGTCGGTAACATTCCAACAACATATGATTAGAATCATAGATTTGCATTTGCATTTGCAGGTGCCCCTTTCGTCTTTCCCTCTTCTACCTTTATTATTATTTAAAGCCTCGCTCATTCACCTTCTTCTCGGACCTACCCTTTTACAAGCTTATCAGTTGATATGTTCTTTCATTCCTACATGCGTGCTTTCGTAGATAATGTTGCTACACACGTCTGTTTTCTGTTCTTTCTTCAACTCTCTGTGGGACAGTGTTAAAACCCTACGCATGATGTTCTACCATGAAGATTTGTGGAGTAACGAAGTAGGGTTTATTTGTTTTGACTGTTTTCTTGACTCGTGTTCTCTCTCTATATCTTTTTTACAGGTTGACAGAAAGAAGAGGGATCCAGAAGAGCGAAGTCTGTACTTTTGAGAGACTGTGACAGTTTATAATATGCAATAGGAAGATGGCGGAAGAATTAGAAGGAGCTCTATCCAGTCCATTCAGGGCAGTTTACGAACTGAAATACCCGGCTGCTGAATCGTTGGTTCAAGAGCTTATCCGAACTTGCGGGAGCATCCGATGTGTTCCTGATCCAACGGAGCAGGAGCTGAGGTCGGTCGTTGCTGTCGTGTATTGGAATGAAGGGAGCTCCCCCTAACTTTAATATAATTTTCTCTACCTATCTACTCTTTTAAGAACATGGAACTTTCAAATAACATGGGTTTTTACGAACTGTGACATTCCGGATCCTGGCCATTTTTGGGATTTAATAAACGTGTAATTCGTCAGTGTGCTTATAGTAAAATCTCGCCCGGAAACTGATCACTCCCGGTTATTGTTTTAAATTTTGAGATTTCGCTAGAATCGCACTCGATCGAATTTGGCCGTTATTTATACCCTGGATTTGGCAGTCGATTTTCGGGAGTTTCGGGACGAAATAAATTGGACGGTGTCGATATTAATGTGGCCAGCGTCGAAATCGTCAGGAATGATGAGAAAGTGAATTTTTGACCGGGTACGAATTTGGACTGGTAGACCTCCCTCGTAGTGTGGTTTGGGTTATTTTATTTTGGCCGTTTGCCCTAGATTATTATTTGGGATTTTACCGTGGACTGTTAGGCCTTTTTCCGGATTTTATCGGGACTGTTAAATCGATTTTTAATTTGAACCGTGTCCATTGAATCGCGCTCGAGAAGATTTAAATTAGTCATTTTCCTTTTTTTTTCTCTCTCTCTTTCTCTCTCCTCTCTCTCTCTCTCGGCCGACCCCTCCCCGCGCACGTCCCTCTCTCTCTTCCTTTTTCTCTCTCTCTCTCTCCCTTTCCCCCTCTTCCGCGCACGTTCCCATGCGCCCACGTCCCCTCCTTCTGCATACCTACGGGCGAGAAAATATTGCGTACCCCTAGCGATTCCACCGTGGAAAAATACCCACTCTGAGGTGATGACACGTGTCCGAGAGGGCCCACATGTCAGGAAGAGTCTCCCGCTCCCACGCCACTGAGCCGAGCTGAGCCGAGCTGAAGGTGGGCGAAAATTTTTGAAAAACAGCCCTCTCTCTCCACACTCCCTCTCTCTCCCTTTCGCGCTCCCCATCTGCTCTGCACACACTCTCTCTCTTTCGCGCTTCCCATCTGCTCTCTACTCTGCGCTCCGTCTCCCTCACCCGCTTAGGCACCCCATCCACGAACGAGGTCCGCTACCTCCGACAAGCGGGGTCCGTCTCCTCGCGCCGACGCCGACGCCGCCTCCGGCGAGTGACGGCCTAGCCTCCGCCTCCGCCCTAGCCTCTGACACCTCCGACGAGGGAGGTTCGCCGTTGCCGACGAGCGACGTCCGTCGCCTCCCACGAGCGAGGTCCACTATCTCCGACAAGCGAGGTCTGTCTCCTCGCGCTGACGCCGACGCCGCCTCCCACGAGCGACGCCCTAGCCTCCGCCTCCGCCCTAGCCCCCGACGCCTATGCCGAAGACGCCTCCGACGAAGCCCGACGCCGACGGCATGCTTGTGTGAAGTGGGTTCTCTGCTTGCGGCATGCTTATTGGGTTTTTGAATTGAGGAGTGTCGGTTGATAATTGGAAAATGGGCATGCTCTCTCCTTCTCGTGTAGGGGAAGACCCAATCCGGACCGTGTGCTGGGACGTCATTCCGGGCCTCCCACGAGATCCACCGCTGCCCTCAATATGCATTGACTTGAATAGGGACGGTTCTTTAAGCAGCAAGTCGATTGTTTTGCAAATTGACAACAAATCTCAACAAGTTTCTGCAAGTAAGGTCCTTACTGGGAAGCGCTATTCAATTACCCTAGCATAGACGCTTGTTAGTAATGGCATTAATGCATAAAACTGTAGTTTCTTGTATATGTGACTGCATGTCATATTTGAATTTTCTCACGTTCATTGTGTTTGGGACATCATAGGTGATCTTCGCCACTCCCTACAAGATAGACTAAGCAAGGGTGCATCAGGAAGAGGCCGAGATGAAATATACTTGAAACTCCGCACTAGCACATGTAATTTCTGGCTTGAAGTTGATTCTGTGTGATGGTTAAATTGACCTCATGTTTCTTAATCGATGAAGAAAATCATAAGTAGATTGGCACATATTTTCCTACTTTTGGATGAGTTTATTCTGTTTTAAAACACTTGTTGAATTTTAATAGCTAGGTTTTGCACATCCTATGCCCCCACTCATTGATTTGTAATCACATGGAATGTGTATCTGGGAGTTGACATGTGCATCAACTTCAGATACCACCAAGGTGGCTGACTTGCCAAGTTTAAACTCAATGGTTCAGCTTCACGGTGAAATGTCGGCATTAAGGTCAATTTTATTTTCTTCGATATATGGTTTTAGGTACAGGGGCCGATCTGAAAACCTATCTTTTTCTTTTTAATATCTGGTAGTTTTATTGGAGGCTTATCTCAAAATTGTAAGAATAAACAATCAAATCTTGTGACTTTACCAAAAAAAAAAACAATCAAATCTTGTGACTGGCCTGGCAATTATCACTAGATTGGATTTCTCATGATGCCATGATGATTTGTATCCCTAACTGTTCTTTCCCTTCTTTTCTTGTTATTTTCAGCTCCACCGTTAAAGCTCATTGATTTACCTGGATTGGATCAAAGAGTCATGGATGATTCAGTGGTGAGGAATGAAAACTTTTCTCCAACATGGCTTAATTTAAAAATTGCTTGTGTGCTGCTCAATGCTTTTAACCATTGTTGCATCATGTGCTTCTCAGTTGATTGTGTAGGTGCATATGTCTTTTTTGAAGGAAAGCTTACTCTTTGGCTGTTTGTCTTGACTCCTAGCTTTCTAATTCCACTTTTCTTGCTTTTCCAGATCAGCGAGTATGTTCAGCCGAAATACATACATTTTGTTCTACTAGTTGCTGAAAGCCAATAACTTACTTTTTCAATCTTTTTTGGGTAGACTTTGAATTTCTGTTACAAGGAAATTTTTGTGCACCCAGAAAGAAGGATAACCATATCGAATGTTTATGTCTTGTAGGAAATTTGTCACTTTTTTTTTGCCTAGGGTAGACTCTTGACTTTATTTCTGAAACTTCGTACATCTTATTACAATTTAGTGGTGAATATGGGCATTGTCTCACATACTTCCCTTGGTGCCAGCTCAATGTATGTGCTTGACATAATTTCTGATTAGTTTAGAAGACAAAATATTAGATAATAAAATGTTCTCTTTGTTTGCAATTATGGCTCACAAGTTCCTTTGTCTTTGCCTCCATTTGTCTTTACAACTTTATGTCTAAAGTTGTGTGTTTTGATAGGAACTATGATTATCCACATAACCATTGTTTGATTCGCAATCCATTCAGCATCAATTTGATCATTTATGAAATTGTAACATTACCAACATGTCGCAGGCTTCAAGGTAAGTCTCAGATTGTCCAGGACGAGTTGGTGAGGCTTGGAGAGCAGATGGTCAATAGTCCTGAAGGAACAAGAGCCTTAGCTTTGGAGCTGTGCCGTGAATTTGAGGACAAGTTTCTCCAGCACATTACGAGTGGTGAAGTAAGCAACTGAATTTTGGTAATTATAGAGGATAATTATGCTGTCTATCTTAGCACCCGGAAACATAAGCATTATATAAACTTTCCAACATATGGGTTTGAAGAACTAAAATGAGGTGGAAATGTTGTGGAGGGAAGAAGGAGTGAAATAAAATGGGTGTTCAAATGCCACTTTTGCTTGTGATAGATGAATATGATATGGAAATTCAAAAGAATGACGAATGTCTAATATGTTTGGTAAAAATAGTAGGAAAGCGAGAAAGGCAAGGCTATACTAGGAAATAACAATACCTATACAAGTGGAGGAATTGGCATTCTTTCTTTTTGCTCTCGTGAACTTCTACCAGCCACTAGTATAAGAATGAGAGTTGAAATTGCTACTTTATTTCGCCCCCATTGCGATGCATGAGCTCTGGAGCAATATCCTACATTGCTTACCTATTGTGTGTTTGCCTTAGGACTCTGAAGAAGAATGGTTTTTCCGGGTTCTGCTCTTGTTGGGTTCCTTTGCCTGAGGTAGAGTTGAAGTGTATTGCTTGGTGGGTGTTTGTTTACCCGCAATTTGAGGTTGAGCTTGGATTTACAAATTACAAAATAGGTGGATTTGAGGTTGAGCTCTGATTTGCCTAGGCGTTGACTCCCACCTAGCCGACACTAACACCGCCTCCGATGAGCAAGGTTCGCTGCTGCCCACGATTTGCCTAGACGTTGCTGTAGTGAAATTTGTGTCTCGATTATGAATTTTCCGTGTTGCTCGGTTGGATCAGGGAAAGACCATGTCGTTGCCTCTTCTTTGTCATGCAAGGATGAGGTTGACTTTCAATATTATAGTTCCTTTGTTTGGTTAGTGTAGCATTCTTTGATACTTCTCACTTTATGATCGTTCTTTCCAACCTGCAAATCACCTGTTCTAGGCGTGGGAGTTCCAACTTCTTTGACAAAATAGTTATGGTACTTGTCTCAAAACATTGTTTCTTTGTTAATTGTGTTTTCTGAGCATTTGAAATGATTTGAAAGTGTCATTTTAATGCCTCTCTCTGAGGTGCATATTATCCCATCAAATAAAAGAAGTATTTTTGTTAGTGTGTGAAAGATCGTGAGTAGTATAGAGTAGATGTCTCGACATTCCTGTCAATAAGTCGGCATGGACTGAGCCGCCGATAACTAGTACTTATTTATACTTTCTTGGTGCTGAATGGATCGATATTTGCCTCTTAGCTTGCTGCTCACCTTGTGTTTGAACAATGCCTAAGCCAAATCTGTTGAGTGTTTGAGGTTTTGACATTGCTAGATCGAATGGACCGAATGAATAGGGTATTGCTAGCGTAACTCGATACGTCACAATGAATGACATGTTGTACTTTATCTGATTGCTTCCAAATGAATGGTGTGCTGCGGCTAGAATTTGTTGTTGTGGGGGGGGGGGGGGCAGCCAGATGTTCATTAAAATTCCCCAGAGAAAATCAAGTTGAATATCTCACCGGATAATCATCTTTTGTGAATGTGTAGTAGAGATGACGACAGTATAATAGAGATGATGTGGAGAGGACCTTGAACGAGTGGACTAATTCTGTACCTGCATTGGTATAGCATAGGGTCCTGCTTCATTCATGGTTGAACATAATTTGTGAGAGTGCTTTTACTGCTTTATATTGGTGTGTGATGACGTCCGCATCAACTAGACTATATCTAATTGTAAATCGCATTGAATCAAAATTTTTGAAGTTTAAGCAGTTCATGGTAGTTTTGTCTGGATAATTCTGTGGTCTCCTAATGAAAATGCATCCTCACTTGAGTTCGTATACTTGAAAAATTCCTTCTTGTACTTGGTCATCCATCAGAACACTTGGGTAAGAATAGTCCTCCCTACTTTTTTGGAATATGACTTCCACTTTTTAAATTAGGAAGTTGTTTTCCTTAGTTTTGAACTTGGCAGTATCGCATGAATTGTCACTCGCTGTTCAGTGTTTGAGCTCCTTAGAATGAATGAATGGTACAATATCACATTTCAGCCCCTTGCATTAAATCGATGTCACCTGCGAATCAATGTCACACTTTCTGCTCATTTTATCATGATGGCAATTTTTTCGGATACTGTCCTCTCTAACTTTACATATATGGCAGTGGCTTACTCATGTACATAAATTTTCCATGGATGACAACCTCGATTTGAAAGAAAAAAAAAGCCCAGCTGTGTTGCATATATGTATCGTGCGTGCATAGTTTCTACATTATAGTTTTGGATGTCTTTTCTAATAATGAACTCCATATTCTACTTTTCTGAGCATATACATGAGTATGGACATCCGTAACAATTGACATACATCTATTTCTCGTCAAGTAGGGTCATTACTGAACGTAAACCTGCTGGAATTATCTTTCAAGCTTGCTGGTTGGGACTGTTTTGGTGTCATTTTAATCCCAATTTGGTATCAATTTGGGTGCAAATTTATCGGATGGCTGAATCAGAGGTAATTATTTGCTCATACTATGCGAAATATATTTTTCTTAAACCACCATGTTGATAACTTTTTGTTTTTTTAGTTGCAGCAGGAAACTTCCCATCTTGCACACGTAATGCATGATATGGAAAAAGATTATGAGTTTGCGGTGGGAATGGTTTTTCCAAATGAACTTGAAGCATACGACAAATATGTGGCCTATGCAATCAGCAAAGGATTTGGGGTGAGAAAGGGTAATATGTTCAAAAATGGTAAAGGAGAATTAACCCGACGAACTTTTGTGTGCCATTGTGAGGGGCATTCTGTTAGCTCATATGATGAAGAAAAGAAATTTGAGAGGTTTGAAGTTAGATGTGGCTGTCCTGCTCGTATCAAATTTAAGGTTAACAATGGTGTCTATGAAGTCATGAAGCATATTTCTGAGCATAATCATGCATTAATTCCGGATGATCAAAAGCATTTGATTAGATGTGGAAGAATCATGTCTGATACTTCTAAGAGTGTCTTAGTTGACATGAGGAAAGCCGGCATTGGAGGGACTACAGCATATAAGTTTTTAGCAAATGAAGCTGGAGGAAGCAAAAACTTGGGTTTTAACCTACGTGATTGTCAAAATTATTTGCAAACGAAAAGATCCGATGGTATAAGTGGGGGAGATGGTCAAAGTGTTCTAAATCATTTTCATCTCATGCAAATGAAAAATCCATTGTTTTCATATGCTGTACAGTTAGATCAAGATGGTAGATTGAGAAATTTATTTTGGAGAGATAGCATGTCAAGATTTGATTATGATTGCTTTGGCGATGTGCTGGTGTTTGATACTACGTATCGTACCAACAAATATAACATGATATGTGCACCATTTATTGGGATTAATCACCATTGGAAGAATGTTTTGTTTGGTTGTGCATTTTTGTTGGACGAGACTGCAGAATCATTTATATGGTTATTTGAGGCTTTTTTGAAGTCTATGGGAAATAAGGCTCCGAAAACCATATTCACTGATCAGGACCAAGCCATGGCAAAAGCCATTAGAACGGTGTTTCCGAATACACAACATCGTTTATGTACTTGGCACATCGGGAAAAATGCCAACCAAAACATTCCACATCTGTACCATAAGCCGGGTTTTAAGGATACATATTTCTTAGCGCTTATGTATAGATGTACATCGGAGGAAGAATTTGAATTTACTTGGAGGGAAATGGAAAAGGAGTGGGATACTGCAGATAACCCTTGGCTTCGGAGATTATACGACATTAGACACAAATAGAGTTCAACTTTTGGTTGTGACATTTTTACATGTGGTATAAGATCCAGTCAAAGGAGTGAGAGCACCAATAATGTCTTCCAACGTATGTCAACAAAGACATTGACTCTTGTAGAGTTTGTCCACCACTATGAAGAACAAGTGAATCACATGAGAGAAATTGAAACTCAAGATGATTTTAGTAGTCGAGGGAATCCCAAATTGGCAATTTTAGGTAATGACATCTTGACGCATGCTTCAAAAGTGTATACCCGTACCATTTTTAAACGGTTTAATGATGAATTCATGCAAAGTGTCTCTCAACGTATTTCAAGTGAAGCATTTCATGGATCAGTTTATTTTTTTACTGTCAAGTTAAAGGGGAAGTTAAATGGGAGTGGAAATATTGTCAAATTTGACCCTGCAGACTCTTCAGTTTCTTGTGATTGCAAATTATTTGAATTAAAAGGGTGGTTGTGTTGTCATGCGTTGAAAGTGTTGAGTGAGAAATCATCGGTTATGGGTATTCCATCTCCCTATATTTTGAAAAGATGGACTAAGGGTGCCAAACAAGGGATTGTGAATGATGAATCTCATGAAATGGCACCGGGTTCATCTAAATTTAATCGATTTTCCACGTTAATGCATCAATCCTTTCAAATGATGAGTTTGGGAGCTGAAGATGATGATTCCATGAGAATAGTGACGGAGGACATGGAAAAAACGACAGCTAAACTTTTATCACATAAATCGAGTATGGCTGTGACTGATGATGCTGGGGATGATGATGATAATGAGGCTTCTGTGTGTAATATTTCGGCATTGGACCCCCATCGAAGGAAAGCAAAGGGAATAAGTTATGGGAGGCTTAAAAGCTCTAGTGAGAAAAAGAAGAAAAAATCTAAGGAAGGAGCACCTCCAACGAGTATAGAAAGTCGACGTGAGTGGCATATTATTCTACTTAATATGATTAGTTAAATTTATTGCTTATGTCTCATGATGCTGATAACATATTTATTACTTTGTAATGTAGAGTTGGTTGTTCAAGCAACACAAGATGGAGCTCATTTCCCAGATTATTTGCATAATTCAAATCAGCTTCAAAGTGCCTTTTATCCTAGCAATATTGGTGGTCCTACAGTAAATCTCAATTTTCCTCATCAGGTATATTGCTCGTAGTCTGTCAATTGTATTTACATTTTACTAATTTGGTCATTTTTTTGTGGATGTAGCAGCGACCATATATCATGCCGCCGGGGATTATGAGTGGATTTTGTCAATTCCCCAGTCAGGTATTTAATAGCTGAACTTATCAGATGCATGAATGAGAATAATCTTGCAAAACAAATTAGTAGTGACAAATTTATTACATGCAGATGCATTCACAATACACCATGTTGCCAGGGATTATGAATGGAATTTCCCCATTCACTAGTCAGGTGCTTATTATGAAATCATTTTAGATCTTAGTGTTATTTCACCTTATTATTACCATTGTAAAATTTATTGTTAATGGTTTCTTCTCCATAGATGTTGGAGTATCATAATAGATCTCATGGAACCATGTTGAGTCAGGTACAACTTGCTTTTTTTTATTCAACACTTATTTGAGACATTTATCTTGGCATTTGTTTAGTAAAATGTAAATAAATTGGTTATTCCTTTGTGCAGGGGTCATCAAACTCTTTTGAGTAGCCTGGGGTGAATGAGTTGAACAACTCTGAAGGAACATAAATCAATTGGCTGAAGTAACTCATAATTTTGTCTCTTTCTAAGAGGAGGAGGAACTCTCCCTCTCTTTTATGTATAGGGTTGAATTTATAGCTCGTTGTGTATGAGCTTGACTTCGATTCCCGCCACATCTCGTCAAGAAGAGGAAAAAGAGCTTGACCTTGAAATTTGAAGTAGTTGCCTTCGGGTTGGTAATAGGGGTCATCTACATTATTAATGTTACGGGAGTTGTTATTGTGATATTTTCCTTTCTGTGAACGAACATCACTTCGTTGTAGACATTCGGATGATTTGTCCTTGCTGTTAACTCTGAATGTTTGAAACATTTCCATGTCTGATTGAAGAGAGACTTTTCTTTGGACATGGAATGTCCATCTCCATTATCGTTGGACAGTATGAAGCTGTGGATCTACTTTTGTTAATTTATATGTAATTGCAGGACACTATTCTGTAGCTGGAGTTCCAAGGTGTGAGAAAGCAACTAAAAGTACAAGTTTGTAAATCTTAAAGTCTTCAGCAATTTTGGTATTTTGACTTTTTCAGACTTGCCATGTATGTACACCAAGGCTAGTTGCATCAAGGCTTGCTGCAGATACCCATATGCTTACAGGTTAGGTAACAGATTGAAAGTTTCATTCCAGATCGTGATGCCTTTTTTCCTTTCGCATATTTTCATTCACGACTTTTTCAAATTCATGGGGGCAGAGCCAGTAAGACTTTTGTGTTGATGTTGAACTTTTGTTCTGCTTGCTTATGTTGATTGCAAATATCCGTTGTTTCCATCTGCTAGAGTTCAAGTGCAGTCATCTGCTTACAATTCTCATTAGAATTGGGTGATCCGACAGGCTTGCTAAACATCTACCTGCAATATTATGAGGCCCCTTACCATCTGTAGTATTCTGCTATTATGAGATTAAACCAGTCTTAGTTCGGTAGGAATGTAATATACTTAAGTCTGTGGTTTATAAGAACTATAAAAAAGTAAAATGGCTCATTCGAGCGCTTTCATGCAGCCAGCTAAGTTCAATTATAGGTATCATAGTTTGAAAGTTATTATCTTGTGAAATGCCTTTATGCTGTTTCATTAGGTGTTCTTATAAACTCATTTATCATGTATCTTATGAATTTTCTTTGTGACTATCCTTTTGGTGACTGCATTTCTATGCATGCCAGTGATTCTTATAATCCAGTTCCTGGAGTGATGGAAGGTGTTCCATCTTCGAGAAATTACGAAGGCGGATTTGCAACTAAGCTGATGGTAATAGCTTAAACTTGCTTTCTAGGAAAAGCAACTGAGTTTATTTTATTTTTCCTTCTATATTCTTCGACGAAAATTCTTGGTCTTTGCCTCCCTTTTGCTTAATGGACAAAATTTTCACTTGGCAATTCCTCCAAGATCTCTACATTGGTTGGGGGAAGAACGTGGACGAATCAGATTGTGAGGAACATATCAAGAGACACTTGGATTTCTCAACGAACTAATGCCTTTGGTTTTAACTTTTGTGTCTTGTTCATTAGATAGATTGTTAATGCATTTGTGCAGCTTGGAATATGTGAGGGAGATTATGTTCAGAGCCTGGCATAAAAGTACAAGTTCAGCAAGTAGTGCAGATATACCGTACAAAAACATTCTACTATTACTTCACCATTTGGCTAAAATTGTTTCACTCCAGATTTTTTGTTTGGGCTGTGGTTGTTATTCTCTTGATATAGCATTTACTATAAAACTCCGTAAAAACTTTCAGTGCATGACTAGATTCCCTATGTACTTTCTCCTGGCAGCAATTTGTCATTCTCTTTGTTCTCTGCATTTTAGATTCCTTGGTTGGAGGTCTAACTTGAAATCTCTTATTCTCTACATGATGCTTCCTTAAAACTAGCAACTTTAGTGCTATCTTGTACACTACTCATCTCTGTATTGTACGGTCATCAATTTTTCTAGAATCTCCTTTTCCATGAACATCAAAGATATAGGTCAAGCAGAATTGTTTTTCAGGTCCTTCGAATAATTTGGTTTCATTTATGAGAATAAAACTGGGTTACTAGGTGTTGCCAGTATTTTGGTTAATGTAGTTTTAACTTTTAACACGTGACTGGATACTGGGCTTAAAACTTGTGGCTGAATCGATTGATTTATTGAATATATTCCTCAATGTTGTATAAGTTGATATCATGTGAACAACAGGTCTGGACTTGGTTAAATTTCTTTCTGCTGATAGGAGTTTGCCGTATTGTCTATCTGATGCAGAGTAGCTGAAAAGGATTGGGGAACCGATTTTAGAAAGCTGTCTGCTGGTTGAGCTCTTGTCGGTCTTACTTTATGGCTTGACAACATGCAGGCACTCTCTCTCTCTCTCTCTCTCTCTCTCTGTTTTATTGCTTTTTGCTATACAGCTCACAATCTACAACATTGAAAAGTGTATGCCAATGCAAATATGAATCTGTGTCATTCTTTGCTTCTTCCAGATAACTATTATTTATACTAAATATGTATATACCTGCTTTGATGCATAGAGATTGTAAAATCAGAAGATTGCCGACACCTGCTTGAAATATAGTTAATGATGGTTAATGATACTTGAAACTCATCGCATATAGCTTCGCATAGTTAAAGATACGCGAAACTTGTCACATAGAGTTTTGCATACCTATCTGTACGTGCATTGTTGCTGACATTTCTTGTTTTCATGTTTAAGTATCAGAAACTGATCTGACACAAGACTTGCACTCTACAGAAAACTGTCTGTAAATACACATAAAACAAAAGTCATAGAAGAACTAAACTCTCTCTCTTTTGTAGCTTGAGAGTTTCTGTTATCTTTGACCCCTCTAAAGGCTGTGGAAGACTCGCTATATCTGTTGTTGCAGTGAAGTTGCTGTCTAATAATATGTGGGATAGTGTTATATACTAGTTTCAATTGCCAATTTTTCAATTCCCCAACTACTGAATGTTCGTGACATGAGCTTCTCTGTTAGTTTTTGCAACTTTTAAAAATAATTGCCTATGTATTTATCGATGGTTTATTTGACAGTTGTCTCTGCGGTTCTCTTCTAGTTGCAAGACATCGTATGAATGGGTGGTCAATGAGTACTACCGCTTTCGTGACAAACTCAGAACCCTATATCAGGTAGTGCCTCTGTTAAATGAAATCTCCATATGCTTCTATTATGTTTGCAAGTCCCAGAACCAGGAAGAAAAGTGGTTGCAGCTGGTTTAAAGGACTTGAATTTTCACATGATGTGGTTCGAAGCAGGTCTAGGGAGAAAGATTTCAATTGGAAAGACTCTTCAGAACTAAGAAACTCAGCATCCCATCGCAACAACTCCAGAGTTTTCCTTGCACTTAATCGTGGAGGTTATATGTCGGCTCAGGAAAAGATCAATGCGTTCTCATTGGAGCCTGAAGTGATCCGGCAGGAACTGAAGAATGAGTCGGAAAAGTTGTTCTTTTCAGTAGACTCAAGACGGAATTTGGTGGCTCTGAAGTCACCCATGGCTGAATATATTGATGTCTTCTCTAATCTTTCAGAAAATTCAATTCAACAGGTTTTCATAAACATATGTTTCTTTAATTTCTTACAGCTAGTCGTTGGCATAATTTAGGCTGTCCGTTTCTCTGATTTTTTAATGATGGACATGGAATTGCACTTTATTTGGTTCATCATCCTGTTTAAATTTCTCTTTACGTGAAGTTTGTTGCAGAAAGTCGCTTAATAAATGTAGGCCTCTGAATGTCGGTAAACTCATGATATGATAGTATGTAGCGTATATCCTCATGATTGATGATGATGGCTGACTTTCAAAAAGAAAAACAGACGGTGTTGACTTCTTGATTGTTAGACCAAGTTGGAAATTAAGAGTAGAGAGGCACATCATTTTGTAATTTAACGTGTCAATTATATCTTTGCCTGATAGAACCTTCACCCTGGTGTCTGAGTATTAAGAGCTTGGCCAACTGACACTTTCTCTATTAACATTAGAAATAAGTTATAAAAAAAAGAAATCTCCTAAATCATGCACGCATCATTTTGAACACTAAATAACAAAGAGTATTCTCGTGAGTCTGGAAGTAGATGAAATGATTTATTGTTGATGCTCAATAGAATGAAAACCTTAGCCGGTCTTGAGAATAGAGTGATTTCGTTCAGGCCACTAGACAGTGCTAACATCAGAATGAGCTGGTAAAGTAGCTTTAGCAGTAAAAATCTGGAAATCAGAGAATTGGAAATATTATGACGGTTTTCTTGGCAATTGCACTGCTGACCTTATTTCTTAGTTTCATTTTGTAGAATTTGTTCTCCACATAGATGCTTCAAAAGCCAAAAGTCAGTGTAGATATAATCATTGCTAAGAACACTGATTTTCTCGGCATGCTTTAATTTACTTCTTCTCCTTCGGCAACATAAGTTCTGGATGCTTGAAACCTTTCAATTTCATATTTGCGGGCACTGCTTTGACGTTAATTTTCTTTAGCATTAAGAGAGTAGCTAGTTCCTCGTGTCAATTTCACTTTCCACTTTCAAGTCAGTCTGCTCTCAGGTTCAATGTGATGTCTGCTGAAAATTCTGCTTCATGATTTTTTGTCCTTCTTTTTCTGTGTTCATTGTGATATACTGACCAACTCTTCAAATGAATGGTGCAAGTTCTGTTTACACGAATGGAATGGTCTTTTTGTGAGCTCCTTTTGATGCTGAACTGTAGTCAACTGTTTTCAGCCAAGTTTGCCCAATTATCTTGCATTGGGTTGAACCTCTTCTTCACATTTTTCTTCTTCATCATCTCTTTAAAATGTTTTCTTGCATTTTTGTCCACGAGTCATTTAACCATTGCCTTTTGAAGATTTTACTGTCAAAAATTCATCGGCTTTGATTGCTTATCATTGGGTGGTATTGCCGGATGTTGTACTATGAGAGTTTGCTAATGTTAAGAAATCGAGCAGGACATATCAACTGAATATACAGAAGAGGAGGACTCCATGTCTGTTTGTTGCCCCAGCATTGAAGCAGTCTCTTTCAAGAGCTTGGAAGATGTTGATCAGCCTAGTCCAGATTCAGTTCTTGAACATGAAGAGGTTCCATTTAGCAGCAGCACTGATCTCTTTGGTCAGTAAACTTAGCTGCATTTTCTTTGTTATATAAATTCTTTTCACATTTTAACTTCTAAAATTTTGTGATAGGTGTTGGGCTGCAATCTCGTCTTTTTAATTTGGAGCCTTCAGAAGCATGCTCAGATGGACCTGGGTCAAGCAATGGACATAACATGGAATGGCCTTCACACATATCTAAGGAAAGAGAAGATTTAACAAGGTCGTTTGCTGTTCAGGAAAGTAGAGATGTCTTATATCTTGTTGATATTTTGACCGAGGCAGGTTTTCACGGTACAAATCTTTCGAGTGGCCTCCATAAATGGCACTCTTTAGAATGCCGGATAAACCCCTCGGTTTTCCTGGCCCTAGAAAAGAGATATGGTGAGCAGAAGTCTTGGAAAAGGTCGGAAAGGAGGCTCCTATTTGACCAAATAAACATTTTCTTGATGAAATTTCTTCATTCATTCTTAGGTATTCCAGCATGTGGAAGTCCTGTATTGACAAGGATTAGGAACAGTCTTACTAGGGACACCATTGAGGAAGTGCTCTGTGAATTTCTGGTCAGACAGGATATAGAAATGAGAAAGGAGTCGATTGAGAAGCTGCTGGAAAATGATTTTAAGTCTTTAGATTTAGGAGATTGTTCAGATTCTATTGTCATAGAGATAGAGAGGCTAGTAATTGATGAGCTTGTGGCGGAGGTTATCAGTATGTAAATGGTGCTTGTGAGGCTTTGTTTTGATTCTTGGCTTGTTTTTTTTTTTTGTATTATTTTATTTTTATAGAGGGGAATCGATACTTACAAAAAGCAAGTGTCGTAGTACAGAGATGGAGAGGCTAGTAATTGATGGGCTTGTGGTGGAGGTTATCAGCATGTAAATGGTGCTTGTGAGTCTTTGTTTTGATTCTTGGCTTGTATCTTTGAATAGTCCATCAATTAAAAAAATCAGGGGGCAGTAGCGGTTTTTATGTTGAAACAGTTTTGATCATTTGAGAGATCTTTGAGGAGAAGATTGTATAGATTCAATGTTTTCATTCATTTATCCACCAAATAAAACCTGAAGAAGTGAGTTCCTTTGATGCATTATTGCAAGCTTTTCATCTGTCAGAAGATCTTCAGTTACTGGCTGGTGGGGATAGTTAAGTTGCACTGTTCTGTTATGGGCAAGATTATACTGTTTCTGCTTTTGGGCAGGAACAAATCGAACCGAATGGTCAGTTATTTTGGTATTAGGTTTACTACCGAGGCTAGGATTTCTGGTTCTTGTTCATATGCATGTGTAAAATGAACGAGTGATCGGACAATACCCATTTGCAGTACAGTTTAACGTGCGCTCTCCAACTGCAATTAGTGACTTCCGTTTACCTACAAAAGTAGAGGACTGTAACAAATTGAAAACTTCAGATGTTCACATGCTCTTATAAAGTGAATGAACATTACCTACAAAAGTCAGTATGTTGTTAGGTATGTATCAACAGAGTTAAGACTTCTCAGAAGGCATATTTCCATTTCCAATCACTGTCTAGCCACGGAAGCAAGGGATGACATCATACTAAACTAGTTCCATTAACAGAACTAAGACTTCTTAGAAGGCATAGTTCCGTTTCCAATCATAATTAGTTTTCCATGTGAATGATGTTCATTGCGTGTGACCCAAACCATGCAATCTCCAATCTCCTAATTTAACCATGTTTACTCAACAGCATGATCTGACCACTTATATGTTATCCGATCAGGGAACGATGTTGGATTTTGTGTAATGGAACGACATTAGCATATATGCAACAGTTTCGCATCCATCCACCCTCCACACGTCTTCAAATTAAATCCCAATTTCATAAAACCAAGGCAAAAGAACCCCCCCATGAAAGAGAAAAGAACGAAAATAGACAACCGGTTTCCTTCCCGCCAAGTTTGAATCTTGGCAATCGAAGAAGAGAAGTCCGCCTAGATCCCTTACCCCCTCTTGTTCTTGCTTCCCAGCGACAGAGAGAAGCAGAACAAGATGAGGACAAGAAGCCCCAGGCAACCGTCACCCACAGGCAGCTCCCCTTGCTCAGATTCGTCACCCCCTGTTTGCTGCAGGATGTCGGTCCCCGTTGAGGATGCTCGGGGACCGACACCCTATAGCATCGTAAACAATGGCGAAACGAAACTCCAGAAAGTTATTGAAAAGCATTCAACTTCGATTTCTTGAAATGCGACTCACCAAATTCGGTTTGTCGTTTTTATGGGGGTAGGGGAAACACAAGTTTAATTTGGTCGATACTCCATCACCACCAGTCAGACCTGCAATTCTCAAGTTGAACTGACCCCGTGGTTCATGCAACTTCCAATCCCACGAGACTGGGCATTGTCTTGTCTTTTGTTGGAAAACATAAAGGAATGTTATAAATTAAGGGGTAGAAATGTATTGAGAATAAAGGAGGCGTTAATACCTGTTCGGGAATTCTTCTGTGAACGAATAATTTTGTCAAAAGTCCGATTTTTGAGTCGTTCAGCTACGCATTTTTTGTAGAATTGGTAGTTTAGAGTGTCGTGGAGCTATGGGATATTACGGATCTTGATTTGGACTTACCGTTTGTCCGAAATGAATTTTTAAAGTTTTCCGCGTGAAGTGAACAATATACGTCCAGCAGCCTTCAGGCCATATTTCGCCACGAAATTCAATTTTTAAGTCGTTGAGTTGTGCATTTTTATAGATTATAATTTATCAGGGAACCAAAAAAATTTGAGATATGTCCCAGATTAAAAGCAACAACACTACTTCAGAAAAGTCAGCATTAAAAAAATAGTATCCTAAAGAATTTGCTCTTGACAATCGAAAACAGTCCCACCTTAATTACCGTGTTTGGCCCAGTCACATCCTCAACACGAAAGGCATACCCCACTTTTTCACCTAAGTCAGTTTCCATGGGCATTACTACAACTTTATTAAAGGAAGAGAGAGAGAGAGAGAGAGAGAGAGAGAGAGAGAGAGGGGGGGGGGGGGACACCGTCATTCAAACTTGCAAAACACATTACATCGGCTTATGATTTCTCAACACCAACAATATCTCCAAGCCAATTCTAAATGCTGTGGATAAATGACTACAAGCCTTTGAAGATAAAAAAAAAAGTGCAAGAGAAAGAGAAGCCACAATAAACCCTACTTGTGCCACAGAAAAGTGACCAAATAGTACCTACTCCAGCATCGAGCACTTGAAGAGTTGAACACTCCTGTCAAAACACTTGCAGCAATTCCCAAAGACTGACCAAGAGCAAGTGCCTCAGATACACCAAGCATGCTCACAGCCAGTGCTAAGTTGTTGCAGATTTTTGCTGCCTAAAGATTAAAGGACATTGAAAGTATTACAAGCAGGTAAAGGCTGGCGAGAGTAATTGTGAACAATTACTACATTTGGTCAAATTCTGTACTTCTATTGTCTCTTCAATATATGTTGTCATATGAAGGATGTGTACTAAAACATTGAGGAACTCTGGAAACTGATATCAGTTTAGTCAATGGGACAAAATTGTCAAAATCTTCTGGTATTGAATACTAGAAAAATGTAGTGCATGTCGTTGAGAGCTCAAGAAGATGCTTTGCTGATGTCTTGTTCAATTTGATTTCAGTTATCTTTCATACACTAAGCATTTATCAACCTTTCAGTTTCAGATATGGCTATGAATTAATTCAAAAGACAAGATGGATATTCTATTCTAATGCAAGGTAGAACTTGGTAAATGCAAACCAAGTAAAACTAGCCACTAACCATATTAAGTGAAAGCAAGACTAAAGCAGCAACCAAGCGAAATTCTACCTTCAGAGTATGATTAGTAATATGTATTGATACCAAGGGGAACCCCCATCTCAATCTTATTTATTGATGACAACAAGCTTTAGGTGTATAAGCATCAATATTCAGCCCATAAGTGGCAACCTCCTCTTATGCGGCAAATCAGACAACCAATTCTAGCTTTAGCAGTGGTATAAAGAAAGCAAGGAACTTTCAAAATTGTTCGCAATGTTTCTCTCCTTTTGCAGTCACTGAATACTTATTAAGGCTTGTACCATCCATGAGCAGTACATGAATTAACACTTTCCGATAGACGCACACAGATTATGTGTCATTGCACCAATAATGATGGAACTCACCGAACCATTTCCTGCTCCACCACAATAAATTGTGCTTTTGCCCATGGAGAGGAGCAACAGCTTTGCTGCCAGATAAGCTTCTTCAGATTACCAACCTGCCAAATGCCATGTTAATTAACGAATAGAACATTCAAGAGAAGTGCATCAGTTAGGGTGTTGAGGCAATCGCTTTTCCACAAAACTACGGAAAATTCATTAACTATCTTCCCAATCCCTGCTGTTTCTATAAGCTGTATTGCTGCATTTAGTTTCATTCAGTACACTAAAATGCAATATCTAAGACGGCCACAGAAACCAAACTTTGATTTTGGAATATTAACCAAAATCTCAGCCAGCTAATAGTAACTCTATCAATAGGAATGTATTTATCAATTATTCAAACTATAAAGAAACCATGGCCAAGACTTCTTTTTTAAACTTTACAAGGGAGGCACGATTGCTTAGGGGCTTCTGTATTAACTAATCCATTTATTTCACAAACAAAAAATGATTACTAGGAGATATGATTATGTGATTCCATTGTGGAGATTCTCAGCTTTTTCGAGTGAAATTTTGTCTCTAAGACACCACAAGAGATAATCTTGACATGAGTGAGAATAAAGTAGGTGATCCAACAATTATTGTGGTTATGAAGGTTCGATTTTCTGGAAACCAAAGCATGAGCAGCTATGGTTAAATATTTCCATCAATTCATGTTCATCGAAATAGAGTTACATGCACAAAGCAAAAGAAACACCAACTGAGAGTTCTTAACTGAGTGCTTTCAAAAGCAAGTCCATACTCTTGAGCTATTATAATCATATCAGAATCTATCGATTGCAGATACTGAGCATACCATGAACGTGAGTGAGCCAGCTTCAGCAGCAAGAACACCTCCAGAAACAGGTGCATCCAGCATCATAGGAACTCCACCTCCATCTATTTATTTACAACATATAAAGCTTGTACAGCATATACATATAACACAAGAAACAAAGATGAGAAACAAATCCAAAGAGGGCAACTACCAATTCTTCTGGGACCAAAAGATGATGTTCAAAAGGCAGTAATAGAATGTGTATGACTTATATACATCTTCGGTTTCTTAATACAAGGTATGTAGTTGCCTTTGCCCTGCATCAAACAATCTGAGTATTCCAAGTCTGAGATGCCATATCTACTTATTACAGCAATTACAAAAGGCGTCTAAGTGCACAAGGCTTCCCGCACTGCAGGAATCTGTGGAGGGGTTTGATGTATGCATTTTAATCCTCCAAAGATAATCCTGATGGAACATTACATGCTCAAGTCTTATTTTGACAAAAAAGAAAACCTTAAATCTCTCATCCATTTGTCTCATACACTATGGGGATGGTGAGAATGGTGGCGTTCCATCCAAAGTATTTAGTCCTAGTAAAAGCACCGATAACTACCACATACATTTCATTAAATATCACTGAAAGAGTCCATGTTCTTGCAAATGGACATGGAGATGCGGCATAAGTATGCCTCCATAGCAATAATCATATATCCTGGTAAATCATATTTTTAGGACGTTACAATGACGATGACGGTCAAGCAGTTTTCAGGAAATAAGGACTGCACACTATTTGGGAAATAATCTTGATGGAACAATGGGCTATTAAGCATGACACTTACACGCAATAATTTTATTTAAAGGATAACTCTTCTGAGTTTACTTCCCGTTACCTCTCTTCCCTTTTAAAGTACAGTTAGACACAAGTGCTGAAATCTTTCTCGATGTTTGGGGATCAATAGTAGAAGAATCTATCAATAACCACGGTCTTAGGAGATTTCCACCATGAAGCAATCCATTCGGTCCAGTGTATACATCAAATACCTACATTAATCGTATATATAGATTATTCAATTTTATCCTTATATGTCTTTCACCTGGCAAATTTTACGAGAAAGGCTCCACAAACACAGTGATAAACAACTTACACGCCGAGCAAATTGATTTAAATACATTTCTGCATCGTACGGCATGCTCCTAGCATACACTTATGATTGATGCATGAAATAAAAAAGTTAATGCCTAACATGAGTCCAAAGTAATTGAAGTGCTCCTCAAATAGGAAAACAGGACCTCTTCATCAATACCCAAGCCTATATGTTAATGCCAATGATCTCCCACCGAAAATAAGATCACTTATTGCCGGAAAGAATGGACCTCTGAGCATTAAGATATATTATTTCCCAAGGTTGAAACATTTACCCTCTTTCTAGTCAGTTCAATTCACAACTCCTGGTTCATATCAGAACTACAACCAAGACAATATTCTCTATTTAAAATCTATACGACAATCGTAAAGATTAACTGCAGTTGTAATATAACTGTGATGACAGAAAGGCTACTGCAAGAAAAGGACAAACATAAAAGACAAAATTTAGAACTTACATGGGAAGATGACGGCAACATTGTCATTATTACATCACTTTCTTCTGCAACTTCAAAGGGTGTTTTCTTGGTGGGGACTCCAATGCCAGCAAAGATCTTCATGGCATCACCATTTCTGAAAGGAATAATTTTTTTTCACTTACACAAATGGGCACTAAATACTCCACAATAATTGGATTGCAAGAATGTTCCATTATACATGAATACAAAATTGAAAAAGGTGATGCTACTGGGAAAGTCAAAGGATAGTCTAGACACTACTTATAAAGATAGGCTTCCATCTAGTGAGAACTCTCTGAACGTCTCCTAAGGGATGTGAATAAACCAAGATTCTGATCCTAATCTGCTCATAACACATTCATCTCCTTGTTGGTCTAGCTAATCAGTTAATGTCAAAGTATTGGAAGCTCAAAATAGCAACATAATGAGATCATTTAGGAGTATTATCATTTCGAGGAAATGCATTTACAGATTATTAGATTCACAGAATCCCAAACATTACACATCATGCACGGCGACGTTGTATCCAGCTTTAACAAGATTCTTCGCCATTCTGGGTCCCATATTTCCCAAGCCTATGAAGCCAACATTCTATAAATGTAAAAGCAAATTCAGCAGAGACAAACAAGAGCTAAAAGCTATAAACCATACCTGTCATATGAAATTAACCATGGAAAACCCCATCTATGATTTAGCTGGACATGGTAAATTAAAAGGGCAATATTTGAGATATCGTTGAAGCTAAAAATTGAGCAAACCATGACGATGATGGATTAAGGTTCTTGACTCAAAACAAAAACAAAAGTCCTTGAAATCTATGGCTCGACAGAGCATACTTAAAAACCAAAAAGATGCTGTGGCAGCACATATGAACAAGATCCAACTCTCCCACAGGAGAAGCAAACAAGCGGGGCACCCAGTCTTTTTGCCAACTCAGACTTCTTGCAAGCACAAAGGGTAGTAATACATACATATATAGGGGATGAAAGACAGGACGCAATAGGCACTAGCACACAGTTAAACTCGGAACATGCGCATCGTAGTAGTTTAAGGTTAGTTTGTTACCACGCAAGCTCTTTTCCCAGTGAAAAATTAATAAAACAAATTAAAGTTCCAATAGGATCGCATATACATTGTATTGGTGTGCAAATATAATTCTACGCTGGCTTTACAACTGCCTTAAATCCTACAATATCATTTCTAGAGTAGTGTAAAACTTTGGGACTTGAGGTACATTTGTCAAGCCCACCTATCTAACCGACAAACTGGCAGTTAACGGTTTCTTAAACCTATGTAATAAGCAAATGCAATTACTCCACTCATGAAAGAGATTTTAACAAAACATCCGATAGCAAGATAAATAGAAGACAGGCACATACTGGAAGATCTAAAAATGCAAAAATGAATGTATAAAGATTGTTAAAGCAAAAAGGTATCATGAGATCGATATACACAAGGATGACAGTGCGACAAAGTCTTTAGCCCTTCGAGTGAAGTCAGCACATCAGCAGGTCGAGTTATATTAACCAATTACGAGACTGCCCTAGGTTTGAATCTCAAGTGGAGAACAATATGCACAAGCATCTAGCAGATCAAATTTCTTAGAAGCAACATCCAAAAAGATAAAATCACAGCAAACTCAACTATCCTGCTGAAACTAAGGCCGGAAAAGAAAAACTAACCTGAAACTGGTGTATCGGCAAAGCATCATAAAACTCATGCGCAATGATGATTGTTGGCACTGGAACAAAAAGAAACAGATGTAACGCATCGAAGAAAGAGATGCTCAGTTTATGTTTATCTAGAAAGAGTTAAGATCATCCCATCTAAAAGATTCCGAACTCCATAAGAATAATATGTCTTGAAAACAAAGTAAAAGATATTATCTAGTGTAGAGTGACCTTGAGCATTAACACCAGACACATAAATAACAGCATCACTTCACTACAATTGGCATTGACATCACATACAATCATTTTTATCTTATTGAACACCAAAAGAATGCAGTCACCGCTGTAACTAGTGCAGTTATAAGGGGAAGTCAATTTCCATCATGACACTTTATTGCTTCAATACCTATACAAATGTTCAAACCTCATCAGATTTAATTATGTCAATAGCATGAGAAACAGAAAACAGTAACTACTCACCATTCACAAAAAACAAATCGAACACTAACAATGCAGGATAGATGGCTCTTTAGCATGAAAAGGTGTACTGCCCAATAATTGGAAATATACTGTTGGTATATGTATGTACTATCAAAATTCAGTTCTGCTGATGTATGTCTTTGTGCTTCTAAAGAAGGGGAGAATCTGAGCCTAGGTATTGTATGCTTAACAAATGCAGCATTTATATAGTTTCTTTTCCTTCCCACAAAAGCATAATGAAGCAAAGATAAGTCCTTACATCCTAATGGAACCTGCTCCAATGCAGCATGCCACGTTACTGGGGTCCCCGCCAAAGTGCTAATAGTTCTGTGTCCAACATCTTGCGATATATTTTCCTCCTCGATACACTTCAAGTTGCTATGCTGGAGTTTCCTCAACGTGGGACTGCACTCCACCATGTGTACGTGCAGTACCTCTGTGAACTGTTTGAACTTTGATGTACCCTACAACCAAAGCTACACTACTTAATCAGTTGACTGTCATATAATACGGACAACGGACGATGCAGCAAATATGAAGGAAAACTTCCCTATCAGAACTAATGAAACAAAACATAAATTTCCTGCAACTTCTCTCGGGTAAAACAATCGTTCGCGATAGAGCATCGCTGTAGACATACACGAAGAAGGTCGGCCATGAGAGTTCCTCGTCCTGGACCCAACTCAACAAGGTTGACACTACTTGGTCGTCCCATTTGCTCCCACATGCACATGGTCCAAACGCCAATCATCTAAAGTTACACGATATATATTAGCAGAGCAAAAGTAGTCGACAATATACTAGAAAAACCCACCGGAGATAGATTACTAAAGAACCCAGTAAGTTTAATTTTCAGCACCCACAAACTTCAATTTGACTCAGATATAGGTAATGATATGGGAGGATAGCTACCAATCTTACCTCACCGAACATCTGACTTACTTCAAGAGAGGTTATAAAGTCACCTTCCGCACCAAAAACATCACAGTTGATGTAGAATCCAGCTTTTGGGTTAGTCAGAACTTCCTCCATGTACTCAGCAACTGAAATTGGCCCACCCGAAACTGCGAAAGAAACCGATTGTTAACATCAAATTGCAAGTGTCAGCATTGCTCAATAAAGCACGTCAAATGATAGAGGATGCCTGTAAATGACTGTCGAAATCGATGGGTCTCATTGTTCAGACGGTAGGCAAGGACGGGAGGCTTCCATCAGTTCAAAATGAGTGTCGTACACATAGAAAGCTATTGCCTTTCTAATAGCACTGTTAGATTTAGAAGCAGATTAACAAACACTCTAAGTTTACATTTCATCAACTTAATCATGGAGTGCTACGTGAGTTCTTCCTTGAAAAGATAAATATGACTTATTTTTCAGCTTTATCATTTCCAACCAAAAGGCCTTCCACCGGTGAAAGCATTCCATACTACACGCTATCAGCTCTTACTGAAAAGGAACAACGTAACACCCGATCCCTGAAGCCCGCCCCATCTGCCGCACCTTACCTTGGCACTTACCGAAGGTCACATTCACAGGCACGATCGGGCACATTTTCACAAACATAACGCACTCGCCATAAAGCACACCAAGATATCAAGCGAAACCAAGAATCGGGAAAATGTTCCCGTACCTTGACGATGCCCTTAAGGTGCTTAACCAGCTCGGAGTCCGCAGTGGGTTCATGGGAATGCTCTACAAACAAACAGAAAACGAACTTTACGAGAACATACATCGTCACTCAATAACATCTCTCTCCCTTAGATCACACTCGCGACCTCAAGCAACGAGGCCTTCCAAGGCAGTAGTACCGGGAGGATTGTAGAGAGCCGAGCGGTCGACGGAGATTGCGGCACAAGGTTGGGAAGCGGAACCGTTCGTGGGGTCGTCGTCCTCCACGTGTTCAACAAAAGTACCGCCCGGGTCTTGAGCCGAGGTCGACGAACAGAAGAGCGAGGACCCGCGAGGCAACAGAGGGAGAGATGGAGAAGCAGCGCAGGCGCTGGAGAGAGCTCGCCGAGCTGCGGACGTCTGAAGCAGCAGCAGCAGCTTTCTCAGCATATTTGCTTCTCTCTCTCTCTCTATCAAGAAGATTTCTGGAGCGACACTGACGCCATTGCAGAAGGGGACGAAAGATGAGAAAATATTGGGTGCCGCGAAGTGACGGACGGCCGCGACTTCGCGGGGGACTTGTCGGGGCGGTCTTTCATCTAGTGGCCCTGCTTCTTACAGGCAAAGAAGGCGTCGCTCCTCGTCCCCTGAGACGGAGCTTCGTTTTTCCGATCAAGACAAGGAGGGCCCGCGACGGCAGCGGCGGAGGAGGAGGAGGACGGCTGGGATCCGGCGAGGGACTTGCCGGGGCAGTACTTCATCCAGTGGCCGTCTCTTGGAGGCGACGGGTCGCTCGTGGGCAGAGGTGGATCTCGTGGGAGGCGACCGACGTCGCTCGCCGGCAGCGGCGGACCTCGCTCGTCGGCGTCGGCGTCGGCATCGGCGCGGCGTGACGGAGCACAGAGCGAATTCCAGGTCTGGAATTCGATGGAGAGCGCGAAAGAGAGAGAGAGAGTGGAGAGAAAGAGCGGAGAGAGAGGGCTGTTTTTCAAAAAGCAGAGAGAGAGAGGGGGAGCGCGAAAGAGAGAGAGGGCTGAGAGAGATCAACTCAGCTCAGCTCAGCTCCGAGCCGTGGGAGTTATTTCACCGTGGAGCGGCTGGAGCCTTCTGAACATGTGGGGCCCTCGGACACGTGTCGCCGCGCCAGACTTGGTATTTCTCCACGGTGGAATCACTAGGGGTACGTAATATTTTCTCCGCTACCGACCCGCCTGTCACCTCTCTCTTCTCTCTCCTCCTTTCCTTTCTTCTTTTTCCTCTTCTTTTCTTCTCTTCTTCCTTTCTTCGGCCAGTTCGTCTCTCCCCCGCGTCTGCCTTGCTCGTCCGTCTGCCAGCCGACCGCCGCCCGAGCTCGCCGGCCGTCGCGCGCCGCCGTCGCCAGCCCGACCGCCGCGCCGCGCCACCTGACCTGCTCCGCCCCGTCGCCGCCGGTCCCCACCTCACCGGCTGCTCTCTCTCTCTCTCTCTCACTGCCCTCCGCGCGCGAGCAGCAGCTCGTCGCTGCGACCGCGGCGACCCGGCGCCGCCCAGCCGCGCCTGGCCGCTCCGCCGTCGTCCCAGTCGCCGCCGTCCGTCAGCCGCCGCCCCTGACCGGCCGTCCTCTCCCCTTCCCCTGTTCGCCGAGCCGTGAGCTCGCCCCACCCCCGTGACCGCGACGGGCCCAGCCAGCCCCGTCGTCGCCGCTCGCCGGCCCGCCCCGCCGGCCAGCTCGCCGTCGCCGGCCCGTCCGCCGGTCCGCCGCCTCCCCCTCAGCTTCTACCTTCCTCTCTCTCTCTCTCTCTCTCTCTCTCTCTCACCCCGGTTTGGTCTCTCCTCATCCAGCTCGTCGCCGCCGCCGCGCCGCCGTCGCCGCCGCGTCGCTGCCGCCGCCGGTCGCCGCTCCGGTCGACCAGCCAGCAAGGCCAGCCCGGCCGGCCAGCCAAGCCGTGGCCCGCGCGCGCAAGCCGTGCGCCCGTCGCCGCGCGCCGTCGCCGTGCCCGCGCCCGCGCCTAGTCCGAACTTCTCACCCGGGCAATTTTGGGCCCGAGCCGACTTTTCCCGGGCCAAAATTTGGTAAGCGACTTCCTAGATCCTACTTAGTATTTTGGGTATTTCATTGACCAGTTTCGGGCTAGAACGGTTAGGGCGTGTATTTAATCTAATTATTTTATGATTAAATTAGATTATGTGGTGTTCTAATTGGGTTAAATTAGACTGATTAAAGTGGAGTGCTTGAGTGGATGATTGTGCGTGACCGACTTGAACGTCGGGTTTGTGAATTGGAGTGGCGAAGTGTGAATTGGACCGAGTTGTGAATGTGAGTTGTTTGGCGTGAATTTGATTGAATCGAGTGGCGTGTGCCTGCCTGTGAGAAATTAAGCCCGGAATGATCGGAGGGCTGCGGACTTGGGACGTGTTGACGGCGGTCCGTGTGAAGGCAGGAACGGCCGATGGGCCAATTGGAATGCGGGCTTGAGACGTGTTGACGATGGCCCGTTAAAGGTGTGATTGGACCGGGACGTGTTTACGTCGGTCATTGGAAATTGTTCGAATATCGTGGCTTGGGACGTGTTGACGGCGGCCACTGGAATTGAGTGAATAGTGTGGCTTGGGACGTGTTGACGGCGGCCACTGGAAATTGATTGAATATTATGGCTTGGGACGTGTTGACGGCGGCCATGGGAATTGATCGAATTGTGTGGCTTGTGTGCCAGTGAGAATGAACTTGAGGCGCAGTGGCGCGAGTCGTGGGTTAGATGTTCGGTCACGCATGTGATTTGAGTGTGATTGAAATGGCTGGCTGAGTGTGACTGAATTGGCTGATTGAGCGTGTGACTGGATTGGTTGGTTGAGCGTGTGACTGAATTGGCTGGTTAAGCGTGTGGATGTTGATCGAATTGACTGATGGTGCGTGTGGATGATTGGTTGGATGGGTTGGGTGCTTGGTTGGATTAATTGATTTCGAGTGGGAGTGTGTGTGCTGGTGATTGTGATGTGGCGGTGATTTATTCTTGCATTATCATGCTTGAACTAATATGCAGGATTGGCACGTGGTTCGAGGCGAGGTAAGCCTTTCATGTGCAATTGATTGTATTGACTGGTAGTTCGCATGTTAGATTGGTCTGGGTACGCATTAGCCTAGGTGAGGTTTAGGTTGTTGCTTATTGAGACTTGTTCTCACGGTTATTACATAACCACTTTCAGATCCGCGACCGTGATCAATTTGGAGAAGCTGCCCGAGTACCACAGGGATTGAAGGATAGATCAACTTACCCTGTATTTTGAGTACCTTTTTGTAGAGAAGATAGGCTTGTCAACCACCGCCCCCTTTTTTTTTTAAAAAAATTGTGGTTGATTTTGGAAGCCGGGCTACCATTTTGTAATATCGAATGCTTTATAATGTTGGATGTTTATTAAATTTCAATGTTCTATCCCTTGGTCATGTTTTTATTGTCTGGATTGTTTTTCATGCTTCCGCTTGCGTAATTCGTTTGGGTCGGCGACGCGTCCTGGGACGTCGCGTTCAAATAATCGACCGTGGTCGGGATGTCGCGAGCTCGGTGGGGTCCGGGGCGTGACACAAATCGTCAAGTTCTTAAACGGTCTCTTCTAATAAAGTTAAGTAATTTCATATTTAACATGAATGCAACTGCAAGCATGTTCGTCTTATACCTATTTTGAACCATGAGATGGGCGTGAGAACTTCACGCTCAAGATTAAGAGCATGAATGCTTGTCAAGAGAGAGCCTGAGTGGAGAACACTGCGTTTTATTTTGTGCGTGCACATATTTCAATTTCCTCGTCATTGAGTATCTTGCAGTTTATATGCAAAAGAAATGTTTACAAACATGATGTATATGGAGATTCAGCTATATCCTAATTCAGCATTTTGCGGGAGGCACATCGGAGGGCGGGGATTTCGATTGCATAGCCCAGCATACGGTTGGGAAACGTTCGCCATTTTGCTTCAGTTATTACAACCTGTTAACAAGTCTATTGTTGTAAGCGAACTCCCTGAAGTTGTTGTCTGCTAGTTTTTCCCCCTTTGGGCGCAGTTTACACCATTATGAGAAGATCGATTTGATGATTTGTTCGTTGTGAATGAATGAGATGCTTAAGGACTGTTTGTCGGTCTTCTCGTTTGGTTTGGCAAGATAGTCGAAGTCCCTGGTCCATGCTGCATAGAAATGGCCAAATAAGCTTCCACTTAATTATATGTTGGTTTATGAGACCCCATTTCAATTTACAATGCTAAAATGGAAAAATATTTCGTACGGAATCATTAGGTGATGTTATGGATAGAATCAATAATAATAATTATATTGGAACTTGTGCCTTTTAATGGAATTCAATATAGATCCGATTGATTCTTGAAATGTGATTGCTTTGGTCTAGTATAACGAGTTTAAAAGTCACACTTGTTCATGAAAATGACATTATAATGTTGCATTACATGCACTATACTACATGGAAGGGAAGGGGAAGAAAGATAAGAAATCTGAAGTGGCTAGTGCTACATGTATTAACAGTAAGTCGTTAAATTTTTGCTGAATATCTTAGATGAATGGTTATGAAAATGTGCCAAATCTTACTGAATACTACTTTAGCATATTGTACAATGTCATATTCAAGTTATTTTTCATTTCATATGTTACATAGGTCCAGTTTACTTTTGGTATTGGATGTCATGTTTACTTCGCTCACTGAGCCATATCCAATCATTTAAATTTATGTCGATCGAAATGTAAAGGAGTCGTGGCTGATTCCATTGCTATTTTCTATTAATCAAAATTGGGAATTTTTCAGCTGGAATTTGAGGTGGTTTCGCAAATATTGTTTTGGTAATTGAAGAGTTCGTACCCTTTGCTAGGTACGAACAGCTATTATCATTATCATCATTGTTACTATTATGATAAACTCCTCATGAGAATTTTAATTCTGAATTCTTTTCCATTATGTAGTCAAAATTGAGATTTGGAGTTTCTCAAAGCGTGTTTGATGATCGGGGTTTGAGAGTCTTCTTTCAATGCTTCTGTTAGGAATTTTGTATAATCAATTTCTGATCTCTTCTTCCTTTGTTGTTGATGTACATGCGTATATGACCAAGCCGAATCATATAAAATTCTATGTCATTCTATTCTCAGTTCATCATTCCGGGGAAGCTCGATCGCACATCCGATGAGGCATGAGATTCAAAGTTTAAATTCCATTGGCATGGTCTTAGCAAAGCAACGCTAACTGTGAGTTAAACCCATATTTCCGCAACAAATCAAGGAGCTTCAACACAAGTCATTTGCTGCACCATATGCCCCTTAAGGCTTGACTATTTATTGATTAAAACTGTTAAGCATGTGGCTTTGTGAATCTTTAGCATGCTTGATGAAGTAAACGCTTGCATATGGTCGTGCTTAACCAATTTCCTGGCTTTTGACTTAGAGATTTTCATGGAGACGAGGATTTCCCAAAAAACACAACTGTAACATTGATTGGAAACATCTTCAACTGAACAGAGAAAGAAAGACAAATACCAACTAGGTTGTTTGTTTTTTTGGTCAAAAAATACAGACTAGGTTTACTAGGCGCAAAGATGGAACCTTGCCAAGATTTCTTTGGTCACCTCGGCCAGGCGGAACAAAGCCAATGCCGAAGACGTAGGTACACTGAACACCACCGAAGTCACCACTCCGAGAACAATGTTGGGTCTAGCGTTCATCATCTGAGACTGCAGAAACCCCACGGTTTCGCATATGATAGAGTCATAGCTTGTGTAGCAATGCTTCTTCCCATCCATCCACTCGGGGGCAGCTTGTAGCTCCGGTCCGCCATCCTCATCTCGTGAATCCGTTACTGGAGCACAATCATGTCGTCAAATTTGGAACTCTAATACCATGTTGGAAATTTAGAGATTGCGTGGAATTTGATCAGTGATGTGCAAGTGTGTAGGATCTAGTTGGTAAAGAATGGACTAAGGGGACAAAGGGATGTGGGCAACGGGAGAGAGTTTCATTAGTTTATGGAGTTTGGCATTACAATTGTATTTGGAGGAGTACACGTGACGTAAGCTATATGAGCTCTACTCCTCACACCACAGGTGGAGGGCTTAAACCTCGCACACTCGAACGATGAATGACAAGCCTCTTTATAGACATCATCAGCAGCGACAGGATTCTTCTAGTAATGCAGGCTGTAGGCTTGCGTGCACATTTCTTGTCCCCTTCCTTGGATGTTCTTTCCTCGTGATTAAGCAGTTTAGGGTGCGCTATACTAAAGAAGGAGGACTCTTTTCGAAATTACCCCTATTAGATTTGTTAATATATTTTTTTCTTCTTTCTCCTTTCGACGGTCACCGGCTACTGAGGTCGGCGATCGACCACAAGCGTGGGCCAGCAAGGCCAAGCTCACTAGCCTATGCCCACCATCAAGGTCGGGTCCGAACCTCCTGTGTCCATACCTAATGCTCCCAAACCCGAACTTGAGTCCACAAAAGTCGTGCATGGTCCCTGACACTCGAGCTTGAGGCGGGTTCACAAAGACCATGTGAGGGTCATGGATTGATAAAAATATTCTTATAAAATATTTTTTTAAAAAATCGAATTTCTTTTTATTTTTAATCTTTTCTTCTCTTTTCTTTTTTCTCTTTTCTCTTTGCTTTCTTTTCCTTCCTCCTCCTTTGTCTGTTGGCTGTGCGCCTCGGCGATGGCCGGCAGCCCGGCAACTGGCCAAGACACAGCTCGATGAGCTCGAGGCTCGGTCGATAAAGGCGAGCCCGAGCTTCGCCGAGGCCGGCAAGCTCGCAGCTTTGCTAGATCCAAGGGAGCCCGAACTCGCCGGTCTCGGCTCGAGCTTGAGGTAGATCTGGAGAGGCGAGCTCCCCCGAGGCCTCGCCAGATCCTGGCGAGCTCGAGGACTAGGCAGTCGAGGTGGACGGAGTTGGCACAAAGGGAGCGAGGTCGTCGGAGATTGCTGCAGTGGTGGTGGTGATGAAAAGGAGGAAGGAGCAGCGGGTAAGGTAGAGAGGCGGATGGGAGGAAGAAAACGGAAAAAGATCAAAAAAGAGAAAAAAGAATTTAAAAATAAAAGAATTTAAAAAATATAAATTTTTTTGATAATTTCACTAGCACATTTTTCTAACCAAACAACTGAAAATACTTCCCAAGTTTTTTTTTAGTTTTTAACCAAACACAGGAAAATGAACTCATTTTTTCTGAAAAATGACTTCCTATAAAGTGCTTTTTGACATATTTTTCGGGAAACAAATACATCCTTAATTTATTATTTTATTACTTTCGACTTGTGCTTGCTTCTTCAACATGGCTTCTTCTTGTGCACGCTCATGTTCTTCTTCTGCCACCGCCATTCTCGACAATTCCAGACAACTTGTTCAAGCTGTCCACCGCCTAAGACTTTCTTCATGATTATGTTAGTTGACCACTTCTTGAGAATTCTAAAGGATATGTGCGTTGAAGTCCTAAAACTTATCATGAAAGTATAATTGAGTCTTAAAATTTTCATAATGTGCAATTAAGTCATAAACTTATTACGAAAGTTAAAATGAGTCCTAAAACTTTCAAAAAAATGAAAACAAGTTCTAAAACTTGTCAAATTTGTTTAATTAAGTCCTTTCATTGATTGCGCTTTTTGAAAGTTTTAAGACTTGATTGCACCTTCGTGATAAGTTTTAGGACTTGATTGCACTTTTTGAAACTATTAGGGCTTGATTCTACTTTTGTGACAAGTTTTAGGACTTGATCGCATTTTTTGAAAGTTTGAGGACTCAATTGCAATTTCATGAAAAGTTTTCGGACTTCTTGTGCACTTATCCCAAAATTCTAGAGAACGTGGAAAATGGATCATAATATCGGACACATGTCTCGGTCCACAAGATGGCCGCCGGAGTATTGATTTTCGAGCGAAAAGTGTCAGCAAAGTCCTAGACCTTTTGTATTTGTGCTAATTGAATCATAAACTTTTTTTTTGTACCAATTGAGTCACAAACCATTTGTTTTTGTGCCAATTCAATCCTTCTGACTAATTTTGATCAGATTTTGCTGACGTGGATGCCGGCCGGCGCCAACGTGAACAATTTTTATTAGTATTATTTTTAAAATTTTTTATTACTTTTTATTCTTTTTTTTTTCCTCTTCTCCCTCCTTACTCTAGCCAGTCGCTGGACCGGCAACCAGCCAGAGGCTAGAGACCAGAGGCCGGTCATCATTGAGGCTCGCCCTCGCTAGCGACGACAAAGGTGAGCCTCGCCCAGCCACAAGTGAGGTTGGGCCTCGCCTAGTAGCGTCGCCCATTGTTAGCATGGGCGAGCATCGCCCATTGCTGGCAAAGCCACCCTCACGGCCATCCGGCGAGGGCGAGCCTCGTCGGTCGTAGGTCTGGACGGTGGCCGGCCTTTGGCCAATCGCAAGACTAGTGATTGGCTGGAGTAAGGAGAGAGAAAAAAAAAAGAAAGAAAAAAATTAGAAAAATAATTAAAATTTTTAAAAAATATTAAAATATTATTAAAAATTATCCACGTCAGTGCCGATCATGCCACGTAGACCAGCCGGTGTCCACGTTAGTAAAATCCGATCAAAATTAGCTGAAAGGACTGAATTAACACTATCTCAAAATATTTATGACTCAATTGACACCAAAAAAGGTTGAGAACTCAATTGGCACCGATGCAAAATGTTTAGGATTTTTTTGACACTTTTTCCCTGGTCCTGATGATTGTCTTCTTCTCTTCTCGACGCGAAAACTCTCCCGTCGAATCTCTTGGGAGTCGCTTTCTTCATTTGATTTGTGGAACGAGAGAACTGTTGTAATCCTAGCATATCATACGTAATATGTTGATCACATACAATACGACATACGTACTTCAATAGTAGAAAACAAGAGAAGCCAACTAACCTGAGCGTACAACACAAGCAAGTTTGATCCGAGCCCAACGAAGAGACGTTGTGTCCTTAAGACAAATTTGCCCCCCTCTTTCGGTACCCAAGGTCGATGGACAATCGTCTCCCAGGATAGAACGGATCCTTCCCTCAAAGCCGGCACTTGCTCGGAGGAAAACGGTGAACGGAACGTCGCTGAATTGATCGCACAAAGAAGGAGAGATTATTTCGAAAATGCACGGCTAGCCTTTGTTTGAAAACGAATGAGTTTTAAATAGCAAGTCCGAAGAGTCGCGAGTCAACCAGTTGGACGGATTGACCATTCAAGCGAACCGACGCAATGAAGGAACCGGTTCGGTACCCCCGAACCGTTGCAAATAAAAATAAATGAGTTGGATAATTTCTTCCCGTTCCCGAACCGAACCGGCCGGACGGACGGCGGCGGCGGCGCGATAATTGTTGCTTGGAGCAACACCTCTCTCTTCCACAAAAGTGGGGTGCCCCTTGGGGCCCAACCCTTCATGGAAGACACAAGCTAATATATCCAACTTCAAGCTCCCATCTTTCCTATGTGGGACTCTCTCCTTCATCTTTAATATCATTCAAACAATTTGATGGATTTTGGCTCCAAAATTTGCAATTTGGAGTTCCCTCCAATTTGCTCAAAATCCCAACAATCCCCCACATGAATGATATATATTCGTAATCATGACTCTTCGTAAATGCAAGTAATGCAATGTGCGATCATCCATGAGAGAACGTTGCATCGTAGTGAGTAGTCTGAAACTTTGAACCCATCCTAGTGAACATCTATCGGACTTACTCGGTCAATCAGTAGACGCGATTGTCTTTGAACCGTCAACCTTTGGTGTAAGCCTAGACAACAGAAGTCACACAACGATCTCTCGAACGAAGTTCGTTCTCACTGTTGTGTTCGTTTTGGCCATGAACACCGCCTGGTCTCATGAGTGTTCTAGAGAATTCGGCCTTTTCAATTCTCATAGAAGCGGCCCACACTTCACACTCACATAGGTGATTTCTGAGTATCAGTACATACTCTAGAATCATTAAAAGCTTAAGCTTAACCTTCACATATTAGTACTATCTCAAACAGGAATGGGTAGAGATTGATAGTACTTTACTCCAGTCTTCATAACTTAGTTGTCCCTTTGAACCTAGTTCTTGGGATCTCCAGTCAGCTAAGTAGGGTTACCGCTATGAAGACTTATTGATCGGCCTTAGACCCATTCCTCTTGAAGTTTTCATAACCATCTCTCTAGTTAAGCCTTTTGTTAGCGGATCCGCAATATTATCTTTTGACTTTACATAGTCAATAGTGATAATTCCACTAGAGAGTAGTTGTCTCACGGTGTCATGTCTTCGACGAATATGTCGAGACTTGCCGTTATACATGACATTCCTTGCTCTTCCAATAGCAGCTTGGCTATCGCAATGAATACACACAGCTGGCACCGGTTTAGGCCAGTTTGGAATGTCTTCTAAGAAATTTCGAAGCCATTCTGCCTCTTCTCCAGCCTTGTCCAAAGCAATGAATTCAGCCTCCATCGTGGACCTTGCTATACAGGTTTGTTTGGACGACTTCCAAGACACCGCTCCCCCACCAAGGGTAAACACAAATCCACTAGTGGATTTTGTATCGTTTGTTCCGGTAATCCAATTTGCATCACAATATCCTTCAAGTACCGCCGGATATTCTATGTAATGCAAACTATAATTCTGGGTATGCTTCAAATAGCCCAAAACACGCCTCATAGCTTTCCAGTGATCTTCATTTGGGCTTGCAGTATATCGACTTAGCTTACTTACAGCACAAGCTATGTCCGGTCTAGTACAGTTCATGACATACATTAAACTGCCTAGTATACTTGCATACTCATTTTGTTCTTTGATTGTACCAGAATTCTTTGTAAGATGTAAATTCACGTCTATCGGGGTCCTTACAGGTGCAACATCTAGATTCTTACATTTATCTAGAATTTTCTCAATATAATGAGCTTGTGACAGTGCTAGTCCCTCAGATGTTTTATGGATTTTAATTCCTAAAATAACATCTGCGACCCCCAAATCTTTCATATCAAAATTGCTTGTAAGCATTCGCTTCGTTGCCTTAACAACTTCACAGTCACTTCCCATTATAAGCATGTCGTCGACATATAGACAAAGAATGACAAAACCATTATGAGTGTTCTTAACGTATACACATTTATCACACTCATTGATTCTATATTCATTCGACAACATCACTTGGTCAAACTTAGCATGCCATTGCTTGGGTGCTTGTCTTAGACCATACAACGACTTGATAAGCCGACACACTTTCTTTTCTTGTCCAGGAGCAACACACCCTTCAGGTTGCTCCAAATAAATTTCCTCTTCCAAGTCCCCATTCAAGAAGGCCGTTTTCACATCCATTTGATGGATCTCCAGCTTATACACCGCAGCTATTGCAATCAACATCCTTATTGATGTAATTCTCGTGACCGGTGAATAAGTGTCAAAATAATCAAGACCTTCTCGTTGCTTGTAGCCTTTAACCACAAGTCTAGCTTTATACTTATCAATAGTGCCATCCGCCTTCATTTTCTTTTTGAAGATCCACTTACTTTGTAGTGGTTTATTTCCAGGCGGAAGGTCAACCAATTCCCACGTATGATTCGATAGAATTGATTCAATTTCGCTATTGATAGCTTCTTTCCAGAACGGAGCTTCTGGGGATGTCACAGCCTCTTTGACAGTCTGAGGCTCGTTCTCTAACAGATAAGTTAGAAAATCTGGACCAAAGGATGTGGAGGTCCTTTGTCTCTTACTCCGTCTAGGTTCATCCTCAATAGGATCATTTGTTGAAGCAACATCTCGAGGTCTCTTATTATTTTCATGTGAATCATATACTTTGTTATACGGAAAAATATTCTCAAAGAACGAGGCGTCCCTTGATTCAATAATCGTATTAACATGTATATCCGAGACCTCAGATTTATGTACAAGAAATCGATATGCACTACTATTTTGGGCATATCCAATAAAGACACAATCAATGGTCTTTGGTCCTATTTTAACCTTCTTTGGTTTAGGAATCATGACCTTAGCCAGACACCCCCACACTTTGAGATAATTCAAATTAGGCATTCTACCTTTCCATCTCTCATAGGGTGTTTGTTGTGTCTTCTTGTGGGGAACTCGATTCAAGATAAAATTCGCCGTCAAAACAGCTTCCCCCCACAAATTCTCAGGTAAACCGGAACTATTCAACAATGCATTCATCATTTCCTTTAGTGTCCGATTTTTCCTTTCAGCTACTCCATTAGCTTGAGGCGCATAGGGAGGTGTCAGTTGGTGTATAATACCAAATTCGGAACATACTTCCTCAAAAGGAAATTCGTATTCACCTCCTCTATCAGATCTTATCATTTTGATCTTCTTGTTTAATTGCGTTTCCACTTCAGACTTATAAGTCTTAAACGCATTAATTGCCTCATCTTTGCTTTTGAGCAAATAAACATAACAAAATCTAGAGCAATCATCTATAAAGGTTATAACATATTTATTACCTCCTCTAGATGGTGTTGATTTCATGTCGCAAATATCGGTGTGAATTAATTCTAAAGTCTCCGTTACTCTATCATTCACAGAATCAAACGGAGGTCTAGAAAATTTGGATTCAACACACACTTGGCATTTTTCTCTTGGACAATCGAATTTTGGTAACAAGCCCATATCAATTAATTTCTTAATTGACTTATAATTCACGTGTCCTAATCTAGCATGCCAAATAGTAGGAAGCTCAACCACATAAGCGAAATCAACTTTATTAGTAGAAACATTAGGAGGTACAACAGTCATTACATTCATCTTGAACAGACCATCACTAAGATACCCCTTGCCCACATACATATCACTCTTGGAGAGTATAAACTTATCATACACAAAAACCATCTTAAACCCATGCTTGCTAAGGAGAGAACCCGACACTAAATTCTTGCGCACATCCGGCACATACAATACATCATTTAGTGTCACTTGCTTTCCAGAGGTCATCTTCAAAACAACTCTTCCAATTCCTTCAACCTTGGAGGTCGATGAGTTACCCATGTAGAGTATCTCTTCACGTGCCATCGGCGTATAAGTTGTGAACATGGATTTGTTGGCACAAATGTGTCGAGTTGCTCCAGTGTCAATGAACCATTCTTTGGAGTTTCCCACCAGATTACATTGGGAAATCACAGCAGCAAGGTTGATGTCTTCGACACCACTAGAAATATGTTCCACCACATTAGCATTGGTCTTTTGCTTCTTCTTGGCTCTACACTCTTTGGATCGATGTCCAGGCTTTCCACAATTGAAGCACTTGCCAAGAAACTTTTTCGGACCTTGGTTGGAACCCTCTCCATAGCTCTTCCTCTTCTTGTTGGGTTTCTTTGATTCCTCAACAATGTTAGCTCTTGATGTCTCAAAGGTTTTGCCACCTTTCTTCTCGGAGATTCTATTATCTTCCTCTATCCTCAATCGAACAATCAAGTCTTCAAGTGACAGCTCCTTTCTCTTGTGTTTAAGATAATTCTTGAAGTCTTTCCACGAAGGTGGTAGCTTCTCAATGAAGGCAGCAACTTGGAAGGACTCACTTAGAGTCATTCCTTCAGCATGAATGTCATGCAGGATCACTTGAAGCTCTTGGACTTGACTCAAAAGAGTTTTAGAGTCCACCATCTTGAAGTCAAGAAACTTGCCAACAATGAATTTCTTCAGTCCGGCATCTTCAGTCTTGTACTTCTTGTCCAGACTATCCCACAATTCCTTAGCCGTTTTCAGAGGGCTATACACATTATAAAGGGCATTGTCCAGACCATTGAGAATGTAGTTTCGACAAAGGAAGTATGAATGCTTCCAAGCATCCACGGCAGCAAGCCTCTCTTTATCAGTATCTCCTTCATCCAACTTAGGAGTATCCTCATTGAGAAATCGAGCCAAGTTCAAAGTTGTGAGGTAGAACAACATCTTTTGTTGCCACCTCTTGAAATCAACACCGGTGAACTTCTCAGGCTTTTCTCCATGAGCTCCATGAGTTGGGATCGACAAAGTAGGCACAGTAGGTATCGAAGCCGAAGCCATTTCTGAGCGTCAAACACAAAATGATTAACTTGAATATACGAACACCAATTTGTTTAATTAACACGAACAAAAATGCTTTTCACCAAAATCCGAACACTTGATGATCTAAAAGTTCAAACTGAGAAAGTGTAAAAACCAAGTTTTGTGGTAGTGCGGCTAATTTGAGTCTGAAACTTAAAAAAAAATGCTCAAAATGTTTAAGACCACAAATTCACGCTGCCGAATGGAAAACAATGGCAAGTACGCTGACCGATGATTAAAAGATCGAATAAACTAATTAAAATATTCATACAGTGAAAGCAGTGAAAGCACCCAATGCACCGAACTCTGAATACTGAAGTCAGTGGTTGTGCGACCGAATGAAAATAGAGACTTAAAAGATTATAAACTTCAGATGTTGAAGACCGCACACGTCAGTAACACCGAATGTAGAAAAATCAACTATTTCCGAAAACAAACTTCACCGAACTCAATAACACAGAATGTATAATATGCAGAACCCACGATTATCACCATAACCGAATGCAAAGTTCACAGAATATTAGCACCAATTCGGACAGAGAATAAGATCCGATTATAAGCAAGTACGTATGAACACAGAATGCGAAGCAACAGTACACATACATGAACAAACATACAAAATTTGTCTTAAGAATGTTGTAATCCTAGCATATCATACGTAATATGTTGATCACATACAATACGACATACGTACTTCAATAGTAGAAAACAAGAGAAGCCAACTAACCTGAGCGTACAACACAAGCAAGTTTGATCCGAGCCCAACGAAGAGACGTTGTGTCCTTAAGACAAATTTGCCCCCCTCTTTCGGTACCCAAGGTCGATGGACAATCGTCTCCCAGGATAGAACGGATCCTTCCCTCAAAGCCGGCACTTGCTCGGAGGAAAACGGCGAACGGAACGTCGCTGAATTGATCGCACAAAGAAGGAGAGATTATTTCGAAAATGCACGGCTAGCCTTTGTTTGAAAACGAATGAGTTTTAAATAGCAAGTCCGAAGAGTCGCGAGTCAACCAGTTGGACGGATTGACCATTCAAGCGAACCGACGCAATGAAGGAACCGGTTCGGTACCCCCGAACCGTTGCAAATAAAAATAAATGAGTTGGATAATTTCTTCCCGTTCCCGAACCGAACCGGCCGGACGGACGGCGGCGGCGGCGCGATAATTGTTGCTTGGAGCAACACCTCTCTCTTCCACAAAAGTGGGGTGCCCCTTGGGGCCCAACCCTTCATGGAAGACACAAGCTAATATATCCAACTTCAAGCTCCCATCTTTCCTATGTGGGACTCTCTCCTTCATCTTTAATATCATTCAAACAATTTGATGGATTTTGGCTCCAAAATTTGCAATTTGGAGTTCCCTCCAATTTGCTCAAAATCCCAACAAGAACGTGGGGTAGTCAGGGGGCGTTGAGGACGAGAAGGGAGTTGATTGCATGGCTTAGGGTTTACGGAGAATGGAGAGGCTAAGATTGCAAGATGGTTTGGTGGGTTATGGTTTCTATGAAGATGTGGGAATGAAATGCAGGATTGTTGATGGTGTGTTTATATGTACTCTGGATAAGCAGAAACGTAGCGTGCAATCTAAGGAGAAAGCAAGAATGGAACGAAGAGGGGGTGGCCGAAAAACGTGTAGCAGGAAATGTCTTTGAAGCGCGTTTCTTCAAAGACATTGTAGGGCCGGAAATGTGACACGTGCCTTCCCTCTTATGAGCCACTGCACAATGATCTACTACGACTTTGGAGCAAGTCTTGCAAGTACCCGATGTATGTAGATGTGAACCCACTCCATCTCGGCTATAAATTATGTTAATTTTACGTGAGTCTCGTAATATTAACTAATGCAAATGAAGTTCGTTCATATGCTTTGGACACATACATGAATCCCTTTGTGATTTATAGCATTTTCTTCGAGCATCCGAAAAATTCATCCGACCTCTTTGATTCCTTATTAGGACCTTCCTAGATAGCAATAGGGCTATTCTACGATCCGTTTTGTTTGCAGCACAAGATTGCACCTCATGCACTCAAACTACCAGCTGAGATTGAAGGTGGCCTCGAGCCAGAACCTAGCAAAAGGTCACGTATAAGCTGAAGAGATTCTTGGGCTTCAACCGATTGACCATTTGAGCCCCAACCAAGATGATTCCGCAGTATCCGTGTTGGCGGGGAGTTTTCAAGGAAAGGGATGGCTATTTCTTCTTCGCCTTGGCAAAGAGCGCGGTACATTTCTATTTTTAGCACCTCATGCAGATCACTTTTTCAAGCGGACGGCGGCGACCGCACTCTTTCCGTTTCAAAGTTGAAGTCGCGCACTCCGGGGGTAAGCGAGAAGTAATGTCTGCCTGCTGTCCTAGATACACGATCTTCCCCTTCCATTTCGCTAAGACCTAGTAGCAGTCGAGACACATTCGTCCTCGGGAGTTCCTCGACAATTTTTCGAAAAGCAAAAGTCCAAGTTTCTGGAAGTTGATGCGTCGGCCCCAGAGTATACAGAAATCGTGCATGCACTCTCTCGGTGGCCTTCATATCCGTTTCCTTAACTCGAGTGAACAAAATAATGTCATCCGCATAGAGTAGACAAGTAATTGGAGGGCCATCTCTAGACGGTTCTAGTTGATAAAATTGTTTTCGATTCACACGACCGATGTAATGCGATCGAGTAATTACATTATCTAGGCTCTTAAATTTTGGAATAACTCTTTTTTAATCGGCTTATCACACCATGTGCCGTGGTTACATTGTAACTCCTGCATGAACAAAGTACTTTGATATGTAATCATAAATTTCACATGGTACAGAGTAAGAAGCACACTTTATATCGATTCACAGAAAGAATCATTAACCCGTCTCATTTTCGACACAACATCAAAACAAAAAATCAACATCAAGATATTTAAGTGAGGTTTGACTATTTGTATGATGGCGCTTAATGAAGGTTAATGAGAGGTGCTATGAATCTCAACTGTAAGTTACCGTGCGTATGGCAAAAGGGAACGATGGGGCCATTGGTTTCGTCTAGTACAGTGAGTTTAAAAGTCATACTTGTTCATGAAAATGACATTATAATGTTGCGTTACATGCACCACACTACATGGAAGGGAAGGGGAAGAAAGATAAGAAATCTGAAGAGGCTAGGGCTACTTATATTAACACTAAGATATTAAATTTTCGTCAGACATCTTAAATGAATGGTTTCAAAAAAAATGCCAAATCTACCTAAATAGTACTTAAGCATACCGTACAATGTCATATTTGAGCTAGTTTTCACTTCATGTTACATATGTCCTATTTAGTTTTCGTATCGGATGTCATGTTTATTTTGTTAATTGAGTCATATGCAATTTTTTTAATTTATGTCGATCAAAATGTAAAGGAGTCATGGATGATCCCATTGCTATTTTCTTTCAATATAAATTGGAAAGTTTTCAGCTAGAATTTGAGATGGTCTCGCAAATAATGTTTTGATAAGTGAAGAGTTTCTTTTATTTATCAATAGGTCCAAATGTCTCTAAACATCGAACCCGTGTATCTAGCAAACGTTAGTTGATCGATTGACTAATTGCAAGAGGCATATTATCCATTGCTACAACTTTGCAAATTCAGTTGAATGATCGAGGTTGGAGAGTAGTCAACTATGATGAAAACTCCTCATGAGAATTTTAATTATGTTTTCTTTTCCATTATGTAGTCAAATTGACATTAGGAGCTTATCGAGCGTGTTTGATGATCAAGGTTTGAGAGTCTTCTTCCAATGCTTCTGTTAGGAATTTTGTATTATCAATTTCAGCTCTCTTCTTCTGTTGTTGTGGATGCACACATGTCTAAGACCAAGCCGAATCACGTAAAATTCTAGGTCATTCTATTCTTAGTTCATCATTCCGGGGAAGCTCGATTGCACATCTGATGAGGCACAAGATTCGGAGTTTAAATTCAATTGGCGTGGTCTTAGCAAAGCAACACTAATTATGAGTTTAACCCGTACTTCTGCAACAAATCAAGGGACTACGACACAAGTCATTTGCCGCACCATATGCCCCTTAAGGCTTAACAATACATTGATTAGAACTGTTAAGCATGTGGCTTTGTGAATCTTAAGTATGCTTAATGATGTAAACGCTTGCATATGGTCGTGCTTAACCAATTTACTGGCTTTTGACTATGGGATTTTCATGGAGATGAGGATTTCCTGAAAAGCACAACCATAACATCTATCAGAAACATCTTAAACTGAACGTTGCACATAAGTTACTAGTCATGCGTGGCGAATATGTTTACAAACAAAGAAAGAAAGGCAAGTACCGACTAGGTTTTCTAGGCTCAGAGATGAAACGTTGCCAAGATGTCTTTGGTCACCTCGGCCAGGCGGAACAAGGCCAATGCAGAAGACGTAGGTACACCAAACACCACCAAAATCGCCACTCCGAGAACAACGCTGGGTCTAGCGTTCATCATCCAAGATTGCAGAAACCCCACGGTCTCATATATAATCAAGTCATAGCTCGTGTAGCAACGCTTCTCCCAGTCCATCCACTCGGGAGGCAGCTCGTGGCCCCGCTCCGCCATCCTCATCTCATGGATCCGTTTCCGGAGCACGACCATGTCTCGGTCCACAAGGTGGCCGCCGGAGTACTGGTCCATACCATCGTACTCTTTCCTCCTCGACGCGAAAACTCTCGCGCCGGATCTCTTGGTAGCCACTTTCTTCATTCGATTTGTGGAACGACGGAAGGTGGGATTGCAAGGAAGCGTTGAGGGCAAGAAGGAAGTCGATTGCATGGCTTACTTAGGGTTTATGGAGAATGGAGAGGCTAAAATTGCAAGATGGTTTGGTGGGTTATGGTTTCTATGAAGATGTGGGGATGAAATGCAGGAGTGTTGATGGTGGGTTTATATATACTCTGGACAACCCGAAGCTTAACGTGTAATCTTAGGGGGAAAGAATATAACGAGGAGTGGGGGTGGGGGCGAAGGTTGGCCAAAAAACGTGTATTAGAAATTGTCTTTGAAGCGTGTTTCTTTTCCTTTGGCTTTATCTGAAACCATTCGAGAAAGAACCAGCTGTACGGCTGCGAAAGCAACACGTGCCTTCCCTTTTAACCGCCGACGCGCCGCAATCTACTTCCACTTCGGATCAAGTCTTGCAAGTGCCCGATACATGCGGATGTGAGCCCGATCCATTTCGGCTATTAGATTATATAAATCTAACGTGAATCTCGTAATATTATCATATGACAATGAAGTAAGCTCACATGATTCACGCATACAAGAATTTCTTCACGATTTTGAGCATTTTCTTCCAGCATCCGAAAAATTGATGGACCCTCTTTGGTTCCTTTTATGATTTTCCCTATATAGCAATAGATTGCATAGACTCTTACGCGCGAACCGTTTGATCATTTGAGCCCCAACCAAGGTATCCGTGTCGCCGGGCAGTTTTCAAGGGAAGGGATGGCTATTTCTTCTTCGCTGGAGCAATAAGCGCAGTGCATTTCTGTTTTTAGCACCTCATGCGGATCACTTTCCCAACCGGACACCGCCGACCGCGCTCTCTCTATTCCAAAGTCGAAGTCGCGCAAGGTGGGGCGGGGATAAGAGAGAAGCAATGGCCGCGGCTGTCCTAGATACACGATCTTCCCTTCCATTTTGCTAAGACCTAGTAGTAGGAGTGTCAGAACCGAACCGAAAAACCGAACCGAGATACGAACCGAACCGAACCGAACCGAAAATTTCGTGCATTTCGGTTCGATTTCGGTTTCGGTTCGGTTCATCAAAATTAACCATTTCTTTTTTTCGGTTTGGTTTATTTCAGTTCGGTTCGGATCAGTTCGGATCGAACCGAACTGAAATAAACACTTTCGGTTTCTTCTGCATATGGTGCTTTCTCTCTCATATGGTCAGAACGACTAAATGGTTGAATCTGCGGATGTTGACTGGGGACTGGGGAGGGTGATTCAGCGAGGTGGAAATGGCTCGGGATTGAGACCTTGAACCCACCACTGCTCATCTTCGATCGACACCTCCCAAGAGAAGAGAAGGAAAAGAAAGAAAGAAGAAGAAGGAAGAGAACCCACCTCCCCCCCCCACAAAACAGGCAAACCCCCCGCTGCCCTGCACGCTTTCTCGCCTCGACGGGCGGAAGAGCACGCCCGCACGCCGCGCGCGCGGTGTTTCGGACGCGTGTGAAAGGACGGGAATTTGGGGGGAGGGGAAATGGCGATTCGGGGATTGCGGGTATCGGAGAGATTGACGCGGCGGAGGCGACAGTCGATCGGAGGAGTGGCGCGTGCGGCGGGGCGGCGGTGGCGGCCGATTTGGGGTTTGATGGGTGTTGGGGTTTTCGAATTGATCTAGGTGAAGTGGAGAGAGAGAGACAGAGGCGGAGACAGAGACACACAGAAGAGAGAGACGCACAGAAGAGAGAGAAAGGCGGAGGGTGGAAGGAAGGGAGGAAGGAAGGAAGGAGAAATTAGCCGTCGTGCTTATTTCTGTCGTAACCAAGAGATGTTTGATCTCCGAATCGTGGGTTTCTACATCCTCATGGATCTGAAGTTGATGAACACGGTCACTGTCTTGCGTGTTCTTGATCTTCCTGTACCAGAAAAGCAAAAAAAAAAAACAAAAAAGAAGAAGAAACCGAAAACCAAAACCGAACCAAACCGAATCAAACCGAACCAAATCGGCTTATTGGTTCGGTTCTAATTCGGTTCGGTTCCTATTTGGTTCGGTTCAAGAAGGAACCCTTAACGGTTCGGTTCGGTTCGATTTTTCAAGAAAACCGAACCGAACTGAACCGTTTACACCCCTACCTAGTAGTAGTCGAGACACATTCGTCCCTGTGAGTTCCTCGACAATTTTTCGAAAACCAAAAGTCCAGGTTTCTGGAAGTTGACTGCGTCGGTCCTAGAGTATACAGAAATTGTGCATGCATTCTCTCGTGGCCTTCCTATCGGTTTCCCTAACTTGGGTGAACAAAATAATGCCATCCGCATAAAGTAGATGAGTAACCGGAGGGCCATCTCGAGGCTGTTCTAGTCCATGAACAAATTGTTTTTGATTCACACGATTGATGTAATGCAATCGAGTAATTACGTTACCTAGGCCCTTAAATTTTGGAACAACTCGTTTTTCAATTGGTTTATCACACCATGTGTCGTCGTTACATTTCAACCAGGTGTTAAAAACCGTGATTTTCTCGTACTCTCGTATCTATGTGAGTGGAGCTTGGGGTTATTGGGTGAAAAGTAAGTGATGCAAAATACACGAATACAATTGGGTCGCCAATCTTGATGAGGCCATGGTAAGTCGAAACCAGCTTATGTCTAAAGTATTTTGAGTGTATCGCTCAATGGACTAAACGCCAGAGCTTAGCTGGGCGTGATATGATCTGATACTAAGAAGCTATTTGCGGTGGTGTTCTTTGGATCAACTGTAGAACAATAGATGATCTGGTGTGAACGATCCACCAGGCTCCACACAGGCAATTTCGCGGTTAAGGAACTGCGGGCCCGTGACACATGTATGAACGAAGTACCTTGATGTCCTATCATAAATTTCACATGGTAAAGAATAAGAAACACACTTTATATCGATTCACGAAATGAATCATTAACCCATCTCATTTTCAACAAGACACCAAAAACAAAAGAGCATCATCAAGATATCCAACCGAGGGTTGACTATTTGAAGGACATTCAACAAGACGCCCAAACAAAAGAATATCATCAAGATATCCAACTGAGGTTTGATTATTTGAAGGACAGCGCTTAATGAAGGTTAATGAGAGGTGCTATGAATCTCAACTGTACCATACTGTGAATGCGGCAAAAGGGGAACGATGGGCCCGACTGTAAAGATGCTCACCCGAGTATTTAATTCTTATCCACCTGCCGTCCACGGTGCCAGAAAATACCGGCTGTTTACATGTACAATTTCGTATTTGCCGATGGCGAAACAAAGAAGAAACGAACCCAAGACGATGCTTCTCTCTGTCTCTCTTTCTCTCTCCACGCTTTCGAGATGTGGAACAGTAATCATCCGCATCGACTCTACCAACAAGAACATAAGTAAAACTATGCGCGTCAAGCTTGGAGAAAAAGAGATCCAGATGCAGTTTCAGAAAACAAAGTTAGCCCACTCAGAAAAATGACCATGTGTCTCCTCGCGCGTGCGTAATGAGAGGGGGAAAGAGAGAGAGAGACAGAGAGGGAGAGTAGATAGAACAGAGAAAGTTCGACGGACGGTCTGAAAGTTTCACCATCCAAAATATGCCAAAGATCTCCACATTAAAGGTGTGATAAGCATCAACAAGTGACATGTACCGTTCCACGCATGGAATGTCGAGAAGGTGAGAAGAAAATATATCCAATCCTTCCGATGCCTCAGCTCAGCTCAGGTGAGGAGCCTTTTGTCTGAAAAGCGCAACGGGGTCTAAGCTAAATGCCCCAGGTTCAAAACTTGTGTATATTTGCATCACTTGCAGGACATCAAGTGTCTTTGGCAATAATTACAAATGAAGATACGCTATCATGAGATGGCAAAATTCATCCCCCTCGGAAAAGAGACATATCAGTGAACAGGAATGAGGCCCTCCAATATTGCAATCTCATCTCCCCTAATTAGCACCTGTACGAGATGAGTTAATAAATTATTGGATGTGGCATGAGACATCATTAATGCCCAATTAGCTACAAACCTTCTAGGATAAAGGGTTGGATTTGGTCAAGAGCCGGTGATTCAAACTGCTGATTCAGTTCGACTTCATTGGATGGAGGCGCCTCCAATTGCAGATTTTCCTTGGTATTTTTGAGGCCGGAGGCCTCAGGCTGAGGGAAAGATTGATGCAGAGGTTGGTACTCGAGCTGCTGGTACTTGGGTTTGTTCTTCTTAAGGAGTACATAAGTGGTGTAATACCAAAACAGCAGTATTCTGCTTTGAGCTATGACTGTATCCCGAATGCGACTCCCTCCGAATGACAGCCTTTCAAGTGCCTGCAAAATATAGAAACACTGGTTCACGCAAATGAAGCATAACGGGATAAGGTACTCTCCTCAACGCTTGGCTATTTAAGGCAGCTATCCAAATCCTCCAAGTAATAACACATTAAACAGATAGTTAAGGTTGTGAGCAAAGCATTTATCAGCAACTTCAAGATGTGAAACCCCTCTTCTACTGGGCATAAAGTGAAGGCTGTGTGCTGTGTGTGTGAGAAAGGAAGCAGAGAGACTACTCAAAAAGGAACGTATTTCATTTTTTTCTAGCATATTAGGTTCTGCACATCTCCTCAACATATTTATTATTTATACACTTGACAAATAATTGCAGAGAAAATATTAAAATCTACCCGTGGCTCAACATACGCCTATTCAATACACAGTCAAACTAGCAATTCCCATAAAAAATTTCAAATTTCTAGTGCATCAGAAGATTGGACAAGTTTAATATCCAACATAAAGTACCTTGCCAAAGGTCCTCAGACGAATGCGGATTTTCATGACACATTAAACTCCAAAAAATGGCCACATTCTTGACTAAATGTCGTGAATCATAGACGAAGCCTCAACAAATTATTTTAATGACCGTATGTAACATACAACAGGTCATGAGATGTTTTAAAAGAACTTCAACTACTCTGTTACCTGTTCTCCAGTCTGTATGTCAAAGGAATGCTCATGCTCAAACTTAAGGCCACTAAACTCATTGATGCAAAGCCCCTGAAATGCCCTGAAAGCATAGAGCCAAACTTGTGAATCAATGCAACGAGATCATTTGTTAATGAACCATAAATTGAAAAATATAATGCGTTTACCATCTGATAAGCGATACACGAGGAATCCAGCGGAAAATTATTGGTGTGTTATCCGAATTTACGTAATAGCCACCAAATACAATGAATACTGTCATTAGGGATGGCCCCAGTGCCATTGCTGCTTCAGTGGTTGGAACCATTGCCCCAACTGTCAGTCCCATTGCAGATGCAGCAAATGATTCCACTGTCACAACTCCACAAAACTTTCCAAATCTGAAAAGTCAGAATCTTCCAATATGAGAGGTGAAGCAACAAAAAGGTTTAAAATGTATGCAGTTTTCTAGGCGTATGATTTTTAGAGATCTTTAAATGCAAGTAACATTCTAGTAGAAAACAATTTGGCCATAGTCGGTAGTCGGTGATCAATGATGAGACTCCCACCGATACCAGAAGAGCCCCAAAAAAATAAAAAGAAACGAGAAAAACATACCAGTAAAGAAAGGTAAAATACAGCCCAAGCATGTGCTTTGACATACAAGAAAAATAAATAGCCTTATGCTCTCTTTTTTTTTTTTTTTTGACACTCAACTTCCCTATGCTTCAGTTAGAATTAGAAGAGTTAGATATACTGTTTCAAGTTTTAGATGATCGAGAAAACACAAAGAGACATTGTCTAGTATATTAAGTTGAAGAGTTACATATTTATCATATTCAGAGTCAATAATTAAGCTTGTCAGTAACACTTCTTAGCACGAGGTTTTCAAGCATCACAAATCAAAGTATAAGATGTCTTTGACTAATACCAAATAGAGCCAGAAAATAAGGTCTCCATGTCAATGTTAATGTATCCTTTTCTTAACCAGGCAACAAGTGCTATGAGCCACAACAACCCCTCACCCAGGTGCCATTTCGTTTTCTTGCTAAAGCATTTGGTGTTTTGGGCAATTTTCTTAAGGTAAAACAACCCTGTGTTCAAAGGTGCATCTCCCAAACGTTTCTGAGGAAATTCCTTCACCATATTCTATACCTACCTTCTTCTTTTTTCAGAATATTCTATACCTACCTTACCCCTATCCACTTTGGACAAAGAAGTGGAAGTGTTATCCTTTCGCCAGTATCCTCTTTCACATGCCAACTGGGCACCTTGTCCCTCCATATAAGTCCATAAAAGACGTTAAAACATAGTTTCTTCAATAAAGTGGCGAGGTAAGTCAATGATGTTAGTCGATCTGTAGCATATCAGAGTACTACAGTGCCGACCCCTCAATAGCACGGTTGGAGGATGGAAACTTGAGATAATTATATGACTTCGGAAAAGTTACATCTAGGATTTGTTTGCAGTTGAAAAGAGAAGCCTTAGAGGAACCTAGTTTGATAAGTTCTTCCGTGGACTTTACACATCCGCATAAAGCCCCCATATGAATGGAAAAGGCACCCTGTCAAGTATGTTGAGAGTTTTTTAATCCGTGACCCAAATCAAATGTTTTTTTTTTTTATAACCGAGGTGTCCGCGCAGCCGGCGAGCTAGGGCTCAAACTAGCGGTGATGCCCGACTAGTCCTCGAGGGGGGCTAGCACAGCATCCCACCGCCACGACCCCCTACTTAAATCACCGATGGGCGAGATTGAATCCATGACCTCTCATAAAAGGAACTGAGCGCAAACCAACGCGGCCACCGATGGGTGAGTGACCCAAATCAAATGTTCATGTTCAGATAATCAAATAAAAGTTCATCTAGAGAGGATAAACTACACCCCTTCCCCAGATGATGGACGAAGAAAGGGGAGAAAAAAGGAGGGGAGGGATTGAAATGAAATATCCTTAACACTCCACCCAAATAAAAACGAAAATTTATGATGATGATGAACAAACCTGCACAAATTTGGATGAAGACGTGCCATGGGATACAGAAGGGCACCAAACATAAGGGGAAATGCCGCTCCTATTGGAATTTCAGCTAACAGTTTGGAGAGTAAATAGGGTCCCAGTGCATATGATCCCTTTGCCCGCTCTCTATCTACAATGGCACGTTCCTTTGGAAACACCCCTACAGTCTTTGTAAGTGCAGCCATTGCAGTATTAATTGCCGCAACCTGTCGCAGAACAAGAAGACTGAGATCTAAAGGCTCTTAAAATATTCCAGACGTTGAAGAGTTAATTTTATAGGTTAATGAGCTAAGCAACTTCAGGAAAATGATGTTGCCCACCTCTCAATATCAATCAACAACCGGTCAAGGTCAAATTTAGATGATTTGGAGTCCTTTACCCTAACTAGGAAAATCCCCATTCGAAGGCAATACTTTATGAAAGAAAATTCAGAAAACAACAGCTTTACCTGAAGCAATCCCATTCTATCTTGTATCGATGTCTGAGATCTTCCCATTCTCCAAAAAACTGAGCCAAATATTATGGCTGATGCAATTGACATATTTGCTCGAACTTTATTTGTTGGTCCATCACGGGAAGCCTGGTCAAGAAATCGTTACTTTTCATATTTTGCAAAAATGCCAAACTATAATGAGGCAGAAAACATAAATTAATCAAGTACTTTGCATACTTGCTCTAGCATCTAAGATGCTGACATAATCTTCTAATGTATCCAACAATCTCTAGCTTAAGGTACCTTAATAAGAGTTGACCTGAATTAAAAATTATGAGATTATTATTTGTATTTACAGAGAAGGGAAAGAAACTGACATGTTAAATAAAAGCTTTCCTTGCTTGGGAACAGTGATAACCGATGTAATATAAATACAAAATTTGGGTTATCTTTCCAATTATCTTTGTAGCTCTTAAAATTCGAACTACAAGCGCGTATTTCATTGATAATCTTGCTGGCCAGGCACAATTTGAATCCTGTCATCTTAATAAGATCAGGGGGCAGAAACTCATAAAAAGAAAAACAAAGAAGAAAAGAGGGACGGTTAATCATTGAATTAAAGACCTGCAACCAAGCACGTTTAAGGAGCAACCAGAATTGTCTCCACCAGCCCCCTTTACTTCTAACAGCAGCTCTCTTATCAAGTGTCTTCCCATCCCTAGAAATCTCCCTTCTGGTCAGGGGAGTTGCATATAGAATTTCTGATGATTGCTGAGAGAATGATTCAACAAGACCATCTATCCTTTTATGAGATGAGTAGACACTTTCTGCAGAACTGTAGTCAATGGATATGAGATCAGCCAAAAATTCTGCAGGATTCACATGATCCGGGCAGCTATACCTGTTAAAAGAACAACCAATCAGTCAATGCTTCCAGAAATACCAAATGCCACTCGGAAGCTCACTCGATAAAGGTTGCCAAGCAAATAGAAGAAGAGTATAATGGTTTAAGGGACATTACCCACAAGATATCAAAATAAAATGAATGACAAAATGGCTTTAGATATGGAATTTAGACATCTTAAGTTCCATCATGCGGCATGAGAGAAGGGCTGACAAGCAGATTGTCTTGTTCATAAAAGGAGACATAAGAATTTTATTCTGCTGAGTAGAGAAAAGCCCTCGACTTTTCTTATATACCATTTACACACTATATAAAGACCGCTAGTTAACGAAACACCGTTCTACTAGGTGGCCCAAGATTATGAAGAAAGCAAAGTCATACACCCAACAATGATATCAGTTACTGCCTGCCCCAAGGAAAGTAGCAGGCTGAAGAGATGCAAACCAAGCCGCCAAATGCAAAGCTTGTTACTTGGACCTGAATAAAAAAGCAACCAAGCACAGAAACCTTGGCTTACAACTCTCAGTTAAGTTCTGGTACAGCCGCAGCTGTGCAGATCAAACACATTCTTTCCATCTTATACAGCTTATGATGCTATAAAAGCAGGTGCTCATCAAGTCCTATAAGTGATCATAACTGTAAACCAAAGAAATGTACGAGCATTCGAGCAAGACAAGGTTTAGCATCAAACCCAAATTTGGAAAAGTATGCCAGAGGTTCATCACGTGCAGGACCCGAATAGACAAGTGCACCCTCTGCTAGCAGCAGTATGTCATCGAATTTATAATAGACTGAACCTCTGGGCTGGTGTATTGAACATATTACAGTATGCCCGTCCTCTGCAAGCTGTCGAAGGGTCTCCATTACTTTTTCTGCCTGAAAGGCATCAAGTCCTGAAAGAAGCACGAGGGAGATAAAGGAACCAATAGAATAGAAGTCAAAGACTAATTAATGTTTGACAATTGTGGATGGTTTATTAATCAGAATCAGACAGATTGCACAAAGATAGCAGGTCAAGTGCATATTCGCTGTAATCAGACAATGCTTGAAGTAGAAAAAGCTCAAGGCATACAAAAATATGACTATGCATGTTCAGCCATTTGTCTTACTTTGAAAAATGTAAGGCAAAAGCTACAACATCTAAAACAATGCTGCTATTTGAATCAGTGTTATGAGATATGCATGCATTATTTGCAAAAGGACAATGCTTGATCATAAGATAATGATAATATAAATAAAACAACTTCTTACAACTCATTCACATGTCTTAACTTTGTAGGAACTAGTTTGGTACTGGGCTCATCATATGCACAGAGTTAGAGAGGTAATGTTCACACAACACAAACAACATTTCATGGAATGCATTCATACCTGTAGTGGGCTCATCCGCAAATATTACGGATGGGCTTGCAATTAGTTCACATGCAAGGGATAATCGTTTCTTTTCGCCACCACTTATCCCACGAACTTTTGCATCACCAACCCTGGCTTCAGCACAAGTGACCTACATGCAGAGGAGAAGGGGGAAACAGAGCAACCATCTGTTATACATTCTCAGACATTTAAAGCAAACAGATTCATCACCAGTGAACTAGATAGACTAGAATTTCATATTTCACTTATGCTAACATGTTCAATCGCAAATGCTCAAGTTTCACGCAAAACATCTCATAGTAGCTCGTACCAAGCCTAGCTTAAACAAGAGGTTGTTCACATATTTTTCCCTCTCATCCACAGAAAAAACCCCTGGAAGCTGAAGCTCGGCAGCAAGAGACAGCGTCTCCCTCACAGTCAATTGCGAGAAGAAAAGATCGTCCTGGCGTATGTAAGCAAACCTGCAACAATTGTACCAAGTGGAGACTATGATGATTTTCAATATTAGAACTGCTATAAGTTCTTGTGAAAACGTCCGCGAGACCGACTACATACTTGTAAGGTTTATTTGCTCTAGGCTGTCCATTGAACTCCAAAAGACCTGACAAGTGCAATCGGGGCGACGCCACTAGCTGACCAGCTAGAACATTCAGCAAGGTGGTCTTTCCTGAACCCGATGGCCCCATGATGGCAAGCAACCTTCCAGGTTTCGCCTCTCCACTCAAATTGTTAAGCAAAAATCTCACCTGCGACGTCATCCACTGTATTAAGTCAATCTACCAAAACATAATCATCTAAGTGCATTCCAGCAAACAACACATTCAACAAAGCAAGAAGTAAAAAGCTCTTGAGCCCATTCTAGGGAGGGATCACCCTTTACTACCGCAGCGGAATTCCTAAGGCCTCCAGTTCTCGGATACTGCACAGACAAGCAACTAATATCGGCGAATCAAGGGGATTCTAACTAAGAGTTTCGAATGAAATGCGGCAACGTATGTGAAAAGATTGAAGATGCAATCACACTCCCATCGTCACTCAAGAAGAGAGCTGACAACAATCAAAGCACAAACCAGACTATCAATATAATTAAAACGCAGATAGCACAATTCATATTCGGCACACGTTACTATACCGCCTCAATCCGAGCCGAGTGAACCAGCGACGCAACTCAAATCTGCAGCTGCCTAGATTGTTTTCGTCATTTGCTCCACTCTCACACTCACTCAGCGCATGCGAGAACTCTAAAAACTGCCGGAACATGCGACTCACCGATCCCGAGGACTTGTCGGAGAGGGAGCACGTGATGCTGCGCCACCGTATGGTCACCGGGCGGACTACTCCGCCGGCTGCCGGGGCCTCTCCGCCCGGGGGCTCGCCTCCGTCGAGGCCGTCGCCGCCGCCGCCGGGGCGCCCGGGCTCGTCGTCCTCCGGCGGGAGGGCGGGGCCGGGGCCGGAGAAGAGGCGGATGAGGAGCGCCACCGCGGCGGCCGCCAGGAGCTGGCCGACGCCCTTCCCGCCGAAGCTCGCAATCTGGCCGACCTTCTTCGCGCCAAGCCCCGCCATGTTTTCAACCGCGCTCGCTTCCCGGCGGTACAGAGCTGAGCTCGGCTATATCACCTGCTTGTTTCTTCGGAGCTTTTTCTTTCTGTCTTTCGTTAAAGCGGAAGTTTCGATTGGGCCACCCCTCGAAGAACTTTGGAAGATGGCTGCGGTACGCCGCCGTTTTGGACTAGTAGAGGAATCGGGAGGAGGGGGGGGGTGGGAGTTCACCATGGCCAGACGCGTGTCCTCTTTTTGAGGTTTTGAGGATAAGAAACGAGAAAATATTGGACGGGTCGGGGCCCCCTCCACGTCAGCTTGGCCCCACCCCAATCAGGAAGCGACACGTGGAGCCTCGCCCGCTGGACCATTCCGCGCGAAAAAACCGTTTCTTTTGATGAATCTGGACACGTTTTGTTGCACTGGACCGGCTTCCGATTTCGGGTTTCGCTCGGCTCTCGTTGCCGCTCCGGTGCTCGCTTTCTCGGGGCCTTTGGTTCTGAAGATGTTGGGCCTCGCTCGGCGCTCGTTGCTTCTCCAGCTCTCGCTTTCTCGGGCCTCTTTGCCCTCGGATTTTTGGGTCTTGCTCGGTGCTTGCCTTCTCTCGCTTTAATGTCGATGGAGAATGCCGGTTGGATCTAAAAAGAAGAAGAAAATATTACATGCCGAAACGCTGGACAAGCGGTCGTTTTGGCCGTCCTTTGCTTTTCTCGTTCTTCTACACTCTCTCTCTCTTTCTCTTCTCCGTACACTTTGCTAAACCGCATTCTCCTCGTCGGTCGTTATAGAACATGTAATTCCAATTAGGACAATCTTAGGGTTCGTCTATTCTTCTTGCGTGCCTCGGGACTTCTCTTGATCCGACAAAAGAAATCGCCTAGTTTCACTCGGGTGAAACAGACCCTTTGTTCTCTATTTTCTTTTGCTTGATTTATTTATTTGGTTTGTTTGGACCTCTTTTTATAGCAATTCGCAAGTCGGACGTAAGTTTCTTGTTATCTTTTTCCTGTCTTTAGTCGAAGCTCTATGCGAGTTTTCATTTTGGACTGAATGGTATAATTCTATGGAAGAAATTTCTAATGCAGAATTGTTGAAATCTTTGTAATGCTGTTCTTTCAGTGATTTCGGTTTGACAACGCTCTGATTCTTTGGCCTTGTGTATCTGTGATTATGTATAATTTAGTCTTATTTGATCTTAATGCGGCATATAAGAACGTTCGTGTGCATTCTTATATAGTTCTCTTTCCTTTATCAGCATCTTGCAAACAGGGTTTGTTAATGGGTTTATGGGGAGTGAGTTACTCTACGAAGGAGTTTCCTTTTGCTGAGGAAACTTCCTAATTTTGTAGTTGACAAAACTATCCATGATTAACTTATAAATCTGATATGTACTCTGAAGTATTTTGATCCAGGTAAATATATCCTATAAGTAGTAACTTTAATACTTCAAGAGAAATTAACTTTATGGACACTTAGACTCTACGAGATTCAGAAGGAAAACTTCAGACTTTACAAGTTTCAGAACGAGAAGTTCAGACTCTACTGACATAGACACTCAGACTTTATATTAAGGTGTCAAAGATCTTCAGACTCTAATTTTGAAGGATTTACTTATTATTGAAGACCTATGCTGACTTTGAACAAAAAGCAAGAACCAGGAATTCTTCAGGCTCAGAATTTTTTGGAACGAAACATAACAGCTGGTGATCTGACTTAGACTTCATAAAAAGAAAGTTTTGATTAACTCAATCTCGGCCTAATTGATTGACGATCAGCATTATGACAAGTATTTATCATAATTGTACTTATGGAAACCAAGATTCTGGTTGTATGGGCGATCAGATTTAGTGGGATTCTGATTTTGTCAACCAACGGCTACTCAATCCATTTTATACAACTATGTCCAAGGTAAAGATTGGAAAATGATCATATGAAGACTGTCCAATTGCTAGTTTGGAAGTAGAGAAGTATAAAAGGAGATCAATGAGGTGCAGAAGGAATTGAACAAAATCAAGAATCAACAAGTCTAAAGTTTGAGCTTAATACAATTCTATTACTTGTCTTTCCTGAGCCAAATATTGAGATTTTAGGAATACTCTATAAAAGTGATTGTGTGAGATAGAAAGTTCTATTATTCACCGAGTGATATCACTCAGATCTTGTAATCCCTTTGATCACATAGTGAAATCCAGCCAGTAGGCTGTCAACGTGGGAGAGTGAACGTAGGCTTGATCTAAGCCGAACCACTATAACTTCTTGTGTGCAGTTCTTTCTATCCCTAATCTCTCTTTATATTATTTGCACTGCACACTAGCACATTCAAAATCTGATTATTGTTAAGACTTTATCGATTATAAAGTCATTTCCACTTTATATTCAATAGGTGAGAAGTATAAAAGGAGATCTAGGTGATACTTACTAGGTACATCAGTTGGTATCAGAGCAAGGTTGCTCGTTTACGGAAGTGCTTTTTACTTCTGAGCTAACGATCTTATCGCTAGCATGAGTGTTCCAGGTCTCATTGAAGGACAAAGCAATTCTAGACCACCATATTTTGATGGCAAGGAATACAGCGTTTGGAAAAACAAGATGAAAGCATTCATTAGATCAGTTGATCACATGCAGTGGGATGTTGTCATCAGAGGAGTCAATCCTAAGTCCTTTACATCTGCATATGCTTCAAAAGAAAAACTAGATGGAAGCAAACCAGAAGAAGCTCCATTATCTCAAGCTGAGATATCAAAAAGAGAAGCTTTAAATTCAAAAGCAATTTATTCATTTTACTATGCTTTGGCACCTATTGAATATAAGAAAATTTCTTTTTGTGAATTAACAAAGGGCATCTGGGACACTCTCTATATAATGTATGAAGGAACAAATCGAGTCAAGGAAATTCAAATAAATCTATTGCTTGGTTAATATGAATCCTTCAAGATGAAGTCAGGAGAATCAGTTGCTGATATGTATGACAGATTTACTAATATAGTAAATGGTCTTGCATATCAAGGACAACTAGTCTCAGATGCAATGAAAGTAAACAAGCTTCTGAGAGGATTATCAAAGGAATGGGATAACATAAAAACCTTACTTCGAGAAACTCAAAGGATCATGCCTCTATCAATGAATGAACTGATTGGAACCCTTTAGTCATATGAAACTGAAAAACTGAATGAGGAGAATGAATCCAAAGGTAAGAAGTCAATTGCTTTAAAATCTAATATTGATTCTGATGATGCAGATTCAGAAGAAGAGGATGTTGATGATGAAAAATTAGCTCTCTTCATAAAAAAAAGTACAAAAAAATGAAAAAGAAAGGAAGAAACTTCAAAGGAAATAAGCCTTTTGAGAAAAAGGGAATCTCTGATGATGCAGAAAAATCAAAAGAAGTAATCTGCTTCCATTGCAACAAGCGTGGACACATCAAACCAAACTGTCCACTTCTGAAGAAAAAGAAGAGCAAATTTGAAAAGGCAAAGAAAGCTTTGAAAGCAGAAACCTGGAGTGATATAGAATGTGAATAAAGTGATGAAAATATCTCAAACTTTTGTCTGATGGTCAAGTCAGACTCAGACTTACGTTCAGACTCAGATTTTGATACTGAAGTTAAAATCAAGGTGAAGTATCCTGAAATTTCAATTGAAGTATCAAATTACATTGATGAATTATGCTTGAAATTTAAGGCTGCTCTTAAGAGAATCTCTAAACTAAAAAAGGAGAATTCAGTGCTAAGGCAATAGGATATTTCTCAAAAGGACAAAATCAATTTTTCGCAAAACGAATTTCATCAAATCAAGGAAAATCAAGATTTACTTACCAAAGAAAATTCTGCTTTGAAAAAGAAGTTTTTTGATATTACTTCCAAATTTTCAAATGGTTCAAAAACGCTGGAACATATTGTTTCTATACAAATTCCTTATTATAACAAATTTGGTCTTGGATTTGTTAAGGAAAGTGATCATTCGATTGATTTTCCAAAGATCAATGAGAGATTAAGGTAAAGACCTCCTAGACCGACTTACAAAAATCACTTCCAAAGGAATTTCGTAAAACTTGTTGGTCGAAGTGCTCTCAAGTGTTCAAAATGTGAAGATCCACAGCACTTTGAGAAGGATTGTCCTAATGTCTGGAGATCAATTCAGAGAAACTTTGTAAAAACAGCCTATGCTACTAACTCTCACTGACCCAAACAAATTTGAGTACCAAATAAAGCTTGAATGTATATAATTCTTGCAGGTTACCAGCAAAAGAAAAAGGAAATGGTACTTGGATAATGGCCATTCAAGACATATGATAGGAGATCCAAGTATGTTTATTAAATTTCAAAGTCTAAATAGTGAAAGTGTTTCCTTTGGAGGAAATAACAAAGAAAAAATTGTTGGAAAAGGAATAGTTGAAGTTGGAGGACTTACTATCAATGATGTTTCATTGGTAAAAGGTCTCAATTATAATCTGATCAGCATAAGCCAACTATATGACACAAGCTTTAAAATAAGCTTCCAAGAAAACATTTGCTGTGAATCCAGCAAAGACAACTCTCAAATATTCATAGGACGAAAACATGGTAATATATATCTTCTTGATGTAAAGTCTGATTCTACTCAATGCTTAATTTCTATCAAGGAAGATGAAGACTTATGGCATAGAAGAATGGGGCACATCAACATGAAGCAAATTTCAAAGATCTCAAACAAACAACTTATTCGAGGTCTTCTAAGTATCCACTATAAGAAAACAGAATTATGCACAGTTTGTACCTTAGGGAAACATATAAGAAGTTTTTTTAAGATTATACATCATGTTTCTATTAATTGTGCTTTGCAACTTCTACACATGGATCTATTTGGACCAACCAGAACTCAAAGCATTGGTGGTAGAAGTACTGTTTAGTCATTGTTGATGATTTCACCAGATTTACTTGGGTATTCTTTCTTACTCACAAAAATGAAACATTTTCATACTTCTCAAAATTTACAAAAAGGATTCATAATGAAAAAGGTTATACCATTTCTAGCATCAAAACTGATCATGGGGGAGAATTTGAAAATCAAAGCTTTTCAAATTTTTGTGAGAAAAATGGCTTTCAATACAATTTTTCTCAAGGAAAAATCGTTCTTTGTAAGATATGGCAAGAACTCTTTTGATTGAAAGCAAGATTCCTTATCAATTTTAGGCAGAAGTAGTCTCTACAGCTTGCTATATTATTAATAGAGTTTTTCTGAGGGCTATTCTTGACAAAAACCCCTATGAGCTTTACAAAAGTAGAAAATCCAGTGTTTCATATTTTCGAATGTCTAGTTGTAAATGCTTTATTCTAAAAAATCCAAATGATCACTCTGGAAAGTTTGATGAGAAAGCGGATGAAGGATATTTACTTGGATATTCTACTACAAGCAAAGCATATAGAGTCTTCAACAAGAATTCTTAGACCGTGGAAGAAACAATGAATGTGAGATTTGATGAAAATGTTCAAACTCACAAAGATAAATTTGAACCATCTCCCAATGTTCAAGAGCTATCTGAAGCTCAACAAGAATCTCTAAAGATCATTGAATCTGTAGGAGAAGGAAAAGAAGGTTCAATCCGGACTCAATCAGAACCTTTAGAATATGATGATACTTAAAAGGAGAGATTCAATGGAAACTAGAAACATAAATCCAGTCATCCAAAGAATCTTATTATCGGAGAAATTGAAGATGGCATTAAGACACGATCTAAACTTAAAGAAAATATCAATGCCTTAGCCTTGATCTCTGAGATAGAACCAAAAAGAATTAATGAAGTACTTACATACGAAAGTTGGATGGAAGCAATGCAGGAAGAACTTTAACAATTTAGAATCAATAAAGTATGGGAACTTATACCCAAACCTAAGAATCATCCAGTAATTGACACAAAATGGGCATTCATAAACAAATTGGATAACAAAGGAAAAGTCACATGGAATAAAGCAAGGCTTGTAGCAAAAGGCTACTCACAAGAAGAAGGCATAGATTATGATGAAACATATGCACCGATTGCCAGGTTAGAAGCCATAAGGCTACTTTTAGCTTATGATTGTTTCCATAACTTTAAATTATTTCAGATGGACGTGAAAAGTGCATTCCTGAATGGTTACATCAAAGAAAAGGTATATGTAGAACAATCTCCTGGATTTGAAGAACCAAGAAAATCTGATCATATTTACAAGCTCAAAAAAGCCCTTTATGGTCTGAAACAAGCACTACGTGCTTGGTATAAAAGGTTAAGTAATTTCCTTATGTAGAATGACTTCACAAAAGGTAAAGTTGATATAACTCTATTTATTAAGAGAAAAGGCAAAGATTTCTTAATTTTTCAAATTTATGTGGATGATATTATATTTGGATCCTCTCATGAAGTGCTTTGCAAGGAATTTTCAAAGTGCATGTAGAATGAGTTCGAAATGAGCATGATAGGAGAATTGACATTCTTTCTTGGACTACAACTGAAACAGACCAAGGATAGTACTTTCATTTGCTAAGAAAAGTATGCTAGAGAAATTGTGAAGAAGTTTTGTGATCGTAAAATTCTGCACGTGTCAATGAACGTGTTGAACAAGTAATATAATGATAAGAAGAGTATCGTCCCACAGAGATTGATGATAATAAACCAATTAAATATTAAAAATAGACTAATTTCAAAATTTATCTAACAGATCAAAATATAATTGAGAACAAATAAAAATTGAAAATTTTTAAAAACGAAATTTTATAAACTAAAGGCAGATAATCAATCAGGTAAAATATGTTAGAGCATTCGGTTTCATCATAACCACTAGATATGAATTTCGGATCATTATGCATACAAGAACAATATCAAGCATGTGATAGCGGAATTTCCTAATCTATTTACTATCCTATTTCTAGGTATAGCAAACCTACTCAGTTTATCAATTCACTATATTTCTATGTGAATTTAAATAAACATAAGCGCATTAAAATCTGTGAATATTACCGGTTTACAATGAATCTTTTGGACCACCCGAAAGCTACACAAATAACATGGTATATTTCTATCCACATTTAATTCATGGTTATATATTATAAGGAGCAATTGCATATTATTACTTCTCAGTCTCAAACATGCACATCAGATCATTCAAGTGGTGGCCAGTCACCTAAATGCATTAAACACAATAATATATACCTCACATGAATGAAATTATTTGCAAAGCATAAAAAACATGAAATTCATATCATCATGGTTAGGCTACATCGTAGCTCTAACAAAAAAAATTAGAACATAATAGAAGAAGAAACGAAAATAGAAATTAAATCAAATATCTTGAATCAAAGAACAAGAATTCTGTTACCACTTTTGTCTTCTCTTCAAAATACTTGAAAAACTCTCAGAACACTGAAAACAAAAACGATCTCTCTCCCAAAACTTCATGTTCCCCCAAGTTATCCTATTTATATAATAATATTCAAGACTCCTCTCACAAGGTAATTACTTCTTTTTTCCCATAAAATTAGGAAATAAATCGCAGAATTCCTAATGTAATATCCATCTTCTAACTCTTCTCTAGATCGCATATTCCTTTCTTTCTTTTTGCCATATTTTCCTTATTTTCTCCATATCTCAATATTCTGCATAAACAAGGAAATATTAAGTAAATAAAAGGAAATCCAAATATATTCTAACAAATATTGCATTATTTATTGCCTAAAGTAGATTAAATAACTCTATTTTTATAGAGTTATCATTTTGGAATGCAAAACAACAAGAAAACAAACACTCTAATGTCTCATTCGTCCAAATTGGACAAGGATGAGAACGGTAAATAAGCTGATCAGAAGGTGTTTAGAAGCATGATTGGTTCGTTGCTATATCTTACTGCATCTTGACCAAATGTGTCTGGCCTTACCTAGACGAGGCTGCTGTTGCTCGCCATAAGCAAGGCCGGCCTGGCGAGGGCGGGCAAGCCCCGGCGAGGGTCGGCCCCTCGCCCAGGCCATGGTGGCCTCGCCGGGGCTTGCCCTTGCCTAGGCAAGGAGAGGCGAGGCTGACCCTTGTCGGGGCTTGCTCGAGCCTTGCCTGTGGCGGGCGACAGTGGCCTCGTTCGGGCGAGGACAGGTGGTTGGCCAAAGGTAGAAGAAGAAGAAAGAAAAGAAAAAAAGAAAAGAAGGAAAAAAAGAAAAAAATCAGAAAAAATATTTAAAAAATTGAAATATACACATGGAAATGCCATAGAGACTGATTTTTTTTTTAAATCCAACTCAGATTAAAATTTTAATTATAAAAGTCACGTATTAATTTGGCTGGAATTTCTCGCCTTTGGCATTCAAGTAATCGTTTTTCCTCCGATTTGGCATTTAAGAAAGCTGACGAAAACTTTTGGTACTAAAGCGAGTGTCATACATAAGTTTTGGTACTTCCAGTGTTCTTTTCCCTATGTGCCTCCATCTAGTGTTATAGTCAATCATTCAACAGATTGAGTATAAGAAATAAGCACCTTTATTATATCTTATTCTATTCCAATCTAGTCGGAAATATTGTATTAGGTCCTTATCGTTCGAGAGGCTCCACGAAGCATTATGATCCAGTTGGGTCGTCCAAAAACTATAAGTTGGGTAACTATATGTATGCTCGAGTCGTGGAAAAGGACTACAAATGTCCCAGACTAACTTCGAATACTCGTTAACGATGAACTGATGGGTGGGCAGACCTCACAAAGTGTTTGATACGGTGGATTAGGTTTCCTTAGACGGGTTCCTACCTAAGGTCATGTTCATCCCAAACCTATATCACTCTATATTTCTATTTTGGGTTCATTTTTTTTTCCATTGATCTCTATACTTAACTAAATCCATCCGCGTCTCTCGAATGGGACTATTAACTACTTGTCAGAAAACAAATTAATCAACACTTTTTGTCGTGGTCATTACCACTTTTGCCACTTCAAATGCTGTCGCGACGACGACACGGACCCAATATTCCTAGGGGAAAGGGTTGTCCTGAATCATCAACCGTTCATGCGGCGGACAGAAAACGCATATAGGGAAAATACAAGGTTGACATTATTCCGTATAACATTTGATTTACGCCTTCCCATTTCTCGAAATACATGATCGATATGGTCTGTCCTCCAGATTGTGTGGACCGACGACTTTGCCCTTTTGTGCTGGCTTTACTTGTTCTGATACAAATGGAATGAGTTTGGTGGTAGGATGGGTAGCTAAACATCGTTTTAGGGCATATTCATTGCATCGCACAATAATAGTAAGTCTTCTATGGGCCAATGTCAGTGATTACATGCTACTCTTTCTTCGAGTCTTCGTCCACGCAGGCTCGCTATCTTCATCGCTTCAAAGAACGGCCACCACAAAAATTTGGGGCGTACATAAAGCAACATGAGGGAAATTCCAAGAGTATTTAAGGGGAAGAATAGACCCAGATGATGATGCGATCGCAGCTAGTGATAATCTTTCACGTTTAATGATTGACTTTGGTTAGAGTCACCCTCGTGAATTACGCCTCGAACATGCATCCCAAAGTTATGGTCCAAAAACGGCAGTATTGTTTCTCCCAATATAAGAAATTTGGAACTTTGAGAAGTACCATGATCTCTTAACTTTGCTCCAACTTACTTTATGCCAGCCAAATCACATGCCCCAATCAAGGTGTCATGGCATCTATTAAGATTGCGAGAACATGGCATCTCATAATTTTGGCCCGCAACTAGTGGAAGAAACTATTTCCACTGAATTTTAGGATGTCCGTATGCGCCCAATAATGTTATTTAGGATCTTGTTAATGAATAGCCCGAGACATTTGTTAACCATACTTATATAAGGGAATGTTTTCATTTTCAATATAACAATAACACATAATAAGAGAAAGACAGTGCATTAGAAAAGATGGACTTTCTTTATAAAGGTCTTTAACAAATACCAAATTCTAATATTTAAAGCTTTTGGTCAACCAATGCCTATGAGACACTTGTAAAGTAATTGAGGAAATATTACAGTTTTCCATGCATTAACTATTTTGAAATGTGTGTAACTAGTGTTTTGAAAATTAAAACTTTCCCTAATTAAGTATAATTGACTAGTGAATTATATGTCAGGGTTATCATTAACGAGACCTAATCGGTAGTACACACACTTATGGTCAACAACTACAAAATGCGGAAATCGAACTTGTGATTTACATCTCATTGATTACGTAGCATGATTTGAAGACATTAAATATACATGCCTATAAAAAGACACGAAGAAGACCGTGGTTTAATATGAACTGATAACTTGGTTTTCGTGTCCTTGCGGACTTCTTAACTTCGCGCGCGCTCTCTCTCTCTCTCTCTCTCTCTGCGTTTATTTGTGCCCGGAGTTTGCACCGTGTGATTGCATAAACTAGAAAGGGAGAAGAAGATGGGGGCTCTTGATTTTTTATCAGATTTTTGCACCATTTCTACCACAGGAAAGAAGCGCAAGCCGATGCAGGTACTCACTTTCTTTCTCTGTCCACCCACACAACGAAAGAAGAAAACCACAGAGATTTCAGCTTGTAGTCGGGGGAGTTCTCGTGCATAGTAGGAGGGTTTTTAGTTTCAACAGTTCTCTTTCATTTTTTTCTTCCCTCTTCAGACGGTTGAAATCAAGGTGAAAATGGACTGCGATGGCTGCGAGAGGAGAGTGAAAAAAGCTGTTTCGTCCATGAAAGGTACTAAATACGTATCTCAACTGGCACTATAGAGCTCACATGTTGGGCTGATCATTGGCAGCGTGATCATTTATATGCTTTACATTCTGGTTTTTGGCAACCGATTTCGCGCAGTTTAATCTTGTTACCGCAAGATGAGATATTATGGAAACTATATGAAGTGTTTTATTGACCCAGAATTCATTTGACTTAAGTTGAGCTGGGTAGAGTTTCTTGTTATGAAAAACAGGAGTAATGACAGATTCATGACACAGTAGTTATGGAAGAAGAGAACCTCTGAGCGTCCACAAGGTAAAGCAAAAAGCTGAAGAAGACATTAATATCACTTTTGACCCATTTCCTCTCTTCATCCACCTCCTCCTGGAAACCCTAGCATCATAAATACCGCGCAGCAACTAGAGCTATAGTTTCTTGTCCTGATGAGTCCTTCGATGTTTGGAAATCCTTTGTTTGTCCCAATGAGTTGAATGAGCATTTAAGTAGTGCTCAATGTGCCAAAACATTTTTATGGAATTTTGTTTACTAAATGAATTGATTGAGCATTTAAGTAGGTCAACGACTTTATATATGAGTCTCCTTCTTTAATCATCAAAATGTGATCTTATGCATCCTAATGCTACTGGCAAACTGGCAACATAGGTATGCCTTCATGTCTCTTTGTATTGTGAATTTGAACTAAAAAGTAAGGGCCATCCTATGAGGCCACGGTTACGTTTCCTAGCTGTTTGAATATTTTTTTTCACTTTCTTCGATCCCATCACTTCTTGAAGTTGGAAATGCCATACAAGTGAACCCTAGCAGAGTATCCGTACACTTGTAGGTATCATAAAAACCACGATGGTATGATAACCTTGTCGCAGACATCCAAATCAAATTAACGAAAAAACCACATAATTAGTAGCACCGGTGATTATTGGAGGGTGTGCATCGAGCCAGGCTCTTGGGTGGGGCCTAATTTGTTCTTTAGCCTTGTCCATAACAAAAATTTGTGTATGGAATTTTTGGGATGGACCAGGCTTTATAACTAAACAGCCTTGCCCAAGCCCATCTAAAAATTACCCTTCAGGCCCATTTGGCCCTGATGGGCCAGTGGGTCGCAGGCCCCATGATTAGATCTAGGAATTTCATTTCTAAATCACATGTGACATGATGAGGAAGAGAGCGGAAAAAAGGTATGAACCGCACTGTGATGGCTTGATTTTGTACACTTCTTTCACAAATTTGCTAATCAGCCACAATGATAATCTAGTTCATCACTCATTTTGGTATATGATTATGAGTTTTCATTTACATTTCATCAGTCATAAGATCAATCAAGACATCCCCGGACCTTATACTTTTAGATCTATCCAGTAGATGTTAGATATAGATTGTGAAATCAGCCCTAACAGCTTGAGTTTGAGTTTTGGCCTGGTCCATTTTCTAGGAGTGAAATCGGTGGAGGTGAACAGGAAGCAAAGCCGGGTGACGGTTCGGGGGCATGTGGAGCCCCGCAAGGTCTTGAAGAGGGTGAAGAGCATGGGAAAGAAGGCGGAGCTATGGCCTTACATCCCTTACAACTTGGTGGCTTACCCGTATGTGGCTCAGGCTTATGATAAGAAGGCGCCCGCCGGTTACGTCAAGAATGTGGCCCAAGCCCTCCCCAGCCCAAACGCCACCGATGAGCGGTTAGTCACGCTCTTCAGTGACGAGAACCCCAATGCCTGTTCCATCATGTGATGGTGATATATCCGCACCCTATAGTTCTACAGCGAGGAGTTCTTGTCACATGAGAAAGAATTGTGTGAATCGCGCACATTAACAATACAGTTCAATATAGTTTGTCTTGCAAAGTCGTGGTTCACATGACATGTATGTTCAATATTGTTGTCCATGTGGATGGAATTTGGCAACCAGCTACTCCATTTGGAAGTACTTTGGGCCTGGTTCATGACAGACTGATTTATACGTGCAAGTCCTCGCTCTTGTTTTAGCTCATTGGCGATTGATTGTGGCCACATTTATGCTGGCCATGGTTGCAAGAGGCAGAATGTGTACCAACCATCTTCAACGCTACGTACCAGTAGGAATCGTCGAGTAGGTTAAGACTTGACATCACTTTACCTCTTAAGAAGTGCGATCATGTTTTCAAAAGCTCCATCTAATCCCACCGAAAGGGAGTTACTTAAGCATATGACTACATGCCCTTTGGTATTGACTATTGATAATTAGCTGGTTGTGACGGAGCAAGGGATTGGCCGCAACCCTGATGCAGCTAATCGGGCTCAACAAGAGACTCAAACATCCGACGTTATGAAGAAAGCAAGAAAAATCTCGACTATTACCTACGCATCTTATTTTGGAGAATTTGTTGTAGAGTGCCATTATGATACCTAAGCATTAATTATAGATCGAGATTATAAGTTTCCAAAACGTATCAAGTTAATGAGAAGAAAGAAGCAACTTTCAACCGGAAGACAAATTTGGTCCCATCTGAAGCGTCCCCAAGTCATCAACAGATGAATTCTCACTCCTTTATTAGGACAAGATGGCGAAACACTCAGCTGAATTTGTATACAGATCCCCAAAAACATCATTTTGCATGATTGCTCTATTAATATCGTTTAAGAAAACCTAATCCTCGTTTTCATCGACATTGCCTGTTTTGGATCCAGAATGGAACCCAAAACATCACAGGCTAAATCGTTCTTCTACTTGAGATATAATTACGAAAAACCTACACGGTTGGAAACATGATGGGACGAGGAACGAGATCCTAAGCGAATCAGGGATTTGATCAACTCATGATAAAACTCTTCAAAATCGAATAAGACGCTGAAGTGGTCATTAATCAAATTAAACATTCACCATGGAGATTCATCTTTCTTCTAAATATCGAGTGCAAGCTGGGAAATACCTTCAGCAAATGCAGGAGATATGACTCGTTCGTACCTTTCATAATGAGAATCGACATGCCCCTGTGTCATTGCTTGCTAAGAGAGAAGCCGATCTCAACATATTTTCCATGTTTTTCTATGGCATCCCACCATATGTAGACTACCTAAGGACTGCATTCGGTTGATTTTCGCATCGACATTGTAGAGATGTGAGTCTCTATTGTTGGGGAAAACCTAGTCTGAAATTGGATGAACATTGAGCAGTCAATCAAAGAGATTGACCCATGAGTCTAACGTAAGTCTCGCAAAATCAAACGAACGTGATTTACCAGATCTATGAAGCCCAAATTAGGTGATATTGAATGTGCTGGTTTGAACTATTTCCAATGAACGTGATTCACCAGATCTATGAAGCCGAAATTAGGTGATATTGAATGTGCTGGTTTGAACTATTTCCAATGAACGTGATTCACCATATCTACGAAGCCCAAATTAGGTGATATTGAATGTGCTGGTTTGAACTATTTCCATCTATGAATGCTTTTCATTTGAAGGGAAAGAAAAAGTACACCTTCTACTCATATGTCCTTACCAAGGCAATGTTCTTTCCAAGAGTGAGAAAGAGGAGTAAAGGTTTGAAATAGAGGTGATTAAACGACGGACGATCCATCAAGGCCTAAGAGGTAAATGGACGAGCTTGAGTAATATTCTTAAATAAGAAAAATCGGCACGTCCATCTTTGGCCCTTTCATTCCGACCCCGTCTAATGATCACCTCTAATCCAAAATGAGGCGATTTACCGTTTTAAGTAATTCAGACCCCCCAAAAAAAAACGTTTTAAGTACTGATGAGCGGGAAAGAAACAGAAGATATCATCAGAGGAAAAGGAAAGAACAGCAACTTGACAGGCCGAGAGTGCTGTTCATGTATTGCCTCTTGGGCTTCGCTCGCTTGAGTTTCATCTGTTGCTTTAAGATTTGGGCCCAACGGACTTTTTATGTGAGCGTTGTCTCAATTTTTTTTGCAAGTAAAATGATGGAGTGGGGCTATTAGCCTTAAGAACCTCTCATCAACGTTGTTATAAGACTCTTACACCCATTTAGAAATGTTCTATTTTGTCCATAATTACTCCACACCATCCGCATTTTGAAAATCCAAGATTGACGAACCCATCACTGCAGCTCCACCAAGAATACGAAAAAGATTGTATACTGATTTTGATAAAAAAAAGGAACATAAAAACTAGCCTAACATTTCAACGTACGCGTCTTTAGCTCAACTGCTAAGCTAAATAAGTACACTTTAAACAATGAAAAGGCGTTTCATCGTTATTTACTTTTCTCAAAAAATGGATGATAACATTGCATTCTATTCCAAGCTCAAAGGATTGTTACAAAGTTTTTTTATTGTTACAAAGTTGGGCACGAATAAAATGGAAAACTATTTCCCATTAACAATTTCAGTTTCTATTTTGTGTTGTGAAATATCATCTTTAGCGAATCAATCCCCAAGTTCACCCCAGTTTTTTTCTTGCTGTGAAGTTGACGTAGTGATGAAAAGAATCGACCTATCCGAGGTTTTATAGGTAAGATGTCCGGTTTCTCCAATGGTTTGGTTGAAAAAGCATCTCAAGGTCTCCAATTCGGATTTCATTTCAATGACCCATCAGAAAGAATCACCTGGCGATCATATCAACGCTTCTGTCCAAACTTTCTGTCATCATCGTTGCATTTATCTAGTATTTTCCACCAGATATCTTGACTTGCGTAGCTCTATGCGCTTGCGATTTTTCTCACGCGTCTGGTTTACTTTGTCAACTCGGTCCCAATCCCTCTCCTGGACACGGAGTGCACTACTTATGTGGTTAATGTGACTAATGATCCTAGTTTCTGATCTGAAAGTCACGTGGAGTTCTGAAATTGACCTATTGAACGCCGAACGTGATGGCCTTACTCATGCCTCTCGCTTCCCTTAGAATCATAAAAACAGAAACAGAAGTTCCAATGACGATGAAGGATATAGTGGTTTGCTCCAAATAGAACTAGCTTATGGCGACACAAGGTTGGATCTCCTTTAGCGGATCGACAGTTTTTTTGGATCGTTATCCATCGGTCATCACTGCGGTCACACACTTCTCTCTCTTGTCGAGTCTAGCTCTATTGAGGATGGCAGAGCTAGACCTAGCCCCATAAAGATAGTTGCCGACGCCCAATTGTATGTGGGCGCACGGAGAGAGAGAGAGAGAGATTGGAGTTTTATTCTCTATAGCGATGCGATGGACTTTGGCCGGGAAAATTGTCAAATCAGTCCTAAACCTATTGTACGGCGGCCAATTCAGTCCTAAACCTTTCAAATTTGCCAATTTAGTCCTAAACCTTTTAAATTCTTGCCAATTCAGTCCTTCCGGTCAATTTTGGCCGGTCGGTGCTGACGTGGCCGCCGGTTGGCGCCGGCCGTCCGGTCGGCGCTGACGTGGCAATTTTTAATTATTTTTTTGAATTTTTTAATATTTTTTTGAATTTTTTTATTTTTCTGCTTTTTTTTCTGCTTTTTTTTTTCTTCTTTTCCCCTCTGCCCGGTCCGGCGACCGGCGACCGGCGACCGGCCAGAGGGGAGGGCCGGCGAGCCTCTGGCGAAGCTCGCCCCGCCGGCCACCGGCGAGGGCTAGCCTCGCCGGCCCCTGGCTGGGCGAGGCGAGGTCGGCCTCGCCTCGCCGTCGCGAGCCAGGCGACGGCGAGGCTCGACCTCGCCTCGCCTCGCCTCGCGTCGCCGTCGCGAGCCAGGCGACGGCGAGGCTCGGCGAGGCGAGGTCGAGCCTCGCCGTCGCCTGGCTCGCGACGGCGAGGTCGAGCCTCGCCCAGATCTGGCGAGGCTCGACCTCGCCGTCGCGAGCCAGGCGACGGCGAGGCTCGGCGAGGCGAGGTCGAGCCTCGCCGTCGCCTGGGTCGCGACGGCGAGGTCGAGCCTCGCCCAGATCTGGCGAGGCTCGACCTCGCCGTCGCGACCCAGGCGACGGCGAGGCTCGACCTCGCCTCGCCGAGCCTCGCCGTCGCCTGGGTCGCGACGGCGAGGTCGAGCCTCGCCAGATCTGGGCGAGGCTCGACCTCGCCGTCGCGACCCAGGCGACGGCGAGGCTCGACCTCGCCTCGCCGAGCCTCGCCGTCGCCTGGCTCGCGACGGCGACGCGAGGCGAGGCGAGGCGAGGTCGAGCCTCGCCCAGATCTGGCGAGGCTCGACCTCGCCGTCGCGACCCAGGCGACGGCGAGGCTCGACCTCGCCTCGCCGAGCCTCGCCGTCGCCTGGGTCGCGACGGCGAGGTCGAGCCTCGCCAGATCTGGGCGAGGCTCGACCTCGCCGTCGCGACCCAGGCGACGGCGAGGCTCGACCTCGCCTCGCCGAGCCTCGCCGTCGCCTGGCTCGCGACGGCGACGCGAGGCGAGGCGAGGCGAGGTCGAGCCTCGCGTCGCCGTCGCGAGCCAGGCGACGGCGAGGCTCGGCGAGGCGAGGTCGAGCCTCGCCGTCGCGACCCAGGCGACGGCGAGGCTCGACCTCGCCTCGCCGAGCCTCGCCGTCGCCTGGCTCGCGACGGCGAGGTCGAGCCTCGCCAGATCTGGGCGAGGCTCGACCTCGCCGTCGCGAGCCAGGCGACGGCGAGGCTCGACCTCGCCTCGCCGAGCCTCGCCGTCGCCTGGCTCGCGACGGCGACGCGAGGCGAGGCGAGGCGAGGTCGAGCCTCGCCGTCGCCTGGCTCGCGACGGCGAGGCGAGGCCGACCTCGCCTCGCCCAGCCAGGGGCCGGCGAGGCTCGCCCTCGCCGGTGGCCGGCGGGGCGAGCTTCGCCAGAGGCTCGCCGGCCCTCCCCTCTGGCCGGTCGCCGGTCGCCGGTCGCCGGTCGCCGGACCGGGCAGAGGGGAAAAGAAGAAAAAAAAAAGCAGAAAAAAAAGCAGAAAAATAAAAAAATTCAAAAAAATATTAAAAAATTCAAAAAAATAATTAAAAATTGCCACGTCAGCGCCGACCGGACGGCCGGCGCCGACCGGCGGCCACGTCAGCACCGACCGGCCAAAATTGGCCGGAAGGACTGAATTGGCAAGAATTTAAAAGGTTTAGGACTAAATTGGCAAATTTGAAAGGTTTAGGACTGAATTGGCCGCCGTACAATAGGTTTAGGACTGATTTGACAATTTTCCCGACTTTGGCCGCAACGGAGATGAGCTCAGCGGCCGAATGTACAAGTAGCTAATCAGAGAAAGTGGATAAATCAAAGAGAGATAAATCTACATGTATTTGACTTAGAAGTTACCATATCTCATCATAGTTTCAAAGACAGCGCGAAACACATTGAAATACAAAATTAAATTTTGTTTCCTTTTCCCCGGAATTGCATGTTGCCTTAACCAAAACCCATAGAGACAAGTTACATACAATTACTTTGATGCATTAAGCGATGGAAAATAAAAATCAAGATGAACCTAAAGACAACTATACCGATCACAAGTTGGCTGAATCACCCAGAAGAGGAACTGAGGTCCTTCCCTATTTTCGTCCTTGTAAAGATGCGAAGTTTGAACGCGAAAGGAAAAGTCCTACGTCATTTGCTCATTCGATGTTGTGGTCCATCCATTGTGATAGAAGTCTTATGCAAATTAAATTACAACTCGTGTGGCCATCGATTGAGAAACCCCCTCTAGCGACATAGGCATCTTGAGGTCAATCGACTATATAATTAGCTCCTTGATTTCGGCAATTTACTTATTGGAGTTAATAATGCATTGTTTGACCCGCGGTTCTGTCCCAATAAGAAAAGAACTATTTATAAGTAGAGGACAACGAAGGAAGAAAAAAAGAAAGAAAAAGATATTGCATCTGACGACAGCTTCATCCATCGTTCTTCCCATGCAGGAGAAGCACGTGCTCATCAGGAAGTCCGAAGGTCTTTGCTGGAGCGTTGGTTTGCGACTTGCGTACGCGCGCCACGACTTCGTATCACGAGTTGTCTGCACAGGCGTTTCATCTTATCCATCTTCATCTGGAAAATATAAAGTTCTGTGGCTCCACACGTAGAAGCGATCGCAGGGTCCTGTGGATAAGGTCTCTACCTATCATTGCATGGCGGGGTTGAGATCTAACGTATGCATCTAACCACTAGGGCATGTGTCATCACTCTGCAAAAATCTTTTGACGTCTGTATGTATATTTTGGCAGTGTGCTTTTCGGGGTCCTATATCCATTTAATTTCGCTTAATAGCTTGGCATGTAGATAAGATATCCGTTGTTGATAAATTTCTAAGATGATGATAGACCAAGGCTCAATCGGCCGTGTGCTTGGTTTGGATTCGTTTTTCAAAACTTCCACAATATGAAGTGAACCGTATAAAATTGAATCTCTTGGCTCGCAGATGGTAATTAGAGTGTAGGAAAAGGAGAAGGGAACAGCCGAGGCTAACTATATGTGATTTCTTGGAATTGCATGCAGTTCATTACTTGCCTCCAGTTGTTCTCATTTTCAGAGTATTTCCCAGATAAGTATAGAAGTGCACAAGTCAGTTGATTTATCAAAACAGGTCGAAACATCTCCTAGTTCCTCCCTGTACAATAGGAAAAGCCCTCTGTGTGTAAACTCATTTAGGGGACGATCGTAGGTGGACCGAGTCAGTGATTGGAAAAACTACAAGGCAATTTGATTTGTTTTTCCGTGGATCCACTGATGCTTAACATATGATCGACTTGGTGTGTGTTAGGAGCATCGGTTCAGGTAATGACTTCTTTCAGGAACCTAGATGACACGGTACCAGCGATGGCAAAACTCAATGATGCTGCAATTAAAGCACTTGGTGCTTAATTCATGGTTTTGCTGGTGGAAGATCTAAATGAATTCTTTTGTTCCTCCCCGAGTATATAAAATTCAAGAAATAATTCTATATAGGGTAATCTGCATACTGCTTGAAAGACAAATTCGCCGATGAATTTTATAAGTAATAGTTTTGGATAAGAGAGAGGAGGAATGAGTCATTGTAGGGCCAATATGTTGGAGTAGAAGTGAGAAGTACTATTGAATTGCCGAGCTGCATGAGAAGAGTGGAAAATATCTCTTTATCTGTCGATGAAAATCCACTCATCCTTTGGTGACATTTTTCTGAATCAAATCTTTGATTGATGGTTGCTATAGACCTGCCTCTTTGGCTCTGCCCAAGAAAAAAAATTGTAATAACTAGTAGCAAAATAGACACATTAAAATATGTAAAAGAGTGACGTGTATCGCCTTAAAATCACTGGCGATTTCACCTAAAAAATAAATAATGTGACATCCTAAAAATTCGTCCGTTTGGGATTTATAAAATACTGAATTTTATAAATGTAATCGTAGTTAATTCTCGTCCGGAATTGATCATTCCTGGGATACTAACCATTTGGGAAAGGCTAATCGGGAAATTAAATTTGTACGATTAAAGAAAATTCGATCGTGGATTGACTTTCGACCATGAAATTGTCGAGGTGATATTTTGAGCCACTGCTGGCCAATCCAAGGATAGTCAGGGGTCAATTCGCCATTGTCATAGTAGTGGATCGCGGGTAATTTCGCCGGACCACGAAATGAATTGACGAATGATCTTGAACTTATGCCGAACGATCGTGCCCCTTGGATCTAGTAATTGATCATCGCAATTTTATTGACAACCGAAGTCGTTACGGTCTGAATAAATTGCATGTGACTTGATTTAGTATCAGTCACAGATCGAATATACAAATTTTTCCAACAAGCCACCCGTTAATCTGAGAAACGCTCGAGTTGCGTTTAATAAAATTTGATTATTTAATTTAGCCCAAATTGGACTTCGAAAAAATTTGGAAGTCACAATGGAACGTTAGGACGACGTTGCGGATGGAACGTGCAATTTTGGATTGTCCCGATTCCTTCGGAAAAAATTCGAATTCGACGAGAAAATGAGAAAGTGACTATTTTGCCCTTGAAAATTAATAAAGGGCTAGTTTTATGGGCAAATGGCATTTTAGTAATTTTGCCCCCCAAAGTTGGAAAAGACATATTACCTTTGGATATTTTAAAGCAAGATTTGATCTGAGCCCTTGATTTTAAGATTAGATCAAATCTCAGCCGTCAGATTAAAAAGATTAGATAGGGGTATTTTGGTAAATAGCCAAAAGTGGACTTTTAAATGGATAAGTCTCTTTCTCTCTCTCCTCTCTCTCTCTTCTTCCTCCCTCTCCATTGAGAATTCCTCCCCCCCCCCCACCGTGAGCCTCCGCCTCCTTCGATCTCTCTCTCCTTTGTTGACACCTAAATTTTGATGATCCAGTCAGTCGTTCGTTGCATAAAAAAATTAGAGATTGATCCCGGTCTCTAGAAAAAATATTAATTAAAATGCATATAGATATTAGAAGCATTTGCATAGGCTCATATAGTTACATTTGCATTGGATTGGCGGTGGTTGGACTCGAGTGAACGGCTCTGAACTTAATGAAATTGGACTAAGCCCTCGTTCAAGAAAATTCTTGGTCTAGCCCATAAGTATTATAAGAGCCGAAATTCTCTCATTGGATAATTGAACAATTAATCTTGATTATTATTCAAATTTTGGAAGATAATTGTTCGATTTGGTTTGATATTATCAAGATTCTAAGAGATAATAAAATTTTCATATCAGTAAAGTATATCTCTTAAAATTTAAAATTAAGAGTTTTAATCTAAACCTAGCACTATATAAAGGAACACCCATTCACGTTCCGAGGGGGGGCTCCCATAATTTTTAGAGATCACAATTCTTAAGAGCACGAGAGAAGCGAGAGCAAGGAGCAAGAGAGAGAGTCGGCTACGCACGTGTGCAACCACCACGTCTGCGCCACCCCCTTCGCTGCGTTCGCTCCGCCCCACCGTTATGCCTACATCGTTCGTGCCTAGTCCGAGCTCCAAACTTGCTGCGACCCCGCTTTGCTGAGCCCCATTGACACTATTGACATCGCTTCCTTGCTCGACCCAGCAGTTCCTTCTTGCCGTCGGTGACCGTGACTAGACATGGCCACGGGCCGATTTTGGCTCGGAACCGGCCCGGTCAAACCCGGGCCCGGCTCGTTGACCGGGCCCACGGTTCGGAACCGGAACCGGCCCGTAGCCTACGGGCTCGGTTCCGGTTCCAAATTATTTAAAAAATATAATAATAATGATGAAATTTTTTTTAAAAAAAATTTCATTACTCATTTTTTTTTATAAAACAAATTGAACTCTAATTGCCATGCATTGTAAGTGCATTGATCTCCAAATACAATGCTTGGCTTGGGTGTATTGAACTCTAATTACAAGGCTTGACTTGGGTTTTATAAACAACTCCTTTGATGGTCTCTTCATTCCCATTCGATGTGGGACTCTCGGTTTGCCTTGAATGCAAATGCCAAGAGTCCCACATCGAATGGGAATGAAGAGACCAACAAAGGGATTATTTATAAAATCCAAGCCAAGCCAAGCCATGAGCATGTAAAGTTGTATGCCTTTTGTGGCTACGATCATTTGCTAGTTAAGAGCAAAGGGTTCCATTGGACCGCCTAGAACAGAACCGGTTCTATGGTTTGCCGGTTCGATTCCTAGTTCTAAAATTAAAAGACCGGTCTTACCGGTTCGGTTCCCGACTTCGACCGGGAACCGATCACCCCTACAATTTTCATTTTGATTATAATTTATATTGAATAATTCATTATTTCATATTTTTATAATTATTTATTTTTTATTTCATAATTTATTTTTACAATTTTTAAATTACAAATCGGAACCGGCCGGACCGGAATCGGAACCGGAATCGACCGGTTCCGGTTCACATGTGGCCACGAACCGGAACCGCCGGTTCCGAACCGTGGCCATGACTAACCGTGACCCTCCGCGAGCTTGTCTTCACCAAACCAATCGCTTGGACAAATTCCAAGTGCGCGTGGCTATGCCAGAGTTCTCTGGACGTTGTGTCCACTGGAGGTTATTGCTAAAATAAAAAAAAGGAAGAATTTTTTTTTTTTGCATGTGTGCAGGTGTGATTCATGACTGAAGCGGTGAAAAGTCCTGGAGGAGTGCACTTGGATCATTCACGAAGAAGAAGAACACAAGTGACTGACAACCTCAATAAACTCCGACGGCAACTCATCTTCTCATGTGCCCAATAGTCCGACACAATCAATTGAACCACCGAGCTGGCCACATCAATCCTTGACGCCACCCTTGGCTAGTAACTTCGAGCAGCCCACAGGTCGAGTCGCTCGTGATCCATCGTCGATCACCATCCCGATCCGCAATCCTGATCCACTGCAAATTCAAATTTCGAAAGAAATTTGCAAATCAAGTAATTATCTTATCCTGATTTGATTTGAATATTTTGTTGCTTAATTCGTGCTTATTGATATCTAACTTTGCATATTTGAACAATAGGTAATATTTCAATTAGGATTTATTTCTTTTTTTTTGAAATCTTGGATATCTGATCTTATCAAATTAGGATAGAATTTAGAATTTTCAAAATCCTTTGAATATGTCCAAGATATTTGAGATATCTAAATTTTTTCAAGATGTGATCGATTAGGAAAATTTCCTAATCTGCAATCACACACGTGGAAATAAATCTATCTATCAGGCTTTAGATAGAGTTATTTCCATAGTGGGTATTTCGAATTTTAAGATTGATCTGTCAGGCTTCAGATCGAAACTTAATTCAAAAGATTTAGCGGTTATATTTTTTTACTTGATTTTAATTTCGAATTTTGATAAAAAAAAATACCAAAAATATTACTCTAGAATATGTTAATTTCTTTAGTTTAAAATTGCATGTTTAGATAATTGGCATTTTAAATTCCGAATTTCATTAAAAAAATACAAAAAATAATATGCCCGTCATTAGAAATAGGTCACGTCATCGCATGACATATAGTTTGTATGTTAGGTTGCATTAATCGCATGTCAATTTTTGCACGTCATTACATATAGGTTAGCTTTCATTTAAATAAATAAAAATAAAAATTTCTGCACCTTTGAACTCTAAGTCAAGATTTATCAAAATTGTCAAATTGAGTATTTTTCCTGAAATTGGTACCGAAAGGGCGTTAGGGAATCTAGCGTAACCAAGTCCCCGAATTCATAATTTCTGGTTTGCAGAAATAAAATAGTACTCCTGCTATTTTATTTAGGTTTCTAATCAACCTACCTTAAATGATTAGTGGCGACTCCCATTGAAAATATTTGAATGCTCACAATTGGACCTAAGTTGCGATTTGGTAGAGTTTGGGAGAACTCGAGCTAGGTTAGTCAATTTAATTAATCTAGTAATCCATTAGCCTAAGATTGGAAAACGCCGACGATTTGATTTTTAGGTCGCGACATCCTTCCCTCGCCGATCGCCGCCGGACCGCCACCGTGCCGTGCCGTCCTTGCCGGCGCACCACCGCTAGCCCCACGCTGCCGCCGTCCCTCTCCCTCTCGGTCTTTCTCTCTTAGCCGTGAGCCCCACTGGCCACCACCCAAGCCGCCGTCTCCCGTCGTCTCCCGCCGTTCCTCCCGATCACCGCCGATCGTCACCGCCGCCACAAGCCGCCGTTAGATCTTAGTTTTGCCGCCGCTTTCGCTCTAACCGTGTAAGTCGCGATCTAAACCTCGCCTAGTATATCGGGTTATTTCGGGCTCGTTTAGATGCGATTTGGTGGAAATTAGGAATTAATTGGATTAGCGGGCCTTAGGTGCGAAATCGGGAATTTTTGGTGGAATTTTAGAAGTCAATTGATGGCTGTGATTGGCTGTTTAGGGTGCTGTAAAGGGCTGTTTGGTACGCGGTTAGTACCATTAGGACAGGCTCGTAATTTTATGGAAGTGTCGTGAAGAGCCGAGAATGAAATATTGTGATTTTGGGTGTGAAAATGGCAAATTGATGGCTGTGTTGTGTGGTTCTAAGTGCTGGAATGTGTTGTTGGGCGTGTGGTTTGCGCCATTAGATCCGGCTCGGAATTTCATGAAGGTGTCGTGAGGGGCCGGGATTGAAATATGATCATTTTGAGTGTGAAAAATGCCAATTTGGGCGTTGGTTGTATGTTGTGGTGTGACTGGATTGGAGTGTTTGATTTGGGCACGTCTGAGTGCGCGTATTTGATGCTCGAGTGTGTGCATGTGTGAGACTCGTGATGTGCGACGTGCGTGTAATCAATAAAAGGCCCTGAGGCGTGTTTACGCAGGGTTCAGATAAAATCTGGTATATTGGCGTGCATGTGTGATCACTAAATCCTTGAGGCGTTTTTACGCGGGGAATTGAATTGGCCTGAGGCGTGTTGACTCGAGTCGTAATACGACTGTGGGATCGGGCCGAGTATTATAAGCTCGGGTCGCGATCACGTAGGCCTGTCGTATTTGGCGCGGGCTGAAGAAAGTGAAAATCGGTCCAAGGCACGATCAGCTCGGGTGAGATCGGGATCGGACCGAGGCATTGTAAGCTCGGGTTTCGGTCACATAGGCCTGTCGCATTTGGCGTGGGCTGAGGAATGGGATTGGACCGAGGCGTGTGATGCTCGGGGCCCGATCATGTGGGCCTGAGGCGTGTTTACGCGGGGCGAGGAAGGTGAGATCGGGCCTGAGGCGTGTTTACGCGGGTCGCGATGGCAAGTTAATGAAAATGATGTGATTGGTGCGTGACCGAGTGTGGAATGTGGAATTGGAAATGTGGTGTGTTTGATGTGTACGTGGGCTTGAGAATGCGAGTGATTTGTAGTGCGTGTGGTTGAGATGCGTGTGAGAATTGTTTGTTATGATTGCGAACTAATGTGCAGGCTATTTATGCTAAGAGTCCAGGTTAGTATGATCGTGTGGATGACGATGTTTGTGTTTATTGCTTGGTTGTGTTTGGATATGTTTGGAATACGTGGTAGCTTAGATAGGGTTTAGGTTGTGACTTATTGAGAAGTGTCTCATGGTTGTTTCAACCAAACAATTTCAGAGCACCCGCCCAAGCCTTGAATTTTTCGCCGTTACCGCCGCAGCGTTTTGGGAATTTCGATACACACCGAGCATTCAGGAGTAGAATATACCTTGGCTGCTAATCCCCTTTGAGGTCGAGGACGCGATCAGTGAAAGCCAGTTGGTGTGCGTGTATTATAAGTTTGATATTAAATTAGGGAGTACTTGACGTGAATAGTTGGTGGTGTAATCAGGAAATTCGTTCGGGTGTGTACTACCAGTTGATGTAAATCTGATGAGTGTTGGAAGTATTTGGTTGTAAAGAATTGGATGTTGTATATTTATATATCCAAGCATAGTATTATATTTGGTGGTTTAGTAATTTGTTTTTCCCTAGTTCTCCAATATTATTGTCCGGGATAATATGTTTTGTTTTCGCCGCGAATTTACTCTAATGGAATCTTTGGGTCGGCGGCGTTTTCCTGGGACGTCACACTGATTCGACCAGAGAGAGGGATCTCGCATGCTCGATAGGGTTCGGGGCGTGACAAATAAAGGGCCTTAATTTGCAGGCAAAATAGAGGAAAAAGGGAATTTGAAGGTGCCGATGTGTCAAGCTCTCAGTGTCGTAAAGTTACAACAAATCTACTTTCTAATTATAGAATATGTTCGTCCACATTAGACATATTTAAAGGATAAGTGTATTGGAAGTCCTAAAATTTGTTACGAAAGTGCAATAGAATCCTTAAATTGTTAAAAAGTGTAATCAAATCCTGAAATTTATCATGAAAGTGCAATTGAGTCCTAAAACTTTTAAAAAATGCAATCAAGTCCTAAAACTTATCACGAAAGTGCAATTGAGTCCTAAAATTTTCAAAAAGTTCAATTAATAGAAGAACTTGATTAGACAAATTTAACAAGTTTTAGGATTTGATTATACTTTTTGAAAGTTTTAGGACTCAATTGCACTTTCATATAAATTTTAAGACTTAATTGCAGTTTTGTGACAAGTTTTAGAATTTTCAATACATTTATCCCCATATTTAATATATCTTCATATGGGTGCATCTTTCGCTATACATGACATTTGAAAATGTATTTCCATCTTGCCACGAATGAGTAACGACATTCCTTCATGTAATTAGTTAACTCCAAGTATACAAGACTTGAATGAACTATGGCATCTCTTGGAAGTAAGATTTGTACATTAAAACTTGTACGGGACAATTGAAAAAAATCGACCTAGTTAGGTATAATGGAGGACAAATAGCGTAAGTGCTGGGATTATTGTCTAGCAAAATACAAATTTTTTTTTTGGTCAAAATCTAGCACAAATCAAAGAAGAGATAAAATGACCAAACAGACCGGATTTTGCATGCGGCGACTTTACCATCAGTAAAATGGAATCAAAGGGCAATGTAGTCTACGATTGATAGGGAAAGCAAAAACCCAATTTGTCAAGGACAAAAGGGTATCTAACCCAAAAGAAAAATAGGCAGAGAGAAAGGCACTTAGTCCCAGAATTATAAGATTTAACTAAGATTTCAACCCTCAAAAGATTCGCCCGCACTTTCATTCACGGCTCTTACAGCAACAATCAAATGGCCATCAAGAAGCCACACTGCACCATAATTCGATTTCAGCCGCTAGACTCTTTTAAGAAACTTCAGCTCATGATGGATCATCATCGACGAGTGAAGATTCGTCCCAGCGGAAAGTCGCTCGATCATTTAGAATCGGGGGACGCATGTGCACCCTCGTCCACCCAACCCCTTCACTATAATGCTTTTAATTCGCAAAAAGAAGTTGTGTATTTCATACTTATTAAAGGCCGAAGGAGCTAGGGTGTGCCGTGGCAGCTGGACATGTCCTATGCATCTAACCGTCGTTGTTATCATCAGTCTGTCATGTCCCCCCTCCCTCATCTTCTTATCCATTTCCTGACATGAGCTTGAGCTTGGGGAATTCTTCTTATTGAATAATGTTTGATTGGACAATAACGTGGTCGTGATTCTTGTAATGATAAGCGAGTAGGAGCAGCCGTTCCGCCTCCAAATTCTGTGGGCCGTCAGAGAGCTTTATCTGTGGCGATCTCATCGTCTTTACAGCATGCATGCGGGTGGCACGAAACTAAACGAGGAGGTACGGCCGATACACAATTCGGCTTCTCGTGCGATCTTGGACCACACCTCACAAGATATGTCCATTGTCATTGTACATGCTTCTTATTAATTTAGTTCCTAGCAAATGCACACGCAAAATAAAATTGACAGTTGATAGACCGAGCAACATTATTTTATTGCTAAATGTTTGAATTATTAAATAGTGAAAATAAATTTTTGATAAAGAAATACATAATTTACAAAGGAAATGTAAAATAATACGTGGAAAGATACAAATATTTCAATTTTTTTAAGAAAGATTGTTATTGGATAGAAAAGATAAGAATTTAATGTTAAAACACATGATAGATTATATCAAATTATTAACTTAAGCATTTGCCTGTGATTCTATATTTGTAGAATAAGTTACTAAGGACATTTTGGGAAAAAAGAGATTAGGATCTCATAAAAATAGGAGATCCTCTTTACTTTATGTAATAGTATAGATAAAAAGAGCATTATCGATATCTTATTGGGATCCTCTAGAGTTAGGAAGGACATTTACCTGTTAGATTTTTCATTCGATAGAAATGTCCATATGTCTTTGGAGAGTTTCCGCAAAATGCGACATCAAATCCAAGCTTCTCTCTCTCCCCCCTCCTCTCATCTCCGACGCTAATGCACATTCGCCTCTAGCCCTGCCACCGGCTACATGTAAGAATTTTCTAATGTGCGCTTCATTAATTAAAATTAACTGAATTAGTTTAGTCTAATGAAGGTAAGATACATGGGTTTTTAATAAGTCTAATATGGGGCTGGCTGGTATGGGCCGAGACGGCCTAGCCCGTAATGAGAGGGCCCGTGATCGAAGACTCTATAAATAACGCTCAAGTCCCTCCCCTAACCGGATGATGCACAATCTGACTCGCATACGGATCTAGAGAGAACTTTTTCTCGTAAGTGGCAATCTCATTAAGCCAGTGTCCAAACGAAGGGTATAGGGGAGAAGCACTTGAGTTCGTGTTCGGAAACCGTCGCAAATTCCGCGTCAAGTTCGATGGATTCCAAATCAGGTACGCGAATCGATAATTTCTCCATTAAAGTGTTTCGGTTTCTGATTATGGTGATCCTAGGCGTGCCATTTTCGTGGCCAACATGTGGTATCAAAGCCTGCCATAGATTATAACTGAAACATTCGGATTAGGACCGTTTTCGTTATGTTCGAGAGGTTTTTACACATTTTCGAAATTTTTTGTCGGTTGAATGTAAAATTTTATTACATATTCGGAATCTACTCGTCGAGACGAGAAGAATGATGGGCGGCGCATCACCAGAGGAGGCGGCACGCGGCCACAAGCGGCCGTGCCGAATCGGCACGTTTTTCCGTCGGTAACTGCAGGCTGACGTTAGCATGACGTCAGCGAGGGTGCGGATCCGGCTTGGATCGGCTCCTGACCCGACCCGACCGTTGACCCGATCATTAACCCAACCCGAGTTTCGACCCGACTCGACCGGTCACCCGGTCGGACTGGTACGTTGACCGTTGATCGATTGTATCGGTCAACCGGTCGGACTGGCTGTTCAGATCGGTTTAACCGGCTGAACACGCGCGCACACATCGCGCCTTCCGGCGAGGCGTGAGAGCGCGTCCGACGTCCATTTGGGACGTTCTTGGTACCGACGCGCTTGTATCGAGATTCTCTACACTGTGGTGTATTTATTTTACATGTTTGAAGCTTTTACAGATGTAAAATTACGTATAGAACCCTATATATGCGTATTTTTAGGGTATTTTTGCGTATTTTCTTGTATTTCTCTATGGTTTGGGAAATGCATATGGTAGCTCACATGTATATCACCACATAAGGATTGTGTAGAGTGTAATTCATTATTTATCAATGAATGGAACGGTATAATTAGCATGACATGTAATTTTAGAGATATATGTCCATGTCTTTACGTCTAACATTACATATATATATATATATATATATATATAGTGAATGTGATACATAAAGCTTATATCCCTGGTATGAGAGATTTTCAAGGATTCAGTTGGATAGTGATCGCCAAAGTGGCATACTTGACTGGGTTTGAGAAATATCAGTCTCATATTGTTGTGGGATGTCTCCTGTTTTATTGCGTGGTTATACTCCCAAAGGAGGTGATCTTGTATTGGTTCATGGAGGGGTACATGTATAGCATGTGCTTGAAAAATGACTTATCTTAGTGGTTCATACATCCAAAGGTGCATTATAAAAAAACTGGATTTTCGCCACGAAAATTTGCGATGAAAAAATTTTGGTCGCAAATTTGCGACAAATTTTCCAACGAAAAGGAAAAGACGAATTTTGCAACGAATTCAAAAAAACCCGGTATTGTTTGGCAATTTTTATATTCATGGGAAAATTCGTTGGAAATTTCCAACGAATTTTCTCACGAATTTCAATTTTCCGGGCAATTATTTCAGTGTGTACAATTTTCGTTGGAAATTTCGTTGAAAATTTCCAACGAATATTTCAACGAATTAAAAAAAATCGGGTGTTGTTTGGCATTTTTTATATTCGTTGGAAAATTCGTTGGAAATTTCCAACGAATTTCAATTTTTCGGGCAATTATTTCAGTGTGTACAATTTTCGTTGGAAAATTCGTTGAAAATTTCCAACGAATTCAAAAAAAATCGGTATTGTTCGGCATTTTTTATATTCATTGAAAAATTTGTTGGAAATTTCCAGCGAATTTTTCAACGAATTTCAATTTTCCGGGCAATTATTTCAATGTGTACAATTTTCGTTGGAAAATTCGTTGGAAATTTTCAACGAATTTTTTTTGTTGGAAATTTCCAACGAATTTTCCGACGAATTCAAAAAAACCCGGTATTGTTCGGAATTTTTTATATTCATTGGAAAATTCGTTGGAAATTTCCAACGAATTTTCCAATGAATTTCAATTTTTCGAGCAATTATTTTAGTGTGTACAATTTTCGTTGCAAAATTCGTGGGAAATTTCCCACGAATTTTGCAACGAAAACCCTACTCCTTCCTTATTCAACATTTTCGCGCTCATTATTCCCACAACTCTCAATTTCCACATTCTCTCTCTCTCTCTCTCTCTCTCTCTCTCTCTCTCTCTCTCTCTCTCTCCGCGAACAACATTTTCGCCTTCACCTTCTCCCTCCGCCTCCTCCCCCGCTGACTCCCCTCCTCCTCCGACTCCGGCGCTATGGACACCAACTCCTGCAACTCCTGCAAGCCCCCCTCGAGCGACGTTGGCTTCCTCCCCAAAGGCACCGCCATGGCCATCCAGGGCCAGGCCCCCGCGGCGGTCGGTGCCCCCGACACCACCATGGGCAGCCACCTCGCCCGCCGCCTCGTCCAGATTAGCATCACCGACGTCACTTCGTCCCCGGCAACTTCAACCTCACGCTCCTCGACCATCTCATCGCCGGCCATGGCGAGCGTTCTGGGCGAGCTCGAGCTCGCCCTGGCCGGCGAGGGCCGAGCTCGCCGGCGGCGAGGGCGATTTTTCGACCAAAGAAAAAAAAAATTTCGTTGGAAAAAAAATTTCCACGATTTTTCAACCAAAAAAAAATTTTGTAATTTTTCCAACGAATTTAGCCACGAGTTTTCCAACGAATTTTTCAACGAAATAAAATTCGTCGCAAATTTCCAACGAAAATTGAAATTTTTCATTGGAAAAATTTGCGACGACGAATTACCAACGAATTTTTTTTCGTTGGAAAATTCGTTGGAAATTCGTTTTCCAACGAATTTTTCCAAATTTGTCGTTGGAAATTTCGTCGGAAAAAACATGTTTTTTTTTGTAGTGGTGGTGATTTCGCGAAAGATTAGAATATGTTCTCATGGTCGCTGTCATGTGGAGAGTGTAAAACTGCATGTCATATTTTCTACCCAAAGGTGATTATGTGATGATGTATGTAACTCTCTAGATAAGTACTCACATGATGCTAATTGTATTGTTTATTTATTTTCCAGTCACCTTTTCTGTAAACGGCAATTCCATTTCCATTGAGGTCCTTACTACGTTGAACTTTAAGAAATGAAAAGAGGATTTTCTATTTGGAATGGAGCTGGCGGATGTTCACATTGCTTTTACAAAGGATAAGCCGGCAGATATCACAACCGCCAGTACTGAAGCTGAGAAAACGGACTATACTGCCTGGGAAAAGAGCAATCAGATTTGCTTATTGACAATGAAGAGATCCATTCAAAAACATTTAAAAAGTGGTTTGTCAGTTGACTATACTGCTAAGGAAATGATGACAGCCTTAGAGGCTAGAAACCGCATTTCATCTAATGCTGAGGTTGGTATACTTCTTCAAAAGCTCTTTAATATGAAGTATGATGGTACTACTGGGGTTAGAGATTATGTCCTTAGGATGGTAGACCTAAAGACGAAGCTTCAAGCTCTTAATGTTTCCATTCCTGATACTTGCATTATACATCAAGCCCTGAACACCCTTCTACCTGCTTTTGAGATTATAAAGATAAATTACAATCCCCAAAATGAGACTTGGTCAGTAAATGACTTGATAGTAAGGGTAGTGGCAGAGGAAGAGAAATTTAAGAGAGAAAAAGGGCATCTAGTCTTATATGTTTCTGGTTCCCATAAGAGGAAGGATAAAAAGTCCAGAAATCATACTCATAAAGGTACTCATGATACTACCGGTCAATCTGACAATATAGGTCCAAAGAAAACATTCTTCAAAAGGGATGGTGACCGCTGCTTCTTTTGTAAGAAGAAAAGGTCACATAAAGAAGGACTGTAGAAAGTTTAAAACTTGGTTGTCTAAACGTGAGCCTACAGGTAATGATTCTTTGGCACTTGTCTGTGAATCCAACCTATCAAAAGCACCATTCAATTTCTTGATGGCTCGATAGCGATGTAATTAATCATGTTGCGTTTATCATATAGGGATTCATAAACCGGAGGAAGCCAAATCAGGATGAGTCAAGACTCATTGTGGGAAACAACGAGAAAGTCGATATTGTGTTTGTGGGAGATGTTATATTGATTCTAGACTCTGGTTTTAAATTAATGTTGAAATATACTTTTATGTACCTTCTTTTAGACGAAACTTAGTTTCCGTGTCGTGTTTGGACATGTATGACTACTCTTTTGAAATCAAGAACAATGTTATTTCTTTGTTTCTTAATTCAAATAAGGTTGGGTGCTGTAATATGTTTAGTGGATTGTACAGATTGTGTTTGTCTCCCAATGACATATACGTCGCTTGTACGACTGAAAAGGTTGTTTCTAAAAGACCACTACCTAAGGAACAATCTTATGCATTATGGCATAAACGACTTGGTCATATCTCTAAGGATAGAGTAGAAAAGTTGATAAAGACTAATATCCTGCCTACTTTTAAAGATAACTTAGAGACATGCGTAGACTATTGTAGAGGTAAAATGATCAATATAAGGAAGAAAACTGCAGCCCGAAGTTCTGACCTGTTGGAGGTCATTCATACTGACATAAGTTGACCCTATACGACAACCTTGTGTAGAAATTTTTATTTCATCACATTTATTGATGACTATTCTCGATACGGCTATCTGTACTTGATTAAAGAAAAGTCTGAGTCTCTTGACAAGTTCAAGATTTTTCGGACTGAAGTCGAGAAGCAGTTAGGAAAAGTCATAAAGATTGTTAAATCTGACCGAGATGGAGAGTATTATTGCAAGCATGGCAATGCCAGATAGCTTAAGGGGTCATTTGTCAAATACTTAGAGGATTCTAGGATAGTGGCTCAATTCACTATACCTGGGAGTCCTGAGCAAAATGGTGTAGCCGAAAGGCATAATCGCACCCTTATGAAAATGGTGAGGAGTATGATTAGTAGGACAAATTTATCTGATTTTCTGTGGGGTGAGGCTTTGAAAACAGTTTTGTACATTCTGAATCGTGTATCTACTAAAGTTGTTCCATTGACTCCTTTTGAGTTGTGGACTCGACGTAACCTTAGCTTAAACCTTCTTAAGGTTTGGGGATGTCCTGCAGAAGTGAAGTTATATAATCCAACATTAAGTAAGTTGGACTCCAGAACCACTCGGTGTTACTTTGTATTTTATTCGGATCATTTGAAGGGATATCGGTTCTATAATTCCAATGGAGGTACAAGAATTGTGAAATCACAGACGGCCAAGTTTCTGGAGTTTGATGTGGCCAAAGAAAGTAGCTGCTCACAGACTATTGAGGATAATAGTACGGTGGGTAATGTTGTATCTTTATCTTCTCCCATACAGATAATTGTAGAGACTCCCACACCACAAACTGAATCTGTTGAGGCTCAGGATTCTATTGTCGAGACAGCTCCTAATAAAGTTCCTTAAGGCTCTTAGGTGTAGGATGAGGCTGTTGCTGCTCCAGTAAAGAGATCCATTAGGGAGAGACGATCAACTATACCGCCAAACTATTTAATCTATATAGGAGAGGAAGACTACGATATCGGTTATGTGGCTAATCGAGTGACTTATGCGGGAGCTGTTTTTTGTCCTCAGTCAGAAATGTGGTTGGTTGCAATGAGAGATGAAATGCAGTCTATGAAGCATAATAGAGTTTGGGAACTTGTTGAATTACCTAAAAATCATAGACCCATTGGCTGTAAATGGGTGTATAAGACTAAAAGGGACTCTAAAGGAAAGATTGAGAAGTTTAAAGCCAAACTAGTAGCCAAGAGTTTCACTTAGAGAAAAGGAGTAGACTATGAAATAACTTTTTCTCCAATCTTTTCTAAATATTCTTTCAGAGTGATCATGGCATTGGTAGCTCATTTCGATATGGAGTTACACCAGATATATGTTAAAATTGTCTTTCTTAATAGAGACATTAATGAAGAAGTCTATATAATGCAACCCGAAAGCTTTGCGGCAGATGATTCAGGTACTCTTGTATGTAGACTGAAAAAGTCTATTTATGGTCTCAAGCAAGCTTCTAGACAATGATACTTAGAGTTTCATAGTGTTGTCGCTTTATTTGATTTTATTGAGAACATAGTAGATCAGTCTATATACTGCAAGGTCAGTGGAAGGAAATTCATTTTCCTTATACTCAATATTGATGATATTCTGCTTGTAAGCAGTGACCTTGGTTTACTGTATGAGACAAAGCTGATGTTGTCAAAGAACTTTGATATGAAGGACCTTGGTGAGGCGTCTTTTGTCCTTAGTATTGAGATTCATAGAAATCGTTCTCACCGACTATTGAGTTTATCTCAGAGGGCATATGTTGATCGTATCTTAGAAAGATTCAACATATAGCAATGCAAGCCAGGAATTGCTCCTGTCACTAAGGGTGATAAGTTGAGTCTGTCACAATCTCCTCATTCAGATTTTGAGAAAGCTCGAATGAAGAATGTACCTTATGCTAGTGCACTTGAGGAGTATTATGTATGCTTAAGTATGTACTAGACCAGATATTGCTTTTGCAAAAGAACTTCTAGGCAGAGATCAGTCAAATCCAAGACACGATCATTGGGTTGCTGCCAAAAAGGTTTTGAGGTATTTAAAGAGGACAAAAGATTATATGCTGATTTACAAACATGTTCGGAACCTACAGCTAGTCGGGTATTCGGATTCAGACTTTGCTGGCTGTCAGGATGAAAAGAAGTCGACAACAGGTTACATCTTTAAGTTAGCAGGAGGTGCAGTATCATGAAAAAAGTAAGAAACAAAAATCAATGACATCCTCTACCATGCAAGCAGAGTTTGTAGCATACTTTTCGGCCACTACTCAGACAATTTGGCTCCGAAACCTCATTAAGGAGTTGATCGTATTTGATTTTGTGGATAGGCCCATACAGCTATATTGTGACAATAACTCTGTAGTGTTGTTTATTAACAACAGAGGTCTCAAGGGGTCTAAGCATATGGAAGTCAGGTATTTGACTATAAAGAAAAAAGTTCAGGATGGTGACATTACAGTAGAGTACATTTCAACAGATGATATGATTACAGATCCACTAACTAAAGGCCTTCGCCCTTATGTATTTGATCGACATGTCATTAACATGAGCTTAGGAGTATCGTGGGATACTGTTAATTAGTGGGAGTTGTTTAGTTTTATATTGCTCTTATGAAGTTTGTATCTGATTTTGTTACATTTTGTAATATTTGAATATGTATCAACTCTTTTGCATTCAATGAGGTATTTGTGAATGTAGATTTATCAAGTTGAGTACATATATTTGATGAAAATCTCGAGGTATTGTATAAACCTTGAGTACAGGCTATGGGGCATTCTTGATATTAGCCTTAACGATATGTCTTATTACACATAAAGTACAGTTAACTATCAAGGTAAGACATATGAAGGTTCGTTGAAATCATAAAGGATATTCTCTGGTGACACACTAGGTTTTATGACACTTAAGGAGAGAGAATTTGGACTAACAAAATGGACAACACATAAAGTATCACTTATTATGAGGTATTGTCCATTTGACATACTACCATATTGAATCCATATCAGTAAAGTTGAAAGCACTCATGACCATGGAAGGCTCTACGTGAGTACATGCAGTTACCGCCATGATTCAGTGTTGAAGACTTTATGGGATCGGATTGACTATTAAGAATAATCTCTAGACCAATATAAAGGTGCACACACAGTTCTGTTTCAATTAATATCGCCCAAGTGGGAGAATGTAAGAATTTTCTAATGTAGACTTCATTAATTGAAATTAACTGAATTAGTTTGGTCTAATAAACATAAGATATATGAGTTCTTAATAAGTCTAATATGGGACTAGCTGGTGTGAGCCGAGTACGGCCCGACCCGTAATGAGAGGGCCCGTGGTCGAAGACTCTAAAAATAGCGCTTAAGTCCCTCCCCTAACCGGTTGATGCACAATCTGACTCACATACGGATCTAAGACAACTTTCTTCTCGTGAGTGACAATCCCATTATATCAATATTCAAATAAAGGGTATAGAGGAGAAGTAATTGAGCTCGTGTTCGGAAATCGTCGTAAATTCCGCGTCAAGTTCGATAGATTCCAAACCAGGTACGCGAATCGATAATTTCTCCATTAAGTGTTTCGATTTCTAATTATGGTTATCCTGGGCATGCCATTTTCGTGACCAACACTACAGTCATCACGCTCTGTCCCATTGCCGCCGCTAGGCCGTGCCTCTGGTAGCATCACGATCTCTCTAGACCTTGCTTCTGTTTGTGGGCGCAACCTGGTGATAATCGAGGTCACGACCTCCCTTGCGTACTTGGACTTTGAGGGGAAGTGGGGGGGGGGGGTCTGGCGGTGTCAAGGGGCAACGGATGTGTGGTCCTCTAAAGTGGTAAAGGTTGCTTGGCGGTCATGCCCAGTGAACAGATGCATCCAATGGTAAAATAGGAAAGAAAAAAGAGGGAGAAAGGGAAATAGAACGGGGAAAGGATATGAGGAAAGTATTCTGCGCCTCAGCTATCCTATTTGCTGATCTTCAGATCTTAAGGGGTATCTTCACCTAAATTTGAAGAAAAGTATGTTGACACCTAAATTTTGACAATCCAGTCAGTCGTTCGTTGCATAAAAATTAGAGATCGATCCTGGTTTCTAGGAAAAAATATTAATTAAAATGCATATAGATATTAGAAGCATTTGCATAGGCTCATATAGTTACATTTGCATTGGATTGGCGGTGGTTGGACTCGAGTGAACGGCTCTGAACTTAATGAAATTGGACTAAGCCCTCGTTCAAGAAAATTCTTGGCCTAGCCCATAAGTATTATAAGAGCCGAAATTCTCCCATTGGATAATTGAACAATTAATCTTGATTATTATTCAAATTTTGGAAGATAATTGTAACATTTGGTTTGATATTATCGAGATTCTAAGAGATAATAAAATTTTCATATCAGTAAAGTATATCTCTTAGAATTTAAAATTGAGAGTTTTAATCTAAACCTAACACTATATAAAGGAACACCTATTCACGTTCTGAGGGTGGCTCTGATTTTTTCCGAAACACAACTTTTGAGAGTACGAGAGACACACGTGAGCGAGAGCAAGGAGCAAGAGAGAGAGTCGATCGCGCACGCGTCTACCTCACCGTCGTGCCGCCTTACGACCGCGGCGCGGCACCATCTCCCTCGCGGCCAGACCTTCGGCAGCGAAAGGTCTGCCCCCACCGTGTGTTGCTTCCTCCGCGGATCAACTGAGCCAGCACATGACGATCGCTACTGCCCCTGTTACTGCTACTTTCTTCGACGACAGTATTACAAGTACCCCGACGTTCCTGATATCACCCGCACAAGGAGCTGCTTCTTCTCATGAGGGCCTGCGCTTCCACATCCACGTGACATCATCAGAAGAGTCCAAGCGGTGGTCAAGGTGTTTTAGTGAAAGTGTGAATAGCTGAAGACAATATGAAGTAAAAGTATTCAACAAAGAAAGAGGAAAGGAAAGATCCCATGTTGGGGAATATCACGAGGACTTTCATCCGCAAATTTTTATTGACGCTCGTGAAGTAGTTTCTCCTCTCAACGAAGCTTGTCCTCTCGATCTTCCAGGCATTCTTGATGTGCCCCAAACCTTGTTGCGACAATCCCCACGCCACGAACCGAATCACCACCGAGAGCCAGACCCGTTGGTCCTTCCTTGATTGAGAGGCCATCACCGAGCATCAGCAGCGGTTCTTGCTCATCACCACCGCGGTCTACCCGCCGTTGGTCATCCCGATCCGCAATCCCGATCCACGAGTTCAAATTTGGAAATATCTCGAAGTTAGGTAAAAACGTTATCCGATACTTTCGGAATATTTGGTTTCCTAGTTTCTCGATATTTCAAATATTTTGGTGAATATTCTATGGATTGTTAGAAAATTTTAGGATATTGTTTCCTTTATCCGCAATGTTCTAGAATGTCCAAAATTTGGAATTTTTCCTAATTTGGCAACGTATCTGGACGACTATCCGACCTTATCCCTAAGGTATGATATGCGGTGATACGGAAAATCGTTATCTTATCTATAATCACTTAGATACGATAATAGATTTTATTTGCTTTCCAAATTTGAATAATCAGCTTTTCATCGATATCTATAACCCTATAGATATGACTGTTAGTTTGATTTTTTTGCCCAATTTGAATTTGATAAGAACTTGCGGATTGCGTGGATTGTTTGAACGTGGTTGTTATCTTTGTTTAATTGTTTTCCTTTTAAATAAAGAAAATCAAAAATATGTTAGTTAGATTTAAATTAGAAATTTTGCATACTTAGGGAATCTTAAATATATCCAAAAGAATAAAATAATTATTTGATATTGGGATTTAGTGTAGCATATTTCCTTGTTTAAATTAGAGATTGTTTTAATCTTAGTGGATTATTTACGATATTTAATAATTTCGAATTTTAATAAAAATCACAAAAAAGAATCACTGTAGGATAGATCAAGCCATTTTCTCTAGGATAGATTGCATGTTAATTTGAGTAATTTTTAATTCCGACTTTCATTGGAAAATACCAAAAATAAATCATTTATCCGTCATTAGAATTAAGTCATGTCGTCGCATGACATATAGTTTGCATGTTAGGCTACATTAATCGTATGTTAATTTTTGCACGTCATTACATATATGTTAGTTTTCATTTAAATAAGTGAAAATCCTAAAAAATATTAAGTGAACTACTTGTTAAGTAGAAATCATATCAGGATTGTTGATGTGATTTTCTATCTAACAACGCAGATGCTTACGTTGCTTCAAAGTAAGTAATTCTCCCAATCTTGCAATTTATTTAATGTTTTGATTATTAGGTGTTACTTTGGTGGTTTGCGCACCCGCATTATTCCCTCACGTGCTAGTGACTAAGTTAAAATGGATCCAGACTGCATGCCAAAATATTTTTTTTTGAAAGAAAAGGTACCGAAAAGGCGTTAGACTAGATCTAGCGTAATCAAGTCCCCGAACTTAGAATCTCTGGTTCGTAGGAATAAAACATATCTCCCTATGTTTTATCTAGGTTTTTAATCGACCTACCACAAATAGATTAGTGGCGACTCCGAGCATGAAAACTTTTGCATGCTAAAAACTTAAACCCTAAGTTGCGAATTGGTAGGGCTTGGGAGGGTCCAAGTTAAGCTTAGTCTTAATAATCCATTAGCCTGAGGAATTTTAGGTCGCGACAAAGTAATATTAGAGGTTCCTAACATGTAATTGCGATTTCTTTGAACCTAACATTACGAACTGACCTACCTAATTTGGAGGCATGGCATCTCAGTCATTGTGGATTTTAGTCAGGAGAATCTGTAGTTGCAGAACTTTTTCTGAGTCACTTGCAAGTGAATCGTATAGCCGAGGATCAATACGATATAGAATATGGACAAATAGTAACAAAGTTAGCAAGACTACTTTCTGTCTGTCGTAAAAGATTCTTACAAGACCAATAACTCCATACTGGCTAAAACAATATGACCCCTTACAAAGATATTACGACCGAGTCTTTATTCTAGCTGAGTCATCTTGACCTCAGTAAGATAAGATTCCTTAACTAAAAACATTAGGGAAATCATTAAAGAAATTCCAGAGGAATATTTTTGCAGCTTTTATTTTTCATATCAATGTCTACACTTAAAAAATTTCTTTCAATCTCAATGACTGATCAAAAGGAAATTTGTTGCCATATCAAGGTTTACATGTAGTATATCAAGGACTTGAACATTGTAAGTGGATTTGCATCAGGGTGCACTACAATTGGATCAAAAGAATTTCTACAAGTGCCGCCATTAACTGTGCAAATCGGTTGATACCACGCGTCGTGCTTATTAGGGGTGTTCCAGAAAAGTAACATTATGAAATGTTCTCTATTGCTGAAACTATAGTTGGAATCCACTGTTTGTATTTGCTGATGGGAGCTTTCCATAGCTACCCCAGGCCACAACGGTTAACCTAGCGCCACCATTGCAAAGCATGAAAAAGCTATGATGGATCCAACAAAGTCAAACGAACTCATTCACGAGAATAAACACCCTTTCACTTTCGATTATGGTATCCCATTTAGTTGTCGTGTTCTTTGGCATAAAGTGGACCTTTAATGCTGTCGGGTGCCCTTTATCTTTCCTCCGTTAATTGAGTAAGTCCCACTGGCGTTGCTCGGGGAAGTTCTTCCATATCCAGATTTCAGAATAATTCGGCAAAAGAATAAATCTCTCTCTCTTTTTGTGTGGTTTCAAGAAGCTAGTGGTGGGGAAGCTTCCGGTATCTCAGATAACAAGTCGCGAAATATTGACATCGCAATATTGCTGGCAAGAAAAACGAGGGCCATCGGTTACGAGACCCCATATCAATCCCAGGACTTTGAAGAAGCATGAATTATTTTATTAGAATTATTATTTTGTGAAGTGGTCGATTTGGAGAAGATTCATTCACAGAACAGAAGTGCCGGTCCAACGTCGTGTAGAGGGGGCCGAAGCACCACCGGTGTTAAAGACTGTTGGTTACGCGTCGAGGTTAGAAATATTGGGGGAAAACTGTCAGTCAACGTAAGTTAAGAAATGAGACCGCACCAACTTTTGATGTAGCTCTCTCTCTCTTGCTTTTGTTTAATTTCTTCTTGGGGGTTTTCGCTCTCCTTTGATTGGCTATTCGAGAAGACTAGTGGTTTGACCCGATGGGGATTGTTTTTTCGGTGGAGATGATCAACTTCACTTCCATCAACGTTGATCGAAGAGACCAGCAAATAGCAATCACCATACATGTTGGTAGGAAAGAAAACGACTTATACTTAACGGCAACCAACACCCGGAAACAACTATCAAACTCTAATCTCTCTCTGTCCCACTCTGTGTATCTCTCTCTCTCTCTCTCTCTCTCTCTCTCTCTCGGCCATGCACCAACGCATGGGCAAAACCACCGGTCCAGGTCAACCTACTTTGCCTTTGTGTCTCCAAAGAAAACCCTGATATATACCTCCTTAACTCATCTTTAGCCCATTGTCTTCTCTTTTATTCCTCTTGAAACTTCTCTGCTATCTTCTTCTCTCTCTAGAAAGGAAGGATGAGAAAACCTTGCTGTGACAAGCAGGACACAAACAAAGGGGCATGGTCGAAGCAAGAAGACCAGAAGCTCATCGACTACATTCGCAAGCACGGCGAAGGATGTTGGCGAACTCTTCCTAAGGCTGCCGGTACGTCATTTTCTTTGGCCTCGCCTTATAGATGACGTTATAATTAGTTACTAGTTACGATGTTCGAAAGATTTAGAGTTTTGGGGAAATGTATATGGCGAACAAAGACTAAATGTGTGTTTATTTTCTTGTGCATTTATTAGGTCTCCTTCGTTGCGGGAAGAGTTGTAGGCTAAGATGGATAAACTATTTGCGGCCTGACCTCAAAAGAGGCAACTTTGCTGAGGATGAAGAGGATCTTATCATCAAGCTTCATGCTCTTCTGGGCAACCGGTATGGCAATATACTAGACCCTATGGATATTTTCATATAGGTTGCCTTTCTCGAATTGAAGCCTAATTAATTCAGTGAATCACTTCGTCCCTTTCTATAAAATGTTTTTCCGCTGCAAGTTGCATGTTAGAGACCAGAAAATTTTCAAAAGCAGAGTAGGAGCGCTTTTAAACAAGGAAACGACTTTTTTTTTCAGTCGAATCAAGAAAACAACTTCACATGCTAGGATTCATCACGTCTTACTGTCATATTGTCCATTTTTCTTGGCCACAACCATCATCTAGAAAGTTTAATGCGCATTTTTTTTCTAGGTAAGTCAATATATTAGCGGCATATTTCGACCAAAATATATATATTAGCAGCATAGATAAGAAAAGCCTTCGGGCTTCATTTTAAGGAAGCTAGAGAATTTGGCTTTGTATCCACACAACAGAAGAAATATACATAGCGATCAAGCAAAAACGAACGTGGCCATTGAAGAAATTACGTTGCTGATGTTAAATTTGGTATCATGTAGAATCATATTAGTTCTAATTTTTCTAGTATGAAGTTATGGTTGTATAAAAGTTGTTGACCTAAGTCGTTTCTTTTCATACATAGATGGTCGCTAATTGCTGGGAGATTGCCTGGACGGACAGACAATGAAGTGAAGAACTATTGGAACTCACATTTGAGGAGGAAACTAATAAACATGGGCATCGATCCTAACAATCACCGGCTAAACCAGACTCCGCCTCGCCTTGAAAGCTCAAACAATATTTCCATTAGCGCGACTTCTTCTGGATTGAAGACTCGCCTAAGTCCACAGCAAAAATACTGCGGCGGTGACAAAGACCAGGTTTCAGACGCTGGGAGTTGTCTGGAAGATGAACCTAGCAGGTTGCCAGACTTGAACCTTGACCTAACAATTAGCATTCCGTCTCCTTTGCCTGCAAAGATTGAGAAAGTGCAAAACCCTAGTTCTTATAAGCATGACATGTCAAGGGACTCGGAAATTGCTCCATCATCGACTCTGGTTCTCTTCAGATAACCAATTGGGCACACCAATTAATCATTAGGCAGATTAGATTGAGCAGGCCCCTGATGAATATTTGAAAATTAGGGCAACCTAGCCGAGGTGATTCTATGACAATATACGGGATGGCATTTCCCGATACATATCATTTTGTGAAGTCTAAATCTATTAGCAAGGATTGTTATGATTCATCAAGCTTAATTTGATGAACTATATAAAGAAGCAATGGGCTCGAGCCTATCGAGAGTTGAATCTTATCGGTCCACTTCTGTAGAGAATTGTTCAATATAATCTCTGGAGGGGAACAGGCTTAAATGATGTATTGCCGAGAAGGATAGGGGTTTAAGAGGAGACTGGTGGGAGCTTGCCGTTGTAAATTAAATTTAATCGGCTAAATAGGGAGGTAGATTCAATTCTGTTAACATACATGTACTCGATATCTGCCGTAGACATATATATTTATTATTGAAATGTGATATGAGCTAATGACTGAATTCATATGGTCCTTAAAGTTTCTGTCGACGCATCTATTACATGAAAATTGCTATTGATAAAAAAGAACTCTGAACATCGATCTTATTATGATGAACATGCCCCAAGAGAACATGTACAAGTACATGGTAAGAATTAAGCTCGCTTAAGCAGACTAAGATATTAAGCTTTGTAGTTTTTTCCCTATGTTCCTCTTGATAACCCTTGTTGAGAATATTGGCCAACTATGGATAAGGAAAGTTGGCAGCATTATATGGAAATAACCCAAGATTCCATTCAGAAAATTAATCTTGCCAATTGAATGTTTGTAGCATATCACCTATGCAAGGTTTAATTTTGAAGTCTAACTTGAAATATTTTGAGGTAACCCTAATGGTTAATTGGTTGACTGACAGAGTCAACACCAACAACCACCAAGCATTCCAACCAAAGTTTTAATCCATTGAAAACGCGATTCAAACCCCTCTCTGTTCCTCTATTGATTGTGGCATTTCCATTAATCTAGAAAAGTGCAGTGGAGTTTCATTTCCCCAGTTTCGGTTGACCATACTATAGATATGTACGAGAGAAATTCTTGACATTTTCCTCCTGAGTGACAAGTTCTTGTCTTGATCCATGACCACTAGCTACCATTCTTTTGGTTGCGTTTGTTGAATAACCTATTCTGGCGTGGTCGTTTAAAGCAAAATAAGAGAGCAGAAATTGGGTGCAACGAAACGAGCTACTCTTACCGGTCGAAATTTCAAGTCACGATACTCGAATTTGAACTTTGAAATTAGTCATGATCTTTTTTTCAACCGTCGAAGTTTGACATCCTCGATGAGTTAGAGGTTTGACTCAAGATGATCAAGTCCTAATAGAGTTTGTAAACCTTCGAGCTTGAAAATTAAAGTTTGAAGAAAGGATAATAAACAGAGAAGGCAACAAAAGAAAAAGAAGAAAAAATGTAAAAACCTTCGTTTGCCAGTGAAGTATTGACAAAATAGAAGAAATGGGGTCAAATATTATAGAACGACCTATATGCCTCCAATCCAAACAGAAACTATTTGGCTCAAGCGTTCGCATGCTGAACTTTTACAAATTTACCATTCGTAGTTGCATGTCTTTAAAACTTGTTAAAACAAAATTGTAGTTTCCCAAGGATCAAAGATAAGGAACGGGAGCAAGATATGGATTTTTACTAGGTAGACACAAGTATGCTTTTCTTTTTTTTTACGACCAAAACCGATCCTCCATCTCCAATACCGGCTCCTTGATTACACTGCCCACATCAATATGTTAAGGATGTTTAACTATTAAACCCCACACTCATTTAATAGCTTAAATTTTTTGAACAATTGTTAATGGTCTCATTAAATTTAATTAGAGAAGGAGATCTTCACAAATCTTTCCAGGTCTCTTATTTGCTCCCCCCCCACCCAATTATATTTTTTTTTTGTACTCAAGTCTACTTTAAACCACGCATTCATCTAATAGTTTAAGTTCTTGGAGCACTTGATAGCGGTTCTACAAGATTTTACACTAAATGTAATGAAGTTTGAATTTGGACGGTGTCTGCATCTTGTAACTTACCAAACATTTCCTCCGACAGTTCAATTAGGAACGGAGGAAATTAGAGCTCTATTGAAAGCTACTTATTCCAAATAAAATTAATAAGTCAACTTAAACGGGTAGAGAACTGCCGAGAAATGAAAGACTAGGGAGGAAATGCTGATATAGCTTCAGGAAATGGTCAATTTCGAGCAAGAGCTCGCATAAGGCCTACGGCTATTGCTACTGCTAGACTAATGTTGACCTCACCACATTAGGGTCTTCAAATGTCTGTGCCGTATAACACGGCCTTAAAATGGGTTTGAAACGACATATGCAATTCTCACTTTTTTCCTTTTCTTTTGGTTTCTTCTGTCCTTTTCCTTCGACAAACATGTATCTACTCCTTTACCAAAAAAAAAAAAACATGTATCTACTCTCACTTTTGTTCATATTTATTGATCTATTCTTGGTGAAACTGCAAATATATTGAGCGGCGAAATTGAAAGGAACCGTAGCTAAAGAGAACTCCGTCTGTCCTGATAAAGCTATGTGGATCTTTCTTTGGAAAATATCAAATGATTGACTGTGAGACTGGACAACAACCTAAGACGCCTTCCCAAAAGCACTGCCCGGAATCTGAAGAGGAGAAGCTAGATACTCCCGCGTATGCTTATGCATCGGCTGGGGGAAGTCTTATGCATCTCATGATTTGTATGAGAGCGGACATTGCTTTTGCAGTAAGTATGATTAGCAGATCCCAAGAAACCAGGGAAGAGCACACTGGATGGCTATTCAATGGCTTTTTAGATACTTGAAGCGAACTTAAAGTACCAGACTCATGTATCGAGGCAAGGATATGGATTGGTTATTCAGATTCTGATTATCAAGAGAATCAACCTCTGGTTATGTATATATGCAATGTGGTGGTGCAAAGTCTTGTAAGGAAACAAGAATCTGATGCACAATCCACTATGGAAGAATAAGAAGAGGCTCTCAATGATGCAGCGAAAGAAGCCGTGTATCTCAGAAAGTTTCTTTCTGAAATCCTGATTGTAAATTGCTTTCAAAAGACCAATTACTATATTTTGTGACAACAATTCGGCTATTACTATCACTAAGAGATAATTGATGCTACACTCATGCAAATCATACCGAAGCTCATAGTCACTGCATAAGAGACGTGATTAAGAAGAACGAGGTAAATGTAAACAGAGTTGCTTCAAAAGAAAACTTGACGGATTGCTCAGCAGTGCTTCGCTACCTACCGTACCTGGCGGAATACCTTTACCAAAGGATTGCCCTTTGGAATGTTTGAAACACTTGTGCATAACATGGGATTGTGTTAGGCCAAGTATGAAACTGTAAGAACTGTGTGGCCAAACAAAATCGATTTACTTATAAATCGATATATAAATAACGATAATAACCTTAATTTTGCGCTTACCAGTTTCAGTAGTATGTAAGATGCTCATATAGTCCTTGATTTGATCACATCTGAGGAGATACTGTGTTATTGCAAGTGTGTGTCTTAATTCTGATGCAGGTTAGAGTTATTCGGAGAAGGACTAACATTTTCATGTTGAATGGATCCAGCGCATTGATGGATCAGCGATTTCTAACAAATCAAATGTGAAAAAGACTCGGTCCAAGAAAGCGCAATGAAACCTAAGCACATGCTTTGAAGTATTGGAGCCAGCGAACAGTGAATCTAAAAGCTGCGGTTCTCGTAACAGCTCCAACAGCCTTTCATATGAAGGAACAAAACTTTAACGTGAACCTCATTTAAGGGCTACCCAGAAAAGGCATCCAATGCAGCTGCAGTCTCACCTGCATGTCGGTGGCAGCTTGCACGCTTTTAGGGCATGAAACCAAATTGCCACTATGCAACTTGGCCTTAGTTTCTCGATATCGTACAAGTTGAGTAGTGAGTAGTTAAACTTGTGTTTGAAAACGTAGATGGCACGTATAGTACCTAGATTTCGAGAGAGAGAGAGAGAGAGAGAGAGAGAGAGAGAGAGAGAGAGGAAGCATGGATGCAAAGGGCTCTTACTTATAACTCTCACCTGCAAGTCTTCCCACGAGAGAACAGTTGCTGTTTGGTGTGCGTCCGACGTCTGCGCGACGAGCAACAGAGCCTAATGCAGTGTGTGCTTTTCCTTCGTGATCGGTAGTCATGAGGAGTGTTGAAACTCCCGCCAGTTGTAGTTTTAGCATAATTTGGGATTTGGTTGGGCATTTCAAGATGAAAATCAAGAATCGGTATTTGAGCAGTTCCCTGTTCTGCCCCTCGTTTCGTTACTAAACAAGTATAATTTATAATACCTGTGGCTGTAGTCATTTTGAAGTTACTTCCACTAAAACGAATATATGTAGTCCTTATGTTACCAACGAGGGTAACAAAAGTTTCTTTATATTTTATCTGATTAATAACACGAAAAATCCCAAATTGGTACACCTATGATAAATTGACCAAAAACTAATCTTTTGAACATAAAAAACTCCAAACTGGTACACCAGTAATAAATTTATCATAAACTAATTTTTTTACTACAAAAAACCCCAAGTACATTTGCAACAAATTTATCCTCCGTTAAATTGGATTAATATCATGAAAAAACACAAAATAGTACACATGTGACAAACGGAGGGTAAAACTCCAAACCAATACACTAATCAACTGTCACGTGTCATCAAACTTAGAAATACGATGGTAAAACTTAACGAAAACTAATGAAGGGTAAAATTATTACAGGTGTACCAGTTTGGAGTTTTTCGTGGTCAAAAAATTAGTTTGGAAGTAAAATTGTGACAAGCGTACCAGTTTGAGATTTTTCGTGATATTAATCATATTTTTTCTAAGTATTAAGAACTACCTCACTGCTTAACATAGATATTGTTCCAATTGAGGAAACACGCATAAGTAATCTGTTATATGTAGTATGTATCATCTTGTTGATGGATATCTAAAAAGATTTCAACTAATATTTATGTGCCTGCAAGAATGAAATATCTCCTGTTGACCGAGAAAATGGAATTTAACTTATGATGATTGTTGCTTTAAGAATCAACTTCAACTGTTTACAATCATGCAAGTTAAATATAAACATAAATCGTATTAACAATGTCCACCAACTCGTGCATCCGCACAGGCGATCCAGTACTTAAGTATGTGTAATTTTGTTCAGTTAGTTCTCAGTATTTTTTATATGTTACATAGCAACCTTATTTGGGAAATATCTAGAAGTGTATTTCACTAAAACCCCTTAAGGCTAAAGGGTTTTGCACTTTCCTAAATGTTTTTCCATTAACCGAACGGAACGCACCCAACAAGAATGTCTGATATCTCATTTGGGCTGCCCATAGCAAAAACCCATCAAACCAGGAATGTCTGATTTGGGCCCTTTGAATTGGCTGATGGGTGTTAGACGTTTATGGTCCCTTAATCCCGAGACTAATCATGATTCAAACCAAGAGGTTGGATGGGAAACGGCTAGAAATTCACGAAAATAGCCGGTTCAAGGGAAAAACAAGATAAACAAACCTTGGAGTCGGAACAACAATACATGCGTCACACTTCCATCCGAGTAAGATAAAGAGTTATGACTATCGAAGCGACACAACACGCGAATTCTTATTTCGAGATCATCTGTTTGTCTTATACATGTTCGTGATATTCAGCCTTTTACAACTGCTACCGTGCCACTTGAATGACCAAAATGATTCTAAAAGCAACATTCATATGGGAAAAAATGTCAAACATAGCTGTATTGAAAAGGTGAATAGAACTGTTCACCATCCAAGGCGGCCACGAGAAACCCAGCGCCGGATTCCCTAATCTGTTTTGTTTTTCTGGAGGAGGCGAAGCCGCATTCCATCGTCGAAACCCAGAATCAAAGCAGGTCTCATCCCCCGGGTTTACGGTTCAATCGAGTAATCATAATACCACGAAGTCAATAATGCACTAGCACAAGAACGCACGAATTGCGTTTCACGAGGACTGTGAAATTGTTTGACCATACATGTTTCTAGATCTCCCCGTTCTCTCTGCGAAGTAATAATTATATTCCATCTTATGGTTAGAAATGGACAAATTCTGCTAACGGGGATGAATGAAATGAATCCATGGGGCACTAATCTTTCAGCGGCAAATCTGAACGCATCTTATATGATGTCATGTCATTTAGCAAAAAAAAATTAGTAAAAACCTTATTACCCTCGACATTTGCTCTATGTATACTATGATTTTCAAATGGTTCGTGGTTCCTATAGATTGCTTGGTCCTTGTTCTCCGTCAAATTCGAAATAACCCACTTGATCTTCCAATTTGATCAGCGTAGTGTTCTCTCTTCGTTCAAACATTGACATGATCCGAGTCTTAGAGAGTTTCCAAAACTGGGCTAAAAGTCTCTCAAAAGTCGACGTCATAAGAAGAACTTTGCATTCGAGAAAGTTATAATCAACGATCTTCCCATGATCCATATGACCTTCAAATCAAATCCAGAGACAAATCTGACATTCTGGCCGTCATTGTAAACCTACACCGTCATGCTTAATTTCGATTCCCGTGATCAACGTTGATAGATTTATCTTAGAATGTGAAAACTATTAGGATTAGTCAGCCATAACACGTTCCACGTCTCACCATATTATACAACAAAAATTATAGTACATTTGAATTAAGTATTCAGCTCAAGACAAATATACCTTGGAATGCGGTATTTCACATACATTCCCTCAAGAAGTTTTCAAAGTTGGCTTCCTTATTGACCAAAGACCCTCAACACCTTCTATAAGATAAAAACTATAAAGATACCCTGATTGTCTCCCCAAATTAGAGCTCATTCATTTCGTTCAATAGACAATTTTTGGCCATTATTCTTATCATTGCCATCCATCAATGGGAAACGCCCAAGGAGGAGCTACAACAGCCAAAATTATGAAAGTAACCGGCGAAATGATGAAGCTGAGCATGCCAGTGCGGGCCGGAGATGTCATCAAGGACTACCCGGGTCGCGTGTTGCTAGAGTCGGAGTCAGTGAATAGTCTAGGGATGAAATCGAGACCGCTACAACCGCACCGAGAATTGGAGCATGAGCAGTTGTATTTCCTAGTGGAATTACCCAAAGAGGTTGTAAACGGTGATAAACCTAGCAGACGTTTCCAGCCTGGAAACGGGCCGAGCGCAAGTGATCGGCTCAATGGCTTAATGCTAGCTTGGCGACCGGTGTCCGGTCTTTCTACTATGAGTAGGGCTGCCATTTTGTCGAAAGAAGGAAATGGGCATGGTGGCATGAGGTTGAAGATGAGACTTCCGAAAGCTGAAGTGGAAAAGTTGATCAAAGAAAGCAAAGACGAGGCTGAGGTTGCCAACAAGATAATGGAGCTTTATGTTGCATTAGTGAATGCTAATGATGCTAATGACACTAATGAAGGATTAGTTGCACGAAGAGCAATTGCCATGGAAGGGTCGAAGCATGTCATGAAGACTCGTGAGGTATTTCTGGATATCCTAAGACAATTGTCTTCATTTCATGCCATCATGCGTCTGTGTCCAAAGGATCATAACAACATATTTTTCCTCAAAAAGCCTTTCCGCTTTAAAAGTTCTTAATTTGTCTAAGCTTAATTTAGCACATCAAGGTAGTTTCACAACATATGACTGGACCTTGACCCTTGCTCAAGTTCTTGCACCTCATACTGGAAAATAAATAACGGAAATTCTTGTTTATGCGCACGTATCTTATATCTTTAGCACCAACGTTGGTACTTACGATTTTCTATAATTGCAGAAACGGGTAAGGTTCCTACCGGTCGTTGAAGATAAGCAAGCTACCATGGCTTCTTAAGAGCCATAGAGCAGGAATGGTGAACTACTGGAGGACCTGAAGTCTACTCACTGCTCTATAAATTTTAGAGTACATTCATGACAAAGGACTGAGAAAATTAGTGTACTAATCTTGCGCGGGTCGAAATCTTGTCCTTATATATGATGTGAGAAATCACGGACATGGTTATTCTAATAAGCCAATTTGCAAATTTGCTGTGTTATTTACTTGAGCTTTATGCTGTGTTTAACTTCTCTCAAGAACACAAAAGTATGACAACTCGAGAGACCTAATTCAACCATATTATCGAGTTGTGAGATAAAAAAATCTATATTGGATCTCAAAGGATGAACTTAAGAGACCTAATGTACTTGCACCGTTAGATTCACAAATCAAACTACGTGTTCCAACAGATACGGTTCTGCCTGCCTGAGTTAATATCGACTCTTGTTTACCTTATGGATGAATAGGGTATGCCAATAGTTCGCAATGTAATTCATGCGCATATCTAAATATTACAAACCATGCCTAAAAGTAATTTGTATATGTATGGCAAATGACATGTACTTCATGACTTTGTGAGCTTACATCTTGATTAAAACACAGAATGCACTTCAACATGATCGTTTGACATTGAGAAAGAAACTCAGTGTGGGGTGTTTACATTTAGGAAAAAAACCACCAAAACTCTAAACTACACTCACCATGATCGTGACAAATTTACCTTATTTTTTGTTACACCAAAAATTTCAAATTTGTACCCATATGACACATTTACCTTCCATCAAGCAATCGTTAATAAGCACCATAAAAAAATCAGCCTATATGAACGACGGAAGGAAAACAGATCTTAACTGAATTAAAACAAAATCATTTATGACAAAACCTTAATTCTTTTGAAATCTCAACCCGTAGATTCGGTATTGTATTCAATGTGATACTTATTCAGAGCCGCCACTTTCATGTAAGTGGGTGTGTTTATTTAAGTGAAAAAAAAATTCGCGAATTAGTTTTCTAAACTTTCACGCGATTGGTTTGCTATAGTCAACGAAAAACCATTACGGTCAAATAAAATATGCATGCTTAAATTAGGAAAAAGGATTTCCCTAACCCGAAGGATGAAATATTTTCTTGCAAAATGATTTTCTGGAAAGTATTTTCTTTTTATAATGAAATTTTCCTCGAAACAAACACATAATTTTGTTAGAATTTAAATCATATATCATCAAAGTCAGGATCAACCGTTTGATTTACCAATAGTATCATATTATTTGAGTTTCTTCTCCTAAATTTGATTTTCAATGGCACATTGATGGATTAATTTTGAAAAAAAAATTAAAATACACTTCTAGGCTTAAAAGATAAATTGAAATAAAAAAACTCATTAATTTAAAAGTAATATACTAAAAAAAGGAAAGAAAAAAAAATAAATTTAAGCTAATGTAATAAAAATGCCAATTGTCGAAAGTCTCAATATTTAGCTCTTGGTCTTCTAATTGAAGAACATCGTTGATGAAAACGTGACCACAACCACTAGACTACTAATGCCTCATCCATTGTTATATATATATATATATATATAGAGGATACACTCTCTTCTTTGAGAAAACATAGAAGACAGAGAAACCTCTCGATCTCTCTCATCTCTTCTGAAATCAGAGAATCCTCTCAATCTCTCTCAAATCTCCTTCCAATCTGACACACTAATGCTACTTCTTGAATATCTTCACCTACTTATCTCCATACCCAGATCTCCTTCCATATCTCATACACTGATCATACCTCTTGAATATCTTCACTCCTCTTCTTGAAATCCCAAATCTAGTAAGTTTCATATCCACATATCCTTATCATCCTGAAGTTCTATCTGAGTTATATTGAGATTGCGTATTTCTACCTTTTGTTGGGAAACTTCATATTGAACATCAAATAGGGTAGTCTGTCTAGCTTGTTTCTTTTTTCCCCTATTTAAGATTTCAGTAAGATTATAAGGTTTATCAAACTGAAAAGGAAAATTCGAAGATTGAAACCTATGTAAAATTTTCTCTTTTTCTTCGGGTTCAGTTATTTGGTCTATTGTATGTAAAATGGTTTTTTCTTCGTTTGTCAAAACATTTATTTCGAAATTTTCTTTTTTGGAAGATTCTAACTCTGGGTCAGAAGTTTCTATTTCATTGATCCGTAAGCCATTTTCTTCCTCATCTATTGAAAATTCTGAAGATGTTTCTTCTTCGGATTCTAACATAATGTTATTTAACTGACTTAGGATTTCTTCATCTATATTTAATCCATTGATTTTCTTATTTAATCTACAATATTTTCTAGTATGTCCTTTTTTCCTGCAATTGTAGCAAACAAAATCCCTTTTCTTTGCTATGTCTTGCTTAGGACTTTCTTTTTCATGAAAATTATTTTTTGGCTCAATAAACTTCGTATATTTTTTCTTGGTTTTGTCATCTGGCTTGGGAGGACATTTGCCGGAACATTTCGGTTTTGAAGGTTTTGTATAAGAAGGATCATATTGGGCACAAAAATCTCCTAATCCCACATGGGTCCCTATCTGTTTCTGTAATTTGATATTATTGCAAAGTTGGGTCCCTATCTTATAAACATAGGAAACAAGCTCTCCGTATGATAGTATTTCATATGGAATTTGTTCTCCATATTGTTCTCTTATCTTTTCTCTAACTTGTTTACCTATTAAAATGGGTAAACCGGCTAAGAATTTTTCTTTCCATGCTTCAATAAAACAACTGAGTCTTTAAACCACCGTTAGCAGATAAATTTAGGATTCAATACAAATTACCAAAAGCCCTGGTAACAAAAGATAGCATTTCTTTAAAAACATCTTTTCTCCTAGTATTAAAAAGGAGAGGCTGGGATTTCTCTATCTCTATGAGATATCTTTATTTTCCTAAGTGGAGGATGATTAAATTCTATAACTTGGCCATCGTCTAATTTCCATTATATTGCTTATCGAAAACAAATATTTCTTTTGTATTTAGAAAAGGTCTTCAAACCATTCGAAGAAGAATATATGACTTCCAAGCTGGTGCATGAATTCATAATATTTTTGCTTGATTTGTTTGGTTTGGGTATTGAAATTTTCAAAAAACCATTTTCTAATTTCAGTATTCTCTATGGAATTGAAGTAGTTATTTAAAAAGACTCTATCTGGCTCAAATTCTTTTTCAAGTATATTGAGTTTAGGATCATCATCTTCCATTTGGGAAGGGTAGGTTCAGGTGACCCAGGTTCCTGCCTTTCCTGTTGATAAATGAGTCTCGATTTTCCTAACCTAGTATCAATACCACTAAGGTTAGTGAGTGGAGGAGCACTAGGGTTTGGACGCCCAATATCAAAATTATCGATACTGCCTTGGCTGCTTACTGGTAATGTAACGACAGGAGGTAGGTTTGGGTGAAGATCTACCAACCTTCTTGATGAAGAGGTATGAAATGAGGGATGGAATGTAAGATCAAAAGACCTTCTGGCAAATTGTATTGATCAATTCAAATCGGCATTAGCATAAATATTACAAACAATTCAGAATCGTAAAGAAAACGAAATTGCAATAACAAAGTTGGAATCGATACAAATAAATACCGAGGCCTGTGTTTGACACAGTTTCCTTAAAACAGATTCGTTCCCTTCAGCACGCGTCTGAGGTTTCGTGAAAATCTGTCTCCCAGGATACAACAGTAGACGACTAAGAAGTAATCAGAACTTCAAAGCCTCCGGCGAACTTGAACAAATTGCGGAAATGAACACTATCGAAAACAATGCAAATGCAGAGAACGTTAAACAGAGGAAGAACGATTTCGATAAAAATAGAACAGAGGGGAGAGCTGTTCGGGAATAATAACGGCCGATTAAATCTGCCATTACAAAATCAATTCCCTAACAACTTGCCGTTATAAAATTAACTCCGTAACGACACAATTTAACACACCATTAATCATACGTTACAAATCTGTAACAGTTTGAGTTGAAAAAAAAAATTAAATCAGAAGGCTAGGGCTCGTAGCGAGGCCCACTTTTCGGTCCCGCAATCGTGTACACGGGACGTGCGCTCGCGCCCAAGTTCCAGCTCGTCGGGCGTCGGATTTGCACCCCCCCTGCGCCTGCGCGTGAGGCATAGTATTTGTGCTATGATAGTTACCACTTCAAATGAGTGTAACTGTATATAAAGCACTCCATAGCCTTCTTTCTTTTCCAATGTGGGACTAGTGCTTTTCACTTCCCACTTCCAACTCAAGGGTGTTCTTTGAGCATCAATTTCTCATTCATTCACCCATCAATTTATCCTATATTTCCAACAAATTGTGCAGTCACTTTTCCCTCAAGGTGTTGTATGATATTAGTAGAATCAGTATTTTGAACAACCTGTTGAGCGACTTGGTTTTTGATTTCCCATTGTTCAGGGAGAACTACCTGATTCCAACTAATTGATTTGGAAACTATCGTATTTGATTTTGAGATATCTATTTGTAAAAGGAGTGTTTCTCCTTTTGGGCTACATTTGAAGGCTTTGCTACCAAAGGCTGAAAGCATAGCTTTATAATGAACCTTGTATATAAGGGCTAATGGTATTGAACCTTCTGCTATATGGTAATTGTGAGTTTTTATCTGGAGGACTAAGGATTTAAGAGTATTTTTGTCTTTAAGAGATATTGAAAAGTTGGGGTAACAATCAAAATGAATTGGGCCATCGCAAAGACTTGTCTCTACTGTCCTTAGAATGGAGTCTTCATAGTTTAGGAGTCATGAATCTCTTAAAACTAAAAGTATAGAAGTATTTAAGGGTCTGTTTAGTAACGTTTCTGTTTCTTTATTTTTCTGTTCTTTTGTTTCCCGGAACAGAAAAAGAACAGAAATCCGTTTAGTTAAAAAAATCTATTTTTTATTTCTGGAACAAAAAAGTGTTCCAGAAATAGATTTGAAACAGAAACAAGAAGCAAAAAAAATCTGCTTCTTATTTCTAGAACAAGAAAAAAGAAACGATTTTTTTCTAGAATTCTCCAAAAATAAGAAACAATCCATCGATCGCAACCCGCCCACCACCGCCTCTCGCCGTCCTTCGCCGCCACCTATCGCCCACCTTCCGCCGCCGCCACCGCCGCCCTCCGGCCAACGCTCGCCGGCCGCCTCCCGCCCGTCGGCCAATGCTCGCCGGTCGCCTCCCGCCCGTCGGCCAACACTCGCCGGCCGCCTCCCGCCCGCTGGCCGCCTCTTGTCATCAACCATTGTTCTCCGCCGCTCGACGCTTGTCGCCACCAGCCACCGGTCGCCGTCCTCCACCGCTGGCCGCCGTGCTCCATCACCCGACGCCGGCCACCACCCGGCGCTGGCCGCCTCCCCTCCCCAACCACCTGACGCTGGCGATCACCCACCACCGGTCGCCGTCCTCCGCCGCCGCCGGCCACCCACCACCGGCCGCCATCCTCCGCCGCCGGCCATTGTGCTCCATCGCTCGACGCCGGCCACCACCCGGCGCTGGCTGCCCTCGGCCGCCGGCCACCTCTTGCCTCTGGCCACCCGACGCCGGTGGTCACCCACCATCGACCGCCATCCTTTGCCACCGGCCGCCATGCTCCATCGACCGACGATGGCCACCCTCCACCGCCAGCCACCTCCCGCCGCCGCCTCCCGCTGCCGTCACCGCCGCCTGACGCCACCGTGCTTCGCTGCTGACCGCCGTGCTCCACTGCCTCCCACCGTCGACCGCCATCCTCTGCTACCGCCAACCACCGTCCTCCGCCCCCCACCAATAACCGCCGTCCTCCGCCGGTAGTCCAGAAGGGAGAAACTTGTCCATGGAATAGAAATAGATCATTCGCGCCCTAAACGCGTTTCTATTCTTTTTTCTATTCCAGGAATAGAAATTTTGTGCAGTTACTAAACGCTATTTTTTACTCAGAAATTGTTCCAAGAAATAGAAATAGAAAAAACTATTTCTGATCAAAAATTGTTTCTGGGAACAGAAACGTTGCTATGCAGACCCTAAACCTTCTTTGATAAGAGGTTTAATTCCTACTTGCACTAGGCCTATGTATTTATAATTATACTTTTGTCTATGTTTTTTCAATGATTCTGGATTTAAGAGCCGGAGAGATGTATAGGAGGTAGTGAGGAGTACATCTCTTTCTTCTGTAGAGATTATATAATATGATTTTTCTAAATATTTATATTTTGACTCTTTGTATATCTGGTCATATTTTACTTTAGGAATATTCCAATTTTCTATAAATTTATTAAAATCTTCTATGGTTATTTCTTCTCTATTTATAGGTCCTTCGACCTAAGACATCTCAGATATAGAACTGTTAGAAGACGAAGTAGTTCTTCTTAGTAAGTTCATCTTTTACAAAAATTATTTTTATCCAATCATTGATTTCCCAAACGCCTTAGTGCTCATAAATGGACTCACTACCCTTCTGGGCTTTACTGCCAGGACCACGCAGGGATTAATCTCCAGGATCTTCGTGATCGGCTAAGTTGATGCCATAACAATTGTCCTTGTTAGTGTTCCCGCTGTGATGGGAATGAGAGGAACACTGAGACTCTTCATATTCAGCAAGAGTTTGTTTCAAAGCTTGGTAGAAATCTTCTTCTGTCTGCGCAGAAGCCAATTTTGAAATTGTAAAGGACTTGTTATGCAAAAATGGAGTGGCTTTTGAAGTAGATCTCTTATTAAGCCACTTTATCACTGTTTATTCAGAGATTTTTTCCCAGAATTTGAAACCATCCCACCATTTGGTTTTGTATTTTCTAATCAAGATTAAAATGTTGGGATCATATGTGGATTTTGTATATCCAAATTACCAGGCAGTGACCTAGGAGACTCTAAAATTTATGAAATAAATCATAAGAGGAGGGAATGCCTCTTCAACGGGTAATGGTTTGTATTTTCTCAAAAACATCTTGTAACCAGGTTCGGCTGCAGTATGTAAGATTTCTAGAAGGGGGCCAAAACCTTCCCACCATCTATTGAACCAGTATGGAATTTGGTGAATGTCAAAGTTTTCTTCAAAATAAAAAAGTCCAGGTATGCCTAAAATTTATATCTTGTCTGAAAAAAAAAAATTCCACTAGGCTTGTTGGTAGTCAAAATAGGTGTAGCTGGGTCTGTATGGAATAGGCTGAGTAATTCTGATATTGAATTTGACTAGAGTTATGGGGTTGGGACTCCACTCAAAAGGATGGATAATCCTTACTATTTTTGCAATGGAATAATTGACGATATCAGTATTTTTATCTTGAAAATGCTTGAATTCTATTGAACCTGTTTCTTCCAAAATTTTCTCGTAATATTCAACTAGTTTGTAACGATCATGGGGAGTATAAAGCCATTTTTCTCCAAACATATTTTTTGCGAATATATTGGGATCTTTATGCCAAAATCCTTTTTCAACAATATATATTTTTTCGAAAAAGGTTTTTTTGCTTAAATTTTGATTTGGTTACTTGAAAATTAGGAGGGGTTGCCGATGGCCTAATAACCACCTCGCTGGAAATTCTTTTCACATATATCTAAATTCCAAGGAGATTTATTGAATCAAACTTTTTTTTTATTAAGAATTGATTATAAACGTGCTAAAGATATTTTACAAAAAGATGTTTTGAATATAGCATCAAAACAGATTTTTGCCACATGGCAAGTCATACTTTCTACTTTCGATTTTGATATTGAATTTATAAATGGAAGTTCAAATTCATTACCAGATTTTCTCACACGAGAATTTTTACAAGGGACACATAACCATGCCTCCCAAAAAAGATAAAGGCAAAGCAAAAGTCAACCCTTCTATAGAACAGATACAAGGAAAACTTACTCCTATCAAGAGTTGGCTCCAAGCAGCCAATCCCTGAAACATTTTTATGTTCCGAATCTTGTTCATGATATGAAAATACAAAGGTTTTTATTTTCTGTAATTTTCACTTGTACATTTAATATTTCCACTTGCAATCTTTCAATATTGTTTAAATGTCAGTACTTATCATGATTTTTTCTTATTCATGTGGTTGGTCTACTCCTTATGTAATTTTTATGTAATTTTTTGCCTTTATTATATATCCTTACTTCTTCTTACCGTTTTATCCTTTTCTCTTAATGCTCGCTATTTTATTATTTTTATATTATTTCTGATTGTGGAATATTTTACTTTCATTTTAGAACTTTACATTGAACTTATAGATTTAACTGACAATATAATACATTGTTTAGAGTTATTTCATAATAATATGTTTAATCTTAAAAGAAGACATTTAGGATAAATACAAGTTTATAAAACAAGTCCATTGTTTATCTCTTCTTTCTATAGTATCTTCCGATCAAATAAATATTCCTCTAATGCTATCTGTGAATGGAATATAGATGATATCTCAGAACAAAGTTTGATAAATGTTTTAAATCAAATGGTAATGCTTGCTACTATGTACAAGACATCACCAGACACCACAAACCAAAAAACGACATGCCTTTAATTGCAGGATTTTTCGAACAATTAAAAGGACGGTGGGATAATTATGTTTATGATGATCAAAGTGATAATATCCTAAATGCTAATAAGGTTGATGATAATGGTTAAACTATATTTGATGATTATGGCCAACCTATCCAATATGCTGTTAGTACTCTTATATATTCCATATCCCACCATTTCATAGGAGACCCTTCAGTCATTCGTGACCAAAAAAATCAAGATCTTTTATCCAATATGAAATGTAGATCTTTAAGAGAATTTAGAGAATATAAAGATGTATTCCTTCTTGTTATTGTGAGTTAGGGTGGGCTGGACAGCCAATTGATGCTCGACACGTGACATTCTATGATGGCTGTCGTGACTGACCTCTATTTTTCTCAACATACAAAAAAGGGGGTTTCGCCTGGTACGCGCTAAGTCTAGGTTCAGGACTTAACTCGAGCTCTCCCAAGTCCATATCATATCACAACTTAGGGTTTAGGTTTTTAACCTGCAAGTGGTTTATATCAAAGAGTCGCCACTAATCGATTTGGGGTGGGTCGATTAGAAATCCAAATAAGGTGATGGGAGAATCACCATATTCCTACGAATCAGAGATTAAATGAGTTCGGGGACTTAGTTACACTAGTTGGATAATTAATTCTCTTTAAGTATCTTTTTACCCTGTTCATTTCTAAAAATATTTGTCAGGCAATTTGAATTGATTTTAGGACCTTTCTCCTAACATGTGAGGTGTCACGCCCCAAACCCTACGGACCGCAACATCCCGCTATGGTCGTTATGATGCGACGACCCAAGACTCGTCGCCGACCCTTTTCTTTTTATCTTTAAATTACGCATGCGGAAACGATCACAACAATCCCTAGACAACAACAAATAGGGATAGCCAGGAAAACAATTCACAACAGTCAAACAACACTATTTTTAATTTTCGCTTGATTAACCCCTAGGAACATACTTACAAGCCCACTTGGGGCACTACCACAAAAAGCCAGCAAAAAGAACTCAGGCTAGGGTTAATCTACTCCACCAATAGGTCGAACTCCAAAAACCGGCTTCCAAACGCCCTGAACCAAACTAGGCGCGTCAACACGCTAAGAGCCTGAAAAAGGGGTTAACAACAACAAATGAGACGAAAATCTCAATAAGTTAACGGCCTAAGCCCCGCTTAGGAGGCCAACTCGCACGGGGGTCCCTAATCAGGCAACACAACATCAACAGCGCATTATTAAACAACCACAGGTATCCTTACCTCGCCTTGGTACACACGTTGATGAAATGCATATGTCACATACTCGAAGTATTTAAAGAGATTTTCCATGCATTAATGCATCACAGTCGCGCGTGTCTCGATTATAAGGCAAAACCCACTTGAGCACGTCCCATACCATGCCTAGCAGTTTTTACCCTATAATCAAGCACTATGCATCACACGTATTCCAATTATTACGGCCCCTCGGGGCCACCACACATCGAGCGATACGCAGCAAGATGGCAGTTTTCCGGTAAAAACCGGGCTCCGTCCCGCCCCGTCGGGCACGGCTACGTCAAACGATACACAGGATGACGGCATTCCAATACGGCAACATCAAACGATACACAGTAAGATGGTGTCCCGTAAGGAGCATCAAGTCCGGCCTCGAGCAGCGACAAGGCATCCGGGGTATCGGCACTCTAGATAATCCCCAGGCATCTGATAAATCGGGCATCGTCAAGCGATACACAGCAAGACGGCTCCAACGTGTGACCACACGAGCACACAAGCATTCCGGCCAATTATTATCTTCTCAATTAGCCCATGCGTCCGTGAATAGTACTCACATTAATGCCATACAATAATATCACATGATCACAAATGCAACAGTCAATCAATTTCGCAAGCTTTGATAACGACATAAGTATTAACCGCAAAACACCACTATCCATTTCTGGCATAACAATAAAAATAATTTAATGCCAATAATCTCGTAAACTTTTTTGAAAACTTCCGATCAAAATAATTTGTCGTAAAAATAATTTTATACGACAAATCACGGCGCAAACGCCAACATTCAAACTAGAAATCATAATTTGAAATTATAAATTTTCCGAAATAATAATAAATAAATTCAGAATTTAATTATTTAATAATATCCGAAAATAATTTCTTTTCAAAGAATTCAAAATATTTTCTCGAATCAAAATCATTCGAATAATTTTCTAAAACGCCATCTTATACGGCAAAAACCAACATTGGCATCACAATTAACGTTAGAAAAATTTTCCGAAAATAATACTATTTAATTTTCGTAAATTAATTATTTAATAATAAAATAATAATATTTAATTCTGAGTTAATTTATTAACTAATAAAATAATATTTAAATTCCGAAAATAATAACATTTCATATAATAATCAATAACAATAAACTAATCAATAACTTATATCCTAAACACAATTAATTAACCACTAACCCACAATTAACCCGAACTAAACTTAAATTAAACTATCATAAGCAAGTTTAACACCCTAAACACGGAATTAGGGGTTAACTTACTCGGCTAACGACGATGACGACACGAGGACGACGGCGGCGACGAGGGCGGTTCGCGGTGTCCTCGGAATGCTCCGGTGAGCGGCAAATGGGCGTGGCGAGGGGAGATAGCTACTGTGGTGGCTGATCGGGGCTGCTCGGGGCTGGTTAAAGGGCTGAACGGCGGCTGATGGTGGTGGTTTGGGGTGCCGGACAGCGGCGGCAAGCGACGGAGGCGAACGGTGGCCGAACCGGTGAGAGGTGCTTCTCGCGCGCGGCTTGGGCGAACCGGCGACGGGAGGTTCCAAGCGGCCAGGGGCGGTGCCGCACGGCCAGGGGGAGAGCTGGGACGGGGATGGTTCACGGCGGGGAGGAGCGGCGCTCGGCGGTGGCTGGGCTGGTCCCGACGAGGGGTGGTCGGCGTCGGGCGGCAACAAGCAGAAACCAGAAGCAGTCGGCGTCGAGGGAGGAAAAGGAAGGAGGAAGAAGAAGAGAAAAAAAAGAAAAGAAAAAGAAAAAGGGAAGAGGAGAGAGGGAGAGTTAGTGGGGTTGGTGAGGGGAGTCAGACACGCAAAAGGCAGGGGGAGACCGGCGGGAAAATGGGACGAGAGAGAGAGAGCGAGAGGGAGAGAGAGAGAAAAAGGGAAAATGGTCAAATCACAATAATCGCGATCCAATAACCACAATTCAAATCTAAAAACGATCTAACGGTCCCCGAAAAATTCTAACTAATAATATGGGAAAAGGGCCAAAAGATATTAAAAAAAAACATTGCAAGGAAGGTCTACTAGTCCAAGTTCGCACCCGATCAAAATTTTACTTTTCACTTATCCCGGGCAACATCGAGGTTGGCCACAATAATATCGACACCGTCCAACTAAATTCGTCCCGAAATCCCAAGAAATTCGACACCAAAGTTTGGACTCTAAATAACGGTCAAATTCGATCGAGTGCAATTCTAGCGAAATCTCAATTTTAAAAACAATAACCGGGAGTGATCAGTTTCCAGGCGAGATTTTACTATAAGCACACTGATGAATTACACGTTTTATAAATCCCAAAAATGGGCCGAAATTCGGAATGTCACATAAGGTGATCAAACGAGTGCATAATCATAAACAATTAGCAGTCAAAATAGATATACAACCTAACGTTCTAGCCCTAACTAAGGCGACCGACATTCAAAACGAAACAATTCATGCAATTATAGTCTAATTAAAAACATGCATAATGATAATAATAAAACAGTAGTAAAAAAACATGCAAAGTACTACCATATAACCCTATAGATTTATCTAATTTAAACATGACAATTTATGCAATTATAATTTAATTAAAAACAACATGTATAATAATAATACTACAACAACAAAACAAAACATTTAGATATATCACATAATTAAGAAAAATATTAGACAATACTATATCTAAATTATATCCTAATTTTAAAAGGAAATAAATAAAAAATTTTAAAATTTTTTTAAAAATAATAATATAATATTCGCCGGGTTGGGTCAGCGGATCCGGGTCAGTTCAGATCCGACCCGAGTCAACGGATCCGACCCAGGGCGTTGACCTGGGTCGGGTCAGTTGATCCGGGTCAGGTTGAGACTGACCCAAGTCAACGGATCTGACCCAGGGCATTGACCCGAGTCGGATCGGTTGATCCGGGTCAGGTCAATCCCACGTGCACAAACACGCAGAGGGCGTCGGCGAAGCCAAAATAGGCCTTTTGCCAACCAACCCAGATCGGCGTCGACCTAAATCCGGCCCCTGGGGATCGCCACCAAGCTTCGCCACCCACCTAGGTCGCCGTCCGATCGCCTGCTCGCCGACCGGCGACCAAATCAAAACTGGCCTCATTGAGGCATTTTGTTGAACACTTGGCGTGCGCAACCAAAACGGACATTTTTTGACCTACCTCGAGGATTCAATGTACTCCAGTGATCTGACTTACCTTCGACGACGGCGTACAAATGGTGGGGGATGATGGTATGGGCCGGGATTTGCGCGAAACGGCCGACGTGAATCCCGGCCAAACCGAACATCAAAAACAGGGCAAAACAGGGGCTTCGGGATCGGGGGGAGGTTCGCTGATCAAGGCTATTTCGGGGTGACTTTCCAGCTGCTCCGCGGACCACGATGAAGCTTTTAGCGTCCCCTGGTGACCTATAAACACTCTGGGCTCACTCTAATCTCTCTCAATCTCTCCCTCTCTCTTCGGTGCTCTGTTTTTTTTTTTGTTTGCCCGAGAAAGACCAACCGGTCGGGAACGTCGGCTCGTGGATCACCGGTGGCTCTGGCTCGCCGGGGAGGACTCCTATGGCTGTGCTCTTCTACCTGTAAGCCAAAAATCGGAAAATTCACACCCAATCTCTCCTTCTCTCTCAGTTTTTCTCTCTCTCTCTCTGTTTTTTTTTTGCTTTATCTCTATTTTCTCTCTAAAAATGACCAACTGGCCTCTCTCTCTCTCTCTCTCCGGCTTATACAGCCGATGACGACGCGTCCTCTCTGCTCCGTTACGTCTGCTGACGACGGCCTGCACCGGCCTATTCTGTCCCGTGACTTTCGTGGCCATTTAGGCCAGTGCAGGGTGGTCGGTTCAGTGTCAAAGAAGAAGAGAGGAAGAAGGAAGGAGAGGGGGCCGGGTTTTCGGGGAGGATGGGACTGGCCATTAATGCCAGTCCCATCAGCGTGCTCCTTTGGCCATCCTCTGGCTAATGGGGACGGTGCGGAGGCGCTCCACTGTTCGTGGAGTCGACGGCCAGAACAGAGGTGAACAGGGGAGAGGCCGGCGAGGGGGAAGGAGAAAGAAGAAACTGGGCCGGGCCGGGCCTAGCTCAGGCGGAAGAAAAAGAAAGGGGTGGGCTGGGCCCGCGCGAGAGAAAAAAGAAAAAGAGAGGGCCAGGTCGACCCGGCCCTGACCCGGTCCATTTCGAAACTTTTTGGTTTTTTTGTTTTAATTTAATTAATTTTTTAAAAATGCTCTAATAGACCCTATTAATATAAATGTACCTAATATTTATATGCAATGTAATTAAATAGAAATATATTTTTTTAGCAATTAAAAAATTAATTTCTAAATTTTGTGCAATTAATTTTAGGCAAATTAAAATAGGTGTCAACAATAGCTACTTTTTAAAAAAGGATAAGTATACTGGAAGTCCTAAAACTTATCACACAAGTACAATTAAGTTTTAAAACTTGTCATAAAAGTACAATTAAGACCTAAAATTTTCAAAATATGCAATCAAGTCTTAGAACTTGTCAAGTTGGTGCAATCAAATCATTCCATTAACTCTGTCCAATTTGATAACAACAAATGCTAATAAATTTTAAGACTTAATTGCACTAACTTAATAAGTTTTAGGACTCGATTGCACCAACTTGACAAGTTTTAGGACTCTATTTTTAAAAGTTTTATGACAAGTTTTAGGATTTGATTACACTTTTTGAAAGTTTTAAGACTCATTTGTATTTTCGTGACAAATTTTGGGACTTTTAATGCACTTATTTCTTTTAAAATTGTGAAACGAGGGATGTTAATATAAACGACAGGGCTAAGAGGGCAATAGAAATCCAAACACAAAATTGCTATAGTACTACTTAAGTTTTCTGAGACCGATATATGTAAACAAATTATCCATGTAAAAGAAACATGGGATGGCACAAAGGGAAATTGTTATAAATGATGTCGTCTCTAAAATTTTAATTTATTCAATGACTACCCTAAACTATTGGTATATATTTAATTTAATCCCTAAATTATATGAAAATATATAATGTTGTCTTTCCATGAATTTAAGTTAATAAAATCTAATGATGTGACTTCTAATATATTAGGTTTAAATGGTGTATAACAAAATAAGGAGTTACACGTAGATTATCCAAGTAAGATATTCATCCCAAATTTGGGTATATAATTCATGTAATCAAATAACAATGAAAAGATGGACAGTTGACTCATCATTATTAGTACTCCAACTCAGCATTTAATTATATATGTAATCAAACGGGAGGATTACATTGAATAGTTATCAATAGTTTAGAGATCGATTTAAACAAATTAAAAGTTCAGGGGCAATATTGCACGTTGGACCAAAATTCAGGAATCATTTACATCATTTTCTCTAAAACATATTAGCAATATTGCAAACAAAAAAAATTGTAGTTATCACATATGAGAGATAACCAAGAAAATAAATAAAAATAATAATAAAGAACACATGTTGTTGGGTCTCTTCTGGGCCAGCGTCCTCATTCTAGGTCTTCAAGTCTCGAGGTTGTGCGTTGAACAAATGGTCATTTGTTAAAGGCAAATCAACTTAAACATCCATTCCCAACCCACTTAAATTCAACCCCCCACCTGTTCGACGAATGTCCCCAACCACGATTCAAAGCCAAAACTCTGCATTTGTTATTTATCACCACTCCAGCTTTGATTGATATGACCAAAAAGTCCCTGGTGATGAGGTGAGAGGTAAGAAAGAGGTAGATCATTTTGTGGGATTAAGTAGCAGGTAAGGAAGGTAAGGAAGGAAGTAAGTCGCAGCAGGTGAGTGAGCAGCTGGCCATTGGTCCCTTCACCCTGTCAGTGGCCTTGAAGAATCTCACACTTAAGAGAGGTGGGGAGGGGACTGTGGTTGGGGAATGCATGGAGCCTATCCAGAGAAAGGAAGAAAGGGGTGTGTGGATGGAGAAGTGGGAAGGATGAGAAATAGGCTGCAGAAGATTATGCAAAACAAGAGACAAAGGGAAGAGATTGGTGGGAGAAGAAAAAACCATCGTGGAGGTCTCCGTTGTTTAGTGGACCAGTCCATGGATCATGATCTTGAAGACTGTGGTGACTGGCCAAAATCAGTCACCCAGTCACAATGATTTACTTGAGTTGGAACTGTAAAGGGATAGGGTCACTCTTGACAGTTCATACCCCGCTTGACTTGGAGAAAAGAAAAGTTAGAGGCTATTAGCAGGAGGGTAGCTTTGAATACTGCAATTTATGTGTGTTAAAATTTATGAATGCACAGAAACATGTTGTTGATGTCAATGATAGTTCGTATTTTGATGTGTGCAAGTGCATGAGTGTATAAGGTACTTGGTTGAGGATGGACAAGGGTAGGATACTTCAAGGTATATAAGAAAGGTTTATTGGACAAGAATATAGTTTATTTAATTGATAGAAATATGGTGTTACATAGTTGTAGGAGGAGATGTTCGCGTGGGTGAAGGAGTAGAAGGATATGGAGTTTATTCTCTAACTCACCACATACACGAATGCATGATTACAGAGCCTTTATATTGGCTCGATTACCGACTTTGTCATGCATGATGTCTTTGCTTTGGCAGAGATTTTCTTTTTTGCTTTCATTCTTGGCCACAGGCTCCAACTACCATTAAATTAGCAGACTAGAGTTTTGTTGGCATTTTTAGAGGAGTCTAGACTTTTTACAAAATGTATCAATATCTAAATGCTAGATATTTCTAGAAATTGGATCATATATTCCAACAATATGGAATCTGAAGGCCTAGGAGGAGGCTTATCTTTACGGTGGAATCATAGAGCGGAAGTGGAGGTGATCTGCCAAACAAGAAACATTATTGATACAAAGATCTCTGTAGTGAGTCAGTTCAAGGAGTGTTAGGGTTACTTGGGTGTATGCTAGTGCAGATTATGACCAGAGACAAGTGGTGTGGTGCAATTTGAAGGAGATTGCGGGCTGCCTTGAATGTGCATTGGAGATCTCAATGATGTCAGTAGCAGGGAAGAAAAAAGTGGAGGGCAACCAAAGGCCCAGAAAAATATCTATCTTTTCATGATATGCTCTTCAAGATAGGCTTGCAAGATCACGGGTTCAAAGGTCAGAAATACACATGGAACGATAAAAAGGAGAATGAGAGAATTGTAAGGGAAGCTAACTAGGACCGTGATAAATCCAGAATGGAGACTCCTTTGGCCTAGCACTCAAATTTTAAACCTTCCAACTGTAGGATCTGATGAGGGGCCTTTTTTACTTGACACAGAATGCAGTGACAAGAAGGCTAGGAAGCTATTTAAATTTGAGAACACGTGGACTGCTGTTGTTGAATGCAAAGAGGAGATAGCTAATGCATGGCAGAGTAAGAATGATAATGGGTTTTCATATGGTATTCAGAAGAAGTTGTTGGCTTGTCAATCAGCTCCATTTAAATGGAATAAGGAGTCCTTTTAGAGCAATAGAGTTATATTAAAGAACTTTGGAACTATATAGCTGCCATGCAAGAGGCTAGTGAGGAAGAGTACTGCAGGGAGACTGAAGACTTGTGAATGAATAACATGATATTTGGGAGAGGGAGGAGATGTATTGGCAACAAAGGTCAAGAGTTAACTGGCTGAATTATGAGGACAATAATTTGACATTCTTCCACCACACTGCATTGCAGTGAAGGGCCAGAAATGAAAGTTCTTAGAATCAAATGCAGTGTTGATGCTGAGGTAACTGAGGAAGAAATAAAGCAGGTTGTGTTTCAATTGGGATCCTTGAAACCTCCTGGACCAGATGGATTCTTAGGAATCTTCTACCAAATATAGTGCGATTTAGTGGCCTTGAGTATTACCTCTGGAGTTCAGTCTAACTTTATTCTAGGTAGTCTTCCAAATTCTTTCAAGTTTACCAATATTGTCCTTTTCCCTAAAGTGCCTAATCCAGAAGAAGTATCTCATTCTAGACCTATAAGTTTGTGTGATTTCAGCTACAAAATTATCTCTGAAGTCATTGTTAATTGATTCAAACCCTTCATTGAGTTAGTCTCCCAAAATCTGAGTGCATTCATTGCTGGTAGGCAAACTCAAAGATTATATCTTAATTGCTCATGAGGTCTTTCATCACTTAAAGTGCCAGAACCAAAGCAAACAGTGAGAATGTGCACTGAAAATTGACATGAACAAAGCCTATGACAGGGTAGAATGAGACTCTGTTGAATCTTTACTTTGTAAAATGGGATTCCTTGATTGGTGGATTAGGTGGATAATGACTTGTATTACAACTGTTACCTATGCAGTTATGGTTAATGGTAAAGAAGCTGGCCATGTCAAATCCTCGAGAGGAATTAGGCAAGGTGACTCCTTATCCCCTTCCATTTTCATTCTTGTTGCTGTTGTCTTGTCACAAAGGCTTAATGCAGAAGCTGAAGCACGCAGAATCCATGGCATCAAGTTAAAAAGGAGGCGTCTCTCCCTCACCCACTTATTCTTTGTGGATGATGTCATTGTTGTTCCTAAAGGTAGATAGAGAAAATTGTAATACAGTCAAGCAGCTTATGGATGATTATTGCAGAGCCTCTGGACAACAGGTAAATCTTCAAAAGTCTGGCTTGTTTTTCAGTGGCAATACTAAGGATAATGTGAAGTCAGATATTGTTGCATCATTTGGGGTTAGAATGATGGCAAGTCCTGGCAAATATCTTGGTCTACTAACTATTTGGGGTAGATCAAACACTGAGGCATTAGCTTTTGTCAAAGAGAGAATTATCTTGAAGTTACAGGGTTGGAAAATCAAGTTTCTATCTCAGCTGGTAGGGAGGTTTTATTAAAGGCTGTTGCATGTGCTATTCCAATTTATTCAATGAGCTGCCTCAAATATCCCAAAAAATGGTGTGATGGGGTCAATAGACTCCCAGCTAAATTCTGGTGTGGCCAAAGAGAATCTGTAAGTAGAGTAAACTTGATGAGTGGGCGCACATAAACAAAGGCCAAAGCTGAGGGAGGTACGGGTTTTAGAGATTTACATTTTTTTGACACCTCCTTACTTGCAAAACAGGCAGGAAGAGTTCTTGAGAATCTTCGAGCATTATGGGTAAGGGTACTTGAAGGCCTATATTTTCCTAATTGTGGTTTTATGGAGGCTGGTAAAGGGGCTAGAAGATCTTGGGGGTGGAGCAGTCTCCTAGTAGGAAAGGATTGCTCGAAAGGAGTTATATGGCAGGTGGGGAATGGAGAGCAAATCAAAGTCTGGTTGGATCCCTGGGTGACCGGAGATGAAAATTATAAACTTCACCCTGAAGTAACAGAAGGAATTGATTCATGGGGGTATGAGAGTGTCCTTTATTATCAACAAGGAGGCACATTGCTAGAACCAAATGAATTGGTAGCAGTGCAAAGAATCCCAATCTCTATTAAAGAAGAGCAAGTTAAGTTAGTTTGTCCTGCTGAAGAAAGGGGCGAGGTCATTGTTGAATCAGCTTATCGTTTTCGCAAAGTTGCTGAACAAAGAGCTGTCTGCAAAGGGCCTTCTACTTCCCATCGGGTGGATGTTTTTGGAAGATGATTTAGAGTTTTGATTGTGCTCCGAAAACTAAATTTTCTCTGGAGAGATTGCTCTGATTCTGTTGCTAGTGCAGCTAATTTGTGGAAGAGGAAAATCAGAAACAGCAAGTTATGTATGTTCTGTAATGAGGAGGAGAAAGTGGAGCAATAGTTGATAAAGCCAGTTGTTGGTTGGCTCAAGAACATGGAAAAGAAAGGAATGAAGAGAGATTGACTAGAACTGCATACTCCTGTTGGCAGTTATGGAAGGATTCAAGCTGCAAATTGGGTAACTGCAGTCCCATCTTCTTTGCTCATTTGATTTGTACCGCGCCCACACCAACCTCCCCCCCCCCCCCTTAATTGGGGTTATTAATGAAATAATCCTTTTTTCTGGCCTTAGGAAAAATCTCAAATTACGACTGTTAGCGGACTTATTGAGATCCCTACTGCGGAACTGCTCACAGAATCGGAATCAGTCATTTTCGGTTAAGCAGCGGTTGTCACGTTTAAATCAAGCCTCCAAGAGGGACTACTGTTCCCCTTTGGCTGGCTGTAGTCGTCCTTTTTGTCCTGATCGTTCAGTTTAGACTATCGTTAGCTAGTAATTGGCAGACTCCGTCTAGGTATCAAATACTTCAATCACATTTCGGACTAATATCTTAAATAAAGGTCAGCCGAATTGAAAATCAAACAGCTAAAGGCGAGCTTCTTCCTCGTCTAATCCGATTTTAAGTGAACATCGACGCAACTAGTTATCAAGTTTATCAAGTAAGTTACAAAAGATATTGATTAGAAATTCTTCTATTATTTGTCTCTTTGTTCATTCTTTTCTAAGATATGCCGTATATATGCACCAAGTTTGAAATTTAGCTCTAAACCGTTTCTCTTTGACAATTCAAGACTATTACCAAATCGGATGGCCATGAAATCTGGGTTTCGAGCAGTAGCTTCACGTTTTTGTTTCTCTTTCTACATTCGAAGTCATTGCACGTGATACAGCGTCGGTCGTTTCTAATGCGAAGGCCTGTGTATGCACGAAGAGTGAGTGCAGCGCGGAAAAACTCATCTTTGACACGCACGCATTCGGTCGATCTTGTACGATCTGAAAGTCCTCGGACACATAACGTAATGACTATCGGAAAATTGGAGAGTTCAAACATTTGAGGGCAGCCATTTACCATAACTCTTCACTCTTATTTTCCAAGTTGGCTGGCTGTCGTTTCGGCCCTTCAACTTGACTCAGTCACTTCAAACATTCAAAAGCGAAATATTCAACTCTTGATAGTACCCTTTATCTCTTGGCGTTGATCTTCAAATGCCTCCGCATATATATAAATAATATATCAAAGCTATGACATTACATGTTGTGCTTTCCTTAGTCCAAAACATACGGCATCAATACCACTTAACCCCCGCGTTAACCCTCGGTTGCGTCTCTCTCTATTTCTCCCTTCTCAAACAAACAAGAAGCTGTGCAGCAACAAAAGAACAGAGCAGCAATGGCATCCCGCGAGAGATCTTCTTCGTCGACTCGGAAGTCTCTCTTGCTCCTTGCGGTTCTGACTTTAGCATTGGCGACGGAGGGACGGTGTGCGAGGATCGTGAAGGCTAGGAATGGAGGCTCTTGGAAATACTTGTGGGAGAGCAAGCTTATGAGAGGGCCTGTGGCTCCTTCTGGACCTTCTAAGTGTCACAATAAGCTCAGCCCATTTAGCGACAGCTCGTTCTCCTTCACAGCTGACTATGTTAACTGTCCCTAACTTTCTAAGTAGTATGTACAATCCTCTTCTTTGCATACTTACTCTTGATTTGTTCTTCTTCTTTTCTTTCATGGTTGATGCTCTTTGTTCTTTCGCATCTTCCGAACCGTGGAAGAGAAGCTTGTTCGTTCTTGTTTTCCTTCTCCTTTTGTTTTTCGCCTCAAGGTTTTGCACAATTTCAAACGGATCTGTGCACTGAGGTTTTGTAGGTAGTCGGTGTTCAGAATCCTAGTGCTTTAGACGTCGCAAGAAGAAGCGTCTTGCATCCCTTTTTCTTGGCCAATTTTGTATGTAATTTCTTGCATCCGTGTTTACTAGCTACCCCTAATTAAATGAAGCATGGAGCTATTTCTGTTTATCGTGGGAACACGAGTGCAATTTTGTCAAACGGTGTGTATTATTGCAACATTCTTTATGAACGAATAAAGCATGTAAGGACCGACTACCGTTAGTTTCCCGTGACAGCACTAATCGTGACTGTACGAGAAGATCATGACTTGATTTGATTCATTTGACTAGGCCAATCACATATCAAGAAGCAGAACCGTCTACCGTCGTTCCCATAAAAGTAAGTACAATCGTGTTTTCTTATGATTTTATACCGTGATTGATTCTATTTACCATTCTGAGATTGAGTTAGAGACAGCATATCATAGCATAATTGATTGATTGATTTACTGTGTAATGTTCCTGTTATGATTGATGCTCGAGTATCAAAACAGTAGTATACAAGCAGTTGATTATATAACACAAGATCCAAGTTAGGAATTTATCATTTAATACAGTCGGGTCAAACTTAATTAATTAGACAAAACGTCTTGTTCCGTCCCTACCCTCCAAGAGTTGAGTCCTACGTCTTCATTATGGTAAAGAAGCGGCAACTTAACAATGAAGTTTATATGCTTGTTATATATATGTGCTCTCCCTCCACTTAACAGTGTTTGGTCGGTACTTTCTAATATATTAGACCATTGACGACCGATCTACTTGGTGGCAGCCATAGAGCTACAAACTTTGACCGCGCTTGACCAATCAGCCGTGATCGAATTCCTTCTATGGTTCCACATGAGAAACTGGTACGAACATGACCTGCATGTCCAATTAAACTATGAGCGAGAGGTCTTTTGACTTCCGCTGGGGCCGTGGCGGCCAGCGGACAACAAAAGATCAGAAGGTCGCCATTCCCTAGTGTGATACATAACATGTCTTCTGGGGCCTTCCTCAAAATCGGAATGCAGAAAACTGAGGGCCCTAAGCTGTGGTACCACCATTTGGAAAATGTGCAATATTTCCTTATTAGCGAAAGACACTCGATACATTTCTATAATATAACCGTCAGTCTAAAGTGGCTAAGAAAGACAAAGCGGTACAAAGTGGACCAGCAAAAGGTCTACAGCACATGATTCTGATGTTTGAAAACACAAAAGGAGAAAAAAGCGAGAGAGGATGGATCGCTGTGGATGGTCCAACTAAGAGCATCATTGGACGGCCCAGTTTTCTCCGAGCCGCTGCGTGATCATTTTTTATCCCGACTAATTGGTCGTGTAAAAGCCAATAGGCATGTAACTTTACTGGTAGAGGGATTGAGGGAGAGATGCTAGTATCATAGGTGCAGGATTCAAACTCCCGCGTTCTACAAGAGATGAGTAAAAGTCAAAAAGTAAGAAAAGTTAGAAATATGACAAATCAAAAAAAAAAATTGCTCAGCTAAAAAGCACTTGGATTACGTCATATATTTTTAGTTGTAGTCAATTTATTACAGATTATGTTCCAACGCGATTCATCGAGCAAAAGTTTTGATCATATCATGCGATATTGATACGAATGAGCATAGTTTTGCTTCTGTTTTTGATTAGGCTGTGTGGAGTACTCACAAAGTTTCAATATTATCTAAGTCGCTTTTGTAAAGTTGTGTAATGTCAATGGTCCTGTTTTATTTTTCGTCGATCAATGGTCCTATTTTGAAATGCAATTTTTTGTCAATTAATTTATAATAGACGCAAACTCATGATAATAGCATCTTTATATTGTACTATAATATAATGGAATATGTTGATCGAAAATCCTAAAACTTGTTACGAAAGTGCAATTGAGTCTCAAAACTTGCAAAATGTGCAATTATTCCCTAAAACTTCTGAAATTTGTATCATCGAATCATTCCATTAATTTTGTCCAACTTGACTGATAGAAAATATTGATATGGATTTCTTTTATTGTTTTTGCTATCACACGTGACGATGACATGATCAAAACGACATTGTTTTGATTAAAATATGATTTTTAATACAAAATTTATTTAAATTAAATTTAAAATTAAGTTTTTTTTTTAAAGAGAAGGGTTGAGGAACCAGGCAGTGTGGGCTATCTCTCACCATCGTCACCCCACTATTGCCTGCAAAGGCTAACAAAGATCGCCAGGCTCCGGCTAGTGGCCAAGGACCCTTGCCGATCGCCGGCAATGGCCTACAGGTTTGGCCAAGGTCCACCATTGGCGACGGTCGGGCGGCCCTTGGCTAGACCTGGGCAAGGGCTTGCAACCTCCGTCCAATCTAAGGGAGAGTTGCAACCCTCACACAGTTTTGCAAGCTCTCACTTGCGGTCGATGAGGGTCGCCAGCTCTTGTCGATGATGGTGGGCCAGCAACAAAGCCCTCGCCACCTGGTTACTCAAACATTTTTCTTTTTAAATTTAATTTAAATAAATTTTGTATTAAAAATCAATTTGGGCCAAAACGACATCGTTTTAGCCATGTCATCGCCATATAGGAGAGAGAAAATATTTAAAAAAGCCATATCAGTATTTTCCATTAATTAAGTTGGATAGAGTTAACGAAAGAACTCGATTGTACTAATTTGATAAGTTTTAGGACTTGATTGCACTTTTTGCAAGTTTTAAGACTCAATTACACATGATAAATTTTAGAACTTTTAATGCACATATCCTATTATGATAGTGCCATAATCTTTTACGTGCTTTAAGGAAAGTGATTACAAATGTCCTTCCTATCTCAAACCACATATTATTTGGAGAAATTATCAAAAAAGTAATAAACCTATTGCACTTATATCAATTCAATTATAAATCGTTCAATTTAGCCAATTTAGTCCTAAATCTTTTGATGTTTTGCCAATTCAGTCATAAACTTTTTAATTATGCAAATTTAGTCCTAAAATTTTTAAAGATTTGCAAATTTAGTGCTAAACCTTTTGACGAGTTGCCAATTTAGTCCTTCCAGTCAATTTTAACCGGAATCACTAACATGGTAGTCTAGTCAGCGCTGATTGGCCTACGTGACACAGCTGGCAATGATGTGGACATTTTTTTTGAAGTTTTTCTACTATTTTTCTTTTTTCTTTTTTCCTTGTTTCCCTCTACCAACCTCGGGTAACGGTCGCCCTTGCTGGCACCTGGTGAGGGTCGCCCTTGCCATGCCATGTAGAACGGCATGCACTGACTAAATCGTTAAGTTAGCAATTTTTTTGTTAAAATTGGCCGAAAAAACTAAATTGACAAATCGTTAAAAGGTTTATGACTAAATTGGCAAATCATTAGAAAATTTATGACTAAAATGGCATAATTGAAATGTTTAGGACTAAATTGGTAAATTTGCATAATTGAAATGTTTAAAACTGAATTGACTGTCGTACAATAGATTTTCTAACTTTTTGGACAATTTTCTCCGTAAAATGATGGTGTTGGCAGACGATGGATTCAATCTAATTAAATATTTGGGAAAAAAACCACTAAAAACCCCAAACTATATTCATTGTGATTTATTTATCCCAAACTTTTTTTGTGACACTAAAAACCCCAAACTTGTATCCAAGTAACACATTTACCCTCCGTTAGGGTTCTGTTAAAATCTCCATTAAAAAATCTGACGTGATGCTGTTGTGGCGCTTGTGTGGCACTGCGTCAAAAAAAAATTAAAAAGAAAAAATCAAATTAAGTTACTGGCATAGCGAGTTACCGTTTATGTTTTCGAAGTTACTGTTCATCATCTTCAACCTTGCGATTGCTAGGCCAAAGCACTTTCGGCACTCGTTCATCGCTGCCCACTATCGCCCGGACCTCTAGGAGTGTTCGTCATAGCTGCTAGCCATGGCAGCCGTGAGCTTTGAGGTCAGATTTGGCTTCGAAGCTTGCAACCGCCATGGCCGCTCAAGCTCAAAGCTTGGGACCACCATGGCAGCTCAAGCTAAAAAATTGGCCTGAGGTCAGATTTGCGAGACTTGGACAGCAACCAACAGTAGCTTTGGCTGAGCTATCGCAAGGTTGGAGATGATGAACAGTAACTATGAACAGTAGCCCCGTGCGAGAGGTTTTGGTTGAGTTGCTTGGCCAAATCATGTCTTCTCCAGATTTGGGGAAGCGAATGGATGAAGCTCGTTCTTTTGCAATGGATTACCCACTCTCATCATTTTTCTCTCTGTTTCTCTCCTATTCCCTCCGATTGTATCAGTGTTTCTTGTCCCTTTTTGTCTTCTCCTTTTTCACCAGAAAATGAAGAATGCATGTGCTGGATCCTTCTTGACCGAGAGCCTCTCTGCCTTTATTCAGATGATGACAAAGAAGAGGAAGACAATGACGAAGTTGATGATGGAGATCCACTTTGGCCAAGCTTTGAGCTTGAGCGGCCATGGCAACCCCAAGCTTTGAGCTTGCGCGACCATGGCAGTCCCAAGCTTCAAAGCCAAATCTGACCTCAAAGCTCGCGGCCGCCATGGCCAGCAGCTACAGCGAACACTCCCAAAGGTCCGGGCGACAGTGGGTAGCAACGAACGAGTGTCGGAAGTGCTTGGCTGAGTGATCGCAAAGTTGAAGATGATAAACAGCAACTTCAAAGACATGAACAGTAACTCACGATGCCAATAACTTAATTTGAGTTTTTCTTTTTAATTTTTTTTTTGATGTGGCGTTAGATTTTTTAACGGAAATTTTAACAGAACCCTAACGAGGGGTAAATGTATCACTTGGATATAAGTTTGGGAGCTTTGATGTCACAAATTTTTTTTTTTTGTAAATGTGTCGTAATAAGTATAATTTGAAATTTTTTGTGATTTTTTCTCTAAATATTTCTACCTTCTTTTCTGTGCCCTCGGCTAGACTTCCTCCGAATTAATGTGAAACAGAGACACTGCAATTCAGCTTTTGGGGATGTGAAAGTGGGTAGTTACAAGTCATATGTGGCCTTTGGTTGATATCGGGGGTTGGTGGGGGAGGAGAGTTCGCGGGAGGAGTTTGGTTTCGTTGGACGGTGTCATTCCAAAGGTTAATGTAATTCCAACCACACAATGACAATTCTCCTTCACGAACGCCTCCTACCATCTCACATTGCAGCGACAAAACTGCTTTACTGGTCAGCAATCTGCATCTGTACTGTTCAATTCCTCGAAGATTTTAAGGTTTGTTACTGTTGCTGACTGAGAGCCACGATACAGCCAAACGATGCGAACGCGACTCGGTCCCACAACATAAACCGTGCGGCCTGATCGAGTCGAGTTGATCCTACCAAGTAGCAAGTGCTATCGCGGTGCCCTAGACGAGATTGCTGTCTCAGTGAGGCACGTTGCAACTTTACAACCGCTAATAATTGATGATGGATTTTTATCTGGTACGCTAGCCGTGGACAAAATTACTCCACAAGCAGAGTTAAGGCCTTACTACGTATGGCAACGAACTTAAAGAAAGTTTTAATGACATTTTCATTACTACAAGAAAGTTTTCAACGTATACCTAGTACTACGAACTTAAAGAAATTACTAAAGCATTATGCACCGCATTCTCAATCTAAGGTACATAGAATGAAAGCGCGATTATACTAATCATTGGAGTAAGAGGGAATGGACTACATTAACTATATTCTTCTCTAACTATATTGAAGCTCTGAATTACGATACTGCTTTCTCAATCATAGAAGGGTGTAATTTGGGGTGAATCAGATAAAGAGTAGTGGTCTTGTATATAACAGGTCAAAAGAGGGAGATAGGTGACTCACCTAGGCCAAAGAGGGCCAAAAAAAGACTTCTGACTGGCTTTTAGGATGACGATAGGAAGAAGAATGAATCGAATCACATAAGGAATGGCTTAAGCGATATGGACTAGGATTATGGGTGTCGTGGTCAACACAATTGATGTATATGTTCTGTTGTCGAGGGTGCAGTTGATATGGCGAAGTCGATGTGCTCATTATGCATGTGTTATGTTATGGCACACCTATGATCGTTTGGGATGTAGGGAAATGACTTATATCTCAAGCCACTTGTAGGCATCATACTTTATACATTGTAAATTCGTTGTACATGTTTTTAATGCATGATAATATTATTAGTTGAGACGATAAAGATTGCTTAGAGTGCGTTTGGTAACCATTCTGTTCTCGGAAATAATTTCTACTCATAAATGATTTTTTTATTCCATTCCCGAAAACAATTTCTAAACATTTGAATGTGTTTGATAACTGCCCAAAATTTTTATTCCTGGAATAGAAAAAAAAACATAAATGTGCTTGGTAACTGCATAAAATTTCTTTTTGTTAATAATATTTTAATAATACTGGCCACAGGCGAGGGCTGGACCCTCACGACCTAGGCGAGGGCGGCTCGCGGACTGGGTCGGCGAGGGCGACCCTTGCCCAGGCCTTAAGGGTCCAGCCCTCGCCCTCGTCAGTCCTGGCCTGTGGTCGGTCGCCGGCCAAGAAAGAAGAAAAAGAAAAAAAAATTTATTTTCCATTTATGATTCTTGTTCTCATAATCAAGAATCAACTTTTTTTTTATTTATTCTTGATTCTGTTCTAAAACTAATTCTGGGAACAAATTTGTGCCCGGGAACAAAAAATTTACTAAATGAATTTCTGTTCCTTTTTTTGTTCCCGAGAACAAAAGAATAAAATCAAGCACTATTTAGCCGCTTACCAAATAGGCCCTTACTGAGTCGATGATCCTGTGAAGCTGATCCCCTTCTGTGTTTGCACCTGTGTTTGTAGGTTTTCTTAGATTGGGCAATATTGATATGTCATGGGTAGTAGAGTGCAAAACCGAAGCGGAATGAGTTCTCGTTTCTGACTCAGCCTTGTAATATGTAGATCCATTTGTTATTCATATGACTTGCCGTAATCTAGCGAACGATCAGGTCATTAACAAACATGGTATCACAATTCAAAGTGACAGAGCGAATAGACCTTCAGTAAGTAGAGCAACAAATTAAGCGGGTCATGAGATCGTTCAAGAAATTTCAAGGACGAAAAAGTTCTTTACATCATGGTTGCTTGTGCGCGTTCATTTCCTTTCCTATATTGCGATCTGCTCACTCAATTGTGAGGTTGATCCCAGTCCAATCTGTTCTTAGGTTTATTCAGAAGGAAAAATGGCTGATAAATCTTAGGTAGCAGAGGAAGGAGTGGCTAAGTATTGACTTTTTAGTTTCTAAGGCTAGCGTTGTCTTCTGTAGATGCACTTGACAAGTAAATTGCATATTAAAGCCTTATTGATGCAATTAACCATAATAAATCGTCGAAGACTCAATTGACCGACGGCCAAAATATTAAAGATTGATTATGCAATCATCCCAATTCAAATTGGAAATATACTTCTTTTCTTTACATCATTGTTGAGGTCAATAGATTTGTCCATTATATTGTTAAGTAATTTACTCATGACTATACATGTTATGATCAAGTGCTTATGTAAGGACAAAAGTTGACCTACCTGGGGATGGTACAAAAATCCCAAGAACCATCATCCTCAATTGTGTGTCAACAGATGCACTTCCAACCAAATAACTAGGACCACTCCACTAAAAGCGGTCATCAAAAGAAAAAGAAAATGGAGAAGAATAGAAGGACAATCCAAATCCAAATTTCTCGTAAAGGGAGTGACGAAACTTTTGCACATCTATTTAGGGAAAAAAAATATATTAAGAGCATCGATGTGTGCCATGTTCTAAGTGTGTGATGAGATGATCGATCCGCCTTTCCCTTTCATGGTTGGTTGATCATGATCACCTTAGTTCACGTAGTTTATGGCTTTTGAGGAAACAGCCTGTGAAAATGACATTTCAGTTTAATAATTCTATGTGCATCTGCATAAATTATGATTAACTTAAGCTAGTGATTCCGGAGATGTTTAGACTGGCAACAGCTTCCCCTTGAGAGGTAGAAGTTGAAGAGCGCAGAGTGTGGCTTCCGCGTGGTCCATGTCCAGAGAAGAACTGAAGCGCCGAACCGAGTGCTTGACGTGAGTTTTCGTGGAATTACATCCCAATGTTTTCTTCGTGTGTGATATTGAAGAAAAAGTGCGAGTGATTTAGCATATTAAATCTTGTGATAAAATTTGTGTATAATTTCTTCATGAGATTGAGAGATTATTTCGTGAGAAATTATTGAGACTAAACACTGCGTGAGTTATTGGATATAACTGAGGTTTGCAAAACACTTATAGTGTTTGAGTAACTCGAGTGTGGTTATAATTTCCGTTGTATTGCTTGATTTATAGTGAAATTCCATGGCGTTCTCCCCATGGACGTAGGTCACCACGATCGAATCACGTAAATCTGGTATCCGATTTATTTTTTTATTCTATCAAATTTATTATTCGATCGCTTGGCTTTCATAATAAGATGAATGTAATAAATTATAGTTTTTGGTTCATGTGCTTATTCTACAAATAAGTAAATTTTCATTCGTGGTAACAGATGTGATGATCATCTTAAAATATTGATGGTGCAGAGGATAGTAAAAGGGTTTTGACGTCTCTTCTTTATCCCTAGAGCATTTTTTTTGTTTTTTTGTAATTTCTAGAGTTGTGGGGGAGGATGGTAGATAGAAGTGGCACCGTGTGGATGAGAGGTTGGCCTCCACAACCTGTAGACTCTCGCTATCAACACTTCAGAATCGCACGAGCACAACTAACCTCTCCACTTCCTTCACTCTCTCTCTCTCTCTCTCTCTCTCTCTCTCTCTCTCTCTCTCTCTCTCTCTCTCTCTCTCTCTCTCTCTCTCATTCCTGTATGTTATATCTTCTCATCAAGCACTAAGATCCGGAGCTACATGTAGGAGATACAAATTAAAACCCTAAAAGATGAACCGTTTGTCAAAGTTAGCTGCAGATGATGCATGTATTTCAATTTGTGAGCACATCAGTAATTTGACTTCTCGATAACAGTTCACGGGTACGTTTTGATTCATGAGTCCAGTTGCCATTCTCATATATGAGCTAACCCGATATTGAAGCATAAGTAAGAAAAAGCAACACAATCCCTTTTGTGATATTTATGATTTAATATGGTATCAGATTTTTAGGAATTCTTGTACTGATCCATGAAGCAATATATGACACTTGTAATGAACTAGTTTTTCGTAACTCGAGTTCGTATTCAAGTGAGCTGCTTAGACTGCGAATGACAGCCATTCTTTTTTAGAAATCAATTTCTGGCCAAAAATTCATTTTTTTATTTTTGTTCCTGGACAAGTTTCTAAGCAAAAAAATACGTTTGATAACGATACAAAATTTATGTTCCTGAAACAAGAATTTGTTTAATAACGGCACGAAATTTCTCCCTCTCAGGTGGCCGGTGTGTGAATGACGAGCGGATGGCGGCGGCGGACAGCGGGCGGCGAACGGTGGGAGTGAACGGCGGGCAGTGGACGATGATGCGACCAGTGCGGAGAATGGCAGCTAGAGGCGACCAGTGACGGGAGGAGGGCAGTTAGCAATGGGAGACGGTGGCCAGTGGATGGCGGGCTGTGGCACATGGCGGCCCACGGGGGGAGGCGGCCGACAACGGGAGGAGGGAGGCCAGCGGCGGGAGACAGTAGCCAGTGGACGACAGGCGGCGGTCGGCGATGGGAGGCAGGCAATGGCCGGAGGCAAAAGGCTGCGGGAGGAGGGCGGCCGGCGGCAGGGACGGTAGCCAGCGATGGGCGACGGGAGAAGGGCAACGAGAGGTGAGGGCTGGCAGTGGGAGGCGAGCGGCGGCAGGAGGAGGGCGAGCGGCAACAGGAGATGGTGGCAAGTGACTAATGGACGGCAAGCAAAGGCAGCCAGCGGCGTGAGGCAGCAAAAGGCCGGAGATGGCGGCTGGCAAGTGGGCGACGATGGGCAGCGGGTGGGCAACTAACTAGTAGCGAGGGCAAGTAATGAAAATAATTTTAACTTCTCATTTCTGTTCCAAACTTATTTCTGGATTAAAAATTTGTTCCAAAAAAAATGAAATTGCGTTACCAAACGGATTTCTGTTTCAAAACCATTTTTGAAATAGAAATAGAGAAATAGAATGGTTATCATTCGCAGTCTTAGAAGGAGAGTCATTTGACAGTTGAATAATATGTATATACATGGACTCTTGATGATAGAGGACTATTATTAGACTAGAGATACGTAATTAGAGCCTTTTCTTGTACACTAGATCAACCGAACAATTTCCAATCATGCAGGAGCTACACATTTCTCAAAAAGGGTTCGTAACCTTAAGAGTAATGGCTTTGTAGTTAGTAATATTTGCCACACGACGAGGTGTGTACGTAAGAAACTCTCTTTTGGAGTTAGCATTTTCTATGTCCTGTGCAAACGCTTCACTCTTTGGAATTTCGGAAAGTGATGGTTGGTGAACGGCAGTGCTCGTGGAAGCCGCTTGCCCATCGCTCTTGTTAGCAATGGAAGCAGAGAGATCGGTCCGGGGTAGCTAGAGATACCAATCAAAGATGACGATGAATTGATGAAGGTTTGACGATTGGATCGAGCGTCAATCAGCTTAATCGGCTCGACAGACTCGCTCATCGTATCAATAATGGGTTTCATCCACTAAGTCTGACCAGACCATAAAAAGCTCTTGAGGCGGACGATTAAATACCTACCTCTAGTTTGAGGCCCAAGCTAACATTTCTTTCCCAAAAATCTTCACAGAAGTACCTATGTTTTTCTGGTATTACAATCTGAGTTTGTGAAATAAGGTTCTCTAGGCCTGAGGCATGATTTGGTAGAGCCGACCAGATAAGTCTGATTTATCGAATCATCAATTGAATTGGTCTTGCAGTGTGTGTGGTGATAGAAGTGGTCGTGCACGCTCACCAGTTGCGGTTTTGTGCTGCCGGTCATTGTCGTGAAGCTAGCCTTCAATGATGGTGCCAAGCAACCGCAAGACAGTGGCAGCGACGAATGGTGGGAAGTGGAGGCTAATGTCTTTGAAATGACTACGGCAAACAAAGCGACGAATTCCGGAAAAGATTCACGTACCTTGCTCAAGAAGATTATTCATATCCCATTTTTCTTTCAATTAAGAAAGGATAAAAGTTAAGACAGCTTCCTAATTAACCAAGAAATTATGTGCGACCATCTCTCTCTCTCTCTCTCTCTCTCTCTCTCTCATTTTTCTTATAGGGGGTTGTTACGGGGGGCAATTGCACATGAACATTTCCTTTTCTTGCTTCACCCGTGAGTCAAAAGCCTCGCACGTGCCAAAGGGAAGTAGATACAAACAGTAGCTTCTCCAACGCTTCCACCCTCTTCAATGACCTTTCTTCTCTATAAATTCAGGTTGCACCTCCCCAACGTCACAAATAAGCCTTCCTTCACGAGTTGATCATCTTCATTTTTCATCAACTATACCATATATATTTGGTTCCTCACCGTCTTCCATCTTGTCTTCGTGTGTTTTGCGTCGCAAAAGATTGATGGATGACCGAGTAGTATGTGGCGAACTTGGGGAAAGAGAGAACAAGGAGGATTCAATTAGAGTCGGAGATGAAATCCACTACGCCTTTGGAGAAGATGGGTGAGTGGTTTCCGTGCTATGCTTGTCCAGTGATCAGTCCTTTTGCAGGTTAATCTCTCTTTCGTTGTCTGTTCGACCTTGAACACGTGTTGTTAGGATTTGCATAAGAACCCTAGTTTTGGAACAGATTTTTCTTACATCATGATAAGTTCGTACTAATTGGTTAGATATAAGTAATCCCTACAATGTTTGTTGATCCTAACCAAACCTGTAAGTTAGCGATATAGCCTGGTTGATGATGCATACGAGTCAGCGGTAGAAGATGAACTTCGATCGGTTTCCTCAGAAATATAACCAGACCACCACATCACTCCACCGTATATTCTTGCACTATGTCACAACTCTTCATGGTATATCATTTTTCCCCTAAATAGTTCTAGGATGTTTATCACCAGGATCGTGCAATCTATGGTGAAGAAACTTCCTCCAATCAGGCCGCTAATAGGTTAAGTGGAAGTGCGGATATGACAAAAAAAAATTCCGTCAATCAACAGTCAGACAAAAGGAAGTTTCCTCTAACCAAAGATAATGGAGGAAACATGGACCGCTGTGGAATAGAGGGTTTTTCCTTGAAAAAAGTGTCAAAAACATTTTATATTGATGCTAATTTAATTCTAAACCTTTTTTTGTGTCAATTCAATCATAAATCTTTTGTATTTATGCCAATTCAACCCTAAACGTTTTTTTGGTACCAATTCAGTCTTAAATCTTTTGCATTGATGCAAATTCAGTTCTAAATCTTTTGCATTTGTGTCAATTCAGTCCTTCCGACTAATAGCTATTTACGTGTCGAAAGACTAAATTGGCACAAATGTAAAAGATTTATGACTGAATTGGCACAAAAAAAAATTTATGACTAAATTGACACAAATGCAAAAAGTTTAGGACTTTTTTGACACTTTTCCCATTTTTCCTCATAATGTTGGTCTCGATTAGTTAGTCAGTCTCTTCTTTCTTTCCTGTCAAGATTGGTTGGACTTTGTCGAGGTATAAACGGTTTACAGTGAAAGAAATGAAAGAGATGTATATGGCTCACCTCATTCAAGATTCATGATCTGAGAAGGAAACCCAAGCACAAAAGAGATGAAAGAGATGATGATGGACTGTGGTAAAATAATCAGAAGCTAGTTCGGCCTTTCGATTGATTAGGGTTGACCTGTATAGGCCCTTCAAGTGCTTCATGGGTTACAGAGGAAAAGACATTGAAAGCAACCATCGTTGTCTCATAACACCCATTTTTTAAGAAGGAAGAAGCTCTTCAGTTTACTTTGAGGCATCAAGGAGGAGGAGGAGATTTTGTCGGAGAGACTGTTGATTAGTTCTACATCCGGCTTGTATATGATACCAAATCCTACAGTCTAATCATGACATCTCTCTGACCAAAAAAAAAATCATGACCTCTCAAATGATGGGTCAAGATATACAAAAAACAAGAAGTCATGACTTCAATGGAGCATATAAAGAAAAGTTTTAAGTACGTAGGGTCAATGACCCTTGGAATCTTCCGAATAGTACTTAAAAGCATGAGTGGAATTATATGCTGGAATAAAGGGTATATACAAAAACTGGTCTGCTTGCTGTCTTCGGTTTTTTTGGAGATCCAACGGACATTCCTATTTAGGAAATGACGACCAGCAAGTACGAAATTTTTGGAAACTCAGTTGGCACTGGCTCGTCTATCTAACGTGTCCCTAGGGACACGGAGCAGCTGCCTCTTGACTGTTATTCTTTATATGTGATAAATACAGTCAATCCCCATGTTGAGGAGCATTATTCATAAAGGTCCTTTAGCTCGTGCTAATTCCTATTAAGTCGCTATTTTTGCCGTGTCTAAAAAGAAAGATAAAAGGAAAAGGGTCTTTACCAACAGAAAGAAGAGAAAAATTTAGGCCTAACAGTCTTTTAAAGAAAAGTTTTAAGTACGTAGGGTCAATGACCCTTGGAATCTTCCGAATAGTACTTAAAAGCATGGGTGGAATTATATGCTGGAATAAAGGGTATATACAAAAACTGGTCTGCTTGCTGTCTTCGGTTTTTTTGGAGATCCAACGGACATTCCTATTTAGGAAATGACGACCAGCAAGTACGACGTTTTTGGAAACTCAGTTGGCACTGGCTCGTCTATCTAACGTGTTCCTAGGGACACGAAGCAGCTGCCTCTTGACTGTTATTCTTTATATGTGATAAACACAGTCAATCCCCATGTTGAGGAGCTTTATTCATAAAGGTCCTTTAGCTCGTGCTAATTCCTATTAAGTTACTATTTTTGCCGTGTCTAAAAAGAAAGATAAAAGGAAAAGGGTCTTTACCAACAGAGAAGAGAAAAATTTAGGCCTAACAGTCTTTTAAAGGTCGAACTGTCGACGAATGTGGGATGCCGATAAAGGACTGGTTACTTGACAAGAATTTGCATGGAAATCAACACTCTCTCCGATACTTTCCGCTCCTCAAGAGTCCCAAAGTTACAGATGAATCAGGTCCTCTCTGTCTCTCTCTCTCTTGTAATTTATTGAAAGAGATTATCTGTTCCAATGATGATTAGTTAGCTGCTAAGCAATGGCCTAGAGATGGATGAGGTGGAATTTATATTTCTTTGATGATGTGAGAAGTTTCATCTTAAACAGTTAAATCCAATGTTCGTGAAATACTCTGTTAAATAGACATAGCATAGGTATGATGCAAGTCATCGATCAGTTAAAAAGTTATTACATACCACAATATTTCCTTGTAGTAACATTTATTATAACATTACCTTATTATAACCAGAGCTGTAATGCATACAATTCGTATGTAGTACATGTTACAACCCAGTATAATAATAGTTTATTCCCCTCCCTCTCTATCTTTCTCACTTTACTAAAAGTTGAATGATTCTCTAATCAATTATAGAAACCTACTGACATGATAATCTGAATGCACATTGAGATGCTATCGATGATTTTCATAATGTTGTAGATCATGGGACTATATATTGATTATTTAATTAATGACATTGCATGTTATGTAAATTTGATCATAATTTTTATAAATTACCGTTTCATACTAAGTCGATAATATGCTTTTTCATAATTTATCACTTAGCATATTAAAAAAAAAACTCAGTTACTTGAGATAATAAGTAAACAACAATGTACTTGTTAGTAAATTGATTTAATTATCATCTAATTATATGAAATTTGATAACTCTATTTGTCATAATGAAACTATCTTAGCACTTATAAAAAACGTCCCTTTTTAATATAATTAATATTTATGAACTATGTAATAAAAAATTAGTCAGAAATTATTTTTTTTGGTCAAAAGTCAGATATTATTTAGTTCTTTAGTTATGTATGATTCATGCTATGACAGTTAAGAAATTCATTCGTCTATTACTCATACTATATCAAGTATGAAAATTATTAAACTGAGAAAATTTAATGAAGAGTAGTGACATTCTAGACACTTTACACCTTTTCCTTCGCTATTACAGTATTAAATCAAACATTCTAATAGCAGTATTTCATTACGTAAATCGATAATGTAATGGCTATTAAGACTCCTCTATTACAGCCGCCATAGCTATTATACTACAGCCTAACCATTAACATGTGCAAGGTACATAGGCTAAGCGTGTTAATCAAATAGACTATCTATTCGCAATAAAATAAACAAAAGAGAAATAAAATAAAATGTAGAATTTATGTGATTCCAACATTCAATCACTGGGAAAGTAATAGCGACAAGTCCACTAGGCAGTGCGGCGACATCAAAATTATTGCTTTATCCTAATGTCGGGTCTTGGATAAGCTTAGCTCAAAATCAAGAGATAAATCCAACAAGATCTGTGCATAAGTACGGAAAAATTTTGTGGTCAGCAGTTTCTCAACTTAATTTTTTATAAACGTCATTTGTACTTGGATAAATCTTTCAAAATAACCTTGATTAAAGGGTTTGTTTAAAGACACTTTGACTGTTATTTTTTTAATTAATTTGTGTAGCTTTAACGATTAGTTTTTAATGAAACTGAATAACTTGCATTCTTTCGATTACATAATTACAAACATGTAGAATTATATACCTTACCAAAAAAACATGTAGAATTATATACATTTTTTATCATTTTAGAAAATTTAAAACATTTCAAAGCCATTTCATGTACTTTCACAAATTATATCCTCACTTTTTTTTATTTGGGTAACCAAGGTGTCCGGGCCAACTTGCACGCACATTAACTATTCCTCGGGGGAGACTAGCACAGCAACTCACCGTCATAACCCCCCACTTAAATCACAAGTGCTCAACTGGGGAATCGAACCTGGGACCAACGCGCCTAACCACACAATTCCAACTACGCCCTAACCAACTGAGTTACCCATGGATGAGTCTCACTTTTCATAACCTGAATTTCTTAAAAATTTTATAACATTTTGGAATCTTCGTGATAATAATGCACGTCAAATTGGAGTTCAATTATTGTTCTCTGGGCAAGTGATTTTACAGTGACAGTGAGACAAGGTTGTCCGTCTATTCTTATCCTCGTATATATGAGGAAAGGTCAAATATGCTTCCTAACGTGGCTGCAAGAACACGAGGAGATCATAAAACTTGTTAGCATAAACTTAATAAACACTTTTATTAAAATAAACATGGATTAACTTAATAAACACTTATCCACCTGCGCATGGCCGAGTTGGTGGGCGCTTTCCTTTCCTCCTTGGAGGTTCTGGGTTCAAATTCCCGCTCGGTTTCATAATTTAAGTGGGAGGCCCTGGCGGTAGGTTACTGGATTAGTCTCCTCCGAGGTATAAGCGCCCCGATTACCTGTGCGGACTAATCCCCGAGGAATGGTGGCGGATCCTCAGTTACCAAAAAAAAATTTAATGAACACTTTCATTGAAATAAACGATTTTCGACCATGAAAACTAATCAAATAGATTGATACTGAGTACAAGACCACAACATTTTCTCGCACTACATGCATACGCATTAACCTACCGATATATATAAACTTCTCGAGAACATATATCGAACACCTATCATGGGTGGATTTGATATCAAAGAAAATAATCACCGAGATCTATGTGGGATCAAATTAACAGCACTAGAAGTCATGTGGTAAGATCTCTTCGTCACTAATTCTAAGCGTCTTTTTTTTCATAACATGGGGTTTCCGAATCGTGTGGCTCAAATAATCTCACGGATATACCCAAACCGCCTCGTCTGTGTGTGTTAGCCACAACTCCACCCAAAGGGTGGCAAGCCTGCCCTCCAAGGTAAATATGAGGGAATAACATTGTGATTTGACCGCAGGAATTTGCTTTATCCTGTGTAACCAATTAACCACTGAGTCAACCGTTTTAAGAGTTAATATCTACTACTTTGTTTCATTTCATTGTAATAGTAAAGGAATAGGGATGAATATCCAAAATGCTGCTACTCTCCAATATTATATAAATATTATATTTTTACATATAATTTATCACTTATTTTATTGGCTAGTTAACAATTTTGCCTACAAGTTACATTATGAGTATTATGTAATAAAATTATGAAACCTAGATTAGATGAATTATATATATTATGAAAATTATAAGAGTCATCTTTATTGTTCAAGCTAAATCAAATATTTGTAACCAAATATTGTTGACATCTTTCATTGTAAGGAACAAATAACCAAAGCTTTGCCACTTGAATAACATAATGTATATGCAAAAATTCTGTTTTTTCTGGGATAAGATCGCTATGGATGCATACAGAAGATCATATTAAAAGTGCATTTGGTACAATCCTCCCCCTAAGGTAGGTGAAGGAGTCCCATGGTCACCTTGACCGAGAAAAGTCATAATTCACACATGCGACACGTCACATTCCATTCGAAGGCTTGGCCACTACCAAACCAAGAGGTCTGAAAATTATGGGGAAAATTGTCAAATCAGTCCTAAACCTATTGTACGGCGGCCAATTCAGTCCTAAACCTTTCAAATTTGCCAATTTAGTCCTAAACCTTTTAAATTCTTGCCAATTCAGTCCTTCCGGCCAATTTTGGCCGGTCGGTGCTGACGTGGCCGCCGGTCGGCGCCGGCCGTCCGGTCGGCGCTGACGTGGCAATTTTTAATTATTTTTTTGAATTTTTTAATATTTTTTTGAATTTTTTTATTTTTCTGCTTTTTTTTCTGCTTTTTTTTTTCTTCTTTTCCCCTCTGCCCGGTCCGGCGACCGGCGACCGGCGACCGGCCAGAGGGGAGGGCCGGCGAGCCTCTGGCGAAGCTCGCCCCGCCGGCCACCGGCGAGGGCGAGCCTCGCCGGCCCCTGGCTGGGCGAGGCGAGGTCGGCCTCGCCTCGCCGTCGCGAGCCAGGCGACGGCGAGGCTCGACCTCGCCTCGCCTCGCCTCGCGTCGCCGTCGCGAGCCAGGCGACGGCGAGGCTCGGCGAGGCGAGGTCGAGCCTCGCCGTCGCCTGGCTCGCGACGGCGAGGTCGAGCCTCGCCCAGATCTGGCGAGGCTCGACCTCGCCGTCGCGAGCCAGGCGACGGCGAGGCGAGGTCGAGCCTCGCCGTCGCCTGGGTCGCGACGGCGAGGCGAGGTCGAGCCTCGCCGTCGCCTGGGTCGCGACGGCGAGGCTCGACCTCGCCTCGCCGAGCCTCGCCGTCGCCTGGCTCGCGACGGCGAGGCGAGGCTCGACCTCGCCTCGCCTCGCCTCGCGTCGCCGTCGCGAGCCAGGCGACGGCGAGGCTCGGCGAGGCGAGGTCGAGCCTCGCCGTCGCCTGGGTCGCGACGGCGAGGTCGAGCCTCGCCCAGATCTGGCGAGGCTCGACCTCGCCGTCGCGACCCAGGCGACGGCGAGGCTCGGCGAGGCGAGGTCGAGCCTCGCCGTCGCCTGGGTCGCGACGGCGAGGTCGAGCCTCGCCAGATCTGGGCGAGGCTCGACCTCGCCTCGCCTCGCCTCGCGTCGCCGTCGCGAGCCAGGCGACGGCGAGGCTCGGCGAGGCGAGGTCGAGCCTCGCCGTCGCCTGGGTCGCGACGGCGAGGTCGAGCCTCGCCCAGATCTGGCGAGGCTCGACCTCGCCGTCGCGACCCAGGCGACGGCGAGGCTCGGCGAGGCGAGGTCGAGCCTCGCCGTCGCCTGGGTCGCGACGGCGAGGTCGAGCCTCGCCAGATCTGGGCGAGGCTCGACCTCGCCTCGCCTCGCCTCGCGTCGCCGTCGCGAGCCAGGCGACGGCGAGGCTCGGCGAGGCGAGGTCGAGCCTCGCCGTCGCCTGGGTCGCGACGGCGAGGTCGAGCCTCGCCCAGATCTGGCGAGGCTCGACCTCGCCGTCGCGACCCAGGCGACGGCGAGGCTCGGCGAGGCGAGGTCGAGCCTCGCCGTCGCCTGGGTCGCGACGGCGAGGTCGAGCCTCGCCAGATCTGGGCGAGGCTCGACCTCGCCGTCGCGAGCCAGGCGACGGCGAGGCTCGACCTCGCCTCGCCGTCGCGAGCCAGGCGACGGCGAGGCTCGACCTCGCCTCGCCGAGCCTCGCCGTCGCCTGGCTCGCGACGGCGACGCGAGGCGAGGCGAGGCGAGGTCGAGCCTCGCCGTCGCCTGGCTCGCGACGGCGAGGCGAGGCCGACCTCGCCTCGCCCAGCCAGGGGCCGGCGAGGCTAGCCCTCGCCGGTGGCCGGCGGGGCGAGCTTCGCCAGAGGCTCGCCGGCCCTCCCCTCTGGCCGGTCGCCGGTCGCCGGTCGCCGGTCGCCGGACCGGGCAGAGGGGAAAAGAAGAAAAAAAAAAGCAGAAAAAAAAGCAGAAAAATAAAAAAATTCAAAAAAATATTAAAAAATTCAAAAAAATAATTAAAAATTGCCACGTCAGCGCCGACCGGACGGCCGGCGCCGACCGGCGGCCACGTCAGCACCGACCGGCCAAAATTGGCCGGAAGGACTGAATTGGCAAGAATTTAAAAGGTTTAGGACTAAATTGGCAAATTTGAAAGGTTTAGGACTGAATTGGCCGCCGTACAATAGGTTTAGGACTGATTTGACAATTTTCCCGAAAATTATGTTATAAGCATCCTAAAATTATAATTATAGAGTTCCTACATATACGATAAACACTTTTTTTGGCTAAAAACAAGAACATCTGTATCTGTTGAAATGTCATTATTAGCATACGATAATTGACAATACTATATTAAGTACCAAGGAGTTGGAGTAGATTTCCTTATTTTTGCACCTGATTTTCAGCAAGCCAATCCTTTTAAAAAGTACTTATTCAGATAAGTCTACTGTAGTTAAATTTTCTTTGGCATAATTCAACTTTTTATATTGTGGAGACGATAGGAAATACTTGACTTTTGGCCACAATAGTAATAAGTTGATGAGTTTTCATTAGTCCAAAAGTATGGATTTCGTCACAAACCAAGTGACGATCTACACAATTTATCTACGTAAAATAGAGGATAAGAGAAAGGTTTAGCATAACGAAAACTCTTTACACTGTAATATAATAACCTAGAAAAACTAATAATAGAGATGCGAATATTGATTCATAACATGACTTGAAAGATTATTACAAGTATATGAATATGGCTCACCTCTTTAAATATTCAAGATGCTCAAAAATTTTAACACATTGAAAACCAAACCATGCCGCATAAATACGTTTTGAACAAAAGTGAAACCAAACCAAACCAAACTGATTGTATTTTGGATCGCAGTTTGGTTTGGTTTGATTTTCTATCTTCTTTTTTTTGGGGTTAAATCCACTGAAAGTAACATAGAAAGAGTAGTAATTTCATGAGGAATCAATAGATAGTGCTAAATTAAGTTCGCACAATTACTCTAGGCCTCAAGTGTAGTCGTTTCTTTACACCGGAAAATACATGAAGGCAGCGTGCATGTGCAACTAAACACAATATATTTAATCTTTTGGGTGGTCATTTTTTATATTTTGATATAATGTTTTCCATTCTTTATTTCAAGTTGTTAATTTTCGTACAGGTTTTTCTATATCAAGACTGATTTCTTGACCATAAAGAAGAAAAAGAAATGTCTCTCATATTTATAGTTCTGAAGAATTAATTCAAACTCGTAACTTTTTAATTGGCCACCATCAGACAACAACACGCGACGCAAGTTCTATGGATTTTGTAGCAAGAAACAAGATATTATATCTCCTTCCGAACATTGAGTAAGAGTTCCTCCAAATCAGCACGTGCATGCAATCTATTTGCCACAGCCTGCAAGCGCAAGCGATCTGGTAGACAGAAGTGTGTGACTAGTGGTTCATCGGGGGGAGCATCATGCGTGACAAAAGATGTGAATAGAATTAACTGTGTATGTCTGATATTTAGCTCTGGCGAATGTACCATAGAATTATACATCAGCCCCCCAAAAAGAAAGGAAGAAAAGAAAGGAGACGATAAAACTATTAAACTCGTGTTGTGGCATGGGGGTTGAGAAATAAAGAAATGGTGAGCGAAAGTCCTACATGCACCGCAAGTCCGCTCCTCACATATCTCCTTCACCGAAAACATTTCACCTGCGAGTCAAGCCTCTCCCCGCGCGTGCCGAAGCAAGAAATTATTGAGAAACTCACACGCTTGATCTCTCTCTCTCCCTACCTCTCGCTCTCCATCTCTGTCTATATAAAAGAAAGAATTGTAGATCTTATCAGGAGAAAAAATCGGCTTCGCAAGTTGTTGCCTCAGCCTCTCTCTCCATGATAGCGCAACACTTGCTCGGTAATCGTAGTTTTCTGTTCTCCTTCCATGCTTATCTTCTCCTTTGTCCTCTCCTTCTTTTTAGGCCACCTTCCGTATGTTTATCGTGATTTTGAGGCTTAAAGCTTGCATGTGTCGGTTCAAGTGTTAACTCCGATTAGCTGGTGTTGTTACTTGCTCTCAGATGCTGTTGGCGAAGACTAACGTGTTACCAGATCGAGCTTGTTGTGTTCAGCATACATTCTAACTCGACTGGTGAGTGAATTCTATGCGATGCTCGTCAAGTGAGTGGCCCTTTGCGGTTTTGTCCTTTGGTTCGTTGTCTGTTCGACCTGATCATATGTGTTCAGGATTGGTGGGAAAGACCTAGTTTTGATCTTTCCAACCTAAAAACGAGTTGGATCATCCTAAGACCAAGTCAAGATATCAAGTATTATCATATCTGTCGTCGAACAGTTGAACTTTTTTGACCGGAGAAATCATTCGTAGAAGTTTTTTGTTTTTTTAAATTTTCTCAAGACAAATCAGCCAAATATCTTTGATTGATTGTTAAGTCTTACATATGATCTCACACACGCATGGAGTTCTCTAAATCCCTTGTTGGTTCGTTGATTTTCCCTCCTATCGCACTGTTGGCAAAAACCTAGTTTTCATCTTTCAGAGCTAACAAAAACTTGAATCTTCCTAAGGCTACTTTTGTATATGAAGCACAATCATATCCGTCGTCAAACAATTTAGATCGTTTGACCCGAGAAATGATTTTTAGTAGTCATCGCCATAATGTTTGTTCTTTTTTCAAGACAAATCAACCAAGTATCTCCCATTGACCTATGATTCTTACATATGATCTCACACTTGCACGGATTTCTCTAAATTCCGTGTTAGTTCCTTGATTTTCTCTCTCTCTCTCTCTCTCTCTCTCTCTCTCTCTCTCTCTCTCTCTCTCTCTCTCTCTCTCTCTCTCTCTTTCTCTCTCTATACACACACACACACACATATGGAAATCAATATGGTGTGAAATATTCTCTTCTCGAGTGATTTTATGGCGGTTGAGCGTTTTTGGGTTTGAACGACATGTAAAAAGTAGAGGAATAAGGTCGTCCTCAACTGTTGTGTGCTTTTCAATGTCTACATATATATGAGCTAATTCTAAGTTAAAAGCTGGCTGTGAAAGGGAGATTGAATCGATAAGAAAGCTACATCTCATGGTGTAGGTCTTGCACTTTGTCGCTTCGTTCTTTAGCGACGGTGGTTTGATTATTTATGTCGTGGATTTTACCCTAATAGGCTTGCGACAGACGGAAATTAGGATAAAAAAATAGAGTGAACTGGTGTGGGTAGATGATGTTTATTTATATATATTAACAACGTGGGAGAAGATCTTGATTCGTGGATCTACATAACCCTTGTAGAAGTAAGATATTCGAAGCTTTAAGGAATTGATTGGTGAGAAGTAGAAGGATATTCAATTAGCCAGATAATGAGAACAATGAGTTATGTAAACATCTGACACGTGTGACTATCAAAATGGGGAGCAGATAAGTTCAACCAATCAATTTTTTTGGATCAAGATTACTAGTTTCAATCTGTGCATGATTAGAAAAGTTAAGTTGCTAGGTGGAGGAAGACTATGCTTATACTAGGCCTCTATACATTATTGATACAAATGATGCTGAATACTTTGATGTGCCCGAAAATCATGTCACATAAAGGACATCTTGTTCTCTTCGTAATAGTCTGGACCACGTACAAGAAATTTCGCAAGTGAATCATCTGGCTTTACTGCGTTCGCGTCAGGAACTTCTGTTCCATGAACGCTACAAGTTGATGGGGACACTATAGCTCTCACTCTCAGGCTCATGTTCCCGAGAGGACCCAACAATTATTGTGTTATGTTAGCTTTTAGTACCACTATAACATTTTGTGACGGCGACATTGTCCTCCAGCTGGGAGTTAAAAGGTCTTTTTCTTCTTTTCTTTGACCATGCTGTCAAATCTTATGTTCGAGCACCTCAAGTCACAAGTAATTCCTAAATTAAGCCAAACTTGCATCATGATAGCCCTCTTTAGCAAATACATAGGAGGAGACGGCGAACAAAACGCTTCTTCTAAACAAGAATAAGTTCATGATAATCTCTCTTTTTTGCATATAATATGTCTCCATTCGGTATTACGAGCCAAGACTCGCCTACCATTACTTGGTAGGATAAATTATGAGTGTCGACAACCTTTAGGATTTTAAATCGATAAGTTAATGTCATTGCGTCTTTCTCATAAGAAAATCGGTTGCGACAGTCTCAATCAAGACATATTACGATAGAGGTTGAACAGACAACGAAGCTGAGGTAGGAGCAAGAGGCTTCTCAGTTGATGAGTGTTTGCATGGAATTCGACACCCTGAAACCCTAGTTAGTTCCTTGTTTGATATTGGTGCACCATATGAACCTCGACAATGAGCAAAGCCCAGGAGGTAAGTAGTCAAGAAGTAGGTACTGCCTTCTCTCTCTCTCTCTCTCTCTCTCTCTCTCTCTCTCTCTCTCTCTCTCTCTCTGTCTCTCTCTCTGTCTCTCTCTCTCTCTCTCTCTCTCTCTCTCTCTCTCTCTCTCTCAATTAGGAAATGATATGTTATGATTTTTCAACCATTGTTTACCGTATCATGAATCCGCTACTGCTTTAATGGAAGTAACTGATATACATCTTAAAGTCGCCTGCAGCTTGTAAATGTAGTTTGGGTGTGTAATTATAAATTTGTCTTGTATGATATCCATTCTCGTTATCTCTAAGTTTACAATTACAAGTAATGAAACTAGTCAGTTTTTTAACTTCATACACAGGATGAAGTTATAAGAAAGGACAAAAGGTAAATGAGCATCCAACTTATGATTATCGCATGATGATGATGATGATGATGATGATGTCAGAGGGTGGTTTCCAAGTGTTTTCCGTTGCTTGCGATGCATGAAATCGCCAGCTTTTACTCGTCTCAAGTCATGTCTTAGCTAGAACCATATGCTTTTTGTTAATACTTTGTTTGTAAAATTAATTAAAAGGTGTCTCGTTCCCCATAGAATAGATGTAAGTGTGTAGGCTAATATATAAGTGTGGAAGTCTTCTAGTCTTACATTCGAAGACCATGTGCTAATTGGGCTAAATCCTATAATACCCGAGTGCGAGTGCACGATTATGAGGCGCACTTAGCACTTTGCACCCTTGTGGACTAGAATTGGCCTTATTAACGGTTATTTTTTTTAATTCGAATTTATAACTTCTGCCTAATGGTTATTAGGCGTTTTTGAAAAGTTATATCTGTTCAAACATAATTTTTCACTCTTTTATATTCAATGTTTCTCGTTCGATATTTTCACTTCAGTTTTCGTTTTGTTTTTTAAAATACAACATTTATTCACCAATTGTTTCATTTTGAGAGTTTTTGGAGAAATACTAAACCGTGGACCAGAACTGGCCTTATTAATAGTTGTTTTATTAATTCAAATTTATAACTTCTACCTAATTGTTAGTAGGCGCTCTTACAATCTTTGAAAGGTTGTTTCTATTCAAACACAATTTTTGTAATTATATATTCAACATTTCTCGCTCAAATGTTCTTACTTCTAAAGCAAACTAAATACGAGATTGAGAAGAGGATTCGACATTTCTTATGGGCTAGTATTACAACTAATCATGGATCGCACAAGGTTGCATGCATGGCAAGTAGTTTGCTTACCTAAAAGGGAAGGATGATTAGGATTGCTTGATTTGAACATATAGGACAAAGTTTTGTTAGGCTGCACACTATGGAACCTCATCAATGATTCATCATCTTTCCTTTGGAGTATTTGGGCTCACAACACAAAATGCAGAGATATCCCAATCATGCAGTTCGACATTAGGGATAATATGGGTTGAGTTGGCGTTGTCTCCTCAAATTGCAACATGTTCTAACCTCAGTTATATCTAGTTTAAGCTACTGTTGCCGAGATATATTTGACGAACTTAGACATGGGGGACCAATTGTGGAGTGGTACAATCCAATTTGGAGCAACAACATTAGCAAACAATTTTATTGGCTGGCTAGTTTATAGAAATAGACTACCGACAGTAGAGATGTAGCTCGATGGATGACTTCAATTGATATTTGGTGCAACTTTTGTAGGGTCGAAATAGAAGACAGGGCATATCTATTCTTCCAGTGTGAATTTACAGGTGGCATATGGCGCAATATCCTTGCACAACATGGGATTAGGTGTTCTTTAGAAGGATAGAATGAGGAACTTCAATAGATGAATTGGGTAACAAAGGTAAAACACTTGGCAGCGAGACTCCACATGATCTCTTTCCTAGATTGCATTTGAATAGAACAACTTACACAACACAAGCACTGAACTACTTACTTTTCACCTGTTGAAGCTCCAACGAATTCCGACTAAAAGAAAATGGCATTATTCTACGATATTTCACTCATGTTTACATGGACTCCCAGTTCATCTATTTTCGAAATAAATGTATCGAATAGTAGAGATTAATACAACTTCTACCACAAAAATGATGAAAAGCATTTTGAACTGAAATTTCAATTCCCAATGTCTGAGGCAAAGTCAGCATGTAGTTTGGAAACTTCTATTGACCCATTAATAGATGAGGACCATCAGAGATTAAAAATCGAGAGGTTTAAATTACTACAATGTCTAGGTTCTTCTTTCTCTTTCTTTGTTCGGAAAGGAGGATTCTATTTCACCTTTAGCAGGAAGGTAGACAATAACATCTAAAAACCATTAGATAATCTTTAAGTTGCAAAGGAAGCTTCAAGCCACAGAGTAGGCCAATGTACAATTACTTGAACTTTTAGGATACATTGCTCAATTCGAGACTTCCATTAAATAAATTGTCATGTCATGTGATTTTACTAACAGCAGTAAGTACGATTATAAAGAAAAAAAACAAAAAGAAAACCACAGTCATTGTTGCTCTCCGCCATTGATGTCCACAATGGCTCCATCATTGAGTTGGTTTGTGGTGGTGAGCAAAGTGTGGTGGTGGTGGCGGCGAGTTGGTGACAATGAGCCAAAGACTAATGAGGTTAGGGGTGGGGATGGTTGATGCGGTGGCGGTGGCGGTGGCGGTGGCGGTGGCGGTGGCGGTGATCCTGTTGGTGATGGTGGACGGTGGAGAATTTTCTAAAAGAAAAGTTAGGATTTTTTGTTGGGTGATAAGGAGAGAGAGGCTACTGTTGTCGACGATCTTAGTGTCCATGCCAACAATTTTCTGTTGGCCTTTTAACAAAGCCTCGAATTAAGGAGGCATTTGAAAATTTGAGGGAGTTGATTGAATGAGAAAAGGTTTCGATATTCAATTGAATAATGAGTAAAAGTTCTTAATACGTCCAATGACACCATTGGAAACAAAGCTCAAAATATGCGCATTGTTTAGCCCGTGTCTCATATGATAATTTAAGGTTAGTGAATTAATTTATAGGCACGAGTTTACCTGAATGGACTTTCTCATCATACATTTCTTAAGTGAGAAGATCCAAACTTACAAAACTACTCAGGAATGGGCACTCTAAAGAAAATGCATTGTTTTTTATTTCCCAAATCACTAAAAGTGTGAACAATTTCATATTTGGATCACTTGTTCAAATATAGCTCACTTCTTGTCTAATTTACGAGGTAATTGGACTAATCTATGGGCTCGAGGTTTATTTGTCTAATGTGGACATTTTTGTCTTAAAAATAATTTAGTTCACATGGACTGGAGAAGCAATTTCAAGAAACTATGATAGATATCTTGTGATCTTATAATGGTGATGGTGTATCCTCAACCAGAATTGGCCTGGGAAAAACCATATGAATACAAGGAGAAAACTCATTCAATGAATATAGCAGATAAAACCATAGTAAAATAAATATATGAAAGCAATTTTTTTTTTTTTGAGAATCTATATACGTGACACTATCTCTTAATAAGTGAAGGAAACATATTCCTAAACATAATACAAAAATTGCGGAAAAACGTGTCCATTCTATACTTGAATCACCGATCGTTCGAAGTATATTACGTAAACGAACATACCTCTTTTGCCACAGATTAAATGCACCTATCGCAGCCTCAAGAGAGAGAACAATCCTTTGATTGTACAAAAACAAAGTCTTCTTACTTTTGTCTTCTTGTGAGAGTGTTTTTCTGATAATTCAAAATGCAACACACCACACACTCTTACGTGTGTTCTCACATTTGTTTCTAGACAATAACTGCCAAGTGCAGTTACTTTCTTTCATGGGCTGGGTTAGCCCATCATGGGCGGCCCATCATTCACAAAGAAAACCCATCATCTCCCACTCGCACATGGTGGGCTATAACATTAACTCTATCTTCTTTGCAATATTCATACTAGCAAATAATCCGTGCGACCAGCATACTTCGAGAGCTCGTTGCAATGCATCTGTTAGGAATACATAGCAGCTCAAAATTGGGTACAACATTTTCCGAGTAGATATAGTATGCAGTACCCTAGATCAATCAGTCACATTTATATCTCTTTTAATCTCTTTTAGTATCCCGTATATTGCATTCACAACTATGATTTACTTAAAATCATAATTGGTCGACCTGTGAATACAAAAAATAGAATGTGACATCATGATAAATTGATCTTCCTCTTTCCTTAAACCTCTCTATTTCAGTCCAGCCCGCTTTTCTAGAAATGCCCCATTAGATCGAATCATTCATGACCATTGGCAACATCCTAAGATAGCGAACACTGAATAGAAACTTTGAGAATAAGTTAGAGTCGTGAGGGCACTAAATGAGGAACTCATATCCTCAAGAGTCTCACACGGCATAAGGTTGAGATCAAAAACTTTTGCCACTCTTATCGGTCGTCTTATGCATACGTAGTATGAAATACGTATTACGGTATTATCTCCTTTCCCGTGGAGCGTATGTCTTTTACATTCAATACCGTACAGATGATAGTTCAGACATACCCAATGTCTAAACTTGAGTTCACGTATCTACTCCTCTAAAGAATCCATTAGAACTCACATCTGGCATCAAAGACAGATAAAGTAAAATATGTGGGTTATTTTACTCGGACATAGTTAATGTTATGTCCTCATCTTAGCACTTAGCTAAGGCAACATTTATATTTTAAGCTTGAGCTCTCGATTATCACCTAGATAATAAGCCTAAAAATTGATTCATCTCTATTTATCACATAGTAAATAGAGGCGATTACCCATGTGAGTGGGTTAATCTCATCTGCCCGACATACTTTCTCGACATAATATACTAAGTATTAATATGCATAAATAAAATATCATAGGCATTAATAATGATATAACAATTTCATTTAAATGTGAACATTCAGGGAAATTACAATTTCCAGTACATCAGCATCTACGCAGTCCTAGAGATTTTACATGACCAACGAAAACATCTCTAGGAATTGGCTTTGTCATAGGATCTGTTCTCATACTATGCGTAGATATGTACTGTAAGTTCACATCTTTTCGTGCTACCATATCTTTAACAAAATTGTACTTGGTATCTATATGTTTGGTCTTGCCATGATATTTCGGATCTTTAGTGTATGCTATCGCTGCTTGGCTATCACAATTGACTAACAATGAGCTTGCAGCATGCTCAATAACACCTAAATGATCCAAAAATTTCTTAAGCCAAACTCCCTCTTGTACTGTTGCTGACAATGCCACGAACTCGGCTTCCATGGTGGATAATGCTATACATGTCTATTTCTTACTGCTCCAAGATATGGCACCATTATTCAGTAAGAATGCAAATCCAGAGGTAGATTTCCTTTCGTCTAAATCTCCTCCCCAGTCAGCATCTGAGTAGCCTTCAAGTCGCAAATCCTTTCCTTGATAACTTAGAGAATAATCAGCAGTACCCTTTAGATACCTCATGATTCTTTTGACGGCTTTCCATTGTGCTTGACCTGGATTGAATTTTTATCTACTTACCATTCCAACTGCAAAACATATGTCAGGTCCTGTACACATCATAGCGTACATTAAACTCCCAACAGCACTAGCATAAGGAACACGTTTCATTTGTTCCTTCTCTTGTGGAGTCTTAGGACACAACCTTCGGCTCAATCCTTCACCTTTTGCAATAGGAGTATCCATGGGTTTACAGTCATGCATACAAAATCGTTCAAGAACTTTATTGATATAAGTCTCTTGCGAAAGAGACAATAATCTCTTGGAACGATTTCTTGAAATCTTAAATCCAAGAATATATGCAGCTTCACCCATATCTTTCATCTTAAAATTGGATGATAACCAACTCTTAATAGTATTAACCAACTCCTTATTGCTTCCGGCAATCAGTATGTCATCAACATATAACGATAAGATCACAAATTAATCTTTGGATCTTTTGATATATACGCAATGATCTTCATCAATCATTGTAAAATCATAGGCCACTATGGCATTATGAAAACGCGTATACCATTGTCTTGAAGACTGCTTAAGGCCATATATCGATCTCAAAAGTCGACATACTTTTTGTTCTTGGCCTTTCACAATAAAGCCAACTGGTTGCTCCATGTAAATTTCTTCTTCCAATTCTCCATTTAGAAAAGCAGTCTTTACATCCATTTAATGTAATTCAAGATCCATACTTGCCACTATTGCCAGAATAAGGCGAATTGAGGTAAATCTCACTACAGGAGAAAAAGTTTCCTCATAATCAATTCCTTCCTGTTGATTATACCCTTTCGCCACGAGGCGAGCTTTATATCTTTCTATTGAGCCATCAGCTTTTCACTTTATTTTAAGAACCCATTTATTCCCAATAGCTTTGCGTCTTTTTGGAAGATCAACCAGTTCCCAAACATGGTTTAACTTCATTGACTCCATTTCTTCTTCCATTGCATCTATCCATTTTTCCTTATTAGGGTAACTAAGAGCCTCATTTACATTCCTTGGCTCATCTTCATCTTGTGGAGCGACGATGAAAGTTTCCCCTTCAATGTCAAAACTTCGTCGGGGAATACTTTTGCGACTTGTTCGCCATACGGGAGATTGTACACATGGCACATTATTCTCCATTTTGCTCCCACTTGGATTAGATAATGACGGTATCGTCTCATTAAACGATTGCAATTGAGATTGAGTCGAATTTAATTCCTCACTTCTCATATTGCTCCCATTTGGACGAACTTCATCAATTTCATTATCATGATCCAAAGTTTCAAATAGTGAGTAGTCCTCACCTATTTCGCCCTTAGTAGGAAACTCATTCTTTAAGAATGTGACATCTCGTGATTCAAATTCAGTTATACTTCCACTTTCTTGTTCACCTATAAACACATACCCTTTTGAGTGCTCTGAGTATCTTATGAAAATACTCTTTTTGCCTCTGGGACCTAGTTTTCTATATTTATGAGAGGACTCGTGAGTATAAGCAGCACAACCCCAAGGTTTAAGAAAACTTAAATCAGGTTTTCTACCCGTCCATAACTCATACGGAGTGGAAGTAACTGATTTAGAAGGCACACGGTTAAGTACATAGGCAGCAGTTAACAAAACATCACCCCAAAAAGTGATAGGTAAGTTAGCTTGTGCCATCATAGACCTAACCATTTCCAATAGGGTTCTGTTTCTCCTCTCGGCAACACCATTTTGTTGAGGAGTATATGGAATAGACAACTGTCTTTCTATTCCTTTTTCATCACATAAATTTCTGAACTCATCAGATAAATATTCTCGACCTCGATCGGATCTGAGCGTTTTTATTTTCTTATCTAATTGATTTTCTACTAAGTTCATAAATTTCTTAAAGCAACTTAATGCCTCGGATTTATGAGAAATCAAATAGATATATCCAAATCGAGTACAATCATCTATAAATGTGATGAAATACACAGCCCCATGCCTTGCTCTTACATTCATTGGACCACAGATGTCAGAATGGATTAGTTGCAAAGGAAACTCAGCTCTTGTACCATTTCCGAATGGTTTCCTTGTTGTTTTCCCGGCCAGGCAATGCTCGCAAATAGGCAAATCAATTTTTTCAATATTACCTAATAAGCCCTCTTTGGCTAATCTTTGCATTCGTTGTTGGCCAATATGACCAAGTCTAGCATGCCACACATTCACATCATTTTCATAAGAGTTGGAAGATGTAAATAGGGAATAACAAACGTTAACATCACTACAGTTAACATCTAGTACAATAAAACCATTCAGAAAGTATCCACGACCATAATAATTCGTACCCAGATACAAATCAACACCACTGTTATGAAAGTTCAAATTAAAACCGAGTTTAACCAACACTAACACAGACACTAAATTTCGACGAATATCCGGAGCATATAATACATCATGTAGGAACAATGTGCGTCCACCACGCATCATCAACTGGCAGGTGTCAATTCCTTTAACTTCTGCTTTGGAGTTGTTCCCTACATAGATCCATTTCGTTCCGGTCGGAACCCGTCGGAACTTCACGAAGGCATCTCTATCCTTCGCTACATGGTCTGTTGCTCCCGAATCTACAGTCCACAAAGGATTAGACTCAGTTAAAAATACAGAACTTGATACATAGACAAAGTTCTTAAGAATGCAAGGGGAGTTTACCTTCTTTGGCTCGTTGCAATCGCGAGCGAAGTGTCCCTTCTTGCTTCAGTTGTAGCATTTCATCCTCGACATTTTCTTTACAAAAGAACGCTTTCCTTTGTCATGTTGATTGAATTTTGGTTTCTTACCCGAAGAACTTGCTCCCTTGCCTTTCCACTTCGTAAACCTTTCGACGCGCTTGCGCTTGGAGCTCGAAGCCCCATGTGAGCTAGAACCAGCATAATAAATGTCGGTTTCTGGTTTCGCCGCCAAGAGGCAATCATCTTCTAACTCAAGATGGCGCATGGCATCTTCAAAGGTCTTGATGTTCTCATTATGGGTTAGGTGCACCTTCATGTGCTCCCAGCTTTGAGGCAAGGAACGGATCACTGCTTGCACTTGCTGTTCATCAGACAGAATGTGTCCAGCATCTTTCAGCTCAACGATCATGTTCGACATCTTTCTCAGGTGTTGTTTCATGGACTGACCATGAGGCTTCTTATACGAGTCAAACCTTATAGTGAGCTGTCTCAGCTTGGTCACCGATGTATGACCAAATCTCGCTGCTAATGCTTCCCACATCTCCTTGGCATTCTCAAAACGCCTGAACTCTCGCATGATATCATTCTCCATGCTACTCAGCAACGTGATGCGAGCAATCGAGTTCTTCCTTTTCCATACAGCAAATGCATCTCTATCTCTCTTATGCTGTGCAGTGTTCCCATCCTCAGGTTCTTCCATCAGTTGGTTAAGAGCTTCTAGTGCTTCTTGTTCTTCTAGCACGTATTGGATTTTCATGTTCCATATTTCATAGTTCTCGCCGTTCAATTTCTCTCCTTTGTTCAACTCAGCTACTATGTTCTTAGTTGCTGAAGCCATTGAATCTGAACATATCAGACAGGCAAGCACGAATTATTAATGCCACTTATTTATGCATCAATTTTACACAAACTGAATATATTAATGAGTAATTTCACATAGTTTTTTAGAATCGAAAGTTTATTATGTTCCCAATCATCATCCAAAATCCTAATGTGAAAATTATCGTTAATATAATCATTAAGGTAAAATTACGTTCTTTAAAGTTACTAAAACTTTTAGAACTCCCACTTAACCACCTTATTCTAATAAGACAGATATCATAATAAAATAGTACCATAAACTATTCACAATAATAAATATCCATCATCATTCATTCACTAAGTACTATATACATTAGGAACGAAACTAGCATAGAAAAGAAACATGAACATCAACGTGAACAGAAATATCCACCTAGGATATCTTAAACCGAACTAAAATAACATAAAATCAAGTCAACGAATCCTAACTATCCTAAGAACTGGGAAAAGACTTAAGAAATTCCTCATTGTCAAAATCCTTTGAAAGATCAATAATGGTCGTATCGGGTAGCCATGAAAAGACCGTCGGAAATCCCTTGGATTTTCCCCATGGCGCATTTATTCTGCGCCAAGATGAATTCATCCCAAGAGTTGACGTCTTCTTCGCCCCAATCCTTATGAATTCCTTTAGAAAATCCACAGCAAACTGTTTGTATTCTGGAATCCATGGATCATTCCCGTCATCCCATCCACCATCCTCAAAAAATATTATCTCCGGACCCTTCCACAAATCATCAATCATCATTTTCCACTCATACGGAAGAGTGGTTCTTAGGGCATCTGAATCCAACATATGGTATCCATTCGAGATTATATCCCGTATTAGCTTGTTAACCTTCATAATGTGCATTTCCATGTGACATCCATCCCACCGATAGGCAGCTAAATCAGCTGTCAACTTCGCAAGAGTATTCATTTGTTCATCCATCCTCGCGACTATCGGTGTGTGTCAATGGTACGACTTTGTTCCTACAACAAATGCAGAACAATAAAGGATTAACATATAATCCATTGAACATCACAATAGACATTCCAATATGCACATATTGCCACCGAAAAAACACTCCAATTCGAGCTTCCACGTAACTAATCACGTGGACTGAACTTTTTTTTTTCTCGCCGGTCAACGCAGGTCAACGGTGGTCAACGACGGTCAACGGATGACCGGGTCAAGTCAACGGGTCACATGGGTCGGGTCACGGGTCAAACCGGGTCGGATCGGGTCAGGCATGGACAGCCGCGTGGCTGACGTCAGCGTGACGTCAGCCACGCACACGCGCACACGCGGCGCGTGCGTTGCACGCACGCGCAGCAACCGCTACGCACGTGCAACGCACGTGCCGGCGCAGCCGCCGCTTGCGGCGGCGCGTGGGGGCGCGTGCGTCCTCCCCCAGCGGCGTGGCACCCGTCGTTTTGCTCGTATCGACGAGCACTACGAGCCTACACTTTCAAAAAATAATTTTGACGCACGAAAATTGAGAAACGACCTCGAACAGTACGGCCGGGTGTCGGTTTTTCGTACCCGAGCGTTCGTCGGCGCCGTTTCACGAATTTCGTCCAATACTTCGTGTTATAAGCATATTAAACAATCAAGAAACAAGAACACATGCTCTGATACCAATTAAAGAAACATATTCCTAAACATAATACAAAAATTACGGAAAAACGTGCCCATTCTACACTTGAATCACCGATCGTTCGAAGTATATTACGCAAACGAACATACCTCTTTTGCCACAGATTAAATGCACCTATCGCAGCCTCGAGAGAGAGAACAATCCTTTGATTGTACAAAAACAAAGTCTTCTTACTTTTGTCTTTTTGTGAGAATTGAGTTTCTGATGATGAAAATGCAATTACACACACACTCTTACGTGTGTTCTCACATTTGTTTCTAGACAATAACTGCCAAGTGCAGTTACTTTCTTTCATGGGTTGGGTTAGCCCATCATGGGCGGCCCATCATTCACAAAGAAAACCCATCAATAAGCTAATGACTAGGTCTAATAAAATAAGTTTTCTATTGATTTCTCGTTTTTATAGTTCGTTTCAATATGAAAACGACTTAGCAAAATTACTTGTATGTGTGGTTTTTTTTTAGCCAAAATTATAACATGTATATGTTACAAGGCACCAGAAAACTAATGCACATGTTGTTTGAATTAGGAGATTGTGGATAGTGTAAATGAGCTAGCACTAAAGTCTAAATGCCGAATGAGCAGCGTTAACACAACAAGATCTGGAACTGAGATCCCCGGTTTCAGATATGGTGATCACTGATCAGTACCTTCAGATATGACCAGATCTCGAAGGCAATGACCAGGAACTCGGCAACGGTGTCGAGAACTCGTCGACACTAGCGGCGAAGAGAAGAGAGAGACAGAGACAGTGAGTCACAAGGGTGACAGACATCAAAGCAGAGACTAAGCCACGAGCTCATGTGGAGATGGCAATGGAGGTGGGTGGTGGTAGCCATTTGAGATGGCGATGCCAATGGCACAAGCGAGCCATTGTTTATCTGTGCATAAGCAACTACAGAGAGAGAGTGAGGGTTAAGGTCAATAGGCGCACCCAAAAACATAAGCTCTTCATACCTTATAGGCAGCCTCGTCCAAACACCGACACGATATTATACGCTTTAGTTGCGGCTTGCCCGCACTGGAACGCTTTAAAACACATCGTGCTTGTTCAAGGTTGCGCAAGACTTATCTGCTAGCGCAATAACTTATATCTGGACAATGTGAGATCAGAGGCATATGTGAAGCCGAACATACCTAAATGACGACATCAAGAACAAAGAACAAAAGCTAAAGAGGTTGCAAATTGCACTCTTCATATTACTAGGAGGCACACACATAGTTCCCTTAATTCAACGAAATATAATGACTGGTAAATAGATGAAGTTAGCATTATATACTTTATCAAGTTATATGTATTTAAATTACTATATCCCCTAAAAATGCTTGACATAATTGAAAAGATGGTGGTAAACTTATTTTAAGACTAATGCTCCGTTTGATTCATGGAAAATAAATTATTTAGAAAATATTTTCCTAAAAATAATCACACATATCACTTAACATAATCCGTCCATAAAAAATGTGTTCACTATCAACAATAATTTATATATAAACATTTTCGTTAACCGTGAAAATATTTTTTTTCATTTATATTTGTAAATAATAAAAATGATTATTTTTAGAAAAATATTTTTCAAATCATTCATTTTCCGTGAAATAAATGCACCCTAACAGTAAAATATAATGAATACTATCTTTTTTCTGGTAAAAAAAACAAAATATTTTTGTTATACTCTTACATAACTGGAATGAGAATAATAGGTACTATTGTGTATACCCTAATGAAATTCACTTTACGTATATTGCGAATCGTAGTGTTTTTACATAAAATTTATTATATTTTTCTTTATCACATAGCTATTGTTTTCAGCTCTAATCTGTATTACAGTAAGATGTTTAAAATTAGATTGAGACTTTCAAAATATTTTTAAAATTTTCTCTTTTAATTACCAAAAATTTGAAATTTTCATTCGCAGAAAGAAACGCTTCGGTTTTTTGTTTTTTTTTTGTCGGTTCTCTCTCATCTAGGTTAAATGTAGTGAGAGTGTTAAAAAGTCTTCTTTCGTTATCTACAAAACTCTGAATATCTTATGTAAAAGAGAAACACCTCTCATTTAAATATATACATTAAAATAATTGAAAGCCTATTTTAGTATTATATACATATATATAATAAGAGACGATTCCGTCATCGGGAGAACGTCACACGTGTCGGCATCGCACCACTTCCCCAAAGAAGCCAGCAAACCTGAGCCGTCCGCGTTGAGAAAACCCGGATGGGGCCCCACCCTTTCGCTATCCGGAAACCCAAACGGCGAGGACGGTATTGGGATTGAGCATGATCCAAATGAAATAGTTCCCAAAATTAGAATCGAGAATCACCCGGTGGGAACTATCGGTCCGATCCGATTCTCGAGTGGGTGTATAGAACCGGTCCCATTAGCCAAGGACGGAGACGAAAAGATGAAAACAGAGATAGAGATGGAGAGTTGAAGATAGTGAGGTGAGCATCAATCGAAAAGAGTGGAAGAGTGGGAATGAGCGTAAGGCTCAAGCAAAAGAGTATATTTCTCAACTTAATGTAAGGCGTAAGCATTGAGCAAATTAGGTTAAATTTAGAGATTTATGATTTTCTTTTTAAAAAAATAAAAATTTAAATAAATATATTATATTTATTATTATATTCCAGTCCGGTTCGGGTGGGCGACGGTTCCACACCTAGAATCGAGAACCGGACCGGTACCCACCAGTTCCCAAAAATTGAAACCAGGCTGATCCGGTTCCGAGCAGTTCCTGATTCTTTTATGCACCCCTAGACGATATATATCTCCCGACCCTAGACGATATATATCTCCCGACCCGACCTGACCCGACCCGACCCGGGCCTCCACCCAAAAATATCTTGGTTAACGCGAGAAAAAGTCGTCGCCGAGGTCGCTTCCCGAACATTATCGGAGCCTCCAAACCCCGCCCGCTAGAAGAATCTCTCAGATGTTTTTTTCTTCGGCTCGGTTCGTGGCAACAGCCATTGTCGCCTCTCTCTATGGAGCTTCCTCTTCTTCATATATATATGGAGACGGGCCGCCTCTCCCTTTCGTTGCTAGTGTCCGGCGCGAAGCACGAGCGTCCTCCAGCTGCGGCCTCCCGACCAAGAGATCTTGCGGCAGAGCGACTTGGGCTTCGGTTGAGCTCAGTGTGTTCGATTGTTTTTCCTTCTGGTTTCTTCGAGCGTGATGATGGGTAAGGGAGACCGGGGGGATGTGGGGGGTGACGACGGCTCGCGGTCTTCGTATTACGGCATCCTCGGCGTCGCTCCCGGTTCTTCTTTGGAGGAGATAAGGCTCGCTTATCGCAGGCTCGCCATGGTAAGTCCCGAAGACGAACTCGATTAGCGTGGACAGATGAGAAATCTCGGAGTTGGGTTGCGCCTGAATGTGCTGCGATTGATTGAATTATCGAGCTTTTTAAGTGGATGAACCGTGTCGGAAGCTTAATGTTTCCTGGGCGTTTCGTTTCGGCGCAGCAATGGCATCCCGACAGGTGGACGAGGAACCCTTCTCTGTTGGGCGAGGCCAAGCGCAGATTTCAGCAAATTCAGGAAGCTTACGAAGGTAAATTATTTGTCTCTCCCCTGTTTTTTTTTTCTTTTTTCCCCATTGCCTTTAAAAGTATGAAGGGGGCGTTTTCACCGCTCTCTGTTTTTTCTTGCTTTGATGGAACAGTGTTGTCGGACCAGAGGAAGAGGACGTTGTACGATGCGGGGTTGTATGATCCGGATGATGAAGCAGATGAGGTAAGCCATCGAGGGAGCTATCCAAGTCAGTCGATTTGTGAGATCATGTCTTTTGCCTGGAAAGAGCGTGCTGAATTTGTTGCTTGTCGCTGTTTCGTTTCAGGGGTTCTGTGACTTTCTGCAAGAGATGGTGTCTCTCATGGGACAGGCCAGAAGAGAGGTATGATGTGATGGAATGATTTCTTTCTCGCTTCTTTTCCATTTCAGTATAGAATTAACTCGGTTTAGCCATAGTCGGAGATGTTTGTACAGATTTGTTTAGTTTCCAACCTCTAGTTTGTTCGTGAAATCTTGCTCTAAGATGATGATGTCTTGATGCGCTTGTGTTCTTATTTCTAGTTCTAAAAAGCAGAAAAAAAGTTGAGAAATGTGTTATCTCTGTCTCCGTGTAGAGGGCAAAGGGTTTTCAAGGAACACATATATTGTATAATATTTGCCTAATGTAGAGTTATAATTAGAAGGCTCTTGCGCATCCTCATGTGGTTTTCTAAACTCTCTTCCTGCCTAATGGGGTGTCGTTCCTTATCTGAAATAAACTCAGGAGAAACAATATACCATGGAAGATTTGCAAACGATGTTCATGGAGATGGCGCAGGGGTTTGAGTTTGGTCCTTGGTCCTCCGAAGCTATGATCTTTGAGGATCACAAGAGCTCAAAGAGAGCACGGTGCGAATTGGACTTGATGCCAGGGACATCGCATTCGCACGTATCGGGGTTCAGGATGTACGAAACGAGCGGTCGTTATTGCCACTGAGACTTGCTCCACTATATGCTACGGATGCATGGAGGAAAAGTGGCAAACATCAGAAGGGGTTTCCGGTAAGAGCTCGTGGCCACTTTCGAAGCAACTACGGATATCAAACACGTGGAAATGGCAGACATGGCCGGAGGAACAACACGGTGTTCTGATATTTGTTGGAAGTGGCTTCTGTGAGGAGTTGTTGCTTGCATTTGTTGTATGGAATTCCCACACCCTCTTGTTGTACAAAGTTTTGGAATGGCCTGTGTCATGTTTGTTCGATTGGGACGAGGCATGTTATGTACAGCAGCAGTTCATATTAGACATTGCCTTCTTGAACATTGTATCGGAAGCGTGTTTGTTCTTGATCTTTTATATCAGGCGGTTGGCTTCGTTCTTGCTTTGTGACTTAGAACCTCTACTGCGAACAATCATGCAGAAATCCTAGATCCGAGTATTGAAGTCGGATAATGAGCACGTTTTTATTATTGACTAGTTCCTCGAAAAACAAACTCCGAAACCCAAAATGTAGTAAAAACATTTTCGGACAACCTTTTTACTATACGAAACTATTAGAGTTTGCGAATACTTCAAGGATTCTTGTTTTTCATATCAGGCACGTCCACATGAGTTTAAGGAAACCGAAGTATGATTCGACGAGATATGACCCCTGTGCAAAGAATGCGGGGGTTCGGGAGCAGCGCCCCCGACACGGAGGTCCCGCTGACCGGACAGTGGGCGGGGGTTCTGCTCCCCGACAACCGAACGGCAGCCCCGAAACAAAATCGGGTTTGATGGTCCGTTTGTTGTGGGATTAAAGGAATTCAGATAGATTTGGACTTTAGGCCTATTTTAAGTCCTATATATATTGTACTCGTATGAAAAATCATTGTAATGAGTGGATGTGGTTGTAAATCTAAATCACAGTGGAATTCCTTTGCAAGACGTAGCCTTATTCAGGGGTGAATCTGGGTAAATTTGTGCATCATTTAATTTTCTTCTATTCTCTACGTGATAGTTCTGATTCAGTTTGCAATACACTTCCATCAGAAACGAAGTCTAGATTCTCCTAGCCCCGAGGGGACAAGGAAACAACAGGCCATCGATGCCTCGAGGAATTCTGGACATACGATGGTCCACGAACTTGCGCAAGTTATCGTAATGGAACTACATGTGTGGGTCTGAATGTGCAAGGCCGGTGGCCTTACCAAGCCCAATCGTCAGACTGGGCTGGCCTTGCTTTTGTAGAGTAGGCCATCCTCTAGACGAGTCCACTTTGTCCCTGTTCTTTTTTGTTTTTTTGGTAGAAACTTTGTCCCATTTCTAACCCACTCGAATTGTTGCCCGCCCGGCACATCGGCGGCGGTGGCGGGGGCGGGGGCTTAGTCGTATGGGCCAATTTTCCCCGAATGTGATGTGAAGAGATTGAAATCCCGACTTCTCATTTCTCAAGATGCCCAAATCGATGCAACCAAGTCGCCTTCGGAATCGGTTTAGATGTTACTTTCGAAAAAGAAGTTTCGGGTCGTCAAAATTCAAAATCCGGGCTCCAATGTGGACAAACAAAACTATTCAACTTTTATACTATTTTCACCAAAGGAAAACGAGAATCTATTCTCAGTTATCGATACCAACAGCGACAGATCGTCTCTTGAGAATAATTCTAAATTAGGGAAAGTTAAAACCGGGGAGAGTCGACCAAACATAGCTAACTTCCTTTATTGGATAGAAGCCTCGTATCCGCTAGTATATATTCGATTACAACATAGATGTAGCCCGAGTAGCAAAAATGAGCAAGAAAAAAATCACAATCCCAGTTGCTGCTCACCAAGTCTCACTCCTAGAGAGATACCCCGATCAAGATAACGATAGACTCAAAAGTTCCCGCAATTCCTCTGACGTCCCGACGCGAAAGGCGATGGGCACGTTCATCACCCTGGCTACCACCTAGCGAGATAGATGGTTGGTACAACAAGGCAATAAAGTTCCAATAGGAAATGTTTGGTTTAGTTAATTGAAAATTCACGAGTCCTGAAGTTGACTTGGATTAGAAGCTATCGAGAGATAGAGAGAGAGGGAGAAGGGCATGGCAAGGAATATGCTTTTTTTGTAGAAAGAAAATGGACGGTGGCCTTCTCTCCATCCCACAACTAATCTCATCTTCCAACTCACTCATCCACATCCAGTCCTTCCTAACTTTTTTGTCCCCCTTCCCATTTCCCCCCAGAAACCTCCACCCAACTTTTACTTTCCAATTCCAAGTTTTTCCAACCGACCCCTCTTGCTCTGTTCCCTTTGATTTCACGTTGATTGCTGCTTCATCGCTCCGCCTCTATGGTCAGTACACCCACAGGATAGGATTACCAGATTGTACTTCCAAATAACTTGATAGATCACCCGCACCAGCATTCTCACTCTGCTCCTCCCAATTAATTAGTTTGAGAGTTGGGAGTAATTCCTTTATTTCCTTAGCTGTCGGATTCTTGAATTATATCCGAATTTCTGGTTACTTTACCTAATTTTATTTACGGGTTGCCTCGTACTGCTCTAGGCTTAAGTTAGCTATTTGCCTCCATCCTCAAAGAGCCGTCGAGAGGGGTTTCTCTATTGTTATGCAATATGCATGCGTAACTTTGACCGAGCGAATTCGGTGCTGACACATAACGATACGAGTTTCACGGCGTCGAGCACGGAACCTTACGATTGAAATCGAATAACATTTTCCATTCGAAAGGTCGCACCGGCAGTATATTAAATCTTTACCTATTACCACGTAGAGATCGCAATTGGTGGAGAAAATTTCCAAAACTCGTTAAGAATAATCTCGTTGTATCGAAAGAGAGGAACAGCTCAAAGGGGGAGAAGGCTAGCTAGTGGCGAAAAAAGAAGAGAATATTATTCTTCAAGAAGGATCGAGAGATAAAGTTACGAGTAAAAGATGATAAGGCGATGTTGGACCAGGAACGTATAGACATTATTTAAGAAAGATTCGATAGTCCGCGAAAGCGACCGACGTTTTATGAATGTTGTCCTAGCCTCAGCCTCTCTGCCAGGCAACGAGCATAGGATTCCCTTGACATCCGCATCATCTTGCGACTTAAAACATAGATTAAAGTCGAGATATAAAGACGACATAATTTGGACTGTACTGAAAAAATTGGAAAGTTCCCATAAGTTTCCAGCGGAATTCGATCAACATTGACTCTTAATCTGCCACCGGACATCACTTTGGAATTGCCAGTGAAGTGACGACACAAGGTGCAAATCAAGTCCTTAACGACTGCGACGTGACAAAATATTAGAAAAACTAGGGTTTCTTCAAGGAAAAGGAAGAATGACAGGATGCGTCCCTATTCGATTATGCAGATCATTATATTATACATCACGAATGAAATAGTTCCAATAAGCTTGTAATGCATATCTTAATCATGCGGTTCCTACCAATCCTGTGCCCTAACATAATAGATGATCTCCCCCCCCCCTCCCGTTGGAAAGAAAGGGCCATGTGAATTGATTGATTAGTGCATAATTTGATGTAAAGAGAAAGATATAAATTGAATTCGATCATTGGCTGTCCATAAGTAACTTAGTATGAAAGGCATAGCTTTTATGAGCATATGCATATTTTTTAAAAAGTAAGTGCGAGATTCCTTCATTCGAGATTTTGTTCATGCAACAACCTGTACCGATGCCATGATGCGTGCTGAATTGCTTATGAGTGAAGTTAGAAGGAAATTCCTAGGTACTGCAAGCTTTTGCTATAGCGAGGAGATTAAAGATTGTAGAAAAAAGTATCAAAAAAGTCTTAAATCTTTTGCTTTTGTACTAATTTAGTCCTAAAATTTTTTTGGTACCAATTCAATTATAAACTTTTTGCATTTGTGTCAATTTAGTTCTAAATCTTTTTTTGGTGCTAATTCAGTCATAGACTTTTTGTTTTTGTGCCAATTCAGTCCTTCCGGCCAATTTTGGCCGAATTTTGCTGATGTGGACATCGACTGGCCACAGGCGCCGACATGGACAACTTTTTAATAATATTTTAATTTTTTTGAATATTTATTTATTTTTTATTTTTTTCCCCTCCCCTCCCTCCTTCCTCCAGCTCATTGCTGGACCGGCAACCAGCCAGAGGCTATACCTTGTTGGCCACTAGCAAGGCTCACCCTCACCGAATGGCCGCGAGGGCAGCCTCGCGCTGGGCAGGCGAGGCTTAAGCCTCGCCAGTGACCTCACTGGCCTCTGGTCGATCGCCGGTTTGGGGACTGGCTGGAGGAAGGACGAAGGGGAGGGAAAAAAAATAAAAAATAAATAAATATTCAAAAAAATATTAAAATATTATTAAAAGTTGTCCAAGTCAACACCGGTGATGGGCCGCCAGCCGACCAGCATCCACGTTAGCAAAATCCGACCACAATTGGCTGGAAGGACTGAATTGGCATAAAGATAAAAAGGTTTATGACTGACTTAGCACTAAAAAAAATTTTATGATTAAATTGGCACAAATGCCAAGGGTTTATAACTAAATTGACACAAAAAAAAGTTTATGACTAAATTGGCATCAATGCAAAAAGGTTTAGGACTTTTTTGACCCTTTTCCCAAAGATTGTATGTTTAGTAGGTCCGTATATATTGTTCTTATGTAAACTACCAAGGAGGGAAATTCATCTTTGCATGGAGAAAGAGCATGTTATGCACTGAGCAAGTTATATGCAAAGCACCATTTTGCAAGATTTTTCGACTCACTTTATTGTGTTTAAATACGCGCTCGCTATTCCAATTGCAAGGAATAACATGAGGGAAAGATCTACATATATAGCCGTGTGTTTGTAACACAATCTCTTAAATTTAGCTAATTAATAGGAAATAATCTTTAAAAGGGAAAATGACATAAATAGTTTCTGAACTTTTAATTTGAACAAATGAAAAGTTCAAGACAACATTGCACATTGGGCTAAAATTCAAGGATCATATCAAACAAATTAAAAGTTTGGGTATTACATTGCATATCGGGTCAAAGCTAAGGGACAATTTTTTTCCCCGAAAACAAGGAAAACGAGAGGCTCAATCGAAACCATCAATCCACCATGAAGAGTAGCCGTAGGTCGCGTGATCCATTAATCGTGGGCTAAAAATCAATATACAAAGTAGACAATACACGAACCCAAGTACAATCATTGGAAGAACCAAACCCATCACCCCAATCCGTGCCATATGAAAATATCGCCAGAAAAATAAACATTTATGCCAACACCAAAGTGGAGTGGGGGGGTGGCGGGGGCCCCCCAATTCATGAACCATCCCACGTGCCCACTCTCGTTCCCTTAATTATCATACAGGGTAAGGCAAGGTCAGGCCTCGCCACGCCACCCTCCCCTCCCCTTCCCCTACAAGGTCTCGTAGCAAGAAGAACACGTCTCATTCGCTCCTCTTTGCCTTCCTAATCACTCACCCCCCCACCTCCAAAAAGCCAGTCGTCCTTTTTCTTTTTTTTTGCCTCCTGCACTTTCCATGCACCCTTCATAACGTCACCCTATGCAAGGTCCGATCCTCACACCCTTGTAGTCTCTCTCTCTCTCTCTCTTTCTCTCTTGATCGGATCACGAGATTTTCCAGGCAAATTCTCTTCGATGGCTAAGTTGGGCCTCGTGTTGGTCCTGGTCCTGGCCACCGCGATCCCGATCAGGGGACTTAACTCACGGAAGCTGGACGACACCTCCGCCCCCGGATCGGACAAGTGCGGCTCCTGCAGTAAGCCGCCTCCTCCGCCGCCCGCCCCTTACCCACCGCCGCCGCCCGCTCCTTGCCCGCCGCCCCCGCAGCCACCCCCATCCCCCCACAAGAAGCCCCCGTGCTGCCCCGTGCTGCCGCCGCCGCCGCCGCCGTCCTCCTACATATACATCACCGGCCCGCCGGGGAGCTTGTACCCCATCGACCAGAGTTTTAACGGCGCAGGTCGGAGCTCCACCGCCGGCGTGCCGCTCCTGGTGGGATTGGGGCTGCTGGGTCTTCTGGCGCTTTGGTGAACCAAATAGGATGGATCTTGTTTCTATCTTTTTCACCTTTTTCTTTACTCGATCTTAAGGACTATAGAAGATCAAGCGCAAGCCATAAGGTGGGCCAAAATAATTCTAGGGACAACGTGGTATGGTTCAGTAGACGCGTTCGAGGACGGAAGGCGATCTGACGAAGGAAATTTTTATACTTTTTTAAGGGGAAGTGAGTACGCAAAATCTGGGACATATGCTTCTTTTAACCTTTTCTGATTTCCTGTTCATTCTTCTTCTTCTTCTTCTTCTTCTTCTTGTCGTGTTCTCTCCTTGTACTTGCTCCGTCTTCCAATTGTTCAATAATTCGATCATTCGGATACATATCTCTATATAAATCAAGAAACACGATTTCGTCGCAATCGAATTCTCTTCGACACAGTTCGGTGAATCTTTACCATCTTTCCGGGGCACGCTGTATGATTCTGGCCGCTATGCCCCCAAGCTCTGTTTCTTGGTCACCGCCTAGGGTTTACTTACTTTAATTTCCATGTGATGCTTGGTTTATCTTTTGAATTTTGTTCGTTTAAAATAAATTGGGTCGTCGAGAAGCTTGCGTTTCCACTCGCGTCTCGATTTGAATGCGTTGTTTTCAGTGGGGTCCCACAGTTGGTTGGTTGATGTCCTTTTGATCGAGCAATTTCATGTCTACTAGTGGCTGGCACCATCAACGCTATTCATATTATAATTTAAGTCGGTCTTATTTTATTTTTCGGATGCAACCGAATATTTATGGAGGACCGCCCTCTCATAATACTACAAAAAATAAGAATTTATAATTTGCATGACAAGGTTTCGCTAGAGTGAATGATTCCCTTTTATCACATGGGTTGAGTGGTTTGCAATTCTAATTTAAATGCGTCTTTCAATCGGCAAAATTGTCACGTAGGTTCGAGCTCAATTCGAGTTTTCCTGGCTCTAAAGAGGCGACTCCTTACTATGAGAAAAAATAGAGGTCTGAAAAGCATCGATAAAACGGTACCTTAGAATTCCAAAATCGCCGCGAACAATATCTCGAGATTTTCTTTTTCAAATATTAAGCCACCGACGGATCAATGCGCTGTTACTGTCACAACGGTCATGTCAAAAAAAAAGCGGCAAATTAATTCGACGGACGTATAATAGCGACACGTGACTAAAATAAACGATTCATGAAGTTTTTTTAAAGGACGTCATAATTTCGGGAGTTCCGAAAAAACCCGGATATATTAAGAAAACCTCGAAACCGAACGAAACCGAGTTGGATATGCACCTCGAGCATTATAATCAAAACCCAAAGATCGAGAGGCCGACCACAGCATTGTTCCACTCCAAGCATATGCAAAAGATAAAGTGCACCTTGAAATAGAGCCAAATTTCAAATCACTTTTGTCCTTTCCCTTCCTCCTTTTCTTCAATCTAACCTTAGAGAGAATATGAAAAAGAGAAAGTTAGCTTTGCGGTTCCCGAACGCGCAAAAAAGATATAAAGAAGCACATGGCACCCGCGAAGCAGCAACCGAGCAGGTGGGGAGCGGGGAAGGGGGAAGTTACCAGCCGTCCGATCTGATTCGAATGTGTCAGAGGTGATGTACTTGACTCGTGTCCATACGTGTCAGGCTCAGATGTTCAACTTGGTGCAGTACACGAAATCAACCTTGGTTTCACCAAAACATGCCCCGTTTGAATTGGCTAACGCGTGGTGGGTAGCCCGGTGGGGACAATTTCTATTGGACGAGAGAGGACAGGTCCCTTGGTCGATTCCATGGCTCTTTTGTCTTGGCTCTCTCCATGCGATGCGACGCCGTAGTGGCGCTCGTCTTGGCTCCTTGGTTGGTGGGTCCCGCCTGCGGCTTCTGGTTGGCGTTGTACGCCTTTCTTACATGTATTATTCTACTTTGTCGTATCCTGTGCTTTTTGGACGAATACTTTTATGGGGAAGATGTTGGAGGAATTAAGGTGAATTCGGTAGGGGGTCTCGTTCGTTGGGCATTAATCTCGGTCAATGGTGGGAACTGTTGAGTATTTATTAGATTGATGGGAGTTGCTTGGTGCATCTTCATGTATTGTCTTTCCTTTATACTTTGGAAAAAGTATAAAAAGAGCGCTAAACCTATTACATTGATACTAATTTACTCTTAAATATTTTAATTAGATCAATTTGGTCATAAATATTTTTACATCGGTATCAATTCAGTTCATTCGATCGATTTAGGTTGGAAATTGCTGATATGAATGCTGGCCATCTTACGTGGCACGTCTGGTGCTGACGTAAACATTTTTTTTTCTCTCTTTTCCTTGTTCTCTTTTTTTTTTCCTTTCCTTCTCTTTTTCTTTTCTCCTTCTCTTCGCCGGTTGCCAACCTCCATGATGGCCAGCAGAGGTCGCCGCCTGCCGACAAGGGCGAAAGCTATGATACCCTTGCCAGCCTCTATCGATGGCGAGGGGGCGTCTCGACCTTCACCAGCCTCTGACGAGGGCTAGGCAAGGGCCCCCTCGCTTGATTTGGCCAAGGGTGACCTCGCCCAGCCCTCGCCAACCCTCAACAAAGGCTAGCGAGGGCATCTCGGCCCTCGCCCTCGCCAGCGACCTCCACCGGCCATCACGGAGGCTAATGACCGATAAAGGGAAGGAAAAAAGAGAAAGGAAATGGAATGAAAAGGGAAAAGAAAAGGAAAACATTAATCATAAACATTCGATTTTTTTTAATTTATATAAAAAATATCCACGTCAGCATCCATTGTGTCACGTAGAACGCCCAGTGTCCACGTCAGCGATTTCTGACATAAATTAATCGAATGGACTAAATTGATATCAATATGAAAAAGTTTAAGACTAAATTGATCTAATTGAAATATTTAGGACTAAATTGGTACCATTACAATAGGTTTAAGACTTTTTTAGTACTTTTCCCTTATACTTTGTCTAATAGATTCAAGATTAATCTCTTCATTTCCTTCTTGAGTTTTACATAATTAACGATGGTACCAAAGCAGCACGTCTTCATCGTTTGCCGTCCATCACGCTCCACCAGACTCTTGTAGTCTTCATCATCGATTGCAAGCCCCTGTTTAGGATGCCTTCTTCTCGATATAGGAAGAAGACATGCGTTACGTTGGGCGAAGCCTCGTTTGATGCACGTAAATAGAACAGTAACCCCATATGTAAATACATTTTATTTCGGCACGTCGATCATTTTCTTTGTTTATTTCCGTCCTTGATTTTCAATGAGCCATAATGGCCATGCCCGATGCCATCCCAATTTTCCATTCCTTGACTAATAATAAGTATGCATACAGCTGCTCGGACAGTCGAATATAAAATGCATTAGAGTAGTGCTGAAATTTCGTCTTAGATGACTAGTGTTTGGAAATTTCACATCATCTACAATCAAATTGACCAGCTAAAGTTCGTATATCATATAAAAATACCTAGAAGAAGACCAGCCAAGTTTTCTTTGTGCTTTTTTTTTCGCCTTTTCTTGACTTTATCAGAACATATACTTATATATCATATAAATATACATTGGCTAAAAAGAAAGGAACTACGGGTATCTCCATCGATTTCTTTATTTTTGTAGCTCGACAGCACTAGAATGCAACAGCCTGTAAAAATTGGAGCCGAAAGCAGAAATCGAAAAAGCCCTTATAAAGGGCGGAAAGAGAAAATAATCTAGAAAGCGGTATTGTGCTCAAAGGCAACTTTTTGTAGCATTAAGTGGACTAGAAAGTCTTGAAAAAGATTCAAGATGCTTCACGAAAAGTGAGGTTTTCGGTGTTTAAACTAATCGAGATGACGTGCTTAATTCGATGGATGGTCATCATTTAGATGGTCAAACGGTGAAGGTCTCCCATATTAGAGAGAAAATTCATAAACATAAGGCGAATCAAACAGCTTCCAATTTTCCAGATAATCCTTTAAAAAGGACGCGACGATTTATATGGGCAACGCTCCTTTTTGGTTGAACCAATGAGGCGGCGACACGCAGCCGTTCTTCGTTTTCCCTCAAACCTCATTGAACTTTCCAGCTGGGGGCGCGCCTTTTTCCTGTTTTTCTTTACTTCTATGGCGTGAGGAATCCGTTTTCTCCTTGGGATCGAGAGTCGGTACTTCTAAAGTCAGCAAAGGAGTTTGTGCAACCTTTCCCTCAGTTTTCCTCCACTTGTTCCCCCTCCATCATTTTCCACCCTCGCGTCGTCGTCGTCATCATCATCCACGTGGGCTTTGCCAAATCTCAGAACCTTTGGGAATCATTCCATTCCATCTCGTCCGTCCATCCCGTCGTTTTGGCAACATCGAAAAATGGGAAGATCCGTGGTATTTAGATTACTGACTGAACCTGTGTATATCGTGCGTCCGCTGGGGACATGTATGTTCCTCGATGATTTTGGGCACGGGTCTCGTTTTCATTGGCGGGCGGAGACTTTCTTAGTTAGGTGTTGTTGGACATAATTGGCCACCAGACATGACCTAAAGAAGCAGCAGCTGCAGGTGCAGGTGCATGCACATGCGACCCAAGAACCAGAGATGACAGCGCGTTTTCTGTATGGAGGAAGAGGATAGCAATTAGTCGGTGTTGGGTTGAAAAATCAAGGGCCGTTGGGGAAAAGATGTTGTGAGAGATTAGTGGTCAAAGTAGTAGAAAAGAAGGGCAGAGAACATAAGTAATCGAGAAGACGTTAATCAAGCCGATCATCATAGTCAAAGAAAACCTTCCCCGCATTTGGTTGTTGGGGGAATAATTGGAAATTTGATGCTAGGTGACAACCTTTGGTGACCAATTACCTGCTCTGCATGTTTCCCCTGTTTTTTTCTCTCCCCACGACAAGACCTTAGTGAAGATAATGTTTGGGGCTAGCTAACTATGTTCTTGAGAGTTTAAGCAACGAAGATGGAAGACCCTATTCGCCATGAGGGTCCACCAAACCTTCTCCTCGATAGACCGTGTTTATGTGACGTCGTCTAGATATGAGATTATTTGAACTCGGTATATGAAGCGGAGTTCTGGACTTGGCTTGTCTCGAGGCCACCTCGACGAGGACCGCCTTGCGGAATCCCCTTGAGAACATGCCAGACCAGTGATTTTTTATGAGCATGAGGGCAAAGAGGGCGCGACCACTTAGATCAACCATGATAGGAGAGGGTCCAAGTGTGTATTAGCTAAACAAAATAGGAGAGGGTCCAAATGTGTATTAGCTAAACAAAATAGGAGAGGGGTCCAAATGGGTAGTAGCTGAAACTTGGTTTTCAAGGCATTACGAAGTTCTTTGGTCTTTTACGTGAATCATGACAAAAACACACACAAACTCAAGTCACCCAATTTTGCCAAAAAAAAAAAAAAGTCACCCAATAAGTCAAGCCATCCCTCGTCACTCGACCGACAGCTTCCCCTCACTCCCTGAAGTCTCTACCATCCTCCACTCCTCACTTTCCTCCTCCTCCTTCACCTCATCACCATCCTCACAAATGGCCACAAGAGCGACCAAGCTCGTCTCCGCCCTCTTCTTGGTCTCCATTTTCTCGCAATTGGCAGGGAAAGCGAGGTCCGACCAGCCGTGTGCCTATCCATGCTACCCGCCCCCCACCGGCAGTGGAACTACGGTTGCTCCAGTGACGACCAAACCGCCTTCTCAAACAGGGTCGTATTCGACTCCCAATTACCTCCCTCCGCCAGCAGGGTACTTCCCGTTCACCCCTCCGCCACCTTATGGCGGCAGTTTCTATGTTCCCCCGCCACCCAGCTCCATCATGCCGTACTTCCCGTACTACTACCGGAAGCCCCCGGGTCAGACGGAGTCGTCGGCATCGTCTCTCCGAGAATCAACGGTCATGGTTGCTGGGACTGGCCTGTTGTGTTTGTTGTACTTAGTTCTGAGCTAAGTTTAGTGGTGGAATTGTCTTTCAGTTTTATTCCCTGAGGTAATTATTGTGAGATGAGATTTATGTAGATGTCTACACCTGAAATGAATGACAATATTGGCGAAAAAGTTTAGCGGGATCTTCCGCCATTTCAATGAAGAAAAAGAATCTATCAAAATGGTTAATCAGACACCTTTCTTGCCCTCAAGATGCTAAACATGAAAAAAAATTGCATTAAACCCGCTCTTGATACCCGGAAAATCAATCAAATTCCTAAGAAAAAAAATAAATTGCGGTGGACACCAATTCACAGATCCTCAATCATACACTGTTCTTGCGCTGCGACTGGGGCTAACTCCGTTCCCTGCAATTGGCGAAGCAACGAGTCGAGACGGTTTAACTTTTTTCTCGCACTTTACGCCGTCAGCTCATCAAGAAAACCGGGTAATCCTCGAAGTAGATGAAGGAATCGGATCACCATCACAACAGCTTGTAAGGATTTTAAAAGAGGCTACTCAAAAAAGGTTTCTGATGCTTGCATTGCTTCGAGTGCGATGTTCAAACAGAGGATACCCTCGCTCGAAGGCATCGATTTCACTTGAGGTGTTGATCAAATGCAGTGTCAGGACAGACTGTGACGCACGACAAGCCGTTAAGCACGTTCGAGATCAAGAGTATGTAGTTTGTAAGATTGGATTTGACTTGTGAGTTGTGACAAAGAAACTCGTTCGATCCCCCAAAACCAAACTTACTTTCCTGTCGATCATTCTCAATGATTTTATTTCCCTTCTGCCCCAAAATCTTCGGAAGTACTGTTGTCGATCCTTCGACCATGCTTCAAAAGTATATATACTGTATATGTACTGTCAATCATTCTCGATGAGCTCAGTCTTTATGCATAATCTGTAATGATTTAACAAAAATGTATGATTTGAAAAACATTTTCCGAGAAATAGCTACTTGTATCGCTTGTGATAATTAGTCAATGAAAAATATTTTCATTACCAGCAAAAATTTATATCTAGACATTCTCGTGGAGTATGAAAATATGTGTCGTTCATTCATTTTTATAAGCGATACGAACAATCATTTTCAGGAAGATGTTTTCCGAATCATTTATTGACAGAACCTAAGTATTAAATGCATAACCGGGTATTAGCATGCCTCGTGATCGATGAGACAATTTTCCGATATCAAATTTAAATTTGAGAGACTATAATGAGGGAAAGCCCAATTCAAGTGAACAGAACATGCATCGCCCCTCTTAGATTTGGCCTAATTCAAGCAAAAGCCCATCGACGTTGATCAACAAAGATTTCAATGACCAAAGCCTCACAGTTGTTGGAGAACAAACGGAGGGCTTCCAAAGATAAGGCTAAGTAGCAAAAAGTGCACGATAGTCAGCCCAGCCGAGGCCTCAACCTCCTGCCAGACAATCTAATTAATATCACTTGAAGATCCTAGATTACATCGTTGCACCAAAACAGCTTTAGCAGCTCAATTGTTGTCTCCTTATTGTAGCCCATCATCATAGGCCCGGTTGTATCACAGTGTTAGGACTCAGACCTGGGGATCCACTTCAGCCATGGCAACGAGTTCAAAAATGGACTCAGCCCGTCATATGCCTGATCTGGGTGGGCGGGCATCGGCCCACAGGAAAAAGGTTTGAAGATGCGATCACGAATCGAACCAAATCGAAACATTCAGCAATTGACAGATGAAGCCGACAGGTCGAACGCGGACGGAAGGATGGCCAGGCCCCGGTTCCCAAGGTTAAATTACTCCCTATTTATGAGCCTGCTCAAATTCTCAAGTTGAATTGTAAAAGTAGGTGGTGCCATCATCTTTATGTTTATGTCCTATGTTTAAAAAATCGCTTCTGATAAAAAAATATGGTTGTGTACGGCGAAAAACACATATGTTGCAAGTACATACGAAATTGTGGATCGTCCCCAATTTAGGGAGAGTCTGTAAAGTGTTACACAAGAATACTGAAAAAATGCTCTCGACCAATGTGATCATTCGGAGCATGATTGTCAAAAGTATTATAAATTATGGATCCGTCGTGTCGCGGTAATGACGTGTTATGACTCTCATTATTATTCCACGCATGTTACGGCTCTCATCCTACTTGATATCGTGCGTGTTATGCATCTCGCTTTTAATTAACTTTTTACATCGCGCTTCACTCTTATGTGCTCCAGTCGTCACCTAAAATACCTTCTTGACATGATCCAACAATCCATCGGGAGCCCACGAAATCAATGCATCTATGCCGACAAAGGGATGCCCTACAGTCACTTGAAAAGCCAGGGGATGTCCTACGATTCCCTCGGGTACAATGGATCCACCAAATCAGTGGCTTTTCAGTAGGGGGAGCATCACCTCCTTTCTCAAAAGCATCTTCAAGTAATCATATGCTCGTTTTCTTGGGTTCCTAGATACTGCAATCTGGCGTCGAACACACTGCAACCACTGGAGCTTTATGCTCTGTTTGGGAGGGAATGGATGCTTGAGCTTTTTTGAACTTTTTTTAAGGAGAGAGATGAGGAAAAATATATAAAGAAAAAAAGCGTTTTCTTTCACAATTTTCTTCACCTTGATGTCCCAAAGATAGCATTAGCTCCTTTTCTTTCGGTTTTGAATGAATATGGTGGAGATATGGGGGGCGAAATGGCGGACGACATGCATGATTGGTACATCGATTTCCTATTGCACCGGTGAAGCAAGGGGAGGAGGAGGAGGAGGAAAAAAGAAAATGACATAAAAATGTCTTTTTAATTCATTGTAAGATGAGATGTCGTAACTTTTACTGAGTAAGCGAGCCACCTCAACAATTGTGGTTGATTTTTGCTGAGTAAGAGAGCCATTAGCAAGTACCCCTAAATTGACAATTTTTATTAACGCATGTATCCCATTGACCTGCTTTTCAAATGTTTACATACTCAATTGAACAAATAAAATGTGTTTTGATACTAGATTGAGAAACGGAGAAAAGTTCAAATATTTGCGACATCATCAACCGAAAAAATTTGATTTACCCCGAAATACATCAATCCAGACTATCCAATCAATTTCCAATCGATCATTCCTATTAATAATATCAACACTACACTTACTAAACCATTGGCAATAGAAGGCTATGTCTGTCGCAATATCAATAAATAGAGTCTAGACATATTGTTATTTTACCGGGGGAATTTGCATGAGATGAACACCATCCCATAGTGTTTTTATTTTTTATGTAAGTAGCAATTCTCTTTTTCTTAGTTAGGTGATGCAATAGCGACGCTCTAGCAATAATTAGAGTTGCCCGACTAGATAATACGAGAGAATAAGAGATCTAATAAGTAGCTGAAGTCTGAAATTACTCTTTTCGCTGTATCGATATAAGAAAATCCTTTGACACGAGGGAGATGAGAGCAGTGTAATCTTCCCTTCTGGGACCAAGAAGATGAACCCAAAAATGGCAAACAGAAAGAGAGGCCGAAACCAAAAGGAACATGTGGGTTTGCACAGAAAGATTGATGGGAAGGGGGGCAGGGTGAGGGTGTTATTGATGGGGGGGTGTTCAATCAGAGATGAAGAAAAGCAAAGCAAAGCCCCCCCTCGCTCTCTTTATTCTTTTATCCTTTTCCTTCCCTTCTTTCCTTTTGGCACTTAGTCTCTCTCAACTCTCAACCTCTCCCCCAAACACACCCTTCCCATCCACACCAGTCAAGCTCATCCCCTTGGTCCATCTCTCCCTCTCCTGTCCGTGGTTCACCCTACACTGAACGTGACACCTCTCTCTCTCTTCTCTCTCTCGATCGATGGATGGATGCATTGATGGTGTGGGTTTTGTTGGCTTGTGTTTATACCCATCTGAGCCGTGGCTTAAATACTCTTTGGTCCTTATATCAAGTTGCGGAATGTTGGATGATTGCAAGTCTGTGAAAACGAAAGCTTTATGCATTACACCAAAAGCGTTTTTCCAAACCCAGCTTAGGCTTTTTGAAGAATTATCGAAACCTTGATCCGTCACACCAGCTGGGAGGATGCGCCTCTCCTCCGGTCGAGTGGTTACAAGCATCGAGAAAAAGCTCTCGGCGGTGGATGAGGATGCTCGTGGAGATTTTCTTTTTCCTCCTATTCGCAGTGTATGATATGAAAGTCTGTCAATAACATTTTCCATGGTAAATCATTCTGGGAAACTTATTTGAGTCGCTATGAGCGATGTAAAAAATTCAAATTCGGAAGAAATATGGTAGATGAAACGATTATGAATAGATGCAAATTATCTTGAGAAGTTTACGGTACAATTTGGTCCATTAGGTTAAGACACATTGTTATCTAAGAACTTAATATCAATTACTTTTAGGCGCCAATCTGAGGCGGAAACCTCCTATATTTTTCTATAAAGTGTAAAGAGATGGTCATTTCAAATTGTGCATCAATAGTTATCTATATAGACGATACCTGTCCATTTTATGTTTAAGGGAAAGATTAATACCAAGAAAAATCTCAAACTGGTACACTTGTGATAAATTTATCCCAAACTAATTTTTTCACTACAAGAAGACATATGACAAATTTAGCCAAATCTAATTTTTTTATTACAAAAAACCCATAACTTGTATGCTTGTGACAAATTTACCCTCTGTTTAATTAGATTAATACCATGAAAAATCACAAACTAGTAAACATGTAACAAACGGAGAGGTAAAATCTCAAATCAGTATATCCGTCAATTATCACGTGTCATCCAACTCAGTAATTTAACGGTAAAATTTAACAAAAACTAACGAATGATAAATTTATCATAGACATACCGGTTTAGAGTTTTTAGTGACCAAAAAATTAATTTAAAATAAATTTATTATAGGTATATTGATTTTAAGGTTTTTGTGGTATTAATCCTGCGAAAAAAAATAAGGCTGATCACTGACTTTTTGATTGGACTCTCCTTTTGTTTTCTAATTTAACGTTGACTTGGGGACTGATGGTCATGGAAAAGGTAATGATTAGGTAATCATCAGCACTCGAACATGCTTAAGAATCTAAGTTAGCCAGTTTCAATCAAATATAGAATAGAACTAGAGACAAAAATGATGAGATCTCTTGAGGTAATATCAATGAATTCAATTTTTTTTTTAATATTTCGATGTATTAAATAAAATGAAATTAATAGTTAATGAGGTGATAAGTCTTATTGAGGGTTTTCTAATGGTGTTTTATTTACATTCTCATTTTTTCTACCTAAGGTAAATATACTAGTTAATAAATGGCCCATAAAATGGATTAAGTTTGAATAGTAATACAGCGGTGTGTCCTTTTGGTGGGGTTTTCTCAAATATTTTTTGGGAAAATTACCAAAAAAGTCATTAGCATATTACAATTGTATCAATTCAGTTCTAACTTTTTTTTAGTCAATCTAGTCCTAAACCTTTTGCATTTATGCCAATTTATTCTACTAGGCCAATTTTGACAAGTCGGTGCTTACGTAATAATTTTTTAATATTTTTTTCTAACCTTTTAATTTTTTCTTTTTTTTTCTTTCTCTTTCTCTTTTTTTTTTTACTCTCTTCTTCCTCTGGCTGGCAAGGTTGACCTCACCGACCATTAATGAGGCCAACCTCACCGGCTCCTGGCGAGGCGAGCCTATCCTTGGCAAGGGCGAGCTTGTTAGTTGTTGGGCAAGGTCACCAGATTCGGTGAGGGCACGCCCCGCCAGTGGTTGGGCAAGTGCCGGAGAGATCAACCTCGCCGCCCAGAAGAAGAAGGAAGCAACAAAAAAAGGGATATATGTATTAAAAATCCTAAAACTTGTCACAAAAGTACAATTAAGTCTTAAAACTTGCAAAAAGTGCAATCGAGTCCTAAAACTTGTCAAATTTGTTCAATCGAGCCCTAAAGTTAACACCGTCTAATTTACTAACGAAAAATGCTGATGTGGCGCTGACATGTCTTATTTTATTAATTTTCTTGTGACACATGGCGATGATGTGGCATCCAACAAGCGCCATGTAAAAAAATATAAATTAAATTAGAAAAAAAGCTACAAAAAAAAAATCCCAACCAGCGGCTGTGGTGGTGGCCAAGCCCTCACCAATGGCTGCCACCACAACCGCCAGGAAAGGCGACCACTGGGAAGGGCTAGCGGAGGTCACCTGGGCCTTTCCAAAGCCCTGCGACCCTCACCGGCCCCGATCGAGCCCCTGGCGAGGGCCTGCGGCCTCAATCTGGGGGAGGGCGCCAACACTGGGCGAGTCCTCGCTGTCCCTCACTTGCCCTCGCTGGCCCCAGGCGATTGCCAATGATCCTCTTTCAAATTTGGGGCGAGGGTCGCGCCCTCCCCCAGATCGAGGCCGCAGGCCCTCGCTGGGGGCTCCCCCGGGGCCGGCAAAGGGTCGCTGGGCTTCAGGAAGGCCCAGGGGACCTCCGCTAGCCCTTCCCGATGGCTGTGGCGGTGGCCATCGACGCAATCGCTAGTTGGGTCTTCTTCTTCTTCTTTTTTTAAATTTTTATAGCTTTTTTCTAATTTAATTTATATTTTTAAATTTTTTTCTGACGTGGTGCTTGTTGGACACCACATCATCGCCACGTGTCTCAAGAAAAGTAATAAAATAAGACATGTCAATGCCACGTCAGTATTTTCCGTTAAAAAATTAGACAGTGTTAACTTTAGGACTCGATCGAACCAATTTGACAAGTTTTAGGACTTAATTGCACATTTTACAAGTTTTAGGACTCAATTGCATTTTTGTGACAAGTTTTAGGACTTCTAGTGCACATATCCCAAAAAAGGAGGAAGAGAACAAAATAATAATAAATTAGAAAAAATATTAAAAATTATCAACGTCAGCATCGGTCATGTCACGTCAGCCCCGGTTTAGGACACAATTGGTATAAAAAAAAGGTTTATAACTGAATTGACACAATTGCAATAGATTTATGGCTTTTTTGATAGTTTTCCCAATATTTTTCTTAAGTGTACACCTACTTATATTGATGTTTTTGTATATTTTTTTGCCTATTTGACTAGAAATACTATATGAATATACGAGTAAAGATGAATTTGAATCGTAAAGGCGACAATAAATCGAACCAGGATGATGTGCGCTGTTGACGAAATGATTCTTATTTTTTATTTACGAAAACTACACGTTCAATTCTTATTTTTTTCTCCAAACTAAATATTACTGGGTATTGAAAGAGTGAGATAATAGCAAAGTGATGATGTTATAACTTAGGAATTTCCGGTGGATTAGTTCTTTCCCATATTTTACACTTATTCTTCAACTAGAACCTTTTTTTTTTGTTGGAAGTTAGAACTTACAATTTATCTTAGCTTATAATATCCTAATGACACCCATCATGATTTGACTACTTAGTATGGTCGCACACCACATGTGGAATACAATTAATTGGCGGGGACATGTAAAGTGATTGAGGTGATAGAGTTGTGCCCTAAGATTGCTCGATATTTATCTCAAATCCAATCATATCAATAGAGCTTTCTTCTTTGCAAATCTTTCATCGAATGACATTTTCCAAATTTATCACGTCACAGATTCACAAGTATATTGCATTCAAATAACACTTAGTTTCGATTTTATTTATTGAAATTTCTATCAAGAATTCGAAAATATAATTTCATCGAACTTTCGTGGGGTTAGATTTTGCCCCGTGGGTCATAGGGTTTCTTCACTATATCGGAATCCCGTGCTACTAAATGGCTTCATAATTATTGAACTAGCTGGAAGGGGGAGGTCTCCAATGCTCCAAAAATCCCAAATAGATATCCACATGTTACAAAGGGCAAAAAGAAGATAGTTCCCATTCTCGCGTGTCAAGTCTTGCTTCCATTATTGGTAACCAATATGCAAATGAGGTTTTCTATGTGGAGTCGCTTGTGAGATCGATGTTGATGAGTGACCAGAGCGGGAGCATTCTGGCCCCCCTTGAATGCTGGAGAATGAAGCCACGCACACGAGGACACTACCATACACACCCACTTCTATTGCACTTTTCTCCAATATCTCGTGGAATTTTTTGCGTTCAACTTACGACTCTAGACGTCAATCTGTTCATATCTCAACACGTCCGTCCATCCGTCCCTGTTCTTTTGCTGTCCGTCACGACTCGCATCAAACGTCCAAGCCATAAGTTGCCAAGCCAAACACATAAAAGATCTGAGCCACCTTAAGTGTACTACACATTGGACACAATGTGACTGCAGCTACAATAGTGCGCTTTGGCTCGGGATATTTCACGGATTCTTCTCAATTATTGTTAGGTGATCGGTCGATTGATCGGCACGTACGCATGCAGCCAACCCCTAGAAAAGTAAGAAAAAGCTTCTCGGACGATTTCGATAATCGAGGCACCTTTATATGTATTTCAGCATCGGGAAAGAGTAAAAGGTGCTTGAAACTTCCCCTAAGTTCATCATATCTGTATCGTACCATAAATTATTTGAATGACAGTGATTATGCTCACAGAGCGCACCAAGCAAAGTAACGCATGCCGGACCCTTCACTTTGTGCGTGTGTGCGATGTGGTCCATTCAACATCGAACCATACTATGAAATAACAACATATGCCCTAGTCTTTCAAGAAAGAACTTATCCTCAAGAGTGAAGGAACGAGCGGTTCGAGCTTGTTCTCTCATATCCTATCAAGCATTTATGTTGCCACAGCAATGGGCCTAGGATTTTGCATGGGGCCAAAACTGTGTGCGGGGAATGGTACGAAGCCATCGATATATATCCATTAATTAAAGAAAGAAGAAGAGGAAGAAGAAAGGAATGAGAAATTGGTCACCACAAGTTCTGTATGCTAGGTAAAGAAAGTATTCAGAGCAGCAGAAGGACCCCTACGTGAAGTCAAAATGTCAAAGGCTCTGGGGCCAACTGTTTTGTGGCCAAAACCTAACCTAAGAAAAAGGTCGGGGCATGAACATAACAATGAGAAGGGAAAAAAAGGAAAGCTTAAGCGAGAAAGGTACAAAAGTCCACAGAGACGATGCTGTCAAAAGAAGTCGAATCCTGTGCAGCAGAGAAGACCCTACCTTAGTTGGATCCTATCCATTCCCTACCCTTCTTTTTCTCTGCAATAATACACGCACACACTTGCATTTGCATGCACGTTCGGCTTCGGTCGCTGTTGAGGAGTCCTACGAAGCCGATCTACATCCCCCCACATGACCTCGTTATGGGCGTCCATATGAGCATGGGCCCCGTACAGCGCCTTTTCGCTAAGCTCACCCTCACCGGCTTTGGATGGTTTAACATTTTTAGCCTCCCTTGTTCTTTCGCGTAATTAGATCATGATGTACATAGTTTATCTCATTAGATATGACTTGTGTTCCTTATTATATTGAGTGAGGAACGATCTCATGATAACGCCTAAGGGTTTTGCCGATGTCGGTCGCCTCATTCCCATCTTTTGGTTATTAAAAAAAGAAAAGAAAAAGAAGAGGGGCGAAGTGCACATATCCTTGCGAAATTGAATCAACATCATAAAAGATTTGGAGAAGTGCAATCCGAGCCGGTCCCAGATGTACGCATGACTAGCACATTTCTAGGGTTGCGTTAATTTCGGGTCTTTAGTACTTAACATGTTCCCATTGTCAGTTCCTTAACAGTGCACAAATCATTCATATGATTTGTTGTACCAAACATGTAGAATCTGTGCGCGCCCAGTTCATTGAATCATTTTTTGGATTGATACTGTCGTTGTTTATAAATAATGGGGGGTCAGCATGAATTGCTTTTGTTTTGACATATACGGATGCCTAACAAGAGTAAGAAATGACGCCACCTCGCCATACTCGTGAGTCACAAGCTCAAATTTTTCCGTCCACCCCACAAGAAAATGTGGAATACATGGAAACTGTTTAAGTGCGTTTTCTCATTACCAGTTGATCTAAACCTCCTGCAAAGAAATTCATCACTGTATGGTCATAACATCTTCTTTGGCCAATTAACGTCTAGCTTAAACCATTGTCACTTAACCTCGGTTCAATCTTCTTGAACTTCATAAACGCAACCACCTCTATAAGGTCATAACATCTTCTTTGGCTAATTAACCTCTTATCGCACAATTTACCAGGTGATTTTATAGATTGGTTTCAATACATCTCTGTAAGCATTGTTACTTCGGTTCAATCTTCTTGGACTTTATAAACGCAACCGATCCTCATATAGATGGTCTGCATTGCAAATTCTCACTGCTTTTTACAAAGTCTGCCATGTGAATATTATAGGTGGGTTTCAATACATCGCGATGATTAAAGCAAGTGATCAATGGTGTGGTCCTGGAAGTGGAAGTGTGGAGGAGGGCTCGATGTCAAAATCGAGAGATGATGGTCTAGAGACCCAGACGGGACGGGCATGGAAAAACGATGATCAACACACGTGGTGTTTTGTAGCGACCCTCCTACACAGCCATGTGAGGTCCGTACTGGCTCCGATGACTCTGTCCCCAAATTGCACCGTCCCCCCATCGCTTTCTCTCGAGGGCATGTTGGTCTTACGAGACAAACGCACGCCTTCCATCAACAGAACCATCTGTCGCGACCGAACTCCCGTGCCCCCTTTTGGACGATATGCAAAAAGCAGGGGGGCTCGCCTGGTATGTCCTAAGTCTAGGTTTAGGACTTAACTCGGGCTCTCCCAAGCCCATACCATATCGCGACTTAGGATTTAGATATTTAACATGCAAATGGTTTATGCCAATGAGTCGCCACTAATCGATTTGGGGTGGGTCGATTAGAAACCCAAATAAGGTGATGGGAGAATCACCCTATTCCTACGAACCAGAGATTAACTGAGTTCGGGGACTTGGTTACACTAGTCAGATAACTAATGCCCTTTCGGTACCATTTTACCCTGTTCATTTTTTGAAAACATTTATCAGGCAATTTGGATTGATTTTAGGACCTTTCTCCTAACATGTGAGGTGATCAAACGAGTGCATAATCAGAAACGATCAGCAGTCAAGAACACAACAATTCATGCAGCCTATGGTTCTAACCCTAACTAAGCCAGATGACATTCAAAACACAGCAGTTCATGCAATTGTACTAAAAACATGCATAATAGCAACGCAACAGTAATAAAAATAAAACATGTAAAGTACTATCGCGCGACTTCAAGTTTATTGAATTTAAATAAAATAACACATGCCTAAATATAAGGGATTAAGGCACTCAGATTTTTTTTTTTCGGATTTTTTTTTAAAATAAAATAAAATAAAATAAAATAAAATAAAAAAATAAAAAAAAAAAAAAGATAAAATAAAATACTTTTTTTTTTGAATTAATTAATTTAATTTTTTTTTAAAATTTTTTTTTATTTATTATTATTATTTTTTTTAAAAAAAAACGGAAAAGAAAAAAGGAAAAGAAAAACCTTTTAAAAAAACATATTTATATTTATTTATTATTTTTTTAAATAAAATAAAATAAAATAAAATAAAATAAAATAAAATAAAATACCGGTCGGGTCGGGTCGGGTTCGGATTCGACCCGGGTCAACGGATCCGACCCGGGGTTGACCCGGGTCGGATCGGTCAATCCGGATCGGATCGGAACCGACCCGGGTCAACGGATCCGACCCGTGAATTGACCGGGTCGGATCTATCGATCCGGGTCGGTCGGAACCGACCCGAGTCAACAGATCCGGCCCGGGCGTTGACCCGGGTCGGATCTGTCGATTCGGGTCGAACCCGACCCGAAAATCCAGACCCGCGGGAGAAAAACGCCGGCGAGGCCAAAATTGGCCATCCGCCGGCCAGCCCAAACCGGCGCCGACCAAAATCCGGCCTCTAGAAACTCCAACAAACCTCACCGACCACCAGGGTCACCGTCCGACCGCCGCTCGCCGGCCGGCGACTCAAATTAAAACCGGCCTCACTGAGACATTTCACCGAACAGTTAGCATGCGCGACCAAAATAAACGGTTTCCGACCTACCTCGGGGACCCGGCACACTCCGGGGACCTGACTCACCTTCAACGATGGCCTACGGACGGCGAGGGACGACGGTATGGGCCGGGATTCGCGCGAGACGGCCGGCGCGAGTCCCGGCCAAACCGGGAGCAAAAACAGGGCAAAACAGGGCAGTTCGGGCCGGGGGACGACTCACCGGTCGGCGGCGCGTTTGGGGGGCTTCCGGCTGGTCTACTGGCGACGACGGCCCTACTGACTCTCCCTCCTGCTCCGGCGTGGCCTCGGTACGTTCAGGGCTCGCTCTTCCCTTCTCTTCTCTCTCTCGGTCTCTCTGTTTCTGTTTCTCTGGAAAACGGCCGACCCGGGGGCTCTGGCTTCTTCACGGTGGCAACGGCGTCGCTGGTTTGCTCCGGCGAGGTCTCAGTCACACACTCTCTCTCTATTCTCTTCTTTTTTTTTTTTCTCTATTCACTCTCGGTGTCTCTCTCTCTCTCTGCTCTGTTTCTCTCTCAAAAACACCGACCGGCGCTCCTCTCTCCCTCTTCGGCTTTTATAGGCGGCGACGACGCGTCCCGTGCCTCCCCCACGTCGGCTGACGACGGCCTGCACCGGCCTGTGCCCCGCAAATCCCGTGTCCATAGGCCAGTGCAGAGAGGGAGGCCTGGCGGTGAAGCAGAGCAGCGGAACAGGGAGCTGTGAGGGAGGAGGGGATAAGGGGAAGCCAGGAAGACGAGGAAGACGGGACTGGCAATTAATGCCAGTCCCGTCGGCGTGCTCATTCGGCCTTCCTCTGGCCGGATGACGACGATGACGAGGGGCGGCGCCGCCGTGCGTCGGCGTGACGACGTGAAGCAGAGGCGGGCAGGGGCGTGGACAGCGACGGTCGCGCGTGAGGGAGAAGGAGAAGAAGGGGCTGGGGCCCAGCCCGCGAGAGGAAAGAAAGGGGGAAGAAAGAAAGGCGGGCTGGGCCGCGCGAGGGGGAAAAAGAAAAAAAGAAAAGAGAAAGGGCCGGAGGCCCGCGCGGGGGGGGGAAAGAAAAGGAAAATTGGGCCGGGTCGACCCGGCCCCGACCCAGCCCGAGCGCGATTTTTTTTTTTTTTTAATAACATTTTAATAGACCATATTAACACAAATATGCCTAATTTCTACATGCAATGCATTTAACTAGAAATATTTTTTCTTAGGAATTAAAGAAAATTAATTCCTAAATTTTGTGCAATTTAATTTTGGGCAGATTAAAAATAGGTGTCAACAGCTGCCCCTCTTTGAAGGTGAGCTCGCAGAGTTTGAGCTCGCAGAGGTTACGTTCAAAGATAAAATGACACCTAAATTTGGCCCATGCATGCTCAATAAATGTTATTTTTGGCGGGACTGTGAGTCCCATTTTTTTATGATGCGATAAGATGACGCATGCTAAAGCAAATAAAAACATACTTGGGGCTACTTACCTTGCCGAAGGGTAGAGTAATTCCAGATAATTGATATTGTGTGTCGAGGACCCGAACCTTTCTTCGGTCGCCTTGACGGGGAATTGTTTGTCTAGGACCCGAACCTTTCTTCGGTCGCCTGGACTGAGGATTGTTTGCCTAGGACCCGAACCTATCTTCGGTCCCCTTGGGCTGGGGAAATCGCTTGCCTAGGACCCGAACCTATCTTCGGTCGCCTTGGGTGGATTTCGTTTGTCGAGGACCCGAACCTTTCTTCGGTCGCCTTAACTGGAGAGAAATCGCTTGCACAGGACCCGAGCCTTTCTTCGGTCGCCTTGGCTGGATTTCATTTATCGCGGACCCGAATCTACCTTCGGTTGCCGTGACTGGGGGGAAATCGCTTACACAGGACCCGAACCTTTCTTCGGTCGCCAGTTGGATTTCGTTTGTCTAGGACCCGAACCTTTCTTCGGTCGCCTTGACTGTCTGGATTTTGTTTGTTTGCCTGGTGAGTCTTTGCCATCAGGTCTTGGAGAGCTCAAACGATGAGCACCTCGGGGTTCTCGCCCAAGGATTTGATGTGAACAGAGGGAGTCAGTTTCGTGCTCAAAAGGGTGAACAGAGGGGTCAGTCCAATGTTCAAAGGGTACCATAACAATTGTAGGTACATAAATTTTTGGAACCAGGCATGGGTAGAATATACTTACCTGGATACGTTCCTGCCTCTTAAGGGCATGTCTTCTGCCAGACAAGTTTTTCTTTGCGCAAACGCATACGCATTCACTGGAGGAATAGACAACTGAGGCTATTCTTGAATATTGTACGAAATATCTTGACCAGGTCAAGATGCATTTTATTTTTAAAGAAACACCAGGTTTACCTTCTGGGTAGTTTGAAAAGAAATCTGATGATTTTGGGACTGGGTAAGGGTAGACTGTACTTACCTGGGCACATTCCCGAAGGTTTGATGTATCATCTGCTGAATAACCAACCTTTTTCAGGGCATCTCCCTTGGGATGATGATGAGGGCTTTTCCAGTGCCCGAATTTTGTATTCTATCACTGGGGATTAGAATTCTGAGCCATCGAAAACGATTAGCGCAAGCATGCATGTATTCATCAAGGATAGACAAGCTGAGCTATTCCAAAATGTGTATTTGACAGTTCATGCATGATGATTTTGCCATGTTTGTATCACCAAAAATCCACCGAGGGTCAATCAAGACAACTTTTTCGCAAGGTGGATTTTCTCGAGATGATGAACGAGAGACTTTCAGTCAGAAAGGACTTTCACTCGCTCTCATTGAAAAGGGTTGTTTGTCCCGTCCATTAATGCGGGAACATCGAAAACACTCAGTCTGACCGCTATCACATCAACAAGGGTCTGAGTTTTCTCGCAAGCGGTACGACACTGTCAATCTGAGAGGTCTTCCTCAGGGTCGTAATGTAGGCTTGGTCAATGGCTTAACAAAGGAGACTGTCCGAGTCAAGGCCATGAAAGAAAATACTTTGCAATTATCTCCGGGTTTACAAGTCAAGAACCCTGCAAAAGAGATAGAAAATAGTCTTGCTCGCACTTCCTCGAGCGTTGTTTATAAACATTTGAAATCCCGTGTTAATTCAAATGCCCCAGTCAGAAGAGACTTCATGAGGGATGTAACATGGGCTTGGTTTATAGGTTGAGGAACGAAATGATCGTTAGGCTCAAAAATGTGTGTGGGGGTAAGAATTGGTGATCATCTAGCATTGTCACCGGTCTTCTTATCCGCCGTCAGGATCCTTTTGGAAGACTCTCTGGGTAATCCTGTGTTTTAGCATCTTTGACAACTTTTTCTTGAGGAGCTTTTGCGTCAAGCATTTTCCTGGATACCATTCTATCTCTGTCCCAAATGCTTTCTCAAGAATAGGTTCGTCTTTCTTTATCATGTGGCAGATCTTTATCAAGACAGAGTTCTTAAGCAGAAATTTATATCAAAGAAGAACTCAAGTTTCAACCCTTTGGGGTTGTCTATTCTACACCACTTAATGTCTTTGAGATATTTGAGAGCGCTTTCATCACGCCCATAGATCTCCATTCATGGGCATTGGCCTTGCTTTTACCAGGCACACTGCTTTTTCATGCCCCCAGTTTTCAGCTTTTTTTTTTTTTTAGCTGCTCTTCTGATGCTGTCAGGACTAGCCTAAACAAAGCTGAACAGACGATGTTTTTGGGCTGCTGGAGTCTTCATCTTCATTCGGTTCTTGAGACTGTGATGCTCAAACCGTGGTGACTTTTGCCTTGCCCCGGTGTGGGGGATGATCACCAATTGGGTTCGTACGGAATGAAATTATCGGCTCAATTGGGCTAGCAAGGGATATAAGTGTATGGGATAGAAGAAGAACTGCTCTTCATCATCCTATGGCACTTAAACTATCATGAGAGTTCATCTGCAATAAAAACACTCAAAGATTAATGCAAGTGAGAGCAAGAAAATTTCTATTCATCTTTTTCACCTTGTGTGAGCTGTTGCAGCTGATGATCATAGAAAATTTTAGATATTACAAACTCTTCATCCTTCTTGTCCTGCTTAATATCACTGTTATCAATAAGATATTGACATTTGGAACAGGCATTAGTTTGCTGCTTCTCTCTTGACAAAGCCCTCTTAGCCTCAACTGTCCGGCCGTCAATGGTGTGCTTGCCTTGGAAGACTCTATCGAGGATCGCGGGTTCCGTGAAAACAACGAAGTCGAAGCCAGGGGGCGATGACCGGAAGGAAAGGATGTTTTTCTTGTTTCCTCTGAGTTTGAATCCATCCTATGAGGCTGGTTTACCTCAAGCTGCCCCAATGTGGGGTGATTCTTGACAGGGGTAATTTGAAAGGAACCTCCGAGTGTGTGGGCTCAAAAATGGTTAAGCAAAGGATTAATGGTAGTGTATGGGGCAGAGAAATGAACTGCCTCTCGTCATTTTGACTGCCGTACCTTATGCGAGAAATCCCTTTACCTTGTAAAAATGAAACCTTTTCACTCATCTTGTAGGAGTTTGGTACTTGAGAACGTGTATGGATTAAGGGTTGCCTCTCATCATCCTGACACGCCTCGTTCAATACATCGAAGTAGTTTGACACCATTCGTTGAGTTGTCAAGATTTTCACGGGGAATTGGTGAATCAAACAGGTAAAATTGCCATGCAAAATTACTTTCCACGAAACGCCTTTGGGGAATAATATCCAATTATTTCTTCCTTTTTGTTTCTTCCAACTCTCATGAGAAGAGTCTTTTTAGAGAAAGAGATACTTACCTGTATTGTGATAGTAAGGCATACCTGCAAGGTAATAAGAAGGATCGTGTTAATGAATAGCTCTTTTTAAGGGATAGGAATTGGAAGCGATACAATATTACCCTTCGTGATTTCATTCATTGGAGATTCAGTTGAAGACTCCTTAAATTTTCTTGGATGTCGATAGTTCCCTTCGGACAAAACATGGACTTATGTTAGAAGTGAGATGATTGAGGGTAAATTGAGAACGATACAGGCTACCCTTCTTCCATTTTGCCTTCAAAGCTAGCAGAGTCTTTTCTCCTCTTTACTTTGTCCAACCTTCTCTGGCACGGTTTGCTCCTTCATGCTTTTAGTCTCGAAGCTCGAATGAAATCCTCTATAATCAGGGGTACTTCCACGTAGAGGATTCCATTGTCAGCACGTGCTGTGCAACTCCAACGTGTCGAGGAACTTCTGGCGAATATTCTGATTCTTGACTGCAAAAGCATGCGTAATTGCTTGCATGGAGATCTTCGCAGCAAAGCTAATCTCTACTTTAAAGGTCTTTGACCGATGTGGACGTGACATGAGTGTTCTTATCAATAACTTTTCTGCCAATTCCCTTGTCATGAATTGGGCCATAGAAGTTATTTCAAGGATAGTACTTTTTCACAGCATCCATGTTGACCGGGTTGGAGAATTGGCGCCCATCCATTTCAGTCAGAATCAAGGCTCCTCCTGGGAGTATCTTCTTCACGACATAGGGGCCTTTATAGTTTGGAGCGAACTTACCTCCGAGCTCAGGGGGCAGTGGTAGCACCTTTCTTAGTACAAGCTCTCCTGCTTCGAAGTGCCTTGGGCGCACTTTCCGGTTGAATGATCTGGCTATCCTCTGTTGATAGCATTGCCCGTGACAAAGGGCCTTTAATCGCTTTTCATCAATTATATTCAGCTGCTCCAATCTTTGCTGCTTCCATTCTGCATCAGATAGTTTCACTTGGGATAATACCCGTAGTGAGGGAATTTCTACCTCAACTGGCAAGACTGCTTCCATGCCATATACCAAAGAAAAAGGGGTTGCCCCAGTGGATGTCCGAATTGATGTTCGGTATGCCATCAATGCAAAAGGTAATCTTTCATGCCAATCTCGGTAATTTTCAGCTGTCTTGGCTAAGATCTTCTTAATGTTCTTGTTGGCGGCTTCAACAGCTCCGTTCATCTGGGGACGGTAAGGAGACGAGTTTAGATGACGGATTTTAAATCCAGTGAGTAGATCATCAACAAGCTTGTTGTTCAGATTTGTCCCATTATCTGTAACAATGGCTTCAGGGACGCCATAACGGGCGATTACATCTCGCTTGATAAATTTCATCACATTCCGAGCAGTGACATTGGCATATGACGTGGCCTCGACCCATTTGGAAAAATAATCAATTGCGACCAAGATAAAACGATGCCCGTTCGATGCTTTCGGATTAATTGGGCCGATTACATCGATGCCCCACATTGAAAACGGCCACGACTCTGATAACTGATGCAGTTCAGTCGGTGGGGCGTTTATCTTGCTTCCATAGATCTGACAACGGTAACAATTTCGAACATGTCGTATGCAATCACTTTCTAAGGAAAGCCAGTAATAACCTAATCTGGTTATTTTTCTGGCCAACATGTGCCCATTCATGTGTGGACCACATACTCCTTCATGCAATTCTTGCATGATTTGCGTTGCTTCTGTTGCATCCACACATCTTAGCAAAACAGAGTCATAGGACCTTTTGTACAAGTGCTCCCCATCTACGAAGAACTTCGTTGCCATTTTCATTATGTACTTTCTATCTGTAGAGCTGATCCCTTTAGGGAATTGTTGTTCCTTGATGTAGTTCATGATGTCATGGTACCATGGTTTACCATCAGGTTCCTCAGTCACAGTCATACAATGAGCCGGTCTGGTCAAGATTTCAATCTTCAGAGGCTCTATTTCCAATCCATCGGTAACATGCAGCATGGATGATAGTGTAGCCAGTGCATCGGCGAATTGATTATGGGATCTAGACAGGTAATCGAACGAGATCTCGTCGAACTCCGAAACCAAGTCTTCCAGATAATCATGATAGGGTACTAATTTAGTATCCCTAGTCTTCCATTCTCCGACAGTCTGGAGTATGATTAAGGCAGAATCGCCGAACACTTTCAGTTTGGCAATTTTCATATCAATTGCTGCTTGTAAACCGAGAATGCATGCTTCATACTCGGCTATATTGTTGGTGCAAGGGAACACCAATTTTGCAGCCACAGGATAGTGCTGCCCATCTGGGGATATCAAGACTGCCCCAGTGCCAGAACCAGACAGATTTACTGCTCCATCGAAAAACATGGTCCATGTATGTTCCTCTGTTGATAGAATGCGATCATCTGGAAGATCATCCTCATGTGTTTCCCCAGGGCATTCAGCCAGCATATCAGCGATTACTCGACCTTTCACTGATTTTTGTGATGACATTCGAATGTCAAATTCAGAAATTAGAATTTGCCATTTGGCTAATCTTCCCACTAACGCTGGTCGATTAAGCAAATACCGGATAGGGTCGTTTTCAGTCACGAGGAACGTCTGATGGTGCAAAGTATACTGTCGAAGCCTATGCAATACCCACACCAGTGCGACACATGTCTTTTCTGATTCGGAATAATTTTGTTCCGAAATGGTGAATTTCTTACTCAGATAGTAGATGGCTCGTTCTTTTCCGTCGTCGGGGTGGCTCTGGGCCAATAGGGCTCCTAACGATTCACTATGAATCGTTAGGTAGAGAGTTAGAGGATGCCCAGGAACTGGTGGAACTAATATCGGGGGACTCATCAGATATTGCTTCAGCTTTTCAAATGCTTCCTGACAGTTTTCATCCCAATTGATTTGAGCGCCCTTCCTAAGGAGTTTGAAGAAAGGCCGTGCAGTCTCAGAGAGTTGGGAGATGAACCGAGCAATGTAGTTCAACCTTCCCAAAAGGCTTCTGACCTCTTTTACTGTGGACGGGGGCTGCAATTCACATATTGCTTTGACTTTCGAAGGGTCAACCTCGATCCCCTTGCTGCTTACGATGAATCCAAGTAATTTACCAGAGGTTGCCCCGAAAATGCACTTTGCGGGGTTCAGGCGTAATTTAAACTCACGCAACCGGCTAAACAGTTTCTTCAAGGCCTCAATGTGATCTTCTCCGGTTCTGGTCTTGGCAATCATGTCATCGACATAGACCTCAATTTCTTTGTGCATTAGGTCATGAAAGAGGGTGACCATAGCACGTTGGTATGTCGCCCCTGCATTCTTCAAACCGAAGGGCATAACCCTGTAGTGAAAGGTCCCCCAAGGAGTGATGAACGCCGTCTTCTCCTTGTCCTGATCGTTCATCCTTATCTGGTTGTATCCAGAGAACCCATCCATGAAAGAAAATAGTTCGAATCCAGCAGTGCTATCCACAAGGACATCTATATGAGGAAGCGGAAAGTCATCTTTTGGACTGGCCTTGTTCAAGTCGCGGTAATCCACGCAAATTCGAATTCGACCGTCCTTCTTCTTCACTGGTACGATGTTCGCTACCCAATCAGGGTATTGTGAAACCTCGATGAACTCGACTTTCAGCAACTTCATCACTTCTTCTTCGATCTTTTTTGATAGCTCGGGTTTGGTCCTTCGTAACCTTTGCTTTTTGGGAGGCATGTCGGGATTGGTAGGCAAGCTGTGCTCGACAATTCGAGGGTCTAGTCCTGGCATATCAGAATAAGACCATGCGAAGACATCCTGAAACTCCTTGAGGAGAGTTGTCAGTCGTATGGCTTTCTCTTCAGGAAGGCCGGCCCCAATCTTCACTTCTTTTGGACCCTGAGTACCACCCAAATTGATGGTGACAGTATCCTCGGTTGTAAGGGGCTTGATTTGTTCATACTGCTCCCAATTTCTTTGGATTTCGGCAAGGTCGTCGCTTGAATCATCAGAATCGCTACCGTGAGTATCTACATCATCAGGTCGGACCGTACTAACTCCCTCGCAAGCCGTATGATTATGCCTGAAACACAAAGTAAATTGATCAGACAAACAAATGGGGATACAAATTTTCTATTATCCTTTTCCTCTTGATATATTCTAAGAATCACGAAATGTCATTGGTTTTCGAAAATTTCTTAGAAACGAGGAAGCATGAGATAGCCCGGGCCTCAGAATACTTTCCTTTACATGGCTGGATATCATCAACGGGCCGGTTTGGTGTACTACCTCATGCCCTCAAAACATTATTTATTTACAATACACGAGTTTACAACCTCAAAAGAGGGAAAGTTTGAAAAGACACTTCTTTCAACATAAACAACGACAAAAAAAACAAAACACAAGCATAGCCCATTTTCCAGGGATTCATGCAGGAAAGAGAAGAGGAATTCTACTCAGGCGGGCTTGCGCCCATTCCCTCCACTGGTCCTTCGTCTATGGCGCCGACGAAGAAATCTTCAAAGTCATCGTTCCAGGAGTCCAGCTCATCCACTCTTCTCTTCATTGGTGTTAGCTTTTCCAAGTTGTTCCATCCACTAGGAATACTATTCTGCTGGTCTTCATAAAAACTTGACGGCATCTGATAGTCAACGTAATAGTCGAATTTACCACTGGGTTGGCCCAGGGTATCCATAATGGCCTTTCCCTTGCGTGCCTTGTCAGAAAGCTCAGGGGCGGCGGCGCGAAGGCTAGGCACCACCAAGAGGTCATCATTACCATGACACAGCCACGGGGCACGAAAGGTAAATGCTCTGGCATCCAGTAAGTCTTGGATTCTATTCTTCAAAGCATCACATTCATCCAGCGAGTGTCCGATTTCCCCTGAGTGAAAGTCACAAGATCTGGAAGGATCGTAGTTAATGAAGTACTCAGGAGTAGGGTGTTTCGGCCTCCTCGTAATAAGTCCTTTTTGCAAAAGGATAGGAAATATGACATCCATGGATTTGGGAATCGGCGAATATCGTCGTATATCGCCCTGCCACTGTAGGAGCTGGACATCCTGCCAAGTTCTGTCGGGACAGGCTCCTGATGGCGAGTTCTCTTTGGGAAGGTTTACTTGGGCCACGTGCTCCTGATTGGGAACCGGCAGTGATATGCCCGGGATTTGGCGAACAGTACCTATTATGGACGCAAGTAATTCTAGTAGCTCGCCTAACTGGTACTGCAAACGCGCGAGCAAGTCAGGCGGGTTTGCACTCGTTTCTGGGGCCGAGTCCTCGTGTATGGCTCCTATAAAGACGTCGTCAAATAGAGAGATCACATTATCCAGTGCTTCTTCTCGTCCACAATCTCCTTCAATTGGTGGCTTGTCTGGGTTCTGATGTCGATCGACTGCAACATTTAAAGGAAGCATCGAGGAACTCGGTTGGCTTGAACGTTCGGCCTGATGCTTAAATCCCTCATTAGATCGTTCTGAGGGATTAAGATAAATTTTTTCATCCTGTAACAATTTAGCAGGTGACGGGAAAGTTTCCCGGATGTGGGGAGGCAACAAACCAACTTGACCGGTTATATGCCCCTTGCTGGCTTGTGGGTTTCCTCCACGATATCCCAGACCAGCGGTACGGTGATTCTTGGTAGCTCGAACAGGCTCTCGAATGCCTCGGCCTCCTCTGCCGAGCCCCTGACCTGGGGTGAAACCACTCCCGAGCATGACTTTTCCTACCATGACTGAGGCTTTTGACATATCAGGGATGAGAGGAGCAGTCCCTCGATATCCATGAACAGTTGAAACGAGTTCAATGGATTGATAGCTAGATTCCACTTTGCTGTTCGGTTCGACGTATGGGATGGCGGTTTCTTGGTAGACCCGATGGTCTTCCTCTCCAAGGACCGTGATTAGCTTCCCTTGGGCTACAAACTTTACACTTTGATGGAGGCTCGAAGGTATAGCTCCCGCAGAGTGGATCCAGGGACGGCCCAATAGAAAGCTGAAAGCAGTGGGGATGTCCATCACTTGAAATAGGATGCTGAATACTGTCGGGCCAATTTGGACATCGAGGTCAATCTCACCCACCGTGTCTTTCTTCATTCCGTCAAACGCTCGAACGGACGTTTTGGAGGCACGGAGTTTAGACGTATCCACATTAAGTCGGCGTAAGGTTGCCAGCGGGCAGATATTTAGTGCAGATCCATTATCTATCAGAACCCGAGCTACGTGGGCATTTCTACATTTGACGGAAATGTAGAGACCCTTGGTATGCCCCCTTCCTTCAGCGGGAAATTCGTCTTCTGAAAACGTTATCTGATCCTTCAAAAGGATGGACCCCACAAATGCTTCAAGTTTGTCATGTTCGATCGTCTCTGGTACATTTACTTCACTGAGCACCTTCATCAGAGCTTTTTGATGTTTCATGGATGTTTGAAGTAGTTCCAGTAGAGAAATTTGAGCCGGCAATTTGCGTAGCTGATCCACTACATTATATTCGCTGGCCTTGACAATAGCCAGGAATTCTTTGGCTTCTTCGTCAGTGACAGGTTTCGGAGGCTGAGCATCAGCTTGAGCATACGTTCGTCCTGACCTAGTGATTAGGTCCACATCCAATTCGTAGGACCACGGGACTGCACTGTTATTCTCGTACTGGTAGGGCTGAGGGATTTCGATCACTATTTGCTCTTCTGGCAGAGGTATCTCAATTGTCAACTCCTCCTCCTCCTCATTTGGGCTGTCAGTCAAAGGTTTGTTCACAAGCGTAGGAGTGGATTCGCTTGTTTCAGCATTCAGGGATGAGATTTCTTTGTCCCAGTCAATGATGACCTCAGAGATGGTGGCTACTGTGTCGGTACGATCAGCATACACAATCAGACCTGCTTTCGCCATGCTGGCAACCCTTTCTTTCATTAGGGACAAGGGTAGTACCTCGCCAGTAGGGTAATACCCTGCTCTCATTAGAGCGTTGTAAACATCAACGGTGTGCACCTTCTCATTCCTGATTCGGACAGCATCGAAGGCGGATATGACATTGATTCTGTTTTCATGTTCAGGTAGTGGGTTGCTTTGGACATTTGGTTTAGATGTCTGAAAGGAAAAAGCTTTGGTGTCGAGCAAGTTTTGAATTCGATGTTTGAGAGTATAACAGTCATCCGTCGAATGCCCTACCTCGCCCATATGATAGTCACATTTTTTTGACGGATCATAGTTTGAAAAACTTTCTGCATTGGGCCGTTTTGGTTCAGTAGAAAGTAGATTTTTCTTCCGGAGTATGGCTAGGACTTGGGAAGGGGATCCAGGCAACGGAGTGAATTGCCTTTTCTTATACTGCCTTGGAGGTTGACGACTCGAGGTCGATTGACGCTCAGTATTCACCTGGACCGTCCGGGGAGGATGAACGGTTTGGGTATAAGAAACGTTTCCTTCCACGAGGGGCTCCTTCTCTTTTCGCGTGCTCGATCTTCTGCTCGTAGACGAGGGGTCCGTAAACCATCCATCTCGCAATCCCATTTCGATTCGTTCTCCCACAGGAACAAGACGATTAAGGGATTCAGCGGTGGCACCAACCAGGCGATGTCGGTATTCGTACGGAAGTGACTTTATGAACAGCTTTACCTGTTCATGATCAATGAGTTGTGGCGTAACCTGGGCGGCCAAGTTTCTCCATCTGGTAGCGTATTCCTTGAAGGACTCACTCTTTTTCTTTTCAGTGCGTTCCAAATCGTCACGAGTAAAGGTGACATCGAGGTTAAATTGGTATTGCTTGAGGAATGCATCAGCAACATCGTCCCAGGTTTTGAAGGCGTCAATATCCTTCGACATATACCACGTCAGAGCCGGCCCCGTCAAACTCGCCTGAAATGTCTGAATCATGAGGGGTTCATTGTCAACGTATTGGGTCATCCGCACATGATACATGTGCAGATGATGCCTGGGGCATGAGGTACCATCATACTTCTCGAATTCCGGCATCTTGAACTTCTCCGGTACCTTGACCCGTTTATATATAGACAGGTCAAGGGGAACAGTATTTTGCGGACCCTGGAGCTGTTTCAACATTTCTTCGACTTTCGCAAGGCGTTTGTCATGTTCCGTCATTGGTGCAACCTCAGGTTCGGGCTTCCTGACAGCAAGGGGAAGCGGATCATCTTCTAGCGGAGGCATTTTAACTTCACTGGCGGATGCCTTGTTTTTTTCATTAGACGGTGGTGGTAACATCACTTCAATTGCTGCAGGCGTGGGCGTGAGTTTGCCCTGAATGGAGTCCACTTGCTTAGTGAGATTTTGGATCGCGTTGAGAACCAGTTTCATCTCATCCTCCATGTTATTAAGACGGACGTTTTCTTCGGCCATTTTTCACAATTACCTGGGAAAACGTTGAAATAAATGAGTATAATGTCCAAATAAGAAATATTTTATGTCCGGGTCATATTATTGTTGTATAATTTATCTATTTGCAAAGAAAAAAAGAAGAAAAAAGGGTTTTCATTAATATTAACATTACAAACGGCGTCCCCGGGATTCGAACCCCGGTCGCCTCGGACCCTAAGGCTTACATCCCCGGATACCACTGGGCCAAAGGCCGCGGTGGTGTCACAAAGGGGCAAAAAAATTTAATTAAAGCATAAAAACGACCCGAAATATATTAACATTAGTACAGTCCAAAAACAAGATTACAAAAGATAAGCAAACCCCCTAGACATAAATACAAGAACTTTTAACAAAAGGACGCTCTCCCTGGATGCTCATTCTATAAATGATGGGGAAGCTATAGTCTCTTGGAGCCGCCTGTTTTCACGGACAAGTTCCGCGATAAGCGTGTCCTTCGTCCCCATTGTCCTTTCGAGCTGGTCGATTTGTGTTTGGCGACTGGGCTTGTTGGGTACATCCGGAACTTTTGGTCGGAGTTCGGCCGGGATTTGGTGATGTACGATATAGTACAAAGAGGCATGGTGGGCCTTTTCCTGCCCTTTCAATAGTCTAGGCACAAGAATGCTTTCAGGTTGACACTCAATCCAATTCCTCTTAGCGACGCGAATTTCTTCGGCGTAATTGTAGTTTGAGCGGGTGAATCGAGCTTGAAACGAGTCTGTCCTGAGAGGTGGTGGGGTCTCCTGGAGGGCCCTGTACTGGCGAGCTACCCGGTAGGGGTAGTATGAAGTGATGCCAGATAACCCGAGCAATGGGACAGGATTGTGAAAGTGATGCGCGAATCGAGCTTGACCCTCGTGAAACCACTTAGCGCGCCATAAGAAAGCCTTGGGATCGGGATCTTTCAAAAAGTTTATCCAAGTAGAGTAATCCTTATGAGGAGAATTATTTCTTAAAACTTCAAACCTTTGGATCGGATGCGTGAAATCATCAATTTCAAAAAGCTGCATAAGGTGCCCAAATCCTCTCAAGTGAGATAAAAACCAAATTTGCAAAATTTCTGGGGCGGCCCGCATGATTTTATCATCATTTCGCTTAAAACGGTTTAGAGATAAAAATGTTTCCGCCAAAACCAAGTTAACATAGCATGAATTTTTGCAAATTTGTTTGGCTACGTACGCAATTGAGGGGTTTATTGAATTTCTGCGGTGGGGGAAAATGACACACCCGACGAAAGCAAGGATAAAAATTTTAGCCTTCTGGGCCATGGGTTGACTTTCAAAACGCTCATTCAAGAAAAACCAGGGGCAGGCATTGCAATATGATTTGACAACTCTTTTCACGGTATTGCTATCGGTTCGCAAAAACTGGGATAGTTCGGACAAAGGGGGCACACCCAAGAGTGGTTTGATGAGCTCAGATTCCAACGGCTTTCCGATGATCACACTATACTCTTCTAGAGTCGGGGTCATCTCAAACTTACCAAATATGAAAGTGGATGTTTGTGGGCACCAGAAATGTGCTAGTGCTTGTATCATGCCAGAATGGATGTTAATTTTGAGTAAGGGGAGTAGGCGACCAATTCTTGCTTTGACATATTGTTGGCCATTTGAATCGAGTCGGTCCCACCATGCCAGCAGCTCTTTTTTAGGAGCGGGGACGAATTGGACGTCAGCTCTTCCCATCGTTTATAGAATGCGATCAACAGGGGGCCTAACAACAATAAATCAGATGAATAAGTAGATAGTACGATAAAAAGAATGAAAAGGGAGAGAATATATACCTTTCCTTGAACCATGACAATCACAAAGACAAACACATGAGGAGTGAGGTTCGACTTCTATCTAGACTGGCTTAGCACAGTGAAATTAAAAGGGTGCCTGACCGTCGCAGCCTCGCGTTGGTGTCAAGTCCTTTTAATCTCGGCCAAATCGAAAGGAATATCTTATAGTCACGCGATTAGCGGCTAAAGATATTTCTTTACGATTTTTTAGAAATGAATTTCGGGGAAAAGAAAGGCAACCTCTACATCGCGGGCTCGCGTTCGAGGTCGTATCTTTCTTAACACCATCCTAAAATGCCCTATTGCGGCCCAGGTCCGGCAGCGTGGTTGTGTGTGCAATAGTGTAGTGCTAAATCATTAAAGCATGCACAATAATTTATAAACAATCAATCTGAACCTGCAAAAACAAATAACACCTTACTGTCAGGCTCATACCTGGAATCCTTGCTGCCAAAAATTATTTTGAACAGGGCAAAATTTTGGCTTAAGTCCACTTTAGAAAAATGCAGTCCCCAGCGGAGTCGCCAGTCTGTCGCGACCGAACTCCCGTGCCCCCTTTTGGACGATATGCAAAAAGCAGGGGGGCTCGCCTGGTATGTCCTAAGTCTAGGTTTAGGACTTAACTCGGGCTCTCCCAAGCCCATACCATATCGCGACTTAGGATTTAGATATTTAACATGCAAATGGTTTATGCCAATGAGTCGCCACTAATCGATTTGGGGTGGGTCGATTAGAAACCCAAATAAGGTGATGGGAGAATCACCCTATTCCTACGAACCAGAGATTAACTGAGTTCGGGGACTTGATTACACTAGTCAGATAACTAATGCCCTTTCGGTACCATTTTACCCTGTTCATTTTTTGAAAACATTTATCAGGCAATTTGGATTGATTTTAGGACCTTTCTCCTAACATGTGAGGTGATCAAACGAGTGCATAATCAGAAACGATCAGCAGTCAAGAACACAACAATTCATGCAGCCTATGGTTCTAACCCTAACTAAGCCAGATGACATTCAAAACACAGCAGTTCATGCAATTGTACTAAAAACATGCATAATAGCAACGCAACAGTAATAAAAATAAAACATGTAAAGTACTATCGCGCGACTTCAAGTTTATTGAATTTAAATAAAATAACACATGCCTAAATATAAGGGATTAAGGCACTCAGATTTTTTTTTTTCGGATTTTTTTTTAAAATAAAATAAAATAAAATAAAATAAAATAAAAAAATAAAAAAAAAAAAAAGATAAAATAAAATACTTTTTTTTTTGAATTAATTAATTTAATTTTTTTTTAAAATTTTTTTTTATTTATTATTATTATTTTTTTTAAAAAAAAACGGAAAAGAAAAAAGGAAAAGAAAAACCTTTTAAAAAAACATATTTATATTTATTTATTATTTTTTTAAATAAAATAAAATAAAATAAAATAAAATAAAATAAAATAAAATACCGGTCGGGTCGGGTCGGGTTCGGATTCGACCCGGGTCAACGGATCCGACCCGGGGTTGACCCGGGTCGGATCGGTCAATCCGGATCGGATCGGAACCGACCCGGGTCAACGGATCCGACCCGTGAATTGACCGGGTCGGATCTATCGATCCGGGTCGGTCGGAACAGACCCGAGTCAACAGATCCGGCCCGGGCGTTGACCCGGGTCGGATCTGTCGATTCGGGTCGAACCCGACCCGAAAATCCAGACCCGCGGGAGAAAAACGCCGGCGAGGCCAAAATTGGCCATCCGCCGGCCAGCCCAAACCGGCGCCGACCAAAATCCGGCCTCTAGAAACTCCAACAAACCTCACCGACCACCAGGGTCACCGTCCGACCGCCGCTCGCCGGCCGGCGACTCAAATTAAAACCGGCCTCACTGAGACATTTCACCGAACAGTTAGCATGCGCGACCAAAATAAACGGTTTCCGACCTACCTCGGGGACCCGGCACACTCCGGGGACCTGACTCACCTTCAACGATGGCCTACGGACGGCGAGGGACGACGGTATGGGCCGGGATTCGCGCGAGACGGCCGGCGCGAGTCCCGGCCAAACCGGGAGCAAAAACAGGGCAAAACAGGGCAGTTCGGGCCGGGGGACGACTCACCGGTCGGCGGCGCGTTTGGGGGGCTTCCGGCTGGTCTACTGGCGACGACGGCCCTACTGACTCTCCCTCCTGCTCCGGCGTGGCCTCGGTACGTTCAGGGCTCGCTCTTCCCTTCTCTTCTCTCTCTCGGTCTCTCTGTTTCTGTTTCTCTGGAAAACGGCCGACCCGGGGGCTCTGGCTTCTTCACGGTGGCAACGGCGTCGCTGGTTTGCTCCGGCGAGGTCTCAGTCACACACTCTCTCTCTATTCTCTTCTTTTTTTTTTTTCTCTATTCACTCTCGGTGTCTCTCTCTCTCTCTGCTCTGTTTCTCTCTCAAAAACACCGACCGGCGCTCCTCTCTCCCTCTTCGGCTTTTATAGGCGGCGACGACGCGTCCCGTGCCTCCCCCACGTCGGCTGACGACGGCCTGCACCGGCCTGTGCCCCGCAAATCCCGTGTCCATAGGCCAGTGCAGAGAGGGAGGCCTGGCGGTGAAGCAGAGCAGCGGAACAGGGAGCTGTGAGGGAGGAGGGGATAAGGGGAAGCCAGGAAGACGAGGAAGACGGGACTGGCAAGCCAGTCCCGTCGGCGTGCTCATTCGGCCTTCCTCTGGCCGGATGACGACGATGACGAGGGGCGGCGCCGCCGTGCGTCGGCGTGACGACGTGAAGCAGAGGCGGGCAGGGGCGTGGACAGCGACGGTCGCGCGTGAGGGAGAAGGAGAAGAAGGGGCTGGGCCGGGCCAGGCCCAGCTCGCGAGAGGAAAGAAAGGGGGAAGAAAGAAAGGCGGGCTGGGCCGCGCGAGGGGGAAAAAGAAAAAAAGAAAAGAGAAAGGGCCGGAGGCCCGCGCGGGGGGGGGGAAAGAAAAGGAAAATTGGGCCGGGTCGACCCGGCCCCGACCCAGCCCGAGCGCGATTTTTTTTTTTTTTTTAATAACATTTTAATAGACCATATTAACACAAATATGCCTAATTTCTACATGCAATGCATTTAACTAGAAATATTTTTTCTTAGGAATTAAAGAAAATTAATTCCTAAATTTTGTGCAATTTAATTTTGGGCAGATTAAAAATAGGTGTCAACACCATCGAAGGCGCCCCGTCTTCCGCCCTTTCTTCATCTTCATCGCCGTCGTCATCATCCGGTTGCAATCATCGGGAGCAGTGATCGGTAGTCAAAAGGAATTTCGGGGTGATCTCGAGTCGTAGCTCGCGACTGATCTTGATGGGATTGTGGACCAAATCTTGTTTGTAGTTCTAATCGCTGCGGTTCCCAAGTCGCAATGTAGTGCGTGTGTTCCCTTCCGCTGCTACACCCAACCGTATTGTGGTCTTGGGGTTGTCGTCGACCCCCCCGATTTCACGTTGGACTCGGCAAAACCTTGGTCCGTGGAATGTTGTCAGTCCGAGGGGGGGAGGAGGTTTTGAGAAACCCCTGGAGTTATAGTTTAATTCCAGCGCTTAATTAGTGGAGAGATTCAAAGTCGTAGGAATTTATTTGGTGTTTCGTTGCATATTTCAAGCACCAACATTAGGTGGAATCCACCACCTAAATTGACTAGGTTACGAAAAAAATAATGCTTAGGTCTTAAGTAGAACTTACAAAATTGGTGGCCGAACACACTCCCCCGCCCCCCCTTGCGTGCACCGAGTTATATACTCGACCCAATTCCCGCCTCAAAACTCATATGTTTCCAAGTTTTACCTATCTTATCTGGCGGAAGGTGATCACAAAAGTTTTTGGGAAAATTATCTAAAAATTTTTAAATCAATTACAATTATCTCAATTTAGTCGTAACATTTTAATTGTGTCACTTGAGTCATAAATATTTTCATATTTTGTCAATTGAGCCCATCCGGCCAATTTGGCCGGAAATCGTTGAGGTTGAAATTGGCCATCCTACGTGACACGTCCGACATTGACGTGGATAATTTTTTTAAATGTGTTCAAATTTTTTCTTTCCTTATCTTTTTTTCTTTTCTTCTCTTTTCCTTCTTTTCTTTTTTCTTACTATGGCCAGCAAGGGTCGCCCTCGTCAGCCTCGAGTGAGGGAAAACCCTCACCTGATCTAGCAAAGGGTTGCCCTCAGCGACCCCAGGAGAGGGCGGCCCTCGCTTAAGGCTAGCAGAGGGAAAAGGAGAAAAAGGAAAAGAAGAGAAAAAAAAAAAAAAAGAAGAAACAAGTAAAGAAGGAAAAGAGAATGAAATGAAAAACATGGAAAAATACAAAAGTTTGAAAAAAATAATAAAATGTTATATAATTACAAATTTTGATGGAAAAGATGTTCAACCATAGGGGGGGCTATGCAACCTACTTTTGTCCTTCCAAAACCACCAAACTGATAGACATCCTTGAAAACTACTTGTTTGGAGATTTGGCAAAATGTACTTCTGAAATGAAGAGTTCCCGAAATTACTGAAATGAATCTAAACATCTATGGTGGAAACTAACATATTCTCAAACGGAAAAAAAAAATTATCACTTGCTCAAAAGGAAAATTGGAACATTTTGTTACTTTTGCATGTGTTGTTTTGAGTCCCACCTGAGTGAAGAGATGAATTCTTGCGAATGATGCATAAGCACGACAGTTCAAGAATGATCGTCGCCTTCAAAACTTCTTTTTGCAGGTTCGGCTAGTGTAAATCGAGTCGGATCATTAATAAATGGCATGACATTGGCAGAGGCGTCGCGACAGGGGAAGGGATTGAGCATATAGCTTAGCTAAAATAATGCAAACGTATTGCCATAGGTCAAATTTTTAATGGATGACCTATATAAAGTTGGATAGACATAGACTTATCTAACGTTTTTAATATCAGACCTGCCTGTAGACTTTTGCCTGTCTCAAACCAGTCGAAAGTGGGAAAAATTATCAAAAAAAGTCATAAACCTATTGTATGGATGCAATTCAATCAAAAACCGTTCTGTTTGGCCAATTTAATCATAAACATTTTGATAATTTAGTAAATTGGCCGAAAATTAGCAACGTAGATGTCGACTATCCTACGTGCATGGCCGACGCTGACGTGGACAATTTTTACAATATTTTAAATTTTTTTATTATTTTCTTTTATTTTTTTGTCATTGTGGCCTACGAACCTTTGCTTGCGACTGGTGAAGCCGCGAAGGCCCTCACTTTCCGCCTCGCCCGTGGTTGGTGGGGCCGCATGGCTTCACCCAGATCTCCCAAGGCCATAGTGAAAAAAAAGAATAGACAAAAAAGAAAAAAAATTAAAAATTATTCACATCATCGTTGCCTTTCCTATGTGGCACAACCGATGTCCACGCAAGCGATTTTTAGTTTAAATTGACCAAAATGACTAAATTGACAAATTATCAAAAGATTTATGACTAAATTTGCCAAGATGAAAGGTTTCAAGATCAAATTGACTAGGGGTGAGCAAGATGGACCGCCCAAACAAGGGACCGGACCGATCGGTTTGGTTCGGTTCTCGGGAATATCGATCCGATTCTTGGTTCCTAAAAGTGCAACCGGTTTCCGGGCGGTCTGGTTTCCGGTTCTAGGATGGGAACTGGACCGGAGCGGACCGATAATTATATATATTTTTCTGATTTTTTCATATATATTTATTTACTTTTTAAAAATTTTGAAAAAAAATAGAAATCATAATCTAATTTCCCCAATTCCCTTTTGCCTTTACCAATAAGAGAATGATCCCATTAGAACCGCACCGGACTGATGGTCCGGTCCGGTTGATGATCCCAAGACTAGCGGTCCGGTCCCCAGTCTTAGAAACTGGGAACCGGTCCTCCCGATCCGGTTTTCGATTCTTGGGTTGGACGGGACCGGAACGGGAACCGCTCACCCCTAAAATTGACGTATGTACAATAGGTTTATGGCTTTTTTTTTTGGGAAATTTTCTTGCCAAAAGTGTTCAATATATTTTATCCATTTAGTGTGAATATAGACACTATGGATCGTGCAGACAGACATGTATATGACCCACCTCTTAACTGTTCACCATTACCATTAAAAGTCACGACCTGTTCAAGCAGCAAGATTGAAATCCCTTAGCTGGAACTGGCCTTCGACTTCTCATCCGAATGCTTCAGGATCTCTTCTCCAGCTGCATTCGAGTCAATCAAACACGCCATGGAATACTGATAGCCAAACAAAATTCGGTCGTGCTTCAGCCAAATCAACGTGTTCGACGTTCTTAATCATGGTCGAGACTCGACGCCATTTTTGGGAAGGGTGCAGTGAGACATAAGTGGGAAGTCCATTGGAGCACCAATATTTAACCTAATTGAGTTGAAATTCGTGGATATCATCAAGTCAAGAAGCTCCTAGTGCCGATTGACAGGCTCCTAACCCTAGCATATACAACGTAGCTTTCTTCACCAGTCATGTGCATGTACAAAGAAGCAAAATTTGACCGGTTACAACTATTGTTATCAAATGCTGCCTGCTTTTTAGTGTGTGCTGTCCAGAAAATTGTTGAAAAAGTCGTAAATTTATTGCATTTGCGTCAATTCATTTCTAAACTTTTTAATTGGGTTGATTTAGTCCCAACTCTTTTGATAATTTGCCAATGTTGTGTATCAGGCAAAACCTTTTTCAGAAATCGCTGACGTAAATGCCGGTCGTCCTGTAACCTCGCCTAGATATGTGCGATGCCAGACCAGGGCCACAAACCTTTTCTAATGGCCGGTGAGTGCTTTGTGACCCTCGCCCAGTGGTGGATAAGCTCCGACAACCCTCACCAGCCATAATGAAAAAAAAAAATAGGAAAAGAGAAGAAAAAAGAAAAAAAAAAGGGGGGCAAATAAAGAAAATATTCAAAAAAAATTTTAAATTTGTTCATGTTAGCACTGGCCGTGCTGCGTTGGATTCCACATTAGTGATTTCGGTCAAAATTAGTCGGATGGATTACGTTAGTGAATTGACAAAATCGTAATAGATTTGTGACTTTTTTTGGGTAATTATCCCATATCTGGCCTCTTAGGTCAATCCGATCAATAAAACAATTAGAAGTATGCCTCTTGATGCAAACGAGCATGCCCAATAAAAGGATCAAAGTTACACAATAGCGAGCTCAATTATCCCCGTGAAATCAAGAAACCCCGATCAAATCCCGCGTTAAACGGCGAATGCGGTGCCGGGGGTACGAAGAGGAGGTCTCGCCTGGTTCAATGCGGAGCGGGATCCGTCGAAAAAGAGGAAGACGGCTTTTCAAATGCAAGAACAACCGCGCGCGCGAAAAGAGAAGAACGATCCACCCCCACCATGGTCGTGGAGAGAAGAAAGGAAAGCAAAGAAAGGCGGATTAACTCGATTAAGCTCAAAACGATTTCTCATGTGAGCACACCTTTGACTCCGCCTTTTCGGCCCTCCTTATCATCTCGCAATAAAAGAGACAGAGAGAGAGAGAGAAAGCGAGCGGGGAGGGTGGGACGGACGGGCTCCACGCAAGAAAAAAAGAGCCCTCAAAAGGCCACCGGAGTGGCGAGAAATCATACGTGCCTTTCGCCAAAAGCTGAAACACGATGTCGGATCTTTTTTCATTTTGGATTTCCGGCCTCCATTATTGAGCTCCCGGTTCCGCGAAAGCAAAAAGCTAAAAACACACATCGCCATTTTGCACCGCACGGCTCTCGTTCTTTACAAGGCAAAAGCAAAACGTCATCTCATCATTGACGCGAAGCTTGTAACTCGAATGGATACCAGTACCGCCCGCACGATCCAACGGCCCCTTTTCATCGTCCGTCGTACGATGCCCCAATGCAAAATATAAATAAAAAAGAAAAAACGACGACGGCAATTTAAAGAAGAGAGAGAGGGGCGGGGGGCATGGAACACGACAAAGCGCAAATAATTGCCTGATCTGATCTTACGGACGACTGAACAACGCCGCTAGATCCCAACGAAACACCCGCCCACCGGAGAGAAGAGAAACACGAAAAGGGAAAAAGAGGCTAGAAGGGGATAACGAAACTCCCACTCTCATCATCTTTCTTCGATTAAACTAACAATCGGATTCCTCATGTTTTTTTTCTTCTTTTTTGTCGTTGTCACGGGCGAAGATGAACCTCGTAACCTAGCTTCCGCCCGCGTAGCACACGACCAGACGGAAGAAGTTCACCAAAAAAGAAGAAAAAAAAAGAAGAAAAGAAAAGAAAAAATATGATCGATTGACCCCGCTCATCGCATTCTAATTTTTTTTTTCTCCTTCTTTCCCTCTTCCATGTCTCCTTCAAGCAAGACGAGAGCTTTGGAGGCGTTGTTCTCTTCAAAAAAGGGCCTTCGGGAATTAGGTAGAGAGAGAGAGAGAGAGAGAGAGAGAGAGAGAGAGAGAGTCGTTTGACTTTTTGGGTGGTGGAGTGGGGAGTCAGCAATCCTGGCGTCAGGGTCAGAGCTTTATGTTCTTTTGCTTCCAAGCATTTTGGGATCTTTTCCTTCCGTCCTCCCGCCAGGAATTCCTCATGTAAGATGCATCATACAGTGTACATTAGTCTTTGTTGCCCTTCCTTCCTTCCTCCTTTTGCTCGCTCGCTCCCTCCCTCCCCCCAATCTAAAGTTAAATCGAACCGAGCCGGGTCGAGGAAAGTTCACAGCCAGAGCAGGATGTAATACACCAAGGTAATCGGCAGCGCTATCAACATCCCGAAAATCACCCTGGAAAATGCGGAAACGGGACGATTTGGTCACGCATAACACGTTAGATGAGCTTTCGTTAGCGAGAAGTGAACTTACCCCGTGCTGAGGATGGTCGGGTGGACGTTGTACTCCTTGGCGAACACGAACGGCACGATGCCCTGCGGAAGAGCCGCCTGTTCCGCGCCGAAACATAACGAATTAGACCGAAACCCAAACATCAAGATTGCCCCCCGTTCGGACAACCGTCGCAGTGCGAATCAGACGAAGAGATACGGAAGCGGGCACCTGGACGATGGCGATGTGGAGGAGCCTCCCGTGCAAGCCGATGGCGATCGAAGCGGCGGCCATCACGGCCGGGCCGGTGAGGAACCTCACCGCCATGGTGAACGCCGCGACCGAGTTCCCGCACGCGATGATCTTGGGTTGCAGGGCCATGAACAGACCTGCCAAATCACACAACCACCTCAATCAACACCACCACCACCTCCCCCCGCGCTAGATAAATTAAGGGGGAAAAAGGAAAAGACCATGATTGCTGCAACAGACATAAAGCGTCAGCAAGACACGTTATATTATATTTCAAAGCTTCGTGACATCTGCCAGCAGGGACGAATCTTCGGCACTAAAACTTCGTGTATAGAACTCCACCATCACGCATTAAAGTTGAATTGAGCCTAGATACGGTAGTAGGAGAGGACCGGCATCTAATTGGGGAGGGGCCAGGACCGCAAGCGACGTCCCCCCGCGAGCGCTGGCCCCACCTTCCTCATGGTCCCGAAAAAATCATCAAATCGCCCCCCAATCAATTGCGATTGACGACGATGGGCCTCGCGGGCGGGAGGGAGCGCGTGACCACCGGAACACGCCGCGTTGCCGCGGCACGTGATCCTGCCCCCCTCCCGCGACAGGGTCGCCGTCGAACATTTATGGCCCAGTTAGCCACCAACAACCCCTCCAAAATTTCATTCAAAAAAAACTAGGGCACCCCACAGAAAAAAAAAAAAAAAAAAACCAAAAGCACGAAAACAAAGGAACGAGAAAACCAGGCAAACACGGACCGCCGTCGAGTAAAAATCACAGAAGCAATTTCGTTAATCGTTTTCGACGCGTCGATAATTATTATTATTTTTTTTTTTGCTTCGGAAGGTACGATTCGTGTTCTCCTGTTTGTGGGTGCAAATTGACAGCACGGGGGTGTGGCTCGTGGACTTGCCCTCACGGGGACGCGCATGAGCGCACGGCGTGGCATGTCGGGTCTGTGCACAGATTATGGGAAAGGAGCATGAACGGAAAAGGCCTACGGAAGTAGATGGCTGCCCCCCACGCTCACCTAAGCTGAACATAGCCATTCCCAGCCCGGCACGGGCCAGTATCTCGATCGACTCGTTTACTATCACCGGCATTTTCACGTTCCACCTACGATCCAATCAAGTTAGATCATCATCAACGGCAGCACCAACATCGGATTTTTGGGAATTTGAGTATCTCTCTTTGAGGCTCACCGGAAGGCGACGAGGGACCACGTGAGGCCGATGAGGCTGGAGTAGGTGTTCGGGTTGCGGATGAGCTTGCGCCACACCATGATGAGGATGAGTCGGGTCATGACGCTCGCCGGCGGCATCTGCTTCCCGACCTCGCCGCCGCCGCCGCCGACGCCGCCCAGCACCGCCGCCGCCGCCGCTCCTCCTCCCCCCGCGGCAGCTGCCACCGCCGCCGCCTTCGGGTGCAGCTCCGCCGTGGAGCTCGAACCCAGCTTGGTCAGCCCGGCGGGGCCCTCCTTGTTCTCCCGCTCCTCGTCCCCCTCCCCGCCTTTCCCACCGAAGCTGAAGTCATCCCCGCCCACGCCCTCAGCTTCCGCAACCGCTTTTCACATCATCACGACCACATAACGATTTCAAAATTTTTAATATTTAGAAATTCAGATGAAAAAAAAAAAAAGCATTAGTAATTTGATGGTCGTAAGTAATGTGAGCCAGACGAAAGATACTAATTAAGAAATTCTTCCAAACAGAAATTTTCTTGCCCCTTGCTAGTAGGTTAATTATTAAATTAGCTGTGTGTTGATAACCAAGAACATAGAGAAAAAAAAAATGGGCTACCTTTGGTTTCGCCATTGGGTGGGTGGTCAGCGACGATCATCCGGATCTCCTTGGCGCCCTGATCGGACCGCCCGGATTGCTCGGACGCTCCGAATTCGTTCCCGCCGAACACGTGGTGCCCGCCTCCTTCGGACACCGGCGACGCGCTGGAGCTCCACACGAACATGTGGAGCTCCTTAGCGTCATGGTTGGCTTTGCCTTCCTGCTGCTTTGGCTGCTGCTGCTGTTGTTGCTGCTGCTGCTGTTGCTGTTGCGCGGCCTTGCCGCTTTTGGGGAAAGCGGATGCGATTTCCGGATTCGGAGCCGGGTACGCGGTCGGAACCGTCTGCGCCGGGTAGAACCCGAATCTCGGGGACGGTACAGACTGTGCCATTGCCGCGGAGTTCTCCTCGAAGTTCGATGGCCTCGGGGTCGGGCCGCGGGAGGACTGGACCGAGTACAGATCCGCCGACCCGATGTTGGACCGCCTCGGGGCGAACCCCATCATGGAGTAGAAGTCGGACTGGTTGAAGTTGGAGCCCCTCGGGGTGGGGTTGCGGGAGGAGCTGAGGCTGTAAATCTCGGCGCCGGTGAGGTTGGACGGCCTCGGGGTGAGGCCGGAGAAGGAGCCGGGGCCGAGGGACCGCCTGGACGCGTTGGACTTCCGCAGGGTGACGTGGAGCTTGCCGTCGTCGCCGATCTCGGCGTCGGTCTCGAGGAAGTCCCGGCCGTCGAGGGAGACGACGTCGGACTCCACCTTGAAGGAGACGATGGAGGCGGCGGTCTCGGGGAACTGCTCCATGATGAGGATCTTGGCGCCGCGGTACTCGAAGAGGAAGAGGAGGAGGGTATACCAGATGATGCACTGGAGGACGACGACCTGGACCATGAGGCTGCCGGCGTCGTCGCGCTTGCTGGCGCCGGCGCCGGCGCCGTACATGGCCTCCAGGAGGGGGATGCCCATGACGAGGGTGTTGGGGAGGGTGGAGAGGGAGAAGATGGTGATCGTCCACTCGAGGGAGCCGTTGCGGGTGAAGTTGGCCCACAGGCCGAGGACGACGAGCATGATGAGCTTCTGGAGGGTGTCGGCGGCGATGAAGCGCAGGTTCATGGCGTAGATGTCGTTCTTGGCGATGAAGTGGAAGGAGAGGAGCGGGACGGCGAAGATGGCCACGAAGCGGTTGATGCCGGAGCACTGGTCGGGGGAGAAGATCTTCCACCACCGGACGGAGCCGTAGGCCAGGATCATGGCCACGTAGAGCGGGACCATCGCCGACAGGACGGTGTACAGGTCGTGCCACGTGATCATGGTTCCGCCGGCGGAGGGGAGGGACAATACGGGGAAACCCGGGGGGGTGGGTTGGGGGGGCAACAACCGTTGAGTAACGAACTCGGGAAAGAAAGGATGATATGGTACTGGGGTCTTCCTTCCTGCCTTCCTTCCTTTCGCTTCAGTAGCAGCAGCAGAGAGCGGGGAGTGATGTGATGAGACGGTGTTTTTCTGCAACACTTTCTGATGATATTGCCGATGAGAGAGAAAGAGGAGAGAGAGAAGAGAGAGAGAGTCTGAGGTGAATTTTTGCGAAGTGGGGAGAGAGAGCGAGCGTGTGCGCGTATATATATAGATGGCGAAATACGTATAGATATACGGCGGGGGGGAGTGTTAGGCTGAAGTGGAGTCAGTGGTGCTGGGTGATTGGAACCGGATTGGGGGACCAGCCAGGAGATGGAGCTGGGGCTGTCTGGAACTTTTTGAACCGGGAAGTGGGTCGTGAGAGAGAGAGAGAGATTTAACCGGCTTCTCTGGTTGGGTTAACCCGAGGCGGGGGTTAAGGTGGGGGGCACGCGTGGCGCCGGCCGTGTGACATGGGGGTCGGGTTAACCCGAGGTGGGGGCTAAGGTGGCGGTACACGTGGCGCCGGCCGTGTGACATGGGGCATTTCGTCCGGCGACGTGCGACACCTACCCCCCCTCCTTTTCCGTTTCCGGGGCTAACGCGTTCGTTCCGCGATTCGCCGTTGGCAGGAGACGATGCTTTCTGTGCACATAAATGCATCGCGCGGATGCGCGACAAAATTCACGCACCCAGTCCAGCTTTCAGGGCCAAGTCACCTTCACTCAGCTCTATTCAGGCAACATTTCGGTCCGGGCGGGAATCGCGAGGCTCCCGATCGAGTTCCATCGCGACCGTCGATTTCAATTGAGGGGGGCATTAAAGCCTTCGCAACGGTTAACATTGATGATTACATCGCTCGTTGACTACTAATAAAGCCCTACTTGGTATCCAGTATTTGCTTGCGAATGTCTCGCTGCGACCTTGACCGAAATGTTTTCTGGCGGTATTGTAACGGAATTCCATCAACACGCTAAAACTTTGTTCTTCCTCCTTGCACTCTTTTACGAAGATCTCTCTTACCAACCTTTTCCTCGATAGTAACAAAACCGCACAATCTAACAGAAGAGTCATTATAACGTATACCTCTGGTCTAAAGAAGGTTTTGAACGAGCAGCTCTGCGCACCGTTGAGTTGAGAGAGTTGATACGTATACTTCTTTAAATCGACGGTGAATAAGGCTACCCGTGTAAGATTTTTTTTTCGCAGTGACGGTGTGCGCTGTATTTTTCAACGAAAGAAATGCTAAAAGAAAAAAAAAATAAATCGGCTACTCGAAGGTCCAGAAGCCCCCGAGCTCTCAATTATCAAACAATTACTTGATGACGAATCGATTGGTGTAGCATTACGAAGCTAATTGGCAAGTCCTCCGGAACTTATAAGACGACAAAAGATTCATTTTTCAAGTCAAGAAAAGCTTAATCAAACCGGGGGCAACTTAACTAATCTCTTTTGTTTAATGGCAGGGTCCCCATTCCCCTGGTGCTTCGCTGCGTAAACAAAGCTTTTAGACATGCACTAATCTGCCTAATTCCCACACGAAAAGTTGCCGAGTCCTGCGTTCCTCTCCTCTGTTCCTTTTTTCCTTTTCTCTTTCTCGTCTCGTTTTCTCCATTTAAGAGCGTCACCTTCATGCAAGCATGCTTTAGAAAAAGCAAGCATGGCAAGGCGGGTGATATGTTCATTACCAGATGATGTGCATCGTGAGATGTTCTGTGGTGGCGAGTCTAATCATGACCAAAATGTCGATTAAGTTGCGCCCTGCTTTTGTAAAGTTCTGCTCTTGCCGAGGATGGCATCCTTTAATCATGTACCGTGGCCGTGGCATGATATATATAAAGAAAAATACCAATTACCTTCCCCCTTTTTTTTTTCACTAATCAAGACCACTTTACATCCTCTAATTTTTTCCAGAATACAAGTTTGCATCCTCAATTTTTCCAGAAAAATTACATTTTTGTGGGCAAGGCACAACGTCGCCAGATCTGATGAGGTCCAGCCTCACCCTGCCATGGCGAGGCTCGCCTTTGCTGTTGCGGGCGAGGGCGAGTCTTGCCGAACTCTGGCCAGTCGCCGGTCCAGGGACCGACTAGAGGAAGGAGGGAGGGGAGGAGAGGAGGGAGGGGAGGAGAAAAAAAAGAAATAAATAAATAAATATTCAAAAAAATATTAAAATATTATTAAATGTTGTCAACATCAGCGCCGGTGACCAGCTGACCGATGTCCACATCAGCAAAATCCCGCCAAAATTAGCCGGAATGACTAAATTGGCACAAAGACAAAATGTTTAGGACTAAATTAGTATCAATGCAAAGGTTTAAGATTGAATTGACACCCAAAAAAGGTTTAGGGCTAAATTAGTACCAATGCAAAAAGTTTATGGCTGAATTGACACTTTATGACTAAATTGACATCAATGCCAAAGATTTATGACTTTTTTGATACTTTTTCCCCGTGTCGGTTCGACTCCTGCATAATCTTTGTCGTTATGACCTTAAAATTAGACAGGTTATTAACTTGGGTTTCTGGCTTTTCTTATTATTTTAAGAGCATGTCCATCGCCGGTCGATATGTCATGACCCAAAATAAAGCAGGACGAGGCTCCAAGTAGTGATTCATTGTCCATTGCACTAGAACAATGGGACCTACCTTCAACTAATGATCACGACATGTCAGATAAAAAAGAGCATATAATGGGAGATGAGAGTGTCGACGAGTTAACATCAGTCGCCTTCGCTAACCCAATTATATGTGATTGTATTACCAAACGAGTTGTAGATTTTGACGTACGTTACTACGTTGCATAAAATATACCTTAGAAAGCTCACTTCCTTTTGCCTTCTAGATGGGTCTCTGAGAGATGGGTTTACTCTCATCTACTTGCCGCCACTGTATGTAAACAGTAGATCAAAAAAACATGTGGTTAAATTAACCTATATTAAGAGAACCCTCAACGACATCGGTGTCGACTTATCTTTTTCTTTATTATTTATTAAGGGGCAACGACATAATCGCCGTTCAAACAATATATTAAACAATGAGTAATGCCTGAAACGATGGAGTAGCAGCGGGACAAAATTTTTAGATTAGAGAGCACAATGCTCAATAAGCAATTCACGGGCAAGAGATGAAATCTCCCTCACGAGTATTATATGTAGCAAGTAATTTATATGAAGATCCTATAGAGATCCCATTGTTTGCTCCATGGGTTTGTTGTTGTGTATAGGACTCTCTCTTCTTTTTTTTTTTAATTTAGCAATCAGCTGGTGTACAAGTCAATTTCACACAACTCCATTGGACTAGTATTTCTAAGAGTGCACTCCTCCTGATTAGCCGAATTCATTAGGATTTTACTCCGAGAGAGCTCCCACTTGACTTTTGTTTCGGATGAACTGCTGCATCAATTAGGCAACCGGTGCATGATAAATCCCACCTTAAGATGGAATTACCAAGTTACTAACCATTCTTAATTGGCAGTTGCAGGAAGTAAATCCGGGGATTTTGTACGCAATATTCGAAGGAATCATCTTCTGGTTCATTTGTGAAGCGAACCGATTAAACCCTAGAAATCAAAACAGGATCAAGATTTAAGACATTCAGGAAGTTCCCAAAAGATTGGTCGGCGATGCCATTTTCCAGGATAATGCTCTTCTTCGTTGCGTTGTCGGCCAGTTCTATTAATGCTTCCGACCTACGAAGCCCATGCGAATCTCGGACAACCAGGCCCATGAGCCTGTCTTGCTATGTTCTTGACTGCACTGCATCGTCACGATTTTGCTCGTCACATCTCGATCAGAGAGGTTTGCCCCTTCGTACCTTGAACCGAGTAAGGAAAAAAAAGTTCGCTCTTCCCAGAAGTTTGGGTCAGAAGCTTTCGTCCACGATGCAAGGATTGGATTGATTGGACATCAGACTAAAATATTGCGCATGATTAATGTTTCGTTGACTATTCTTTTCCAAAAAGAAAAAGGTCCCTGCCTCACTAATGCCGTGTAGCACAAAGCCAGCAGCGTTGTGCTTCGTCAAGCATGCGCTACGCAGCACCAAGTCCATGCTGCGCAGCACGGGCCAATGCCTCGAAGTTTCAGGCCTGCGCTGTGTAGCTCGAGGCCAAAGTCGTGCGGCGGTCGGGCTTATGCCACAAAGTGCACGACTCTACTAGGCATCAATGCAGCATTCGCTTCCAGGGCAGCCAGCGCGCTTTGGAGCACCGGAAGCATTCTGCCCTGTTTCCCCCAAGTATAGAGGGCGGAAGGCATCAAATTCAGAGTCATTTGTCTAGGCCCGTTCATTGGGCGGGGCGGTAGCTGGATCTAAGCAGGGGCTGAAATCTAAGAAGGGAAGACTTCCAGGCGGGCTTCCCCTGTGCTTCGGGCCGCCATTTTCTACTGTGCTTTGTCACTCTCTGTCCCAGAACTTTCACGTACAAAATGACGAGCGAGCGTTGACAGTAGAGTTTTCTCAGTCGACTGTCACAGAGAAAGCGAGCGAGCGAGCGAGAGAGAGAGAGAGAGAGAGAGAGAGAGAGAGAGAGAGAGAGAGAGAGAAGGGAATGGAAGCCGAGGGCTGGTGGCAGTTAACTGGGGCAGAGCGATGCGAAATCAATGGCTCTGAAGCACCTGTGGGTTCTCTGCAGGTCGCCCGCAACCCCAAGCCCTCAACATCAAGAAAATCGAAATGGCATCATAGTACGGGTTTTGTGCCGAACCAACCAATGGTGTCTGTTTGAGGATGTTGGAGCTTCTCTGGGGTTTCTCTAGAAAGCTTCTCTTTCCTCTCCCCCCCACCCCACCATTGTCTGTTCGTCTCCTCACAAACCCGCCTCCGAGCGACGTTACATTTCTCGTCCCCTGTTTTGCAATTTTTTCCGTTCTCCTTCTCTTCTTTTGAAAGTCGTTTCCGGAGATAATTCTGGGCACACAGGTGTAGAGTCTGTGCTCTGCTGAGTATCACTGTTTGAGGATTCATCCTTTTTTGGTTCCTCCATATGAGCATTTTCGCTTCTCTTTCTGTGTGACAAAAGCGTAAAAGAATAAATAGAGACGATGCTAATAAAGCTGTTGATAGAACAGGGTCTTTAAAGTGTTTTTTCAAGTACTGCCCCTTTTCAGGATTAGCACGTCAAAACGTATCTTCATCTACTAAGCCTATTTAACCAAAAAAAAAAAAAACGTATCTACTAAGCCTAAAACATGAGACTGAGGAAACAGTAACTAATCGAACATGAAACGTATGCAAACCAACATGTCCAAACAAGAAACTGAGGAAACATTAAGCGATCAACTCCTAATCTTCCCCATGTTGCGCATATTTCCCCATCACTTCTAGCAGAATCCCATTTTGTCAACTTTCTGTTTCAGCGCACGCAATCTTGACACCGCATCGCTTATCTTCATTCTATCTCGTGGCAGCTGTGCTGTACAGGCGACGCCAATTTCAAATATCATCACCAACCACTCTTGGACTTGAGCTCTAATGTTTCTTTGATTTCTCAGAGTTTCTGCAATTGGTGATTCTTCTATTTCACAAAATAGGAGTGGGTGATCCGCTATATCTGCCACTCTTTCTGGCAAAGCTGCCACGCAGTAACCATGAAGGTTCAAAGCATCCTTAAACATGTCATGGGTGGGTCTCTTTCCCGTGAAAATCTCCAGCAGCAGGACCCCATAGCTGTACACGTCGCCGTCTTTTGACACTTCACTTCCCATTCCATACTCTGCAGTTGGATTTTACTTGACTCGTGAGCTGATCAGCTTATCAAATTGTAAGGACAAGGAAGAGGAGGCACGTATTGATGCTAGCAGAAAAAATTATTGGGGGGATGCAATTAAGAATTTTGGTTGATATCTGCATGTTACATAGCATGTTAAGCATGATTTGTCAAGGTCAGATTTTCTACTCTTATAACCCTGTACTTTTATGAACAGAATGTTCAACTGAATCAAATGAATAACCAAAATAACTGAACTAAATTGAACTTAACTCTATTAAGTTTCTATGGTTCTGTTTAGTTCCATAAGGCACCCGAAGTTAGCTGAGATCGAGTTTTCACGGAAAATGAACGAGTCTGACCTGTGTATATTAGCGAGATGTTGCAGACAAGAAGTTCCCTACATGCATTATCAGGGAAAGAGCTCATAAGAGGATGATTGACATTGGATTTACTGCAAGTATACATACCAGGAGGGGCATAGCCAATGGTTCCTCTAAGTCCAATTGAGCTTCTTTGACTCGCGGGCAAACCACCAATGGCGTTTGGGAATATCCTAGCTAAGCCAAAGTCGCTGACATGACCATTCATTCGGGCATCCAGAAGAATGTTGCTTGGCTTGAGATCACAATGGATCACTGCTGTTTGGCACTGATGATGTAGATAATCCACCGCGCATGCTACGTCGAAAGCAATGTTCAGTCTCTGAACAAAACTTAACCTATGCCTTTGCGTCCCATCTGGTGCAAGATTCGGATGCAACCACTCCTCCAAGCTACCATTTTCCATGAACTCGTAGACCAGAGCCTTAAATTCATTGCCCTGGAAATCTACACTGGAACAAGCTGTAAGAATCTTAACAAGATTCCGATGCCTTATGCTTTTCAGGACTTCGCACTCTGCCGTGAAACTTTTGCATGCTCCTCGTTGCTTCAGGTCAAAAACCTTAACCGCCACTATTTTGTTTTCATCCGCTAGGTTCCCTTTATACACGGATCCAAAACCACCCACTCCGATCAGATTGCTAGAGTTGAACCCATCTGTTGCTTTGACAATGTCTTCATAAGACACTTGCTGAAATCCCCCTATTGATGGAGTCTCTACAGAAGCCTTACTATTCTTCCTCCTCGACCAATAAAATGTCATCCATAGCAACAGAAGAATCAGCACCGCTACTATCCCACAAGTAACTGTGATGATAACATAACGGGAAGTAGATAATCCCTGTTTTCCTTTGCTTGTCAAACAACTTGGCAAATCTAGGCTCAGCATACCACCACAGAGCTTATTGTTTCCTTCAAGTGAAATCGCGCTTGTGTTCAGGAACACCCCTTTGCTCGGTACCTCGCCCTCAAAGTTGTTGAAAGAGAGATTCAAGTACTGCAATTGAAATTTCTCCAGGAATGACGGAATAGGCCCAGAGAAATTATTACTCGAGAGGTCTATGTACTGAAGACCGTTCAAGGAACTCAAGAATGAAGAGATATTCCCTTCAAATAGATTATTTTGCATGTGAAGCTCCACCAAGCTAGTGCATCGACTGAGGCTACTAGGGATAATTCCCGATAGTTCGTTGCCATGTACGTCTAATATGGCTAAGCTATTCAATCTACCAAGTTCTTCTGGTAAGGAACCACTGAATTGGTTATCGGATAGAACAAAATACATAGATAGGGAAGAGATAGTGAAAGCTTGAAATGGTATGATTCCACTCAGATTATTCCGTGAAAGGTCGATCCCTACCAATTTTTGGCATTTCCCAATACTCGGAGGAATGCTTCCTTGTAATTTGTTCTTATTGAAGATGAGTTCCAATAGCTCTGTCAGGTTCCCTATCGTGGAGGGGATATTCCCGGTGAGTTTGTTCATCTGAGCATGAAACTCCTTCAGCTCGATCAGATTTCCGATGGTATCGGGAATGCTGCCAGTGAACTTGTTATAGCCCATGTACAACACTTCTAGGCCGCGCAAATTTCCTATGCTTGATGGGATATTTCCAAACAATTGATTCTCCTCGAAGGACATTATTTTCAGCTGGGAGGATAAGTTGCCTATAGATTCAGGCAAAGTACCTCCGAAATTGTTGGCGTTGATTGCCACGAGCTCCAGGCTGGTAGAATTGACCGATTCGAGAAATTTCAGGTCACCTTGGGCTCCGCTACCTAGCCGATTGAACGAAATACTTATCCACTGCAGCTGATTTAACTTTTCCAAAGGAGGCACGTTTCCAGAAAATTTGTTCTTCGGGATTGTTAGCCGCATTAAGTTGGTGGCATTTGATATGGAAGCAGGAATGGGCCCAGTAAAACGATTGTTCGCGACATTTAACACGGTAAGATTAGGAAGAGTGACTCCTAAATCTGGAGGAAGACTCCCTTCAAGTTGGTTTTTGGGAAACTGAACGATGACAAGAGAAGATATGTTGAAGATGGAGGAAGGGAGAGTGCCAGAGAGTCCATTTGCACCGAGATAAAGATACTCCAAATTTTGCAGATGGCCCAACGAGGCCGGAAATCTTCCCACAAAGTTATTGAATGTGGCCGAGATGACCACCAGAGATGTGAGGTTCCCGAAGAATTCAGGGAAGTTTCCAGAGAGATTGTTGGAGTATATAAAAACTTCTGTTAGCTTCGACAAAGACACAAATGCTATCGGAACTTCACCAACTAGCATATTACTGCCTAGTCTCAAGGTTTCGAGATTTATGCAGCCTGAGATGTTGGCAGGAATTTGACCAGAGAATGAGTTATTCTCTAGGCCTAAGAATCTGAGTCTATACAAGTTACCTATCTCCAGGGGGATTTCGCCAATGAAACCATTGTTTTGGATGTCCAATATCTGGAGGAAGCTAAGGTTTCCAATAAAAGGAGACAGCGAGCCTACAAGTTTTAGTGACGGAAGTATTAAATGGGTTACCCTCGGATGCCGATGGCCACACGTGATCCCGTGCCACTGGCAGAAATGGACAGAGTCATTCCACATGCTGAAAACCCCGAAGGGAGAGTAGGATATCTTATCCTTGAACTGGAGCAACGCATCTCGATCGGTTTCGTTAGTCCTAGGAATCGAGATTGCTGAACAAGAAGAGGTTGACATCATCAATGGAACGAAAGGAAGTAGACAGAGAGTAGTGATTGAGAAGGACGTGAAAGAACTCATCCTTGCAAGTTTTCTGGCCCTCACAGTCTAAACACTATCAGGAAATTGGGTGGAGCTTCTGATCAGATATGCATCGATGTGATGAGCTTTTGAATCTTGGCTTCTTTATCCTCCCAACAGTGGCAGCGACCGCAGACTCCAGCTGCTAGATTTTCATTAGAAAAATGGTCATCCCACTCGCAATCCCTACCCTTGGCATGATGCGGAAGACTGAAACATGGTCACCCACCCGCAGCCCTACTCTTGGCATGATGCGGAAGACTTCACTGAAGTCTTCCGCATCTTATCAGAGGACTGAAGTCTTTCGCATCATGCCAAGAGTAGGATTGCAAGTGGGTGACCATGTTTCTATGTAGCACCGATACCGATACCGACACGCGACACGATAATTCTAAAAAGATATCATTTTCCGACACGTTAGGACACGTATATTAAATATATATTTTTAATAATTAAATATATCATAATGACCAAAAACAATTGGTCTATTATAACCCATAAAATCATTAAGTTCCAATAAAAAGATGAACTTGACTAATTTAGATTCCATAAACTTATCCATCAAAAGAAGCACATTTACAAATTCAATTACGCCCATTGAATCACTATTTTTTCTCGGTTGTCATCAATCTGACCTCCCCATCTAACCTCCCCATAAGAAAATAAAACCCAGCCCACCCATCTGACCTACCCTACCCCACCACTTTTTCCTTTTCCCCCCCTTCCCCGACTTCTCCCTTCTTCCCAGCAGCCACCGCAATTTCTTTCGAAACAGAGAGATGTACCTGCACTGAGCGGGAGAGGGAGCGGCGAGCGGGAGCAGGAGAGGGAGCGGCAAGCCACGAGCGTGAGCAGAGAACCCGAGCGCGAGCGGCGAGCATGACCTGCTAGCAGGAGCGGCGAGCGGCGAACGGCGCGGAGGACGGGAGTTCGTCGGTCACAGATAAGTAAAGAGGCACTTGTGTTTGAGCCCTAATTTGGAGGTCTACGCGCTTTTATTGCTATCTGTTTTTAATTTTTTTACAAATTTACTCTTCGGACGCGCCGGACTCGCATGTCGGAGGCGTGTCCGGAGAGTTGACTTCGTGTCGGAAATCCGACATCATGTTGACCGCGTGTCGGAGGCGTGTCCACGCGTGTCGACGTGTCCGACACGCGTGTCGGCGTCCTACACCGACACGTTGGCCATTTTAACGTGTCGGTGCATCAGTCTTCCGCATCATGCCAAGAGCAGGATTGGGGTTGGGATGACCATGTTTCAGTCTTCTGATAAGCCTGTGACGACCTTGTTGAGCATCTCAAAAGTACGCAGTAGTCTAAAAACTGACACCCGTCCGTGATTTGCTCTACTCACCCCATCATTCATTAATAGAGCGAGTCTATCTGTCCTCGAGTTTCCTGCTTTGCAAAGAAACTTCCCATGATGGACTTGAAAAACATTACCGCTTGGGCACCGGTTACACGCTCGCAAGACAAAACGAAAGCAAAGTGAAAAAAAAAAAAAAAACGAAGTGCTTGAAGGGAACTAGAGGGGAGATTCGAAACGTGTCTGGTCTTGCGAATTAGTAGCCGCCCGCCAAAGCCACCTTTGCATTGAACCGTTGGAGTGGACGGTTGGAAGTGTGTGTGATTTTTCTGTTGTTTCGATTCATGAATCTTTTAGAATCCCCCTGCCCAAAAGCAGTCTCGATGGCAAGTGTTGGGCACCAAAAGCATTGGTTCGTGATATTAAAAACTAATGAAAATCAATCAAAATAGTGAAGAAAATTTTAAAGTTTTAGATCATGGAAGATAATGGTTTATGAAGGGTTCAAGGAAATTCTCAAGATTCAGAAGTTCAGGAGGCTCGTGGGGTAGGTGTTGTATTGCTTCACTGCCATCTTGAGCTGTGCTTATACCAACAACACGTGAGTCTTCGCTGTTTGTTCCAACTCAAGTGTATAATTTTCTCGATTGCTATTCAGATTCCAAAGCTAATACTTTTATTTTCGTCCCACTTCTTTTCATCTTCGTTATTGCAGTACTAGAGCTGGATATTCTAGAGGAGACAAGTATTATGCGGCTTACCCGGCTGATACTGAGTTATTGGGTGATTCTGATAAGGTCCGTTAGTGCTATATTTCATCATGTGTCGACAAAAGTGATTGCTTCTGGTGTCCTGCCGAGTATCAAAGCTGCCCAATCTTGTGTCAGGTTTTTCGATTTTTCATTTTTTTAAGCAGAATCTATGGTTGTCCCATCTCCTATGAATATTTTGAATGTATTATAAGATTGGATATCAAATAGCATCATGTTAGACTTTGTAACTTTGCATATATCATTATTTTTTGCGGACTAGCATCTTTCCTTCAGTTATATTTTTCAATTATATGGTATTGTGTCTGGTTTGTTCGTTTTCTATTTTTGAAGCGGAATCTATGGTTGTCTCATGTCCTTTGATTGTTTTGAATGTATTACATGATGTTCATTAATGCGTAGCTATTGCTATGGACAAGATTTGATGGCCCAAATGGTGTAAAATTTGCGACGAATATTTAGAGACGAATTTTGCGGTCATTACAGTTCGTGACTAATTTGCGACGAATAAGTAGCGACAAATCAAGTTCGTGGCTAATTTGCGATGAATAAATTTTGGAACGAATAAAGTTCATGGCTAATTTTGCAACGAATTTTGCGATGAATTTTGTGACAAATTTTGCGACGAATAAAGTTCGTGGCTAATTTGCAACGAATTTTGCGACAGATAAAGTTCGTGGCTAATTTGCGACTAAATTTGCGATGAATTTTGCAACGAAATTTCCGACGAATTTTGCGATGAATAAAGTTTGTGGCTAATTTGCGACGAATTTTGTGATGGATAGTGTTCATGGCTAATTTGCGACGAATTTTGCGACGGATAGTGTTCATGGCTAATTTGTGACGAATTATTTGCTACGAATTTTGCAACGAATTTTTTTCCGTTGCAATTTTGTGACGGAAATTGAAATTTTCCATCGCAAAATTTTGCAACGCCCTATTAGTGGCGGAATTTTTTCCATTGCTAATTTCATCGCAAATTCGATTTGCGACGGATTTTGTCAAATTTTTCGTCGCAAAATTCGTCGCTAGTCCCTTGTTTTTTTGTAGTTAACACAACATATAAAAAAACCGTTCACCCCCACCAAAGCATCTATAAATAGGAGATAAAGTTCAGAGCCAATCCACACAATCTTCATTCTTGAAACTAAGTATTATAATATCCTTAAAGAGGCCTGTGCGCTAAACACACTTGTGTTTGTAGAGAAAGGAAATGGGTCTAGAGGGGAAGGTGGAGGAAGAGTTTGAGATCAACTCGCCAGCGGACAAGTTCTACAAATGTTTGAGCTCCGAACTCCACCATCTTCCTGACGCCTCACCGGCCAAAGTCCAAGGAGCTGAAATTCCAGGTTCCGTCAAACTCTGGAACTACACCATCGGTACGTATGAGCCTAATATGTTGTCGATCCATCTTAGAGGTTATGTCCAAATTGTGTACCGTTAGAGGGACTTCGGACTTGTAAATACAAACCTGTAGATATGTCCATTTTGTTGAAAATCAACTCACAATATCATAGAAAGCTCTTAGATTATCGAGTGGAACACATTTAAGTGGAACCAATTTGCAGATGGAGTGCAGGAGGTATTCAAGGAGAAGGTGGAAATAGATGAGGAAAACAAGACCGTGACGATGGTGGGTGTGAGCGGACACGTCCTCGAAAATTACGAGGCCTACATGATCGTCTATCAGGTTTTCCCCAAGGGTGAGTCGGGGACAGTGAAGCTTTCGTTGATCTATGAGAAGTTCAAGGAGACTGATGGCGAGCCGCACAATTATCTCCAGCTTGGCGTTGATTTCCTCAAAGATCTCGACAAACGCTTGACCCCGAAAAAAGGTTAAGGTTGATAAAAAGAGCCGAAAGAAAATGTCCTGAATCCTGTGTGCTGTAAGGAGTGGCGAAGATAAAGAGAAGCTACTGCTTCTGACTTCTGAGATGTGCAGATCAGTGATTCAGTGTGTGATGCTGTGGGTTTATTATTATGCAGAATAAAAGCTTGCATGAATCACCAGCTTTTCATGTTGTTATAACATTAACGTGGGCCTTATCTTGGGGAAAATTGTCAAATCAGTCCTAAACCTATTGTACGGCGGCCAATTCAGTCCTAAACCTTTCAAATTTGCCAATTTAGTCCTAAACCTTTTAAATTCTTGCCAATTCAGTCCTTCCGGTCAATTTTGGCCGGCCGGTGCTGACGTGGCCGCCGGTCGGCGCCGGCCGTCCGGTCGGCGCTGACGTGGCAATTTTTAATTATTTTTTTGAATTTTTTAATATTTTTTTATTTTTCTGCTTTTTTCTGCTTTTTTTTTCTGCTTTTTTTTTCTTCTTTCTCCCCTCTGACCGGTCCGGCGACCGGCGACCGGCGACCGGCCAGAGGGGAGGGCCGGCGAGCCTCTGGCGAAGCTCGCCCCGCCGGCCACCGGCGAGGGCGAGCCTCGCCGGCCCCTGGCTGGGCGAGGCGAGGTCGGCCTCGCCTCGCCGTCGCGAGCCAGGCGACGGCGAGGCTCGACCTCGCCTCGCCTCGCGTCGCCGTCGCGAGCCAGGCGACGGCGAGGCTCGACCTCGCCGCGCCGAGCCTCGCGTCGCCGTCGCGAGCCAGGCGACGGCGAGGCGAGGTCGAGCCTCGCCGTCGCCTGGGTCGCGACGGCGAGGTCGAGCCTCGCCAGATCTGGGCGAGGCTCGACCTCGCCGTCGCGAGCCAGGCGACGGCGAGGCTCGGCGAGGCGAGGTCGAGCCTCGCCGTCGCCTGGCTCGCGACGGCGAGGTCGAGCCTCGCCAGATCTGGGCGAGGCTCGACCTCGCCGTCGCGAGCCAGGCGACGGCGAGGCTCGGCGAGGCGAGGTCGAGCCTCGCCGTCGCCTGGGTCGCGACGGCGAGGTCGAGCCTCGCCAGATCTGGGCGAGGCTCGACCTCGCCGTCGCGAGCCAGGCGACGGCGAGGCTCGACCTCGCCTCGCCGAGCCTCGCCGTCGCCTGGCTCGCGACGGCGACGCGAGGCGAGGCGAGGCGAGGCGAGGCGAGGTCGAGCCTCGCCGTCGCCTGGCTCGCGACGGCGAGGCGAGGCCGACCTCGCCTCGCCCAGCCAGGGGCCGGCGAGGCTCGCCCTCGCCGGTGGCCGGCGGGGCGAGCTTCGCCAGAGGCTCGCCGGACCTCCCCTCTGGCCGGTCGCCGGTCGCCGGTCGCCGGACCGGGCAGAGGGGAGAAAGAAGAAAAAAAAAGCAGAAAAAAGCAGAAAAATAAAAAAATATTAAAAAATTCAAAAAAATAATTAAAAATTGCCACGTCAGCGCCGACCGGACGGCCGGCGCCGACCGGCGGCCACGTCAGCACCGGCCGGCCAAAATTGGCCGGAAGGACTGAATTGGCAAGAATTTAAAAGGTTTAGGACTAAATTGGCAAATTTGAAAGGTTTAGGACTGAATTGGCCGCCGTACAATAGGTTTAGGACTGATTTGACAATTTTCCCCCTTATCTTGTAATTAAATTCCCTGTACAGTTCCAGAGCTACAAATTGCACGGAGGAGCTAACTATAAATCACGGAAGCTTATAATCAATTACCTTTCAGATTCTCACAAACAATTTCCAGTTGCAATGGTTAAGAGTGCTGGATATCTACTTGGAAGTCTAATTCCCGGAAGTATTTCTGACCTTGAATACCAAAAACAGAGGACCAATTGAATGCCCACCAATCAACACAGAATAAGCGCACGGTCTAACCACAAGAATATAAACCAGAAGTAAATTTTTGTAGCAAGTATGGCACACCGTTGGCTCTATTGTACCTCTAACTTTGTTGTCCTCCTTACTTTTTTCACTCTTTCCTTCTTCAGTGTCTCCCTTTATTCTTAGCAATCAAAGAGCTTTCAAATGAAGTTCTGTCTTATTCCAATTTTATCTGTTAAATATAAAAAGATCCAATGACTTTCTCTTGCTTTCTCTGCAGGAAAATAAATCAAGCTAATTACTTCAAAGCAAAAACAACAAGCTACTCATCAATTTAAGCAGAATCCAGTGGGACATTGATATCACTCCTTAATCAAATATTACACCGTAGCGCCATCTTGTCTAAAGAACAATTGTAGAGTTATCGTTTGGTATTTTCTTTGCAGAATGAATTAGTTATTTTAACAGCAGAGGTGAATCTTCGGCTAGTCCAACTCTACCAAAAGAATAACAGCCGTGAACGTTCTTACATACTATTTTACCGTACTCTACTTCTAATCAAAACTAAACAGTACCTAATATGTTGTAGTCAAGTTTGCTGTTTCAAGTGTCACCTAACTGAGTGACTCATAATCTGTCATATGTCAGAAGCAAAGCGGCAAACATCCATCACTGATTCTGATTTGATCAAAGAGTCATCTAATCAGTAACCATTGGCACAGTGGGAAAATAGGAATTTTCAAGATTCATTATCTCAATCATCTTCTTGACTCAGGCTACGCCAGCCTCGATCATGTTCTCTCTCATGCTAGGACAACCGAAAATGTGGAGAGCACATGCCACGATTGAAACACCTAAAATTAGCAAGAACTACACCCGTATAGAATAAAGCATACAAACAGATTTCAGACAGTTCATGTATAAGACAGTATCCCTTGCCATTGCCACCCAAGTGAGTGATGATAATAAAAAATTTACAGACGTCATGGCTTCTAATGAATTTCCGCCATCCTATTTATGACAAAGAGGTCAACAATTCTTACAGTTTCTAATGGGTCTGGAGAAGGAGCTGCAGAACTCCTCTTACTAGGTGGCCTAACTACTGTGACTGTTTCTTTGTTCCAATCAGGATTCAGCTTCCATTCCTTTGGAACCAGCACTACAAGGTGAAAGAATAAGAAAACCTCACAATAAGCTCAAGTTTTGATATGCAAAGATAAGTCACTATTGTTGTTAACAGATGCACAATTGAGCAGGAAAGCGCCCTAATATCTAGAAAGAAATGATGCATGTCATGTTTGGATCAAAGAAATGATACTCTGAATTGTGCAAAATACTACCGTATAACCCTATAGGATTATCCGATTTAAACATGATTATTAATAAAATAATTCTTCTTACCAAAAAAAATTTAATAAAATAATTCACATAATTTAGAAAAATATTAAAAAAATATTCATTTCTAAACTATTTCCTAATTTTAAAAAATTATTTTATTTTAAAAAATATTTTTAATTAAAAATAATTTAAAAAATATTAATATAATATTCAGGGTCAAATCGGAGGATCTGGATCAGATAAGAACCGACTCGGATCAACGGATCTAATCCATAAACATTGACTTGGGTCAAATCTTCGGATCCGAATCGGGTCGAGGTCAACTCGGGTCCTAGATCGGATCAAGCCCGGTTAGGACCCAGTCCAATAGAAAAGTACAAAATAGGGCCGATTCAACCCAAATGAACCGGCCCTAAATGGCCTACAGTCCGGTATGCAGGCCAAGCTTGGGTTGGCCCCCACGTGCACAAGCACGCAAGAACGTCGGCCAGGCGAGATCCAGCATCTCACCAGCCAACTCCGGCTTGGTTCCTACCTATATAGACCACCACAAGGCCTTCGCAGGCCACCCAGCTCGCCATCCAACCACCTGCTCGCCACCGGTGACCAAAACCAACACTGCCTCATTGAGGCATTTCATCAAACAGTTGGTCTTCATGGTTGAAAATAGGGAACTTCGACTTGTTTCGGGGCTCCGGTATGCTCCAACGGTCACGATTCGCTTCAGACGGTGAGTATGGATCGGGGGAAGGATCAGTATGGGCCAGGATTTGCGCGAAATGACTGGTGCAAGTGCCTGCCAATCGACGCACAAAAAACAGGGCAAAACAGGACCGAATGAACTCACCGGTCGGAAGCGTCAGCTTGGAGGATTGTCGCCGACTCTGGCTCGACGAGGACGCTCCTGGGGCTTAGTCCTTCTACCTGCCAACGAAAGACCCGATCTTTCTCGCTCAATTTCTCTCTTTCTCCCTTTCCCTCTCTACTCTGTTTTCTCTTTTTCTCTAGCCGGGTCTATCCCCAGCTCGGCGGCGAGGATTGGTAGTTGAGGTTGAGGCGCGGTGGTCGTTGGCGGAGACCCTTTCCCTCCCGAATTGTTGCTCTAAATCTCTCTGGGTCTCTCTCTCCCACGGTTTCTGACCGAACACCTCTTCCCCTGTTTTTCTTCCTTATTCTGACCGTCCGTCTCTCTCTCTTCTTTGGTCTTTTTATGGTCGACGACCACAGGCCTCTGCTCCATTAACTCGTCATTAACTCACCTGCACCGGCCTACTCTACGTCCTTGACATTTGTGTCCATTTTAGGCCGATGCAGGGGAGATGTTCTGCTCCTCTGTATCTCGCTTCCATGGCAACGGGGAGGAGAAAAGGAGAGAGGGAGAAGGGGCTGGGCCGTGTGTGGGCGAAGAGGACTGGCTGGGTTTGTGGCCACGGGGGAAGAGAAGGAGGAGAGTGGGGTCTCTGGCCGCATGGGGGAGGAGGAGAGAGGCTGAGTTGGGCTGGGTTGGGCCCAGTCCCGTGTGCGGGTGAGAGAAGGAGGAAGTGGGGGTAGTGTCGGTCCGGCCTTGGCCCGGCTCGGTCTGATTTCTTTTTTAAAATTTTTAATTTTTTGATTATTTTTATTTTTATTTAAAAATAAAAAGAAAAATACATTCTAATAGTGTAAAAGATACCTATGTCTATATGCAATGCAATTGAAACTAAATAATTTTTTGGTTTATAAATTAAGGACATTAACCCCTAAATTTTGTGTAATTAATTTTGGACAATTAAAAATAGGTGTCAACAAAGTTCAAGTGAAGCTGCAATTTGACCAGACTCTCCTAACCTTCAAATGGGGTCAGTCCACATGATTTGTCAACTATGCAATCAGTAAAAATTTCTTGCTATTTTCGCCCTCCTGTTTATGACAAAGTGGTCAACAATTCTTACTGTTTTTACTGGATCTTGTGAGGAAACTGCGAAGCTCCGCTTGCTAGCTAGGAAACTTCTAAGATGGATTAACTGCTGTGGCTGTTTTGATTCTCCACGCCAATCAGGATCCAGCTTCCTTTTTTTTGGAAACTGCTTTACAAGCAAACTTCATAATAAGCTCAAGTCTTGATATGCAAAGATAAGTCACTATTGTTGGTAAGAGTTACACAATTGAGCAGGAAAGCGTCATAAAATCTGGAAAGAAAAGATGCATTTAATGTTTGGACCAAAAAAAAAAAACTACTTTGAATTTTGCAAAAACTGTTTTCAGAAAGAATTTTGAGGAGAGCGTCATAAAATGTGGAAAGAAATGATGCATTTAATGTTCGGATCAAAGAAAAGATCCTTTGAATCGGGCAAAAAATATATTAAGATAGAATTTTGAAATGTAGAAGTTCCCCATTACAAGTTAAGGTATACAGATAGTTTCGATGACCTTACTGGATCCAAATCTCTGTCATCATTGTTCGATTTATCTTTCCATAATTTCTTTTCCGGTCAATTTCCAGAATTGATTCTGCATATAATTCTTGTAGTCTAAATATCGTTCTTAATGAAAGTTTGTCTTACAGCCACTTGCCAAGCCGATAGTTTCTATAGTCCTAGTTGCATTTAGTAACAGCGAAACAGTCCATTGTAGTATACAAAATTTCCTAACAAATAAGGCTGAAAAGGTATTATATTACCACTTGCCACACCAATAATTTCTACAGCCCTAGTTGCATTTTTTTTTAGTATTACCCTACTTGCATTTAGAAATAGCGAAACAGTACATTGTAGCATACAAAATTTTCTAAAAGATAAGGCTCTAAAAGTATTGTATTACAACTGGCCACGCTAATAATTTCTAAAGCCTTAGTTGCATTTTTTTTTTTGTCTTGCCGTAGTTGCATTTAGGAACAGCAAAACAGTTCGTTGTA